>OY740784.1:92046224-92646224 GCA_963514005.1 Raja brachyura | reverse complement strand
GGCGCGATTATTGCTTATTGAAAACTTTTCCCAATACCCCGCTATGATGACTTGAAATATAGTCGACAATGGCAATTTTTGACAGTCTCTGCGGAGACTTAAAAAAAAAAAGGAGAGCCGCTAGGAGAAGAGCTGGCTGCTACAATAAATTATATGGTTTCTCATCAGCTCCAGGAGCTCACTATGGATGAGACAGCCAAAAAGCATGAGCCTCCTAAAAACTGTTGAGTTGGTGAAAGTACCAACTGTTAATCAGGTCATATGGGGTCAGATGGGACCCGGCATGCGATACCAAGATACAGAGGGTCCTAAAGTTATTGGACTCTGGTATTACGGCGTTCGCAAGGACAATGGATGGAGGGTATGTGACTTAAACGCATCAAGAGGCTCTTGTATTGCTATGTCACACCCATTTCGAGATTAACTGTATCAGGAAAAGGGCTATTAGGCCCACCACCAATCCAAGGTTCGCCGCGCTTTGCAAACCATCAAATATCCAGCCACCCAACCTACTGTTTGGCACAGACCTTGCTAAACAGGTCAAGGAATTGAATGAAGAAGCCAAAACGATGGGCCTGATGAGACCAATGATGACCGGCAGACTGCTTAAGAGGTAATATCCTTATAGAACCACCTCAGCTTCCGGGGTTACACCAGGGACAAGCAGGTCTTCAACGCAGGGGCATGGTTGGTACCCTTCAACAGGACCACGAGCAACCATGGGGGCCCCTGCCAGGAACTGTGGTCAGCAGGGCACACCAGTTACCAGGAAGGTAGGTGGGCCTGGTTCTCATAAAAACATATTAAGTATAACACGGGGAAAAAAATGGTCGTAGATTACGTCTATTCTATGAAGAATGGAAGCAGCTTACTTCAGATCTGTCTATCAGGAGTGTGATTCAAGGGTTTCTGATTGAGTTCAATCCAAATGGTGATTTGCCTCTCCAACATGTTCCTAGCAGAACACTCTATTTTTCACAAACAAAAGTAATAGAGGTTCAGGCTGAACTTGAAAATTTGTGTAACAAAGGGGTAATTGAGAGGATGGTTCATCAAGTCCGTCAATTTGTGTCACATATTTTTCCACGTCCCGAAAAGGACGGAGGATGCAGAATTATTTTGGATCTAACAAAATTAACTCCGTTTGTACTTTATAGACACTTCAAAATGGAAACATTGGTTACCGCCAAACAACTGATTTCCAAAGGTTGTTATATGGCAACCATAGATCTGAAAGATGCATACTACTCAGCGCCTGTTCATTGCGAGCATAGAGAGTATTTTAAATTTACTTGGATGAATCAATTATGGCAATTTAAGGCACTGCCTAATTGTTTAACCTCAGCCCTTAGAATATTCACTAAATTGTTAAAACCAATTTTGGGGCTACTTAGAGGTCAGGGCCATGTAATTATGGCCTATCTGGATGATATCTTAATTATCGGACAAACAAGGGAATTAGCTGAAACATCTGTGGCAGTTGTCAAATTCACATTTGAAAAACTGGTGTTTGTCATTCATTTAGGGAAATCTAAATTGACACCACTTACCACAATTGATTATTTGGGTTTCACAATTGACTCACTTAAAATGGTAATTACTCTGCCCAGGTGGAAAAGTGTGGAGCTCATTGATGGTTGTATAAAACTTTTAAACGAACAACAACCTTCAATTAGACAAGTGGCCAGTCTGCTCAGGAAATTAGTGGCAGCATTTCCAGCAGTCCAATTTGGGCCTTTGCACTATCAGCACTTACAGAGAGCAAAAGAACAGGCACTCAGGGTACATTTGGGCCATTATGACAGGCCCATGCAATTATCAACAGATGCAGTTACTGATCTTCAATGGTGGATCCAACATGTCTCCAGTAGTTTCAGCACAGTGGTGCTTGAACAACCGTGCATGGTTTTACAGACTGATGTCAATGTACTTGGGTGGGGTATCATGGATACAAGCTCAAGCTGTGGAGGAAGATGGAGTATGGAAGAAGCTTTGCTTCTGCAGACATGGGGGCATAAACCATTTAGAGCTTTTAGGAGCATTTTATGGGCTCAGGGCTTATTGCTCTAACACAAGTAGTCTGCATGTTCAGCTCCAAATTGATAACACTACGGCAGTAGCATATGTCAATCACATGGGTGGTATCAAGTCGCTATCTTGTGACAAACTGGCAAACCAAATCTGGACCTGGTGTATTGACAAGCACATTTGGCTCTCAGCTATTTATCTACCAGGGAGATTCAATACAGTAGCAAACACCAGGTCACGGAAGTTCCATAACAACATAGAGTGGATGTTGAATCGGGATGTATTTAATGAGATCATTGTCAAATATGGAAGGCCAGATGTTGACTTGTTCGCATCCAGACTAAACCACCAGCTACCCAAATATGTGTCATGGGAGCCAGATCCTGGGGCAGTAGCGATTGACGCTTTCTCGCTGCATTGGGGTGGTATGTTTATATATGCATTTCCACCATTTTGTCTCATAAATCGATGTCTGCTTAAAATCAAGCAGGATGATGCTTCAGGGGTACTGGTGATACTCGATTGGCCTACCCAGCCATGGTACCCTTTGATATCACAGCTGATGATACAACCCCTGATGGCTATTCCCAAACAAAGGGATTTATTGATCCATCCGTTGTATGATCATATTGATTTGTTAATTTGCAGATTTTAAGAAGACCATATCTGGGGCACGGATTGTCTGGTCGAACTGTGGACATGCTCAGTGCATCTTGGAGATCAAATGCTCAAAAAACAGCATATTTGTTATGTAGAAAAATGGGAAGTTTACTGTGGTTCTTGGTTACTTGGTCCTCCAAAATATTCCAACTGGAATTTAAACTGGAGGTGGAACTGTGTACAAAATAATATTGACTATTGTACAGCACGTATTTCGCATGTTCTAGAGTTCCTGTCAACCCTCTACTATGGTGAAGGGCTGAGTTATAGTATAATCAATACAACTAGAAGTGCTTTGTATCATATTTAGTGATGAAGTCAGGCAAACATCCTATTGCGTCTCACCCTCTCGTTGTTCGGTTAATGAAAGGGATTTTTAATTCCAGACCCCCTAAACCTAGATATATGGCAATTTGGGACGTGAGTGTGGTCCTCAGACTACTGTGTGAGTGGGTTCCTCTCATCTCTGTCTTTGACCAAAATCACCATGAAGGTGGCCATGCTCTTGGCATTGGTATCAGCACAGCGAGTACAGACATTACAAAAACTTCAGCTAGATAGAATGGAAATAGCTGCAGACAATGTTACATTCTACATTTATAACCTCCTCAAACAAAGCAGGCCAGGTGTCACAAGGTTCAAAATAGTGTTCTCAGCATATCCCACGGATCCATCCTTGTGCGTAAAAACACATTTGATGCAATACGTTGCAGCCACAGAGGCCTTACGTAATATGGAGACAGGATTGGTTATCAGTTACAAAAAGCCACATAAGAGAGTGTCAGTTAATACTATTTCAAGATGGTTGAAACAAGTCTTGATTGATGCAGGTATTAACACTGATGTGTTCACATCTCATTCCACTAGGGCAGCAGCTACGTCGGCGGCCAAGGCGAGGGAAGTGCCCATCGACCATATTTTGGAGGCCGCCGGATGGGCAAATGAACTGATGTTTAAGTTTCTATCATCGGCCGATTGCCGATCCAGGGCTGTTTGCCAACGCTATTTTAAGTTCTGTTTAAAGTACCCTCTGGGATAGAGGGGTAATGTTTTTTTGTTTGTTATTTCAAATAAACTTTGTTACTGCATTAAATGCAATATCAATACTAATGCATTATGTTCTCATCCGAGTCAATCAATGCAGTGGGAAGCCGGGATTTGAAATCTGCGCCACGAAATCACAAAGCTTCGAACTCTTCACGGAATCACTCACGTGACTCAGAAGTAAAATAGTAAGATTAAATGAGAACTTACCAGTTTGAAGTTTGATCTTGATTTTATGAGGAGTTACATTGGTGATTACGTGCCCGCCACGCCTAGCCCTGTCTCATAAAGATCATCTGGTAGTTCTCGAGTCACGCATCTTACTATGTCACTTCGGTGATTGTTATTTGTGATTTCATACCGCTGCTTTGAAGATTGACGCGCATGCGGCCTGAATGGGGTTCTTCACGTAACCACCAACGTAACTCCTCATAAAATCAAGATCAAACTTCAAACTGGTAAGTTCTTGTTTAATCTTACTATTAATTGTAGCAGCAAGTTATCACGTGGCAATGTGATTATGGCCGGATCATCTGTTTGAAGTGTTCGCTGAGGAAAAAGTACTATTTTGATACCTCATATTAGGATATATCAGTCACTGAAAGTAAGCATGCAGGTACAGCAGGCAATGAAGAAAGCAAATGGCATGTTTGCCTTCATAGCGAGAGGATTTACGTTCAGGAGAAAAGAGATCCTACTGCAGATGTACAGGGCGCTGGTGAGACCACACCTGGAATATTGTGTGTAGTTTTAGTCTCCTAATTTGTGGAAGGACATTCTGCTATTGAGATTGTGCAGCGTAGGTTCACCAGGTTAATTCCCAGGATGGCGGGATTGACATATGATGAAAGAATGAATCGACTGGACTTATATTCACTGGTATTTAGGATTAGAGGGGACCTTATAGAAACATATAAAATTCTTAAGGGATTAGACAGGTTAGATGCAGGAAAAATGTTCCCATGTTGGGGGAGTCTAGAACCAGGGGTCATAGTTTAAGAATAAGGGGTAGGCCATTTAGGACTGAGATGAGGAAAAACATTTTCACCCAGTGTTGTGAATCTGTGGAATACTCTGCCACAGAACACAGTGGAGGCCAATTCATTGAATATATTCAAGAGAGAGTTAGATATAGTTCCTAGGGCTAACAGAATCAAGGGATATGGGGGGAATGTAGGAACGGGGTACCGATTTTGGATGATTAGTCATCGAAGGGCCGAATGGCCTACTCCTTGACCTATGTTCTATGTTTCCATGTTTACCCAATTTATTCAAATTTCCGTTTTGGGATTCTTTTATCCTTCAGAGAGAATTTTCTATCTGACAGTACAGGACCTCCAACAGTGTCGTATTGGATTGCTTTAGTATTGAGCATGATATTAGTCTAAATGTTGAGTTTAAGAATGTCTTTAAATCACAACATGTTGACTCAGACAACCACCAGCTGAGCTGCAGCTGATGTTGACAACGGCCTCAAGAGGATGAGTATTTGTCAGAGTATGTAAAAGAAAATCTGCAGAATTTAGACTTGAGAAATTCAAAAGGAAAAGAAAATATAAATTGAAAGCGAAAAAACTGAGCCATAACAATGAAAATTCACCTAGATAACAAAAAGAGACGATTCCACAGATTTACCACCCTCTAAAGAAAATCGTCTTTATCTCATTTCTAAAGGTACATCAGTTTATTCTGAGGCTATGGCCTCTGGTCCTAGAATTTTCCACCAACGGAAACATCCTCGCCACATCCACTCCATCCAGGCCTTTCACTTTCCCCCACACAAGACCGCCCGGGGCTAGAGGGTGACTGGGCACTCTGAACCCGAGCACCAAGGAGTAAGCGGCCGAAGGAGCGCATCCTTTGGGACTGTCCGGCCAAGGCCGCCCTCCGCTGGGGGTCCATGGAAGTTGGAAGAATTCTGCTTACTGGGAATAAAGACTCGAGGCAGCGCGGCCACTTCCCATCTCTCGGGCGTGCAAGCTGGCACTAACGCACGCCGATTCACACTTACTCATATCACTGAACCGACTCGGGGAGCTAAGATATTCTTTAAAAAAAAGTCATATATTTTTCGTCTGGTTTCTCGATTCACACCCAAAAGGACCACTGGCCTTCAAGATGAACGATAATGTACGTAAATGTACTGTTGCAGTTACAGTTGGTTATGTTACAGTTATGTTACAGTTGGTCCCCGCACCGGGCGCAGGGGGACACCGCGCCGGCTACCCTCGGCCTCACCCTGCCGCTCCCTTGGCTCCAGAGACACTCTCCCCCACCCAACATCATCACTGCCCTGCTGGAGAAGACGGGGCCCGCGTTAGTTTACGCAGAGACAGTGAAAGAGACAGCGAAAGAGACAGAGCGAGAGAGAGAGAGACACACACACAAGAAGACCAAGGAGCTCATTGTAGACTTCAGGAAGTCCAGGGGCGGCACGCACACCCCCATCCACATTAACGGTACGGAGGTGGAACGTGTTTCTAGCTTCAGGTTCCTGGGAGTCAACCTCTCCGACGACCTCTCTTGGACCCACAATACCTCAACTCTGATCAAGAAGGCTCACCAGCGTCTCTTCTTCCTGAGGAGACTGAAGAAGGTCCATCTGTCTCCTCAGATCCTGGTGAACTTCTACCGCTGCACCATCGAGAGCATCCTTACCAACTGCATCACAGTTTGGTATGGCAACTGCTCTGTCTCCGACCGGAAGGCATTGCAGAGGGTGGTGAAAATTGCCCAACGCATCACCGGTTCCTCGCTCCCCTCCATTGAGTCTGTCCAAAGCAAGCGTTGTCTGCGGAGGGCGCTCAGCATCGCCAAGGACCTCTCTCACCCCAACCATGGACTGTTTACCCTCCTACCATCCGGGAGGCGCTACATGTCTCTCCGTTGCCGAACCAGCAGGTCCAGGAACAGCTTCTTTCCGGCGACTGTCACGCTACTCAACAACGTACCTCGGTGACTGCCAATCACCCCCCCCCCCCCCCCCCGGACACTTATTGTTATTTATTCAAATCATTTGCTGTGTCGCTCTTCCAGGGAGTTGCTAAATGCATTTCGTTGTCTCTGTACTGTACACTGACAATGACAATTAAAATTGAATCTGAATCTGAATCTGAGGTATAGCCAAATGCAGAAAAGGATGTGAAGGAGGTGTTGGAGGAGGGGAAGAAGATCACGGGGATTATTCAGGAAGGCTGGTAGATTAGATGTAGGATAGGTAGATGAAGGTACTAGGCATTATTAAACAAAAAAGTAATCACAGATTTAGGATGAAAAAGAGGAATTCATAAATGGAATGCGTGCATTGACGTACAGAAAATAACTGTGCCCATGCTAGAGTCAGGAATTTAACTAAAAAGACAAAGACAAGGAAAGAATGCATGAAAATGGAAAATGCGATTGTGGTAAAAACAATGAAATGTCTTTTAAAACCTGGAGCAGTCTGGAAAGAAAAACAGAGAAGAGTGAGATGAATGTTACTTAGTTGTTAGAAATGTTAGAAACATAGAAACTAGGTGCAGGAGTAGGCCATTCGGCCCTTCGAGCCTGCACCGCCATTCAATATGATCGTGGCTGATCATTCAACTCAGTATCGTGTACCTGCCTTCTCTGCATACCCCCTGATCCCTTTAGCCACATCTATCTCCCTCTTAAATATAGCCAATGAACTGGCCTCAACTACCTTCTGTGGCAGAGAATTCCAGCGATTCACCACTCTCTGTGTGAAAAATGATTTTCTCATCTCGGTCCTAAAAGACTTCCCCCTTATCCTTAAACTGTAACCCCTTGTTCTGGACGTCCCCAACATTGGGATCAATCTTCCTGCATCTAGCCTGTCCAACCCCTTAAGAATTTTGTAAGTCTCTATAAGATCGCCCCTCAATTTTCTAAATTCCAGCGAGTACAAGCCGAGTCTATCCAGTCTTTCTTCATATGGAAGTCCTGCCATCCCAGGACTCAGTCTGGTGAACCTTCTCTGTACTCCCTCTATGGCAAGAATGTCTTTCCTCAGATTAGGAGACCAAAACTGTACGCAATACTCCAGGTGTGGCCTCACCAAGATCCTGTACAACTGCAGTAGAACCTCCCTGCTCTTGTACTCAAATCCTTTTGCTATGAATGCCAACATACCATTCGCTTTCTTCACTGCCTGCTGCACCTGCATGCCTACTTTCAATGACTGGTGTACCATGACACCCAGGTCTCGTTGCATCTCCCTATTTCCTAATCGGCCACCGTTACAGCATTTTAAGATTTTAAAATTAAATCTTGTAAAACACACGGGAGTAGAAATTTGTTAAGATTATAAACAACTTATTTACAAAATTATTTTTTCACATTTTACTCTATTCGGATAGAGGAAAATATGTCCGAAGTAGATCTTTACAGAAAATGGGCACATTACCTAATAATGAGTCATCATTTTATTTCTGTCATTTGAAGTACAAGCATGTTTTTATCTTTTTCGCAGGAAACTTGTTTGTGATATTTTTAGTTAGCCTATCAAATGCTGGCTGTAATAATGAAAATTGTTCAAGTTATTAATCCAGAAATTGCCTCTTTGACCTAAATAAATGATATTACTGGCAAATGTTAATGTTATTTTTACGTGGCTGAGTTGGAATTTATTGTTTGAAGTCTCAAAAAAAGCACGGACAACCTTCGATGCTGTATTCCTGGGCAGAAAACATAGTATATTTAAGCAGGTATATGTTAAGCATAGTATATTTAAGCAGAAGCATTTAGGCTTCTTTATTCTGCTAAGATAATGACAAGCCAACTACACTCTTAAAAAGGTACTCTAATTACAACAGATGAAAACAGATTTCGCCCTGAAGTTTCCCACAGTTAAACAATAGACAATAGACAATAGGTGCAGGAGTAGGCCATTTGGCCCTTCGAGCCAGCACCGCCATTCAATGTGATCATGGCTGATCATCCTCAATCAATACCCCGTTCCTGCCTTTTTCCCATATCCCCTGACTCCGCTATTTTTAAGAGCCCTGTCTAGCTCTCTCTAGCATCCAGAGAACCTGCCTCCACCGCCCTCTGAGGCAGAGAATTCCACAGACACACCATTCTCTGTGAGAAAAAGTGTTTCCTTGTCTCTGTTCTAAATGGCTTACTCATTATTCTTAAACTGTGGCCCCTGGTTCTGGACTCCCCCAACATCGGGAACATGTCTCCTGCCTCTAGAGTGTCCAAGACTTCTCTATCCATGTCCAAACAATCTTATACATTTCAATGAAATCTCCTCTCATCCTTCTAAACTCCAGAGTGTACAAGCCCAGTTGCTCCATTCTCTCGGCATATGACCGTCCCGCCATCCCGGGAACTAACCTTGTAAACCTATGCTGCACTCCCTCAATAGCAGGAATGTCCTTCCTCAAATTAGGGGACCAAAACTGCACACAATACTCCAGCTATGGTCTCACTAGGGCTTTGTACAACTGCAGAAGGCCCTATTTGCTCCTATATTCGATTCCTCTTGTTATAAAGGCCAACATGCCATTCGCTTTCTTCACTGCCTGCTGTACCTGCATGCTTACTTTCATGGACTGATGTACAAGGACCACCAGATCCCGTTGCACTTCCCCTTTTCCCAACTTGACGCCATTTAGATAGTAATCTGCTTTCCTGTTTTTGCTACCAAAGTGGATAACCTTACATTTATCCGAATTAAACTTCATCAGCCATGCATCTGCCCACTCCCCCAACCTGTCCAAGTCACCCTGCATTCTCATAGCATGCTCCTCAGTTCACACTGCCACCCAGCTTTGTGTCATCTGCAAATTTGCTAATTTTACTTTGAATCCATTCATCTAAATCATTGATGTATATTGTAAATAGCTGCGGTACCAGCACCAGGATCGTCAGGATGTTGGCGCCGATATTCCTTGTCAAGTTCCGGGTCGCATATGTTGCGAGCCGGCACCCAAGACCGCTCCTCAGGTCCATAACCCTCCCAATCCACAAGATACTGACAACCACGACGGCGCCGGCGCATCCCCACCAACCGGCTGACCGTAAACACTGGACCCCCCATCAAGGAACTGGGGGGGGCGGAGGGAGGGACCAGAGGACTCTCCTTAAATGGCTTCAGTCAGGAGACATGGAAAGTAGGGTGGACCCTCATGGCACGGGGGAGTCTGAGACGAACCGCCACAGGATTGATGACCGTCGATATGGGGAAAGGACCAACAAAACGAGGAGCCAGCTTCCGGATTCCACCCTCAGAGGTAAGTCCCGAGTGGAGAGCCACACCTTGTGGCCCGGTGAGTATACTGGAGTCGGCATTCTTCCACGATCAGCCATCCTCTTGTAACGCGCAGAACTGCGAAATAGCATCTGACGAGCCCCATTCCAAACCTTGCGACGGCGACGGATGAGAGCCTGAGCGGAGAGCACACTGGACTCCTTCTCCACAGCAGGGAACAATGGCAGTTGATAACCATAGGCACACTGGAATGGAGAGAGACCAGAGGATGAGCAAGGAAGTGTATTGTGTGCATACTCCACCCAAATAAGGTGTTTGCTCCAAGTTGAAGGATTCTGTGCCACCAAGCACTGCAGTCTTGTCTTCAATTCCTGGTTAAGGCATTCAGTCTGTCCATTGGATTCCGGGTGATAACCAGATGTAAGGCTGTCCCTGGTGTCCAACAGAGAACAAAACTCACAATGTCTCTGGGAAATCCATGAATTCGAAAAACATGAGACAACATGACCTCTGCCATCTTCCTGGCTTGCGCAATGGAATGAAATGGACCATCTTAGAAAATCTGTCCACCACAGTCATGACTATGGTGTTACCTTCAGAAGAGGGCAGGCCCGTGATAAACTCCATGGAGATGTCTGACCAGGGGTGTGAGGGGACAGGCAGCGGATTCAGGAGGCCAAAGGCGGGCCGACATGAGGTCTTGTTCTGAGCACAAATACTGCAGGCGGTGACGTACTCCTTAATCCCCCTCTCCATGGAAGGCCAACAAAACCGCTGTTTGGCCACAAACAGGGTTCGGATGACAGGAGATCTGAGATGTATGAGCCCAGTGATTCACCTGTGAACGAAGAGACTCGGGAACAAACAGATTATTAGAAGGACATGCTAGCAGAGACTGAACACCAGCAGTAGCCTCGGAAACTCTCTTCTCAATCTCCCAAGTAACCGCCCCAACAAAACAGGAAGCAGGCAGAATGGGAGTTGAAACCTTCAGGGACGGGTCAGGATCAAACTGTCTGGAGAGAGCATCAGGTTTGCAATTCTTGGCACCAGGGCGGTAAGACAGTACAAAATCAAATTGATTAAAGAAGAGAGCCCACCTAGCTTGGCGCGAGTTGAGGCGTTTGGCTGACCCGATGTATTCCAGGTTCTTGTGGTCTGTCCAAACTAGAAACGGCTGCTTGGTACCCTCCAACCAATGTCTCCATTCCTCCAAGGCTATTTTGACCACTAACAGTTCACGGTTACCCACATCGTAATTTCTCTCAGCAGGAGAAAGCTTTCTTGAGAGGAAAGCGCAGGGATGTAGTCGACCATCTGTGGAGGATTTCTGGGAGAGTAGGGCCCCGATGCCCAAACCCGAGGCATCCACCTGAACCACGAACTGGAGTGACGGGTCAGGATAAACCTGGATGGGGGCTGAAGAGAAGCTCCTCTTGAGTCTCATAAATGCAGTTTCTGCTTGAGGGGACCAAGAGAAAGACACGTGGGGTGAGGTGAGAGCATGGAGTGGTGCAGCAGTGACACTAAAGTTCCGGATAGACTTCCTATAAAAATTAGCAAACCCAAGGAACTCCTGAAGTCGCTTACGACTGGACTGGCCACAGCACTGACCTTGCCCGGGTCCATCTGTATACCATCAGGTTATACAACATAACCAAGGAATTGAACAGTGAACATGAAATTAACATCTCAGCTTTCACAAACAGATCATTCAAGAGCAAATTTTCCAGCACCTGGTGTACATGCTGCACATGGGAAGTTTCGTCTGGAGAAAAATCAAAATGTCATCAAGGTACAAAAACACATATTTGTTAAGTATGTCCCATAATACATCGTTAACCATGCCTTGAAAAACTGCTGGAGCATTAGTAAGACCAAACGGCATGACTCATATTCATAATGACCACTGGGTGTGTTAAACGCAGTCTTCCATTCATCCCCCTCCCTTAACCTTACCAGATGATAAGCATTTCTAAGGTCTAACTTAATGAATACTTTAGCGTCTTTTAACAGTTCAAATGCAGAGGAGATAAGAGGAAGAGGGTATTTGTTTTTAACAGTAATGTCATCGAGTCCTCCATAGTGAATGCAGGGCCGAAGTGTTCCGTCCTTCTTATCCACAAAGAAGAATCCAGCTCCTGCAGGTGAAGAGGAAGGTCTGATGATCCCAGCAGCAAGGGCGTCGTCAATGTACTTCTCCATGGCGAGCCGCTCAGGTGAAGACAAGGAATAAAGACGACCCTTAGGAGGCGCTGTACCTGGCAGAAGGTCAATGCAGCAGTCGTATGGTCTATGGGGCGGAAGAGAGGTGGCCTTGGCCTTGTTGAACACCTCCTTTAGGTCTAGATAACATGAGGGAACCTTGGTGAGATCTGGAAAATCCCTCTCCCTTGAACGGGGAGGCTGCCGGAGGGTGGTCCTGGAAGATCCCAGCAAACTGCTCCTTGATGGATCCTTCATAGACTCAGGAGAAGAATCATGCAGATAGATGAGTTTACAGTTATTTCCCCAAGAAATTACTTCCCCAGTACCCCAGTTCATGTGAAGATTATGGTAAGACAGCCAAGGGAGCCACAAAACTAGAGGATGAAGAGGACAGTCGAGGAGATGAAAACTGATGGTCTCAAGGTGATTACCTGCCACGATGAGTTGAACAGGTTGAGTTCGGTGAATCACCCTGTACAGTAGGCGCCCATCCAGTGCACTAGCCTCCTGAGGATCTTGAAGCTGTTCACGTTCCAGCTTCAATTCATCAGCCAAGTGAATGTCCATGAAGTTCTCATCTGACCCAGAATCAACCAAAGTCTGCAGGGAGTGCCACTGGGAATGCACCAACAATTGTACAGTTGTGAGTTGACGAGAGGAACGGCTCATAGGAGTGGTACAGCTTGCCAATGTCCTCTTTCATTGGTGAGCCTTGTCTTTTACTGAACAGCCGTTCAACAAATGTCCCAGTTTACCACAGTAAAAACACCTCCCCTCCCTTAGGCGGTGCTGCCGTTCCTCCGGGCTGAGTTTGGCTCCTCCGAAGAGACAGGTGGCGCTGTAGGCTGACTGGACCGGCCGAGAGGAAAGAAGTCCCGACCGGAAGGCGAAGGGCGATGCTGCCGCCACTGTTGGGAGGAGGACCGAACTGCCGCCAATCTCCTCTCTCGCTCTCTTTCTCTGAGCCTAGCGTTAATTTGGACAGCCAGGGAAATCATAGACTCGAAGTCAGAAGGCAGGGTTAGTGGAGCCAACTGATCCTCGATAGCTGCAGACAATCCATTGCAAAAAGCATCCAACAAAGCAGACTCATTCCATCCACTCTTAGCAGCAACAGTTCGAAATTCAATAGCAAAATCCATAACCGAGCGATTACCTTGTCTCATGGAGACCAGGTTCTGTGAAGCCTCTCGGCCAGGATTGGAGTGATCAAACGTGCGGGACAGAGCTTCCATGAACAGGACCGACGTCTGGCAACCAAGAGAATTCCGAGACCATTCCGCTGTGGCCCAAGCCTCCACTCTACCCGACAGGTGCGTGATGATAAAGGCTACCCTTGATCGTTCTGATGGAAAGGAAGCCGCTTGAAGTTCGAAATGCAGCCCACACTGAATCAAAAAAGGTCTACACTTCTCCGATTCCCCCGAAAAGTGTTCCGGTCTTGCCAGGTTGACGAATGGAGACGCTATGGCAGCCGTGGCCATTGGAGTCCCTGGAGACACAGACAAGGAAACAGACTTGGCAGTCACGGGAGCCGCACTAGGAAACAAATAATTCAGCTGAGTAACCAGGTGTTCAAATCGAGAACTTAAAGTGGTCACCTGTGAACCGATGTCCGCTAGGAACCCCTGCTGACGCTCGCCGAAATCCTGGAACCTGCCGACGATCGAGGTGAGTTGACCATCGTAATGCGAGATGCGCTCCTCTTGCTTCTGGAACGCTGCACGAAAAGGATCAGAGCCCAATGAGTCCATTGTTGGCCAGTTCGTAATATCAGAACTGAACGAGGAGGAGGACACAAATGCAGGCTCAGACACAGGGCAGATCAGTTTTCAGAGTTTAATCGGTCCAAGTTAGTACACAGATAAGCAAAAACAGAGGCAACAGTATAATCTAGGAGCAGACAAAAACAGTGGTCGAGATGTGAGACACCAAAATAAAACAAGAATGCAAACTCTAATACTAAAAACCAATAAGAAACAGAAACTAGATCAAACGCGAGACCTGACAGCCATTTTTGTTCCACTGTCATCCCTGCTAGTGTATCTTTCCAGTCAACTTTGGCCAGCTCCTCCCTCATGGTCCCATAGTCCCCTTTATTCAACTGCAACCGTGACATCTCCGATTTTCAGGGGGTTTTTTCATATGCTATCGGTGTTTTAATGCTCTTAGGTTCAATAGTGAACAAGGATTAGGGAGGAAAACAAAGATACTCAGCAAGCTAAGCAGCATTTGTGAACAGAGAAACAGAGTCAGTTTCAGGTCAATGACTCCATTAGACCTGGAACAGTGAGAAAATAAACAAGTTTTAAGTTGCAGAAGGTGCGAGGGGTGATAAACACCAAGGAAAGGTACAGGTATCCCTTCTTAACCAACCTTCCATGGGGAACCTTGTCAAAGGGCTTACTGAAAACCATACAGACAACATCCACTGCTTTACCATCGTCAATTTCCCTAGTAACCTCTTCAAAAAATTCAAGAAGGTTTGTCAAACATGACCTTCCAGGCACAAATTCATGTTGACTGTTCCTGATCAGACCCTGTTTATCCAGATGTTTATATATATTATCTCTAAGTATCCTTTCCATTAATTTGCCCACCACTGACGTCAAACTAACAGGTCTATAATTGCTAGGTTTATTCTTTGAACACTTTTTAAACAATGGAACAACATGCGCAGTACGCCAATCCTCCGGCACTATTCCCGTCTCTAATGACATTTGAAATATTTCTGTCATCGCCCCTGCTATTTCTACACTAACTTCCCTCAATGCCCTAGGGAATATCCTGTCAGGACCTGGAGACTTATCCACTTTTATATTTTTCAAAAGTGTCAGTACTTCCTCCTCTTTGAATCTCATATTTCCATAGCTACTCTACTTTTTTCCCTTACCTCACAAAGTTCAATATCCTTCTCCTTGGTGAATACTGAAGAAAATAAATTGTTCAATATCTCCCCCATCTCTTTTGGCTCTGCAGATAGCTGTCCATTCTGGCTCTCTAATGGTCCAATTTTATCCCTTGTTATCCTTTTGCTATTAATATAGCTGTAGAAACCCTTTGGATTTACTTTCACCTTTCTTGCCAAAGCAACCTCATATCTTCTTTTAGCTTTTCTAATTTCTTTCTTAAGATTCTTTTTACACTTTATATTCCTCTAGCACCTAATTTACTCCATGCCTCCTATAATTATTGTAGATATCTCTTTTTTTTCAAACCAAGTATCCAATTTCCCTTGAAAACCATGGCTCTTTCCAATTTTTACTATTTCCTTTCAACCGAACAGGGACATAAAGATTCTGCACTCTTACAATTTCCCCTTTAAATGTCCTCCATTTCTCTTCTCCATCCTTCCCATAAAACAAAATGTTCCAATTCACTCCTTTTAAATCTTTACGCATTCCCTCAAAGTTAGCCTTTCTCCAATCAAAAATCTCAAACCTAGGTCCAGTTCTGACTCTCTCCATAATTATATTGAAACTAATGGTATTGTGATCACTGGTCCCGAAGTGCTCACCAACGCTTACCTCCGTCACCTGACCTGCCTCATTTCCTAACAGGAGGTCCAGCACTGCCCCTTCTCTGGTTGATACCTCTACGTATTGCTGCAAAAAACTATCCTGCACACATTTTACAAACTCCAAACCATCCAGCCCATTTACAGAATGTGTTTCCCAGTCTATTTTTGGAAAATTTAAATATCAAATTTGCCAATGGGATGTTTTTCTCTATAACTCTCTATAATGTCTTAGTACATAAGTAATCAAACTAACATGCAGTGACAGCGTGAAAATTTAAAGAGGAAAATTTATTGTTATATTAGCTTTTATTAGAAGAGGATTTTAGTATGTGTGAATGGTCGATGGTTAGCATGGACTCAGTTGGCAGAAGGGCTTGGTTCCATGCTATATCTCTAAAAAATGCAACACCTCACACTTATCTGAATTAAACTTAATTTATCATTGCTTGGCCCACTTACCGTGGAATTCTTGACAACCATCTTCAGTGTTTATGATACCACCTATGTTAGTGTAATTTGCAAACTTACGAATTGGGCCTTGTACCTTCTCATCCAAATTGTTGACATAGATGACAAACAGCAATGGCCCAGCACCAATCCCCGAGGCAGACCGCTAGTCACAGGTCTCCAGTCAATTAACAACTTTCCACAACAATCCTCTGCATTTTCCCATTAGGCTCATTTAAAATCTAGTTTGCTTGCTCTCCCTGGATCCCATGAGATCTAATCTTCCTGAACAGCCTACTGTGTGAAATCTTGTCAAAGGCTTTGCAAAAATCCATATACTGTAGCCCACATAGTGTTCCGTTTATAATCTCAACAGTGACGTTTTAAGTATCAAGAATTCTAACACTGTGATGGGAATAACATGAGCAGAGGCAAAAGATACATTATGAAAAAAATCATAAACAATTTATTGTTTTGGATTGTCTCAGAAATAAAAATAAAAACACAACAAAAAAAGAAAAAAGTTTAATTTTCATTTATTTGTCCCACCTGAATGATTTATCAAGAACATTCTATCTTGCATCCTGAATGAACACAGCAGATAAAAAACTGTTTTAGACCCAATAGTTGTAATATGGGCAACAAAGCTCTGAAAACTGTTTCCCTGGAAACAGGGAGCCCAATGATTGGGACTCCTTGAATTGACACTTATTTTTTATGGAATAATAATGCTGAAATAAAAACTCGGTGATTGAATTTCTTAACCAGAACATTAAGTCCTTATCTGTAGACTATGTGCATCTGCATAATGTGTTGAATGTATATTACTGGGAATGCAGATTAGGTTTATAGAGCCCTCTGTTTTGTCAAATTGAAATATACAAGCCAAAACCTATGTAGAAGTTATTACACAGGACGAAATCCCTCCAGGAGTTAATGCAGCCTTGATATCATTGCCAACAGCCTTTGTCATTCCAGTGACAAAGATAAGCATTATGGCGTGCAATAATGTCCTGTGGCTTTGACATTCAACACCATGATATGCTTCAAGAAGCTGGTCATGGCACACATTAATTCCAACCTATGTAGGAAGAAACCGTAGATGCCGGTTTAAATTGAAGATAGAAACAAAATACTGGAGTAACTCAGTGGGACATGCAGCATCTCTGGAGAGAAGGATTGGGTGACGATTCAGGTCGAGACCCTTCTTCAGACTGATTCTAGTTTTAATTCCAACTTCCCAGGCTGTCTTCTGCAGTTCACCTACCGTTGCAACAGATCCACGGAAAACAACATCTCCTTAGCCCTACTCTCATCGCCGGAACACCTGGATGACAAGGACACCAATGTCAGACTTGTTTTTATTGACTATTGCTCCAGCTTCAGCAGCATAATCCCAATCAAACTCATCTTCAAACTCCTTCATAGACCGCAATCAGTGAGGATAGGCAAAGCATCCTCCACAGTTATTCTCAACACTGGTGCCCTGCATTTAAAGCCCCTTACCATACTCCCTATACACTCATGACTGTGCAGCCAAATTTTGTTATAACTCTGTTTATAAGTTTGCGAATGACATCACTGTGGTGGGCAAGATCTCGAACAAGACAACAACATATTCCTCATTGTCAGCAAGACAAGGAATCTAGTTATTGACTTCAGGAAACAAGGTGGTGTACATGCTCCAGTCTGCATCAATAGTGCAGAAGTTGAAATGGCCGAGAGCTGGAGTTGCTAGGCATAAATATCACCAACAAATTATCCTAGACCAATCACATTGAATTTGCAGCCAAGAAAGCATAATGACATGTTTACTTCCTCAGGAAATTAAGGAGGTTTAGCATGTCTCCAATGACTCTTACCAACCTCAGCCGATGCACCATGGAAAGCATCCTATTGGATGGATCACATCATGGTTTGGCATCAGCTCTGCCCAAGACCGCAATAAATAGCAGAATGTTGTTGATGTTGCCCAGTCCATCATACAAACCAGCCTCCTCCCCCTATCCCTATCAACTCCATCTGCACGTTTTAAATAAATGTACTCTCTTTGTAGTTATCATGCCATAATCCTGAGACACCACATTCTGCACCCTGGTATTTTTCCTTTGCTCTACCTGTTATACTTGTGTATGTTTTCAACAGAGAGTTAGATTTAGCTCTTAGGACTAATGAAATCAAGGGATATGGGGGAAAAAGCAGGAACGGGGTACTGATTTAGGATGATCAGCCATGATCATATTGAATGGCAGTGCTGGCTCGAAGGGCCGAATGGCCTACTCCTGTACCTTTTGTCTCTGTTTCTATGTTTCTATGATTTAATTGTACACATGTACAGTATGATTTGACTGGATAGCATGCAAAATGTTTCACTGTATCTTGGTATATGTGACAATAATAAACTACCTGTAACACCAATATGTTAGTAATATCCAAGATTTTTGCTATCTCACGGTAAGTCTGTGAGTCCATCCCTTGTTAATAACAAGGATTTGCATATATCTGTAGACCAGAGGAACCATAGTTCAAAGCAACCTTTTCCAATAAAAGCAGGATTTCAAAAAGGATAATTATATTTAAATGATTAAGAAGGAACTGCAGATGCTGGAAAATGTAGTCATTTGTAGGTGTGTGATCAATGAAGTCATTTGTAGGAGAGTGATTTTCGAGCTTTACTGATATGGGAATTACCCTTACAGATCCATGTGATCCACCATAGTATTGGCAGTATATCGAGCCTTGTTGATGTCATGTTTTCTGGGATGTAACATATGCTCCATTTCCCTATTTTATGGCTTTATTGCCTACTTTTGTGTTTGAAAAATGGTTAGAGTACCACTAAATTTCTAGTTTGCATTTTTGGGAAGCATATTTTTTGGCGTTAAAATCTCTTCAATTGTTGTCAAATGTGAATGAGCATTTTCTCATCTCTGTTTCTTATAGAGCCCATTGTATATATTGTTTTCTATTTGTGCCATACCTTTCTATTTGTGTTTTATCTTGTCTACGTGTCTTACTTGAACATTATTGCCAGAGGATGGCACTCTTGAGCTGGGAATCAAGGATAAACTCTCTGGTTCGGATAAGATTCATGCAAAATGCAAAGTGTCAAAGGAACTCGTTGGGTCCGGCAGCATCTGTGGAAGGAATGACAGATGATGTTTCGGGTCAGGACCTTTCTTTAGATTGAAGTATTTTGTCCTTTCCCGACACAGATGCTCCTGACTAGCTGAGTTCTTCCAGCACTATTTTTTGCTCAAGATTCCAGCATCTGCCGTCTCTTTCATCTCCAGGATGAAACTCATGTTGCATTTAAGTCAGACAGAACTACTTCTATAGAAGGAATATATTTGCACCAGCCTTACATTTAACGTTTCACAGTAATGACAAGCAGCAACGCCTGTACATAAGTGTGGCACGACCAGTTAGACTGCATTTGCCAGTTTTAAGCTCCTCGTCAGAGGGATGACATGACAATGTGGGGAACTGGCAGTGTCAAATCAGAATCAGAATCGGTTATTGTCATTTGAACATAAGTTCAAACGTAATTACGTTTCTGCAGTCATTATTCAACCAAAAAAACCAAAACACACAATTGCGTAATTCCACTCAAACATCCATCAGAGTGAATCCCCAAACACCTCCTCACTGTCATGGAAGGCAAAAGTCTTGCCTCTTCCCCGTTCTCTGTGCCCATTCCTCTCCCGCAGTCAAGCACAATGGTAAGTCCCGCGTTCGTTTAAGCCACGCCGGGCGATGTAAGGCCCTGCTCCGGGTCGATTTAAACCCCTCTATTCGGGCGGGCGAAGTTTGCCGTTGCGGGAGCTCAGAAAAGCGGTCTGCCACCAGGGACCCGTGAGCTCCCAATGTCACCGTCCACAGGGCCTGCAGCTGGAGCTCCGAAGTCGGGTCGCAGCCGTGCGCCACCACAGCGCTCCGCACTCCGAAGTCGGCCAGCTCCGCGATGGTGAGTTCACAGGCTTTGCGACTGGAGCCCCAGATCGATTCCGGTTGGAGGCCGCCGATGTTAGGCCCAACGACAACGGAGACTCGACAAGGAAAAAGTCGTGTCCCCGTACAGGGAAGAGATTGAAAAGTTTCCCCCACCTCCCCCCCGCCCTCCACATATACACAGCTAAATATAATATTAAAACTAAAACCGAGACATCCACTTAACAGAAAAAAAAAATTAAAAAGACAGACGGAGGCCGCTGCCAAAAGGCACCACCATCTTGCCAAATCACTTGAGTGTTATCAACACATTGTAAAGTAGGATTTATTAATCGGTTTTATAAAGTAATTCCAATGGAGACATCAAGATTAGATGATTAATACTAGATTGTTTCGAATGGTGGAGAAGAAATGTGATATCAGGAAGGGAGACAATTACAAAAATAATTAAATGAACAAACAAAAACACTTTTCTATGCAGAAGGAGTTTATAATTTTGCAAATTGTTGTTGAACAGATGCTGTGAATCATTAAATTATTTCAGAATAAATTACACAATTGCCTATAAACAAGGAACATTAAAAATTATGGGGAACAATGAAAAATTGTGTTTACATTCTGTAGCTGATGTGGTGTATAGGATTTGTGAGGCAAACTTGCACATTCCTTCCCTGTAACATTCTATTAAGAACATAGCATAGGTGGCACAGCTGGTAGGGCTGCAGCCTTGCAGCTTCGGAGTCCAATCCTAACATTGGGTGTTTTATGACAAAGACGTTCTGGTGGAAGGTTAACTGTCCATTATAAATTACTTTTGATGTATAGATGAGTGACAGAATCTGGAGGGAGTTAATGAGAATGTAGGGAGAATAAAACATTGAATTAATGTAGGACTAGTATAAATAGGTGGTCGGTGGTTGGCACTGATACAGAAAAGGATCTGTTTCTGTGCCTCATCTCTCCATGACTAACATATCACCTGGTACTATTGGGTGGCACAGGAGTAATGCAATTAGTGTTGTCGCATTGCAACTTCTGAACCCAGGTTTAATTCTGATCTCTGGTGCAGTCAATGAGAATTTGTATGTTCTCCCTAAGTCCGTGTGGGTTTTCTCTGGGTACTTTAGGTTCCTTCCACACCCTAAATATCTGTTGCTGTTTGGGATAATTGGCTTTTGTAAATTATGATAGTGTGTGGTATGAATATTAGTAATGTGATAAAGGACATATGTGGGAGAATACATATCAGAGAATTAGGTGGGTAAATGAGTTTAATAGGATTATTCCAAGATCTAGCATTGGCTTAATGGGTCAATTATTTTCTCTCTATAATATTTACGAAATAATAAATGAGAATCAAATTAAGGTTCTTTTTAACATTTGTTGTTGCTGATATGATAGTTTCAATTAATACTTGACCAATAGTATAATAGGGCAGAGATGTCTTAATTAATGGATTTGAAAGCAAACTATACCAGATTTTATTATACTATCCAGATAAAAAATATTTTGGCTGATATTCCATAAACATATCTGAAAACATATCCATCAATGAAGATGGCAAACTATTTCAAATCCCATACAAAGAAACATAATTCTGATGATACAGCTTCTCCCAAAGCGGGATGCAGTATAAGCCTCAAAAGCAATTCTTGCTATTGAGGTAGTGCAGCGTAGTTTCACAAGGTTAATTCCCGGGATGGTATGACTGTCATATGCTAAGAGAATGGAGCGGCTGGGCTTGTATACTCTGCAATTTAGAAGGATGAGAGAGGAACCTACATCCTTATGAAAATTGAAAATTATAAGATTAATAAGGGTTTGGACAAGCTAGAGGCAGGAAACATGTTCTTGATGTTGGGGGAGTCCAGAACCAGGGGTCACAGTTTACGAATAAGGGATAAGACTTATTCTTAAACTGTGCCACGGGCTAAGAACAGAAATGAGGAAACACTTTTTCACACAGAGAGTTGTGAGTCTGTAGAATTCTCTGCCTCAGAGGGCAGTGGAGGCTGGTTCTCTGGATACTTTCAAGAGAGAGAGCTAGATAGGGCTCTTAAAGATAGCTAAGTCAGGGGATTATGGGGAGAAGGCAGGAACGGGGTACTGATTGTGGATGATCAGCCATGATCACTTTGAATGGCGGTGCTGGCTCAAAGGGCCGAATGGCCTACTACTGCATCTATTGTCTATTGTCTAAAATGATAGACCACAGTATAATTTACTCCCAATATTGGTTATGGTGATTGCATAGCTATAGGGTCAGCAGATACATTCATTAACCTCTGTCCTGTTCAATCCACCACTACACCTTCAGCACCTCCTTCAAACACCATCCTGTACAAACTACCCTCACTGTTTTAAAATCCACAGTATCTACAATCCCCAAAAACCTAACATGAATTTAAAGTTTGTATAGGATGGAACTGCTGATGCTGGTTTAAACCGAAGATAGACCCAAAAAACTGGAATAACAGGCAGCGTCCCTGCAGAGAAGGAATGATGATGTTTCCATTCAGTCTGAAGAAGGGTCTCGACCCAAAACGTCAACCATTCCCTTTCTCCATAGATGCTGCCTGTCCCCCTGAGTTACTCCAGCTTTTTGTGTCTATCTTCGTTTAAAGTTTCCAGTTTTGGCATTAGTGATCTTCAGTGACTTGGGTCTCCATTTCTTCTCCTTTTTCCATTTCCCCCCTGAATCCACCACCCTACTGCCTTCCATAAACTTAATGCAAAAAAAGCTACAGGTACTGAAAATTAAAAATACTGTGTAAACTCAGCAGGTAGCAGACAAGGAAGAATTTTAGCTTCTCCTCAGTTATGAAAGGTCCCAGACTTGAAATGTTTAATGTTTCTCTTTTCACTGATGCTAGGTTTTAGTCCATTAAGGGGGACCAGATGTGGGGGAGGGGGGGTGGGGGGGGGGCACTCTAGTTTAGAATCCTCTGCCCAGGGGATAAGTCTGACTTCTTTTGCTTTTTGTTCATTTGTTCCGTTGAAGGCGCTGTGCATAGGGCAGCCAGCCAACAGTTGCTTGACTTTTCCTTTTTCTTTTCACTTTTAATTTCAAGTTTTTTTTGTTTACCTCGTTATGTGTTGTGACCGTTGGCAGACCAATTTCCCTCCGGGGATGAACAACATTTATACCAGATCACACCCCACATTCACTATCAATGTAAACAACTTGAAATTTCTGTAAGCTCTTCGACTCCATTTCCATTATTACAATTTGACAGTTTCACGGCTTCTTACCCTCTTAAAGTCCACTTGTGTATAACAACAAATATACTTTCCTTCTGCTTGTAACTATATTCTTAAATTCTTAAAGGTATGATGTTTGTTCACATCACCCATGCAGCATCTGATTTTCACAACATTTGATTCCATTGTCTGTAACAAAATTTACTCGGCCTCCTGTTGCAGTGTTTGGCCTGAAGTGCCTCTCATAATCACTTTGCAAAGTCTATGGGATGAAAAATTGAGTGGAGTTACCATAAAATTAATTTAACGTTCAATTTATCACGCATACACTATGTCTCATTTCTATCTCTTTACTACTAGCCATTAGCTTGAACCAAGATATTTAAGTTGTGTATTGTAGCACTCTTTGTAAAATTTCACAATGAAATTATTGAGCCTGAAAGAGTGTTTGCAGGAATTACGTTTCTCTTGGCTGGGGTGTTCAGAATCAGGAGAGGCAGATAAGGAGTTGATCTTTCAGCATTGATGTGAGGAGATATTTCTCCACTTAGAGGGCGAAGTATCTATGAAATTATGTTCCGTCATTGCAGAATGCATTCACGATGTAGAATGTTGGAATTTTAGATGTTAAGTAAATCAAGGGATATGGGATTATTGCAGTAAAGTGGAGCTGAGATCCAAGATTTGCATTATCTTATTGAATTGCAGAGCAGATACAGGGGCACGAACATCCTTTTCCTGTTTCTATCACTTATGATTTCCATAATTGCTTGTGAATAATCTATGCGAAAAAGGGAAATATTAGAAAGCAATTGCTCCCATTGCATGATTCAGTTGCTTCTAGTAAAATACATCACTTGGAGCTATCCATTCAAAGCAACATTCATGAAAATTCTTTAATTTTTATTTGTCATACTGTATGTTCTATTTTTTCTCCCCTCCTATGTTGCATGGCCTTAGTTCAAACTGATTCCATTGGTGTCACCAAGCCCCATATACCTCATCCATGTAACTGTATATAAGTATACACAGTGAGCAGTGGCAGTCTTTTTAACTTTGGAAAGGACCATCTGTGTAGTTGCTCTTAACTAAGATTGCATCTTTATCTGTGAATTAGACAAACAGGAAGCCTGGTCCCCAACGCAATATTCCACCACTCATGCATAGCCCCCCAACTGCGCAGACGCGGCTGACGGGTTCCTGTTGTGATGTCCCTGATCCCCCACCTCCCCTCAGCCCCCCCCACTCCACCCCTTGCCCTTCCCCCCTCACGCACTCACTCTATCCCCCCTCAACCTCCCCCATCCACTCAGCGGCTCTCTGGCGGCGCAGCCATTCCTGCCCATCGGGTTCCCATTGTGAAGTAGAACACGCGGGTAATATTGCGCAGGTGCAGCTGACGGAGACAAGAGGAAAAGGGATTTATTAAAGCTTAAAAAGTGAATAATTCTTAAAATATGGCCTACCCCTGCCGCTGCCTACCCCTGCCGCTGCCTACCCCTGCCGCTGCCTACCCCTGCCGCTGCCTACCCCGTCCCAGCCGCTTCATACTGCTGACGCTGGTGTGGCCTACCGCTGGTGTGGCCTACCACTGTGTAGCGGGGTGGGTGTTTGGCGGGGGGTGTGGGTGGGAGGGTTGTGGGGGGGGGGGTGTTGGGTGGGAGGATTGTGGGGGGTGAGGATGTGTGGGTGGAGGTGGTGTCGGGGAGGGGGCTCAGCCGCACACACTGGCTCCAGGATCCGGCTCCGGACTCACTTAGCGGCTCCCGTCCCCGGTTCTGGTCGCACTCAGCGGCTCCCAGCCCCAGATACACTCAGCAGATCCCAGCTCATCGTGGTGGTCACATCCGCCGCCTGCGGACACAGCCCTGCCAGCGGAACACAGCCTTCGCCCGCCCACGAACGCAGCTCCGTCCGCCCGCGAACACAGCCCCCGTCCCACGCCCGCGAACACAGCCCCCGCCCACGAACACAGCCCCCGCCCATACTCTACTCACTTCGCTTCTTTAGCTTCATTCTCGCCGCCGGAGATTGACAGCCGGTACCAGAAGGAGCATCGCCGCCCCGGCGAATGACAGGAGAGAAGACCAATAACTTTTGTAATATTTCACCGACCAGAATAAAACGATGCACTTGCAGCATGGGAGAATGGCGAGTAAGGTGGCGAAAAATCGTAGCGCTCTTGGGTACTGTTTTTGCGCAAATTAAAAAGCAACGCAAACCGGAAGAGGACAAGATGAGAGTTTTATAAGTATATAGATGTATCAGTGAATACATAGAACTGTGACAGTTTAATGTTCCTATGCAACACTTTTGTTAGATTGATGATGTGTAATATCCATCCATCCTGTGCAATCTGTAGTAGTTGCACAGCATTTGCACAAAATATTGCCACATTATACAGAAGTTAACAGTAAACCACATACTGTGGCTTCTTTATCGGACTATTTTACAATTTAAGCATTCATCTCAGATTGCTTACACAACATAATGCCAAGTGAGCAGTGACTGATTATGTTTATTCTTGAGGTGTGTTTTACTGTTCAGAATGAGA
The DNA here is from genome assembly GCA_963514005.1 of Raja brachyura. The sequence continues at coordinate 92,620,394 of OY740784.1, read as the reverse complement.
TGAAAAATTGGGATTAAAAAACAAACCAGAACTTAAAGAGTCAAGTGTTTATTTGACATTGCACTGGATATGAACTAGAACAATGAAATTCTTACCTGCTGCAGCTTTATAGGCAAATTAGATGAAAGCACGCAACAATAAATATACAATAAAATGAAGAAGGATCTCGACCCGAAAAGTGACCCATTCCTTCTCTCCAGAGATGCTGCCTGTCCCGCTGAGTAACTCCAGCATTTTGTGTCTGCCTTCGATTTAAACCAGCTAGTGCATGGTGGTTCACAAACCTGACAGTTGATAGGAAGTATTTGTTCTTGAACCAGGAGGTAAGAGTTCCAAGGCTCCTGCACCTTCTTCCTGATAGTAGTAGCAAGAGGAGAGTGTAGCCAGAGTGGTGTTGTGTTCAGAGAATCTTTTCTACTTCATGAAAGGAGTGGAAAAATTATTGCCTTTTCCTTCTAGCATGTTATTTGTTGCCTTTTGGCTAACACTTTAATTTCCACATAGCCTAGAAGATTCAAGAGAGTTTATTGTCATGTGTTCCTGATAGGACAATGAAATTCTTGCTTTGCTTCAGCACAACAGAACATAATAGGTATTGACTACAAAACAGATCAGTGTGTCCATATACCATTATATACATATATACACACATGAATAAATAAACTGATAAAGTGCAAATAACACATAACGGGCTATTAATGTTCAGAGTTTTGTCTGAGCCAAGTTTAATAGCCTGATGGCTTTGGGGAAGTAGCTATTCCTGAACCTGGTCGTTGCAGTCTTCAGGCTCCTGTACCCTCTACCTGAAGGTAGCAGGGAGATGAGTGTGTGGCCAGGATGGTGTGGGTCTTTGATGATACTGCCAGCCTTTTTGAGGCAGTGACTCCTCGATGGAAGAGAGGTCAGAGCCGATGATGGACTGGGCAGTGCTTACTACTTTTTGTAGTCTTTTCCTCTCCAGGGCACTCAGGTTGCCGAACCAAGCCACGATGCAACCGGTCAGCATGCTCTCCACTGTGCACCTGTAGAAGTTCGAGAAAGTCCTCCTTGACAAGCCGACTCTCCGTAATCTTCTGAGGAAGTAGAGGCGCTGATGTGCTTTCTTAATAATTGCATCTGTGTTCTCGGACCAGGAAAGATCTTCAGAGATGTGCACGCCCAGGAATTTGAAGCTCTTGAGCATTTCAACCATCGACCCGTTGATATAAATGGGACTGTGGGTCCCCATCCTACTCCTTCCAAAGTCCACAATCAGTTCCTTGATTTTGCTGGTGTTGAGGGCCAGGTTATGGTGCTAGCACCATATGGACAGTCGCTCGATCTCTCTTCTATACTCTTACTCATCAGACTGGCTCAGGGTCCGAGACATAACTGATTGAAGTGGAGTTTGTGGGTCCTTGAACAGAGAAGCAAAACAGAAAGCAAGTTACTTTTCTTTAAAAAAAACTTTTCTCTGTGTTAATGTTTTTTAATTAATTATTCTTTTTTGGGGGGTGTTTCAGCTAACCTTTTTCCAATGATTAAATTATTTTTGTTTCAATGTTTTATTGACATAAATTTTAATAATTTAAATAAATACTTCCTATGGACCTGGAACTTGATTTCTTTCAGATTCTGCGATAGAAATTACTTTAATAAATGGACCCTACCGTTATGGCAGGAAGAGTACACCGTAATTTTTACAGCATGGAAGCAGGCCTTCCGGCCCACCAAGTTCCCACCGACCCACACACTAGTTCTGTCCTACATACAATTTACACAAGCCAATCAACCTACAAACCTGAGGAATATGGGAGGAAACCAGAGCACCCGTAGAAAACCAATGTGGTCACAGGAAGGTAAACAAAAATGCTGGAGAAACTTCACTAAATCATTGGAGGCCTTTCTTCTGTCAGACTACTCCTGAATCCTCTGTCAACACAATCGGCCATAAGCATCCCAACTGCTAAGTAAGAGTGTTAGGATGAGAAATTGTTGATGGCAATTCTCAGTGTGAATTCTCAGATAGAAACATAGAAAATAGGTGCTGTTGTAGGCCATTCAGCCCTTTGAGCCAGCACCACCATTTAATATGATCATGGCTGATCATCCCAAATCAGTACCCCATTCCTGATTTCTCCCCATATCCCTTGATTCCATTAGCCCTAAGAGCGACAGGTATAGCTAACTCTCTCTTGAAACTTTGCAAGACCCAGCCCAATATCAGTTGGGCAAGTGGCTGAGGAATGATTAATGTCGATTAATGTAGATAAGTGTGAGGTGTTGGATTCTGGGAACTCAAGGCAGCACGTTCATAGTAATTGCTGGGGTATTGGGAACTGTTGTTGAGCAGAGGGATGCAGGAGTGCAGGTACATTGTTCCTTGAAACTGGCATCACAGGTAGATAGGGTGGTCAAGAAGGCTTTCGGTACATTAGCCTTCATCAATCAGGGTATTGAGTACAGAAGTTGCGATGTCATGATACACTTATTCAAGACATTCGTGAGGCTGCATTTGGAGTATTGTGTTCAGTTTTGGTCACTGTGTTAGCGGATGGATGCTGTTAAGCTGGAAAGAGTACAGATAAGATTTATGAGGATGTTACCAAGACTTTCAGGCCTTAGCTACAGAGGGAGTTGGGCAGGCTAGACGTTATTCCTTAAGAGTGCAGGCTGAGGGGTGATCTTATATGAGATCATGAGGGAAATGGGCAGCGTGAAAGCACAGAGACTTTTACCCAGAATATGGGAATCAGAAACCAGAGCATGTAGGTTTAAGGTGAAAAGAAACTACGGGGTAACTTTTTCACAGAGAGGGTGGTGGGTATATGGAAATATCTGCCTATAACAACATTTAAACAATATTAAGACAGGTACATGGATAGGAAAGGTTTTGAGTGATAAGGGGCAAACACGGGCAAATGGGACTAGTGTAGATGGGGCATATTGGTCACTATGGCAAGTTGGGCTGCAAGACCTGTTTCTGTGCTATATGACGCTATGACACTCTGATCTTAAGTATAACTTAAGAAAACAACAAATTTGCCTGCTCACATTGTTGTGAATTACCTTGAAACAATTATTAGACTTTGTAAGCAGAAATCTAAACACAACTTGCTGTTTTTGTTGAACCACTTAAAAGTCAGAGATAGATTACATGTGATTCTAAAATGAATGAATGAATGAATAAGTTTTTGTTTATTGGCCAAGTATTCACATACAAGGGATTTGCCTTGGTGCAAAATAATAATTGATGAAAATCCTTGTTCAAATGAAGCAAAGAGTAAACAGTGCACATAATTTTAATTGTAGGTGTTTCATGCCATAATGCCATGGTTTCCATGCTGTGTTCTTGGGGAAATACTTAACAGCTACTTCTGTGCTCCTGACTTCAAGAGCTTTTAGAAGCTGGTATCTTTGACTGATAGCTCAGTAAGTCCATTTACTGACCATATAGAAGTAGGAAAAGATGTCTAGCCAATTTAAAGATTGGAGCTCAAAAACAAGAATAATTACAGAGATGTGTTTGTGTATGAGGAATGCAAGGAACAAGAAATCTAAGTAGAAAACCCCACTGTTCACTTACGCATTTTATGTAAAATAAGATGGTTTATTCTTTTCCAATGGTTCTTCATATTACTGGAGTATTGTTTTGTCTGTCTTCAGTAATAACAAAGTAACGCGTGTCGACTAAGAATGATCGTGTTAGTCAATATAAGTTGAATTTAATGTCAAGTTTGTAGTAATAAATTATGATATTGAAATTTTATATGTTAAGCGGTGGGTGAACCAGTTTCCTGAAACTGTTTATATAAACCTAGACAGTAAATCTATGTTTTAACCACTTCATAGTGGATTTTAGTTATCGAGGATGGATGTACCTTTGGCTTGCACCATTTTCCAGCCGTTTCCAGGTCTAGCTGCTGACGCCGTACCCTGCTCACAGTGCCTCCCTGGCCACGTACAGCCTCGGCTGCCCATGCCACCCCTGGCTTGTACCACCTCCCCAGCCACCTCCAGTCCATCCCAACGCCATTCCTAGCTCACACCGCCTCCCTGACTGCTTCCAGGCTGGACCTACTGCTGCCACTACCGTCCCACACATCTTCCTCAGCTGCTTCCAGTCTATGCTTGCCATCGTCACAGCTACCGCCACCACCACTGCCGACCCTCATCTGCATGCCAGCCTCACTTAGGCGGCGTTCAGTGACTTCACTGATCCTTGCATCTCGCCTGGCTGCAGGCAGGCCGGTGCTATCAATTCACCTAAATGCCAGAACTAGTTCCGGGCTGTGTATCTAAAGAAGGTCTCGACCTGAAATGTCACTTATCCATGTTCTCCAAAGATGCTGCCTGACCTGTTGAGTTACTCCAGCATTTTGTGCCCTTTTATGTACTAACCGGCAACTGCAGTTCTTTGTGTCTACTACTTATACAACAATAATACCGTACTCAGTCATATCAGACAATTACCAATAATGGACACCATTCCCCCCCTCCCCTCCCCATGGCCTGTTATAACGAGGGTATACTGTATTTGTATAAAACAGTGATTCATAAGAAAATCTAACACCAGCAAAGATATATTACGGTGTTAGCCCTTTCACGCAGTAACATATGTTGCATTTCATTTTAGTAAATGTTGAAAAATCTGCATATAAATTCAATTTAGTATAAATCAGATTAGTTTATTGTGATAAAATTCCTTGTTCAAATGAAGCTCACAGAGTAAACAGTATGCCAACAGTAAGGATAAATATACCAACAAATACAAGTATAAAGCAACTAATGGTGCAAGATTGTAACGCAATCTGAAATAGTTAAAATTCCATATTTATAACCTAAATTAGGTGTAATTAAAAGGATTCAGATTTTTTGCTAAATTCATGATTCCACTCATATAGGAATTACAAAAAAGCACCGAACAATGTTTGTCTTATTTTTGTGATATTATACAGGTTCCTGGGTGTGGATTTGGCTTCGGAAATAAGTAGCCATTAACTGGGCTGAGTAATGAAGCAACATCTGTGGAGAAAAAGAATAGGTAAAGTTTCAGCTTGGATCCCTTCTTCAGACTAACCTACGGTACATAGTCACAAAAAGCTGGAGTAACTCACAGGTCAGGCATCATCTCTGGAGAAAAGGAATAGGAGATGTTTCGGGTTGAAACCCTTCTGCAGAGAGTCGGGGGAAATGGGAACAAGGGATATAGATGGTACTTAAAAACAAATTGAAGAAATGCAAAAAGCAACAATAATCAAGGAAATGTGGGCACACAATAGGCCAAGTGAAATATGAGATGCAGTTCCTCCAATTTGCATTTGGCCTCACTCTGACAATGGAGGAGACCCAGGACAGAAAGGTTAATATGCGAATGGAAAGGAGATTTATAGTGCTTGGCAACCGGGCGATCACGTAGGCAAAGCAGACTGAATGAAAGCGTTCGGTGAAACGATCGACGAGTCTGCGCTTGATCGCCGATATACACCTGGAGCAGTGGATGCAATAAATGAGGTTGGAGGAGGTACTGTGACCTTCTGCCTCACCTGAAAGGACTGTTGGGAGTTGAGGGAGGAGGTAAAGAGTGAGTTAGATGTGGCCTTTGTGGCTAAGGGGATCAGAGGGTATGGAGAGAAGGCAGGTACGGGATACTGAGTTGGATGATCAGCCATGATCATATTGAATGGCGGTGCAGGCTCGAAGGGCCGAATGGCCTACTCCTGCACCTAATTTCTATGTTTCTATGTTTCTATGTATAGGGACAGGTGTACCATCTCCTGCAGTTGCTGGGGAAGGTACCTGGGGAGGAGGTGGTTTGGGTGGAAAGGGATGAGTTAACCAGGGAGTTATGAAGGGAACAGTCTCTGCGGAAAGCAGAAATGGGTGGGGATGGAAAGATGTGGGATCCCGTTGAAGGTGGCAAAAATGTCATAGGATTATGTGCTGAATGCAACGGTTGTTAGGTTGAAAGGTGAGGGGAAAGCAATTTCATTAGTTCTATCGTTCACATTTTCTTCATGATATCAGATACAAATTCTTAAGGGGAATTAAGACAGGATAGGTGTATAGAGGCTATTTCCTTGGAATAGATTATACAAATAAACCGCAGTTTCAGAATAAGAAGTTGGCCACTTAGGACTGCAATGAAAAAATCTTTTCTTCAAATCAAGAAGGTTGTGAACTTTTGCAACACTACAATAGGGGGCAGTGAATACTCAGTCATCAATTGAATGACAGACTATACAGATTTAATAAATACTAGACTAAATGGAACCCATTGGGTCCCTGTCACACGGGAGGCCTGGTCCCCCAACACAACCCGTTCCCCCAACGCAATATTCCACCACTTACCCATCACCCCCAACTGCACAGGCGCTGCTCATTTCATGAAAAAATATTTTCTTCGAATCAAGAAGGCTGTGAACTTTTGCAACACTGCAATAGGGGGCAGTGAGACATAATAATTTGGTTAGAATAAAATCACCAGAGGCAATTATAGCTTCGAAGACAGTAGTCTTGAATTATGACTGGCAAGAAGTTTATGTAGATGATATTAATGAATCATATGAAGCATTTTTAGAGACATTCTTGACAATTTATGACCGACATTGTCCATTGAAAGAGTATAGACACAATTCCAAAAAGAGGGTGAAACCATGGTTAACAAAGGGGTTGGAAAAAGCTTGTAAAAAGAAAAATAGGCTTTATAGGGAATTAATTAAATATCGAACAAAGGAAAAGGAGGACAAGTACAAAAAATATAAAAACAGACTGACATTAATTATGAGATCACAAAAAAAAGATTATTATGATCAAATGTTGCAAAAACATTAAAATAATATTAAGGCTACTTGGAGTGTACTTAATGATATAATAAAAAATAGTAGTAAAATGGATTTTCCAACATATTTTGTAAAAAATGACAATTCAATTATTGAAAATACAGAGGACATTGCTAATGAGTTGAATGATTTCTTTGTTAATGTTGGCCCAAATTTGGCAAAGGAAACTAATCTTCTTGGAGATGAAAACATAAATTTTCATTTTGAATTTAACAACAACAATTCAATGTTCCTTGTTGGAGTTTGTGAGAGTAATGTGTTAGAAGTAGTCAGAAAGTTTAAGGATAAAAAATCAACTGATGGTAACACTATTGATATGTCACTTATAAAATAAGTAATTGATTGTGTCCTCGAGTCCTTTACCTATATATGTAATAAATCCTTTCTAAAAGGTGTTTTTCCCAATAAAATGACAATGGCTAAGGTGGTTCCAATCTATAGAAATGGTGACAAACACATTATATCAAATTATAGACCTGTGTCTTTGCTACCTCAATTTTCAAAAATACTTGAAAATCTATTTGTGAATTGACTTGATTACTTCATTGAGAAATATGAGTTATTGGGTGATCATCAATATAGGTTTAGGAGTCATCGATCGACATCTTTAGCGGTGATGGATTTTGTAGAAAATATAGCAACAGCAATAGATGAGAAACTACACACTGTGGATGTATTTATTGATTTACGTAAAGCATTTGATACAATTGATCATTCCTTACTTTTTCCAGAAATTGGAACGTTATGGCATAAGAAGTGTCACACAAAATTGGTTGGGAAGTTATTTAAGTAATAGGTTTCAGTATGTAAAAATTAATAGTGAATCACAGCTTAGAAGAGTAACCTGTGGTGTTCCACAAGGTTCGGTATTGGGACCTAAGTTATTTATACTTTATTTAAATGATATTTGTAAAGTATCCAATACGTTGAAGTTTGTTACGTTTGCAGATGATACAAATGTATTTTGTTCAGAGAATGATATAAAAGAACTATTGAAAACAGCAGAAAGAGAATTAATAGTGCTAAAAAAGGTTTGATATTAATAAATTATCCCTAAATTAAAATAAAACAACATTTATGGGGTTTGGTGGTGACAGGGTTAATCGTGAAATAAAATTGAATTTAAATGGAGTTTAAATCAAACAAAATTCCTGGGAGTGATTATGGATTATAAACTTTGTTGGAAGCCACATGTCTGCTGCACTTGTCTGCTGCAACCAAGTAAGGTACTATCATTGGATGTATTTGAAACAAAAAATTGCAGTTCATTGTTAACCGGTAGAATTGCTGCCTTGCAGCACCAGAGACTCGGGTTGAACCCTGACTACGGGTGCTGTATGGATGGAGTTGGTATGTTCTCCCTGTGACCACATGGGTTTCTCCGAGTGCTCCAGTTTTCTCCCACAGTCCAAAGACGTGCAGGTATGTAGGTAAATCGGCTTCTGTAAATTGTAAATTTGCCTAATAGCCCTGTCCCACAGTATGAGTTCATTCCAAGAGCCCTCCCGAGTTTAAAAAAAATCAAACTTGTGGTAAGCATGGAGAATGAACGTAGTGTGTACGTCGGAGCTCGGGGACGTCTCTTAGCGGCTCGTCACGCAAAGGGCAGGTACTCGGGAAGACTCGCAAATAGCAGGTAAGCTCGGGAAGACTCGTGAAGATTTTTCAACATGTTGAAAAATGTCCACGAGAGCCCCGAGTACCTGCGAGCGGCCATTACCGTAAATCTCCGAGTTCGAATCAGGGCAAACTCGGGAGAGCTCTTGGAATGAACCCGTACTGTGGGACAGGGCTTTTAGTGTGCAGGATAGTGCTAGTGTATGGGGTAATCACTGGTCAGTGCGGCTCGATGGGTGAAAGGGTTTATTTCCATTCCATTCTTAAAATCTAAAGACTAAAGTCTAAAATCTTTCTTAAACAATGGCACAACATTAGCCACCTTCCAGCCTTCTGACATGTTGCCTGCAGCAATTAATGATTCAAATATCTCTGCAAATGGCCCTGCAATCATGTCCCAGGGATTATCAACTTTAATATGTTTTAAGACCTCCAGTACCTCCTTTTCCATAATATGGACAATCCCCAAGTCATTCATATTGACTTTCCTGAGTTTCCTAGTCTTCATTTCTTTCTTTGCAGTAAATAGAAGTACTCATCGAGGACCTTACCCATCTCATGTGGCTCCACATTGATCTTTAAGAGCTCTTATTTTCTCCCTAGTTGCTCTATTGCCTTTAATACACTCGTAGAATATTTGTGGATTCATCTTTAATTTATCTGTCAAAGCTATCGTCTGTTCCCTTTGTGCCTCCTGGTTTCCCCCATTAGTTTACTTCTATATCTCATATATTCCTCTTTTTTTTACCAGAGTCTAAATATCTGGGAATCTTGAAAGAATTTTCACCCTAACCGTTCTGACAGTCATAATCAAAAGGATTTCCTTTTCAATTTCATGTTTACATTATATAGAAACATAGAAACATAGAAACATAGAAAATAGGTGCAGGAGTAGGGCGTTCGGCCCTTCGAGCCTGCACCACCATTCAATATGATCATGGCTGATCATCCAACTCAGTATCCCGTACCTGCCTTCTCTCCATACCCCCTGATCCCTCTAGCCACAAGGGCCACATCTAACTCCTTCTTAAATATAGCCAATGAACTGGCCTCAACTACCTTCTGTGGCAGAGAATTCCAGAGACTCACCGCTCTCTGTGTGAAAATTTTTTTCAAATCTCGGTCCTATGGAGATATGGTCTTGCCAAACTTAAGAAAACTGTGCATTGGCTATCTTGATTGTATGGAAGGATGACAACAAAATAGGGGTTCCCTTTACAATAATTGTGTAAGCAAATAGAATAAGGGTTAGAGATTAATAATAATGAAGGCATATAAAGAGGTACTTCAGAAAAGAAGAATTGTTTTTTTTTCCTGAATTCACCGGGCGTGGTACAAGTAGCATTAACCAGAGTCAACTCTGTCTACAGTAATAAATAGTACTGTTTGCAGGCATTTTAGTTTTATCCATGTTACTCAGGCCAGCTTCTGTTACTAAGATTTGGAAACAAGGTCTTTTGTAGATGGGCCGCCAAATGACTGCATTGGTGGCCAGGGTAATAACTCTGAAAATAACTGTGGTATCTATGGTAACTAATAATACTACTTTTTACATCAGTTACCGATTATTTGGGATTACACCCATTTTCTCCACCACTTTTAGAATTGGTGCATAATGGACTACGAATGAATTAAATTGGAAAGCTAGATGTTAAAATTCTTTGTTCATCCATCTCACCCTCCATTGTTATGTCAATGGAAAGTTAATAGCTTTTGCTCCAAATGCAGAAATTGGGTTTCAGTACTATCTGTATAAATACTTTTTTTTGCCACTGTATTAGATCTGTCTTGGTAGTAGGAATGTCATTTATCTTTGTGTCTTCATATCATTGTTAAAGTTTTAAACCTGGCTGTTGTAGGCTGACATTTCGGAACAATACTGAGAGTGCTACAATGCCAGAAATGCTGGCGTCCAGATCAAATATTAATCCCTGCCCTTGTCTAGACTCTGATAATCAAGTTGTTTATTGTACAGTGAGGTACCGATACCATGAAAATCTTACTAGTAACTGCTTCACAGACACATAGATTCAGACAAATGCACAAAAACAAAGTATACATAAGTTACACATCTATCTATCTATCTATCTATCTATCTATCTATCTATCTATCTATCTATCTATCTATCTATCTATCTGTCTATCTGTCTGTCTGTCTGTCTGTCTGTCTGTCTGTCTGTCTGTCTGTCTGTCTGTCTGTCTGTCTATCTATCTATCTATCTATCCATTACTAAAACTCTGATCTTGTTATCTTCCGGTTTGGCGGTCTTTCTATTTGCACAAAAACGGCTCGCAATAGTGCTATGATTTTTCGCCATTTCACTCACCGTCCTCCTGTGCTGCAAGTGCGACAAGTTTAGTTCCAATTGGTTGTATGTAGTAAAAGTTAGCGAGGTTTAAAAATCTTAAAAAACACACGTGCGCAGATGAATCTCTTCTCCTGTCAGTTGGCGCCGCGCAGATTAGTCTCTTCCCCGTCACTCCCCGGGACAGTCCGCATCTTTACTGGAGCTGAGGGTAGCCGGTGGAGGTTTCCAACCGGACTATCGGAGGCCCAGCCCAGCCCCAAGCAGTCCAACCCCATCTTGCCCCAAGCAGCAGCCCCGCCCCAAGCAGCAGCCCCGCCCCAAGCAGCAGCCCCGCCACAAGCAACAGCCCAGCGTCGGAGACTCGACCCAGCCCAGCCCAGAGTTGGAGCTATCGCCGATGTCGCCAAATGGAAAGCGGAGACTCTGATCCCAGCGGAGGAGAACGACCAGTGCACTTCCAATTCCAGCCACTACCCTTCTGGTCACCATCGCTGGCTCCTCCCCCCTCGCCCTCTCCTCCGTGATGCCCCCCTCTCACCTATGTCTCTTCACCCGTCCTTTCGCCGAGCTCACTCCCCCCCGCCCACGCACCTCTCTCCCCCCACAACTCCCCCCCCACCCACACACCCCTCTCTATCCCACAAGCCCGCCTGCCCACACACTTTGTTAGCCAAGGACTGAATTTCTTTCAGATTTGTTTATGTGGCTTAATCCTCTGTTACTTTACGAAGGCCACATCCACCCTCTCTATGAAGCTGTTTTTGAGAACTACACAAAGCTTTAAAGTGACAGTTGTGTGATTTCTATTTATGTGAGAGCTTAGATTAGTGAGCAAAATTGTACCTTGTTGAAGCTACACAAAACAAATGCGGGAGGAACTTAGTGGGCGAAGCAACATTTGTGGAAAGAGACTGCCATATTTCAAGTTGAAACCCATCACCTGGAACCAGTGCAAAAGAAACAACTCCCCCTTAAACGTCGATTCTCTATCTCTCTTCACAGATGCTGCCTGGGTATCCCCAGCAGTTCTTTTGTACCTTGCTGTGCATATCTTCCATATTTAAAACAGAGACAAAATAGTTCAACTTCAAGAGACTACATCCTCTACACTTTGGATGCTTGAATGATGGCCATTGCCATTTTTGCTCAAATAATATACGGACATTCATTAACAACAGGTTTTGGCCATCTTAAGATGCATGTTTAAGTACACCTTGAAAATTCCTTTACACATAAATTTGCTTTAATCAATTGTTCCTGGTCTAGATGTTGGTAATCAGTGTTTTTTTTTCAATGGAGCCTAATAAGAAGCCAAGAAGAGTCCAGAGTCCTCCTCCTGACTCTATTGACTTATTACACACGACCAACAAAAAATACCTCTACCATTCTCCTCTCCCTTCGCCTCCAAAGTCCACCTTAGATCTGGTGGCAGCAGCTTTTAATGTTAAAGTGAAGCCCAAAGAAAAATTTGGACGTCAACTGCATATCTGAAATTGGAATTATTTAAATTTTGCCCTAGAGAAGCAAGGAGCTAAAATAAATAAAAGTAGAGAACATTGGGGGAAGGGGCAGTAGCTGTAGTGATGAGAGGACCCATACCAATAAGAACATTTCCAAGTTTAATATTGAATTATGCTGTGTTAATTGATCGCAGCTGCAGTCGCAGAAATAAGTGATCAAAATAAGGATCCTTTCTTTGCAAGAGAACTGTGCTGGTGGTTGGTCTATACCCTGAATGTTGATCTGCTATTTTCTTCTGTCATGTTTCAGAATCACTCAAGCCTGTACTGTTTAGCAATATATTTGTGTATGATTCAATTTCCAGCTATATCACACCTCAATCTAAGCTACTCAAGCATTCTCCATTTATCATCAATGATTTTCCTCAGCAATGCATTTTCATATATTACTCATGTTCATAAGTTATTGAAACAGAATTAGGCCATTCAGCCCATCAAGTCCACTCCGCCATTCAGTCGTGGCTGGTCTATCTTTCGTTCCCAAACACATTCTCCTGCCTTCTCCCCAAAACCCCTGACACCCTTACTAATTAAGAATCTGTCAATCTCTGCCTTAAAAAATATCCATTAAATTGACCTCCACAGCCGTCAGTGGCAATGAATTCCATAGATTCACTACCATCAGGGTGTTGCGGACACAACCTGAAGAAGTGGGGCTTCTTGGACTCTGACAAGTGCAACTGTGGAGAGGTACAGACAATGGCCCACCTACTGACTTGTGGTGGAGAGGCATGCACTGCGGACAATCTCCGCAGAGGCACAGATGTGGCACTGTGTGTGGCAAAGCGATGGCAGAACATCGTCTGACAAACGAGCGAACAAACTACCCTCTGACTAAAGCAATTCCTCCATCTCCTTTCCAAAGGTACATCATTTTATTCTGAGCCATTGTCTCAGCCATTTAGTTGTTTTCCATGTAAACATTTTATGAATATTTCTATTTCTTCTGTTGCGTTTTTGCCTTAGTGTCATAGAGTCAGAAAGCACAGAAACAGATCCTTCTGCCCCCTGAACACAGGGCAGTAATCAAATACCAATTTCTTTTCACATTTCCATCAACTCCCTCCAAATTGTTACTATTCACCACATAATAAGGGCAATTTGCAAAGGCCAATTTACTTATTAACCTACGCATCTTTGGGATGTGGGAGGAAACTGGAGACGCCATAAGAAACCCACACATAGATAGTAGAGGAGGTCAGGATGGAGCCCAGGGTCACTGTGATTGTACTAGCTGCACCCTATTTCTTCCTTTACATTGGTTCTGTTCCTCTTTAAATGCTGTATTCCTGTAAATTCTTCCAAATTCGGTGTATACTACTTATTCCGTGGCTGACAGTGACTGATCCTTGCTTGTAACTGCCAGGCCTTAGGCAGGTGCAGCAGTTAAAATAGTAATAGCTTATCCAATTTCCTCAACTAGACCCGATTCTTAATTCGACCCCTGATCTAGTCTGTGAATTTTTGCAAAATTAATACAAAGAACTGTCAGTTACAGGGCATTTATCATGACTTCAGCATACCCCTGAAGCACTTTGTAGTCAATGAACTGTTATAAGGTAGGGTAAGGCAGATGGTACTGTTAAGCATGGCTGTTACCAAATTTAATTTGTTTTGTCAACTCTACCCACAAATATTCTTGCTAATTACCATTCTTACTCCAAACACCCATTTTTCTTTAATATCATGAAACATACTGTCAATCTCATTTCCGGTGCTATCTTTACCTATCTTTACCTATTGCATCCCACATAAAGTTGCCAAATAAAACTGTATGGTAGAAGATCCTCTGATCCATTATCCCTGTGGTACTTCTTATATGGAACTATTCAGTAGTCCACGATCCTTCACTTGGCTTTTCACCCCTCCAACATGAATGTTGCAGCTCTAATTAAAACAAAAAATAACATCCTCATTAGCTAAAACTTTACTTTGGTATTCTCCTCAATGTCACTGCAGTCTTCAAAATGTTATTCCAAGGCCTGAGGTCCTGTAGGTCTGGCTCCTAGTCCCTTTCTTGCATTTCAGATCTCTGCCCCAAAAGACAATAGACAATAGGTGCAGGAGTCGGCCATTCGGCCCTTCGAGCCAGCACCGCCATTCAATGTGATCATGGCTGATCATCCCCAATCAGTACCCCATTCCTGCCTTCTCCCCATATCCCCTGACTCCACTATCTTTAAGCCTCAAGTTCCATAGGCATGACTTCTCTTTCCACACTTGCATTTCAACTCAGGAATTCCATGACCACAGTGGACTTTCCTTTTTTGCATTTATTTACAGCCCTTTAGCACCTTATCCACACATGGAGTTATTTTCCAACAGTATACAAAGAGCAGCCACTTCCATTTCCCCACTACAGACCTTCACTGCTTGTCTGCCTTCAAAGAGCCATTATTTCATGTAGCTAAGGACTGAGAAGAATGAAGCCATTGTTTATGGCACCCATGCAAACTCATTCTTTTGCACAGAAATCAATCCTAGGAACTAATTTCAGGTAATCAAAACTGTTTGTACTTTGGTATTCTGTTTGGCTCCATTCAGTATCATTGCATCACCTAGATGAGCCACTTCCTCTTCTGTATGACATCCAGCACACTCCTTAATCGTTTTAATTCATAACTTCAGCTTATCCAGACTCTTTTGTTCATATCTTTTCTTACTCATGTCTTCACCGTCTTCCAATCACCCATTTTTTCCCCCTTATGCCCATCATCATCTTACTATTACTTATCATGGTAACCTTCGCTAGATCGACGGATGTCGTTGAAATACCCCAAGATTTGGTTTGGTTGAGTTTAGAGATACAGTGCCCACTCAGTCCACGTCAAGCAATGATCACCCATACACTACATATTAGGGACAATTTACACAAGCCAATTAACCTACGAACTAGCATGTCTGTGGGATATGGGAGGAAACTGGAGCATCTGGAGAAAACTCACATGGTCACAGAGAGAACGTACAAACTCCGTACAGACAGTACCCATAGTCAGGACTGACCCCAGGTCAATGGTGCTGTAATGCATCAACTTGACCGCTGCGCCACTGTGCCACCCAATATTGTTTTTGTTTAACCTTCCTCATTTTCTTCGCCATTGTGCCTATGTTTATTGGTAACTAGGAATTGTGTTGTAAGTTCCCTTTGACATCCAGATTTTATTTCTCCGACCTTTAGTGTTGTTGAATACTCTTTAAAACCCACATCATTGGTCTAGATTCTGACCAAATCTTCTAATCTTCTTGGGGTTTTTTGGCTTGATATCTGTTTTCAGTCTAGGTTTGAATCCTGTGCAAATTCAGGATGTTCTTCAGTTATAGTGCGTGGTCACACAGTCATTTTGTGATGTATATCTTTTTGAGATTGTACAGTTCAATATTACATGATGTATTTACCTACTAAAGCAGTATGGTACTCATAATATAAATAAAATGTCCTTTACAGGAATATACTGGTTATCAATCATATTGATAGTGATGTAGAGTGTTTATCTTGTGCAAATGTATAGATAGAAACATAGAAACATAGAAAATAGGTGCAGGAGTAGGCCATTCGGCCCTTCGAGCCTGTACCACCGTTCAATATGATCATGGCTGATCATTCAACTCAGTATCCTGTACCTGCCTTCTCTCCATACCACCAGATCCCTTTAGCCACAAGGGCCACATCTAACTCCCTCTTAAATATAGCCAGTGAACTGGCCTCAACTACCTTCTGTGGCAGAGAATTCCAGAGATTCACCACTCTCTGTGTGAAAAATGTTTTTCTCATCTCGGTCCTAAAAGACTTCCTCCTTATCCTTAACTGTGACCCCTTGTTCTGGACTTCCCCAACATCGGGAACAATCTTCCTGCATCTAGCCTGTCCAACCCCTTAAGAATTTTGTAAGTTTCTATAAGATCCCCCCTCAATCTTCTAAATTCTAGCGAGTACAATCCGAGTCCATCCAGTCTTTCTTCATATGAAAGTCCTGACATCCCAGGAATCAGCCTGGTGAACCTTCTCTGTACTCCCTTTATGGCAAGAATGTCTTTCCTCAGATTTGGAGACCAAAACTGTATGCAATACTCCAGGTGTGGTCTCACCAAGACCCTGTACAACTGCAGTAGAACCTCCCTGCTCCTATACTCAAATCTTTTTGCTATGAATGCTAACATACCATTCGCTTTCTTCACTGCCTGCTGCACCTGCATGCCTACTTTCAATGACGGGTGTACCATGTCACCCAGGTCTCGTTGCATCTCCCCTTTTCCTAATCGACCACCATTCAAATAATAGTCTACTTTCCTGTTTTTGCCACCAAAGTGGATAACCTCACATTTATCCACATTATACTGCATCTGCCATGCATATTCCCACTCACCCAACCTATCCAAGTCGCCTTGCAGCCTCCTAGCATCCTCCTCACAGCTAACACTACCCCCAAGCTTTGTGTCATCTGCAAACTTGGAGATGTTGCATTCAATTCCCTCGTCCAAATCATTAATATATATTGTAAATAGCTGGGGTCCCAGCACCGAGCCTTGCGGCACCCCACTAGTCACTGCCTGCCATTCTGAAAAGGATCCGTTTACTCCTACTCTTTGAAAAGGGACTGGAAGAAAAATTGCAGTATAATATCAAGAGTAATTTTGTTTTGTCAAGGAGCCATATTGTCATTTATGAAGAAAAGTTGATATTTCATATAGCTGTTTAACAGGAATAGCTTATATCAGTGAAGAGTTTGTTATAGATTTTTACTGAAGAGAGTATAAAAAGCACATTAATTTAATAAATCATAATAGGTGCTTCCACTGTATTATAAAATAGTCTTGTTGGACAATTAAACAGCCAGTAGGAGGAAATGATTCCAAGAACGTCCCCATCTTGGTGATGGTACGGCAAGGCATGTGAATGCTGAAGGAAATCCATTCACAACATTGCTCCAGGTAAAAACCAAACTAGACATTGATGAGCAGGTTATTGGGGAATAAGTTCCACTTGTTGACAATGGTTTCCATCACTTTGCCGGTGATTAAAGCAGTAATTAGCCAGGTTGGAATTAATCTCCATTTTGTGAATGGTACATATCTGAGTAATGTTCCATATTGTTCCACAGTGATGCAGCAATTAGTTGCTGCTGCTTCACAGCTCTAGTGACTAGGGTTCAACCCTGACTTCAAATGGTGTCTGTGGAGTTTGCACATTCTTCTTGAGACTGTGTGGGTTTGGACAGGTTACTGTGGACCTATTCTCTAGTACAGTTACAAAACTGACCCTCTCACCCTTATCTCTCACCCTTGCTCATCAACTCCCTGCACATCTCACCTCCCCACCATTCCTTATTCCAAAGAAACAAATATCAATCCAGCCATATTTCCCCACAGCTACATTTTTCTGGTATCTGTCAATTTTCTTTTCATTTTATGTTATAAAAGTTTTTCTATCACATCCTTTCAATAAAGTGATGATCAGAACTACACACATTTCATAGAAACATAGAAACATAGATGCAGGAGGAGGCCATTCTGCCCTTCGAGCCAGCACCACCATTCATTGTGATCATGGCTGATTGTCCCCTATCAATAACCCGTGCCTGCCTTCTCCCCATATCCCTTGACTCCACTAGCCCCTAGAGCTCTATCCAACTCTCTCTTAAATCCATCCAGTGATTTGGCCTCCACTGCCCTCTGTGGCAGGGAATTCCATAAATTCCCAACTCTCTTTGTGAAAATGTTTTTTCTCACCTCAGTCTTAAATTACCTCCCCTTTATTCTAAGACTGTGGCCCCTGGTTCTGGACTCGCCCAACATTGGGGACATTTTTCCTGCATCTAGCTTGTCCTGTCCTTTTATAATTTTATATGTTTCTATAAGGACATCCCTCATCCTTCTAAACTCCAGTGAATACAAGCCTAGTCTTTTCAATCTTTCCTCATATGACAGTCCCGACATCCCAGGGATCAATCTCGTGAACCTACGCTGCACTGCCTCAATCACAAGGATGTCCTTCCTCAAATTAGGAGACCAAAACTGTACACAATACTTCAGATGTGGTCTCACCAAAGCCCTATACAACTGCAGAAGAACCTCTTTACTCCTATACTGAAATCCTCTTGTTATGAAGGCCAACATTCCATTAGCTTTCTTCACTGCCTGCTGTACCTGCATGCCAACTTTCAGTGACCGGTGTACAAGGACACCTAGGTCTCGCTGTACCTCCCCCTTACCTAACATAACCCCATTGAGATAATAATCTGCTCCCTTGTTTTTGCCACCAAAGTGGATAACCTCACATTTATCTATATTATACTGCATCTGCCACGCATCTGCCCACTCACTTAACCTGTCCAGGTCACCCTGCAACCTCCTAACAGCCTCTTCACAGTTCACACTGCCACGCAGCTTTGTGTCATCCACAAACTTGCTAGTGTTGCTCCTAATTCCCTCTTCCAAATCATTAATATATATGGTAAACAGTTGCGGCCCCAACACCAAGCCTTGCGGCACTCCACTCGCCACTGCCTGCCATTCTGAAAAGGACCCATTCACTCCTACTCTTTGCTTCCTGTCTGCCAACCAATTTTCTAACCAAGTCAATACCCTACCCCCAATACCATGTGCTCCAATTTTAGTCACCAGTCTCCCGTGCGGGACCTTACCAAAGGCTTTCTGAAAGTCTAGATACACTACATCCACTGGCACCCCTTCATCCATTTTATTTGTCACATTCCAGAAGATTAGTCAAGCATGATTTCCCTTTCATAAATCCATGTAGACTTGGACTAACCCTTTTACTGTTATCCAAATGCCCCATTATTACCTCTTTTATAATTGACTCCAGCATCTTTCCCACCACTGAAGTCAGGCGAACTGGTCTGTAATTCCCCGTTTATGTAAGGACTAACTAATCTTTAATGCAGCTTGAGTATGATGTCACTCCTCTACTTGGGACAATGTAGACTCATATTACATTTGTTTACCACCTTATCTTCCCATCTTGCTTTCTTCAGTGATTTGTGGACATTTACTTCAAGGTCAACTCCGTTCCGCAAAACATACTGGTGTCCTACCATTTCTTAAATATTATTTTCCTTTGCTTGCCCTCCGCAAATATATGACTCACTTCTTTAAGCTGCATTCCATTTGACATTTCTCTGCTCAACAGGGAAGACCAGTGAAATCATCCTGCAGCGTACAGCTTTCTAAACTATTCCTAACTAAATGCCTAATATTACATACTTAATCATTGGTCTCACAAATCAAAATAATCCATGAAAACAAAATAATGCCTGAACCTAAGCTTCAAAACATCTGATGACTCCAAGTTACAATGTCACATAGATATTGTATTTCAAAGATTGAAGACTAATGTTATGTTGAAAATGCGATCTTGTAAATTGTACATTGTACCCAGTGTTTCACGAAGTTCTGTCAATACAGTTAATGTTAAAAAATAAAAAAAACTAACCCCCACAATTAAAATGTGGATTATGGAAATGTCGGAGACCCTACACCTGGAAAGAACCAGATTTGCCTTAATGGACAAACAAGAACTCTTTGTTAGAATATGGCCTTCTTTCATCGATTACTTAAAAGGGTAGATTGGTTCTGCAGGGGAACCTAAAAGTTATACTCTATATTCCTTGATCTTATCTCCAATGATGTATTAATGGTAAAATATTTCATTCCTTATGATTTTTTTTGTTGATTTTTTTTTTGATTTTTTTCTACCTCTCTCTTTTTTTATTACTCTTAATCTATTAAAAAAAACTATTTGAGGCAGAATGATTCAATTGATAATATTAACAATGTATGATTGATGTACACGAAATACTTCTACCATAATATGTGTTTGCCAATTTATTGCTTACCTCTAATAAAAAAATATTTTAAAAAAATAAAATAAAAATAAAATGCTTCTAGATCTTAGTTTTAATAGAACAATGTCAGTAATATAGCAAGATATTGTGCAGTATGATCCATATTCATATTTGTATCCAGTGCACATTTGAAGCCTCAAAAACATACTATTGTGAAAATTACGGAATGATCCATGTTGTTTGCACTCAGTTTTTATTTATAAGTGTATCCCTATTTAGTGAACAAATGAGAAAAGGGCCTCCTGATTGCCTGGAGGACACTCCTGAAAATAGAACAACTCCTTCTTCTGGAAATATAAATGTGATTTGAATACAGTCAAAGCCAGATCCTTGTCAGAGCTCTGATCCCTGCTCATAACTGTTATTTGATAGATATATTGAGTCAAGTCAAATCTTGATCTTGACTAGGTTTCATCACTTCAGTTGGTTATTGTGAAAAGAACCGATTCTTATTTTCTGAGATACCATGTAATACTGGCACCAACGTGTAACTGTGCACTCTTTAAGAAGGTAGCTTTTGTTATCTTTTGAACAGACACTTTGAATAGGTGCCCCATGCAAATTTGCCTCAAGGCAACAAAGAATCAGCCACCTGTATGTAAAATGAGGTAAGTTGCACAAGACATTTTGTAGAGAAATATTTACTGTTACAAGTCCTCATAAAACGCCCATGCATTTATTCAGAGACCTTGTTATATGAAAATTGCACATTAAAAAATATATGGTCTTTGTATGGTTTTAAATAGTTTAAATATATGGTTTTAAAAATTCTAATTTCATGAGAAAATTGAGAAATTTATTTAGTACATTTCTACTATATATTTATATTTAAATGGAATATTAATAACATTTTACATCATGGAAGTTGGAAATATGGATTAATTTGGAAAGAACAAAAGACTGGTTATAATTCCACCATCCCTGAATCTTCCTGCCTTCAGACACTTGATTGGATACAGTTCAAACACCGAGCTTCCTCATACTTAGTTCATCTGGCCAAATTAATATCAGACTTTACCTACCAAGATCTAGATGTTGGAGGCTTGTGGTTGCTAGAGTTAGTTTAATACCAAACCATTTGAATCATTCTTGAATTTCCTGGGCTCAGCTGATGTTAAACATTTGGGCAATCTTGGTGTTATTTCATGCTACTGAGTGTTCACTGTTGCAGATGACAGAATATAGCTGCTTTTTCAAGAGACAGATGCCTGTGAAGTTTCAAGTACTGGCAGTCTCTAAAATTACAAATAGCTTCCCATCTCTGATGAATTGCCAGATTCCATCCATATGAAGCTGCCAATCAATTGTCCAGCGTTGCGTTACCAATTCCAATTTTGGTGATTAATGTTTTAGACAATAGAAAAAAGAAAATAAACAATAGACAATAGACAATAGGTGCAGGAGTAGGCCATTCGGCCCTTCGTGCCAGCACCGCCATTCAATGTGATCATGGCTGATCATCCCCAATAAGTACCCCGTTCCTGCCTTCACCCCATATCCCCTGACTAGTAATACTTTTTAAGAGCCCTATCTAGCTCTCTCTTGAAAGCATCCAGAGAACCTGCCTCCACCGACCCCTGAGGCAGAGAATTCCACAGACTCACCACTCTCTGTGAGAAAAGGTGTTTCCTCGTCTCCGTTCTAAATGGCTTATTCCTTATCCTTAAACTGTGGCCCCTGGTTCTGGACTCCCCCAACATCAGGAACATGTTTCCTGCCTCTAGCGTGTCCAAACCATTAACAATCTTATATGTTTCTAATCTAATTCCCTCTTAAATATGGCCAATGAACTGGAATTCTCTGCCACAGAAGGTAGTTGAGGCCAGTTCATTGGCTATATTTAAGAGGGAATTAGATATGGCCATTGTGGCTAAAGGGATCAGGGGGTATGGAGAGAAGGCAGGTACGGGATACTGAGTTGGATGATCAGCCATGATCATATTGACTGGCGGTGCAGGCTCGAAGAGCCGAATGGCCTACTCCTGCACCTATTTTCTATGTTTCTATGTTTCTATGTTTCAATGAGATCCCCTCTCATCCTTCTAAACTCCAGAGAGTACAAGCCCAGCTGCTCCATTCTCTCAGCATATGACAGTCCCGCCATCCCAGGAATTAACCTTGTAAACCTACGCTGCACTCCCTCAATAGCAAGAATGTCCTTCCTCAAATTCAGGGACCAAAACTGCACACAAGACTCCAGGTGTGGTATCACAAGGGCTCTGTACAACTGCAGAAGGACCTTTTTGCTCCTATATTCGATTCCTCTTGTTATAAAGGCCAACATGCCATTCGCTTTCTTTACTGCCTGCTGTACTTGCATGCTTACTTTCATAGACTGTTGTACAAGGAACCCCAGATCCCGTTGCACTTCCCCTTTTCCCAACTTGACGCCATTTAGATAATAATCTGCCTTCCTGTTTTTGCTACCAAAGTGGATAACCTCACATTTATCCGCATTAAACTTCATCTGCCATGCATCTGCCCACTCCCCCAAGTCACCCTACATTCTCATAGCATCCTCCTCACAGTTCACATTGCCACCCAGCTTTGTGTCATCTGAAAACTTGTTAATGTTACTTTGAATCCCTTCATCCAAATCATTGATGTAGATTGTAAATAGCTGCGGTCCCAGCACCGAGCCTTGCGGTACCCCACTAGTCACTGCTTGCCATTCTGAAAGGTACCCATTAATCCCTACTCTTTGTTTCCTGTCCGCCAACCACTTCTCTATCCATGTCAGCACTCTACCCCCAATACCATGTGCCCTAATTTTGCCCACTAATCTCCTATGTGGGACCTTATCAAATGCTTTCTGAAAGTCCAGGTACACTAATTCCAAATTCTTGGAATTTCACACATCCAAGAAATGGTGGCTGTGAATGTTTGTAATATTACTTCCCAGCGTTGCTGAGGCAATATTGTGGCAATCATATGTCTTGAATCTATTGTTGTCGTCTAAGTTGAATGTATCAAACACCAGGTTGTATTGGATTTAATTATTGTGGAAAATATAACCAACCCATTAGATAGTGAGATAATTTCATCTCTTCAAACGTTCTGTTAATATTGCTAAAGAAGAATAAAATCCTGCATTGTTCAGCAGGAAGAAACATTTATATAGTGTCATTTATGACCTCAATTTGTCCCAAAGATAAGAAGCAAGTTAAAGGAGTAGAATTAGGCCATTTGGCCCATTGAATCTACTCCACCACTCAATCATGGCTGACCTCTGGCTCCTAATCCCATTTTCCTGCCCTCCCCATAACCCTTGACACCTGTTCTAATCAAGAATTTGTCTCTCTCTGCCTTAAAAATATCCACTGACTTGACCTCCACAGCCCTCTGTGGCAATGAGTTCCACAGTTGTGAATTTGTGGAATTCCCTGCCACAGAGGGCAGTGGAGGCCAAATCACTGGATGGATTTAAGAGAGAGTTAGATAGAGCTCTAGCGGCTAATGGAGTCAATGGATATGGGGAGAAGGCAGGCGCGGGTTATTGATTGGGGACTATCAGCCATGATCACAATGAATGGCGGTGCTGGCTCGAAGGGCTGAATGGCCTCCTCCTGCACCTATTTTCTATGTTTCTATGTAGATTAACTACCCTCTGACTAAAGAAGTTCCTCCTCATCTCCTTTCTAAAAGAGTGCCCTTTATTTCTGAGGCTAAGAGCTCTGGTCCTAGACTCTGACCAGTGGAAACATGCTTTTCATATCCACTCTATCTACAGTATGCTTTTCACCATTCTGTAAGTATCAATGACCACCCCCCTTAACCTAAACTCCAGCGGGTAGAGGCCCAGTGCTGTCAGCCCTCATCATACACTAACCCGTTCATTCCTAGTCCTACCAGGAATGGCAGAAAGGAAGAAAGTTACTGTCAGGTGTAAACTCAATTGCTGTAACTTTATTACCATATTGCTTTATTGGTGTTAAGTAGTAATCACTGAACAATGATGGATGAAATAATTGGCCCATTTTTGACATTTGTATTGATTCCTACACATCCCCATATCAAACACCTGTCTGCGGAAACAGGCTATTCGGCCACTGAGTCCGCATCGACCTGCAATCCTCACATACTTACACTATCCTACACAATAGGGACAATTTTACCTTTTTACATTTATACCAAGCCAATTAAACTACAAACCTGTACGTCTTTCGAGTGTGGGAGGAAATGGAAAATCTCTGAAAAAAACCCACACGGATCATGTAGAGAATGTGAAAACTCCCTGTGACTGCGTGGGTTTTCTTCCAGTGCTCCGGTTTCCCCCCACAATCCTAAGACATAAACCCCTGTCCCACTTATGTGGCCTTGGCACGCTAATTACGCGACCTCGTCGTCGCGTTGAGGCAGACAGTTATCGTGTGGGCCGCGCGGGATGGTGGCATGGAGAAGCGCAGAGGGGTATGGAGTTGTGAGCGGTATCGCGGGATTTTGTAGGGAAATGAAATCTTCGCGCGCCTTCGGCGTGACATAGCGTGTATGCGCGCAGGTGTATTGCGGTCGCATGCAGGCATCTTAACGTCGTACGCGTAGCGCGCGGCGTTGCATGATGACGTCACCGTGCGATGTCGTGCAACGCCCAAAATCAGTCGGCCTGCCTTTTTCACGTCAACAATAAAAGCGCGCGTGATTTGAAAATCCTCACCACACTCACCACGTTTGTTGCCACGGAGTTGAATTTCTTCCCAGCTATAACGATCCACAGCGGACATTAAAATTTTGTTTCATGTTGTTTTTCAATACATTGTTTGTTTTCTTGCACTAAATAAACAATTTAATTCTTATAAAGTCATGGGTCTTTGTATTTATCGCAAATAAGTTCACCTCCAACTTGATTATTAAACTTCAGTGTAACCTTTTTGTGTAGTGGGAAAAGCAGTTTGTTAATCATGGCATTGATCTCACATATGGAAACCACCTCTAATCATATCTCTCATATAAATACCTCAATTTATTAGATAAATAAAACACACGCAGACATTGAACTGCATTGAAATGCAAAATGTCTCATGAAACGTCATAAAGCAGACAAAGGCATTTAACCGTTTTTAATATTATGGCATTTCTATGAAAATCCGATTTGTGAGATTATTATTAACACAGTATTACTAGCTTCACATATAAAAATCCTCCATTAACATACATAGATCCTCCTTTTATTAGATCAGTTCCTGTCGTGGTGGTCCTCCGTTTGTGGTGTGGGACGTTTGCTGCATATCCTCACCACACATTATTCTGCCAGGGTACACTGCCCAGCTCGGAGTTGTAGTAAGCGCATAGATGGTCCCTCTGCTCCGTCGCTCTCTTGTCGCTGGTGTTTTCTTTCAATCTGCCCAGTGCCACCATCGGTGCAGCATGTCCTCCAGCTCTCCATGAACCTGGTGTGACGTTCCCTGTCTGTTTGTCCATCGTGTCACCCTCCACCATGGCTGCTGCTACACCTCTGCTGTGGATCAGGTTGTGGAGGACACATGCTGCGTAGACAATGGTCTGCACATTCTCGGGCTCCTGCTCCATTGTAGTCAGCAGGAATCTGAATCTGCAAGCAAGGATACCAAAGGCATTTTCCATGACCCTCCTAGCCCTGGACAGCCTGTAATTAAAGATCCTTCACTCCCTTGTCATCTGCCTGTGAGGGTATGGCTTCATCATCCATGTCCTGAGTGCGAAGGCATCATCACCAACCAGTGCGTAGGGAATGTCAGGGTTGTCTTCTCCCAGCAGAGGTATGGGATCAGGAAGGCCTGCTTTCCCTTCTTCCTGCGCTTGCCCAAGGGAGGACTCTCTCCATATCCCTCCATCTGCGGCACTGCCAGGTGAGCCCACATCCACAAACAGGAAGTTGTAGTTCGCATTGACCACAGCTAACAGCACGATGGAATGGAACTTCTTGTAGTTACAGCACATAGAACCACCCCTGGGTGGACAGCTGATGGCCACATGCTTCCCGTCAACTGCCCCACATGTGTGCAGGAAGTTCCATCTGGTTTGAAAGCCGTGCGCCTCTCCTTCACTCGTCAGGTTTACTAGGGCAGTCAATCATTTCTTCTTCATATGCATTGTTGGTGGCGTCACAGGTCTCTCGGACAACCTTGCTGATTGTGCTGTGAGCCACACGAAAGTTGTAGGAGAGGCTCTTGTTGGAGTCTCCTGATGCAAGGTAGCGGAGGGCGATGGCTAGGTGCAGGCCTGGTTCCAGAGCCTTCCTCATGAAGGTGTCCGATTTCTGCAGAAGTGTCTTTAGCTCCTGAAACAGGTCAGGGGGAATCCTGGTGAAGTTTCTAAAGGCATCCTTGTCTTCCCACTGCAGATCCATCATCATGATCTCATACAGGCCCAAAGTGGGTCTCATCCGGAACAAGAACCTCTTCCTGGGTTTCTTGCTAGGCTTCCTAGTTGTACTCCAGCCGAGATGATCTGTAAGCATGAGGGCTGCTGCTAACCAAAGTCTCTGTTGCTGTTGTAGCAATGCAATCTGTATTTCTTCCATGATGATCATGGAATAGCAGCCAGCAAGCCCCTTTATATGCACAAATGACGTCACGTGCTGTGCTGACGCATGGAGACGCATGAGGCACGTGCGACCGTTGCGCGACCGTCGCTTCCGGCCTGTCCCGCCAATCGCATGCAAGTGGGACAGGCTCTTTACACGTTGTGTAGGAAAGAACTGCAGATGTTGGTTTAAATCGAAGGTAGACATCTGGCTATGTAGGTTCGTTAGCTTGGTATTTGGTAAATTGTCCCTAGTATGTGTAGGATAGAGTAAGTGTGCGGGGATTGCTTGTCGGTGCGGACTCAGGATCCTGAGTGTGTTACCTTAGTCATATGTTGGCTGAAACCTTCACAGACTTCACTAGACAGCTCCTGGATGTGGGGTGTGGCTCATCTTCCATCCACATCTAGCAGCAAACTTGGATCACACCATTATAACATACAAGTTAAGTGCATGATTCTGTCTAGAGTAACGCCCATTAAAGCCTCATTTGAACGCATGGAAGAATCAGATTGAAAATGTTAAAGTGTGAGCCTGTTGCAAAATTATCAGCACATAAAAATGTTGCTCTGATTGGCAGGATTTGTTGACCTGCATCTTTGGGGTTCTTCAACAGTAGGTGGTACATTCAGACACTTTTGTCAACAAAGTTTTGTCATGACTTCTTCCTCAGATCCACAATGTTGTTCTGCCATTGAGTGGCCTTTATATTACATCCTCCTGACTCCCAAATTCCCACAGGGAACATCATTAGATTTGGCCCTGTGAAGGAGAAAGTGTGTGGCAGAGTGTATTCTCCATTACTGGACTAGGGCATTGTATTGTTTCTATTGGTATAATTGGAGAAGGAATAGGGGGGGAAAGGTGAGTCATCTCTGGGATCTGGATATTTCAGAATGTAGGAATAGGATGAGAGATTTAGAGAATGCAACCTGTGATCCCTTATGTTTAGAACTTGATTAGATTGCACAAGGTAAGAATTGCTTTTGGTTATCGTGGTCTAATAACTGTGCCAGTAAGTGTATGAACCAAATTATTAGATTCCATTTGTAATAAAGCGAATGTCTGCAAGGTTGTGAGATGAGGAACATTTCCATCTGAAGACAGTGTCTGTAAAAAATCAAGGATTTTCTTTTTGCATATTTGGAAGATTAATTGGCTCTTTGCATCTCAGTACCCTTTAATGTTGAGTCAAAACGCAGACCAAGGTCAAGTGAAGTGGAAGGCAGTAGCGATATTTTAATTTCAAGAAGGGTGTTTTAGGAAACAGTAGAGGAATCTGAGGCAAAAAAAAACCCAAGATGCTGGAGGAACACAGCAGGCCAGGCAATATGTGGAGAGCCGAAAGGTTATTTGAGGTCAATAGCTTACATCAGGACTGAGAGTATGAAGGGGAGATAGCCAGTATAAAGTATTGAGATAAAAAGATGGGGTAGGAGCTGTCAAATGTTAGGAGATCTAAGTGAGGAGGGGCTGATGGACAGGTGGAGCAAGTTGTGGGAGGGAAGGATGGAGTGAGGAAAAAAGGCTGGGTGATGATGTGGAATCAACAAAGGGCTGCATATTATGAAATCTGATAAGAAAGGAAGGTGATGAGTGGAACAAGATAAGGGAGGGATGTTGGGCAGATCCAGATCTGGGCAGTTAGGTCTTTACTCTTTGGAGCGCAGAAGGTTAAGGGGGGACTTGATTGAGGTCTTTAAAATGATGAAAGGGATAGATAGAGTTGACGTGGATAAGCTTTTCCCATTGAGGGTAGGGAAGATTCAAACAAGAGGGCATGACATGAGAATTAAGGGACAGAAGTTTAGGGGTAACATGAGGGGGAACTTCTTTACTCAGAGAGTGGTGGCTGTGTGGAATAATCTTCCAGCAGAAGTGGTGGAGGCAGGATTGATTTTAACATTTAAAAGTAAAGTGGATAGATATATGGACGGGAAGGGAATGGAGGGGTATGGTCTGAGTGCAGGTAGATGGGACTAGGGGAAAATAAATGGTCGGCACGGACTGGAAGGGCCGAGAAGGCCTCCTCGTTTCCGTGCTGTAATTGTTATATGGTAGATGGGAAGGTGAGGTTGTAATTGAATCTGTTGTGTGTGTATGATAGGCAGATGGAATGTGTAAGAGGACCTAATTGAATCAGAAGGAAAGAGAAAGGAACCAATGTGGTTTAGTTTAGTGATATAGTGTGGAAACAGGTCCTTCAACCCACTGAGTCCACACCGACCAGCGATTCCCTCACATTAACACTACCCTACATACATTAGGGACAATTTTTACATTTACACAAAGCCAATTAACCTACAAATGTGCATCTTTGGAGTGTGGGAGGAAACCAAAGATCTCAGAGAAAACCCATGCAGTTACAGGGGTGAATGTACAATCTCCGTACAGACACACATCCGTAGCCAGGATCAAACCCAGGTCTCTGGTGCTGTACGGCATTAGTTCTACTGCTACGCCACCATGCAGCTCACCGTGTGGTATGGCTTACCTGAAACTGGAGAATATAGTGCCCATGCCATTGGATTATAGGCAACCCAGGCAGAATATGTTGCTGTTCTCTAAATGTTAAACTTTAAATTTGCTCCGAATCTTACAGAAGCTGTCGTGTGACTTTCTGCACCAAACAGTATTTGTATGGGTGGGAAAGTGTGTTAAATGTTTGGTGAGAATCTTTTGTCTCACACTCATTGATGTGGATCATAGCTGGCCCAATAAGGTAATTACCGCAATTTCTCCAAACTCATGGTGAATGTGACTTGCTCCTAAAGAAATTAAAATTAGATTGCATAACCTAAAAGGTGTGCACTGCGTGATGAATTTGTATTTTGTGATTTTTGCTCACATTACTTTCTTTTGTCTATAATCTCTGTGTTTCTTGATAGCAGTTAGGCTCAGGGACTGGAGTCAATCAGGATAGCTATAAAGAACTTGTATTTACCACTAAATGTGATTTCTGTTTGGACAGTCAAATGTTCCAGGTTGGGAACGTTCATCTTATGCATAACTGTTGCAACCCAAAACTGTTGCAACCTGGTGTTCATTTCCCTCCCATGATGCTTTCTGACCCTCTGAGTTCATCCAGATTGTTGGGTTGACCAGCAGAGGGAGTGAGAAGGCATGGATGATTTTAGCAGCTCGGTTTCATTAAGGTTGAGAAGTATAGGCTTCCACCGTAACCTGGTTAGAATGACCAGGTGCTGGTGAACAGAGCCGTAAGAAGCATCTACTGTGGACCATGGAAATGGGTGCAGGGACAAAGTTCATGGCAAGGACACCACAAAGTGGCCACAAACTGTACATTACTGACAAATTTTGTTTGCTTCAGTATTTCATCCAAATTGTCCTATATACAGTATATGTAAATACAATACGTATGAGTAGATATTCTTTTGTTTCCTGATTTTCTTGTTTATCACAAATAGTTATTGTTTAATCAGGTTGAACTGGCTAAACTACTCGAGGAGGAAGTTTGTAATAACAACCTGAAAGAAATGTCAGACAGGTATCTGAAATCAGTGGAGCCAGTTCTAGTAAGATTATCTGTGTGCATTGATGTAAACCATGCAGATTATAAGGATAGAATTTTCCAAAAGTACAAAAAATAACTTACATTGATTATGGACTCAACACATTGTTAAATTTAATACACCATACCCAGAAGTGAAATTAAACACTTTTGTTTATCTCTTGCTGTGGGTAAAGACAATGAATACAAATGGGTTGGTAACCTAGTCAAGAAAATTGGAGAGAAATGGAATAGGTTTTGTGCAAATGTGAAGTATAACTGGTAACGTGCTGCCCTCCAAAACTGATCTGCACATTTTAAGTTGCACAATATCTTACTTAGCCATCACTTCTGTGCATACTGACCCACAGAGGGTTAAGCAATCCCAATTTTAAAACTCTCACCCTTGTTTTTATATCCTTCTGTAATTTGTTCGCTCGATCTCTCTCTACCTTTCTATTTCTCCAGCTTCTTGCAAAATGTTCCTTAAAGCCTATCTCTTTATGCAAACATTTGGCTCCCTGGCCTTCCACATCCTTGTGGTTCAGACCAAAATAATGTTTGACAATGCTGCTGTGAAGCACTTTGGATGTTTATCTACTCCAAAAGTGCAATATAAATAAAAGCCTATTGATGAGAGGTAGAAAGCTTAATTATATTTACTGATCAACAGTATTAAGAACTAAAGTAAGATGATTAGGAGTGTTGTTGATTTCATGCTTTGCTGAAAAAAAGCAGAAAAGAGCTTGTACATGATTCCAGCACGGGTAAAGGGGGAAGCAACATCATTGATTGTGAAGAGAAAGGTCGCAGACTATTGTATTTTGAGGAATTCACAACCAGCATTGTTGGAAATGGCTACACAGTAAACATAATGCTAATGTAGGAAAAAGTGAAGTGATGGAATGGATGGCATAACACTGTTCCTGTGTTTCATAAATCTCACCATGTTCATATCCAGAGATACGTAAAAAACAGTGGTCTCCCTATTCTCTCAACATGTGTCAACATTTTATAATTATGTCAGGTTAGTGTCGTTAAGACAGAAGCACTTGAAGCCATTTTTTTTACATTTTCAAATGTAATTCTGGCCTTTACTAATGTAATTGATTAAACAATCAAAGTCCTTGAAATCATTAATTGAATGAGAGATTTAAAACAAGTAAGATCATAAGTGATCGGAGGAAAATTAGGTCATTCGGCCCATCAAGTCCACTTCAATCATTTCTGATTTATCTCTCCCTCCTAATCCCATTCTCCTGCCTTCTCACCATAACCATAATCAAGAATCTATCAACCTCTGCCTTAAAAATACCCAATGACGGTCTCTACAGCCTTTTGTGGCGAAAGATTCCACAGATTCACCACCCTCTGACTAAAGAAATTCCTCTTCATCTCCTTCCTAAAGGAACGTCCTTTAATTCTATGGCTATTAGTGGTCCTAGACTCTCCCACTAGTGGAAACATCTTCGCCACATTCACTGTATCCAAGCCTTTCACGAATCATTAAGTTTCAATTGAGGTCCCCCCTCATTCGTCAAAACTCCAGTGAGTACAGGCCTAGTGCCGTCAAACGAAAGTAACATCTATTTAATGAATAATTTACTGCAAGCATATTTGAATTCATTATTTTCTGTCTGGAATAGGAGTTATATTGTATGCTGATGGAGAGTTGCTATGGGAACTGAATATTTTTAGGTTGCTGATGTATTTTCCAAACACATCTGCATTGGTTGAACGCAGTTGCTGAGATGAGGAGTAGTCATGAGGTGGAGTAAAGTTTTTCGCCAATTGTGATGGGAGGGTTGAGTAGGACAAGAAGTTCTATCTCTGCAAGAGTGTTGTTTGCACAACCATAGAAAAATATTTGGTCTGGGAAATTGTCATTAATGATTAGGGTTTGGGTGCATAAGGTGCAGGGTGGGAAACTGTTGACAATAGAACATATCAATCCTAGAAGCTCTGGCTTATTCTACTTGAAGTTCAAAAGTAATCTTACATACAGGTCAATAATGGGCCTGTCCCACAGGCGATTTTTCAGCGGACTGCCAGCGACTATCAAGTTGCCGGCAGTCGCCTGAAAAAACGGCAACTGGAATGGCGTGTGTCAGAGTGGAACACACACAAATCGCTTCCTTCACCAGCCCGTTATGCAGGCGGGGGACAGGGCAAGCGGGGGAGCGCGTCTAAAAAATTCACATGATGCAAAGCCAAGGTGATACAGACACACACCGCGATGAACAGGAAGGTTGGCACTGTAATTAAGACGGCTAAAGAACAGTGTACGGTAAGTCCTTTAAAAGGGGGGGGGGGAGAGGGGGAGAAGGGGGGAGAATGAGTGGAGACAACTTTTAAGAAGCCAGAGATACACGGCTGTGAAGCACGGCAGACATTTAACATTACCGGTCGGTTATCCTTGGTTCTGAAAACTACTGCTTACCTTTTTTTTCCCAATGAGCCAATGAAATTCACCTGTCTGCACCGGCTACAACCTACGAGAACCTCCGAGAACCTTTGACGACCTCCTGGCGACCCACTAGGTCCTCCTGGCGACCCACCTACGGCATGAGAATTCTCGCTACTCTCCATGGCGGCTTCATTCTAGTCGCCGCTAATTTTTCAACATAATGAGGCCGCGACTAGTACCCAGAATGTGGGAACTCCTTGCGACCATGAAGACGACTCCCCGGCAACTACCCGTGAACATGTGGCGACCATGTGGCGACTGCATATTCTCCTGCAGTCGCCTAAAAAGTCGCCTAAGTGGGACAGGCCCATAAGTCTTCAAATTGAATCCATGAAGGTGAGTATTTTGTCACAGGATTGACAATGTCAGTAATGCAACATTATGCTGCATTTGCTGTTATGACCTTTTTACATGGATATATGCAAACAGCACATGGTGGTAAACTATTCAATAATAAGCAATATAAACATCTATCGACTTGGCACATTTAGAAATGTAAGGACTCAATGTAAACAATTCTAGATAATCATCACTTTCTATTTGCCAGAATTAGCCAGTTATGACCAAAGGTCATCAAAATGTAACCACTCCGGGTCTGAAGAAGGGTCTCGACCTGAAATGTCACCCATTCGTTCTCTCCATAGATTTTGCCTGTCCCATTGAGGTACTCTGGTCTATCTTCTTACTTCACCGATGCTACATAACCTGCTGGTTAATTACAGGATTATTTTTATTTCACAACCGCAGCATTCTATAGCTTAAGTTACAACATTGTTTCTCTCTCACTTTTTTTCCTTTCTGTCCCAATCCATCTCCTTCAATCTATACCTTCTTGAGACAAATCATTTGGAATTAACAAGCTTTCACCAGTTGCATCATTCAGTCTCTTGGTCTCCACCTATCTCTGGCAATCCCTTCTCTGTAATTTACAACATGCATGCTCTGTTACGTTGCTTATTGTTGCTTGTCATTGATCTGATCTGCTTCTCAATGGATGTTGCCTGGCCTGCTGAGTATCTGGTTTTCTACTTGCCTAGCAAATTTGGATGTTTAGTAAATGTTTTGATGTTGCCCCATTGACGGAATTTAATTTAGAATTGCTTGATTCCTGTCTACAGTTTTTTTGGGGGGAGGGGTGGTTTCAGTTGATTGTGGTTCATAGTCATATGCTAAGATTGTTAGTATTCAGTTTCAACTGCGTTTAAAAAAAAGGTTTAATTAAATTAAAAATGGGCATTGAAAATCTGAATTCTCTTTGAAATATCTGACGTAATGCACCAGAGACAATGGAATGTTAACAACTCCTGCCCCACCCCAAACATAGGTGGGCTTGGATTGGTTTGAATGTTAAAATACTAAATATCTAAATTCCATCCTCTACTTCATCTGGGAATGAGTTGCAGAATGGCATTGAGGATGATGAAGAAGAGGTTTGGAGCAATGATTTACCCTTACCCTTTACCCTTCCCTATCTGTACGCGTTTGGGCTCGTTGGTTTGGATCATGTCATTTCTTTAACACTGTGCAGTAGAATAGCAATTAATTCTAACCCACGTAGAATCCACCAATGTCTATTCACAATGGATAGTAGTGAGGATATATCCAACATGCTCCTTGCAAGCTTTTTGACATTTATCTATTGAGCCAAATCTGTTTTTCTGTGGCCTGCTATCCACTCACCCTCCTACCGCCACTTTGTGTGAGTAGCATGACTTATTCACTTAAAGGAGATAGGCAAACCTTTATAAGAATATAACTGAAGACAGGTGGGTCAACTATCTTTCCTTATTTTATTTTATCCTTTGTCTTTTTTAACAAAATTAGAGTACTGTTGGGCCCAGAGGGGAACAGGCAGTGCTGCTGTCACACAGCTTCAGCAACACAGGATTTAGTACTCTCCTCCATCACTGTTTGCGTGGACTCTGCATGTTTTCCCTTTGAGTGTGTGGACCTGCTCCCGGAGTTCCGGTTTCCTCGCATATCACAAAGATATGCTGGTTGATAGGTTAATCGTCCGCTCTAAATTTTCCCCAGTGTAGAGTATGGCGGGAGAATCAAAGTGAAATTGATGGGCAGACGAGGGAGAATAGATTATAGGGGAAAAAATCAGGGTAACAGAATTGATAAAATTGCCATAAACAATTAAATAGACCACCACTTCCTTCTATATCATGAGAATATATATATATGATACAATATTTTTAATGAAACAAATTATTGATTATTATTTTTAAATATCTTTTTAAATTATTTAAATGCTTCTGAATATCAAAAACCTTTGACAATAACATTAAGTGTAAAAGCCACCAAGACATTCCAGGATTGTGTACTCAGGATCTGCCTCCTGAGGCCTAGTTGCTGTTTACAGTCCTTTCTGGCCCAATGGAATGGCTTGTAATGCAGACCTACAGGTCACTGGACCACATCTCCCATGGAGCCACAGAAGGTGGGTGCGATCAATTGACCCAGGCATAATATGGCAATGGAGAGGAAGTGTCGGGGAGCGGAGGGCAGGTGTTTCAGTTTGGCAAGCACTGTCTGGCCCTTTATAATGAGGCCAAATGCCTTATAGTTAGTAACCATTCTAAATGTTCATGCCCATTGACAATGAATTGAAGGTGGGGCTGCACACATGGATCACAACAGTCTATTCTCCAGCAAATACATTCTTTACTCAGCAAACAGAGTCTATATAAATAATGGAAACTACAGCAACCTTTTTGATTGATTTGGATGTAGCCAGTAAACAGAATTTGAAAAAAAAGTTAATCAGGTTCTGCCATTAGATTTGGGAAACCAAAGCATCCAGGAAAAGTAGCCCACAAACAGAACACAGATCTGCACCCCACACCACATTAGCATCAAGCTCTTGTGAAACATGACAGAGCTTTGTACATATGAGGGCTATAGCCAATATCCAAAGCTGCATAGCCAATATTTGATTAATCACTTACAGAAACAATTGCAATTACAACATCTCCCATATTTTAAACAAACAAGATAATATTTAGTGTTAAAATTTAATTATAATAGTCGAACTTATTTCAAATGCTCCTTGTAAATACCTTGAATATTTATTAAAGATAAATCCAGTTTTTCTTTATGACTGTAATTGGCATTATACAATGTTCCATGTCCCCACCCTCCAGATGGAACTAGGAGATCGTTACCGTGCATCCCACCAGCCTCCACGTGCAACACAAGTTTGCTCCAACATTGCCGCCACCTACAACTTGATCCCACTACCAATCACATCTTCCCATCCCAACACCTTTCCACTTTCTGCGGAGACTACAGACTCCACAACTCCTTGGTTCGTTCATCGCTTCCCACCCAAAACAATCCCTCTCTGGGTATATTCTCCTTAAAATCACAGGTGATGTAACACCTGTCCTTATACTTCTTCCCTCACTTCCATCCAGGGAACCCATCAGTCCTTCCAGGTGAGACAGAAGTTCACATGCAGTTCCTTAACCTCATCTACTCCACTCAATGCTCCATCACATTGGCGACACCAAGCATAGAATTGTGTTTGGTGTCTGCCGGATCTCCCAGTTGCTAATCTTTGAACTCCCCTTGCCATTCCCATAGTGACTTTTCTGTCTGGGCCTCAATTGCCAGAGTGGGACCACAAGCAAATTAGGTAACAGCAGCTCATCTGCTTGGGTACCTTTCAACCCAATCGTATGAACATTGAATTCCCAAATTTTTGGAGACTAAACACCAAACTTCACCTCCCTTTCTCTCCCCTCCCCCTCTTCCCTGCGTCCCACCTGGATGTGTACCTATTTTTCCAATTATCGCACCCTCCTTACACCTTCCCCCCATTCCTTACACCTAAATCCATTCCTCTCGCTTCACGTTTCATGCCTCTTCTCTCCATATTTCCTTATCTCAAAGTATTTTGTATTTTCACCTGGCTTTCTTCAACCATCTCCCAATCAACCCTTACCCCCTTCACCTGTATCCAACTATCACTTGCTGCCTTTGTCCTGCCACAACCACCCTTTCAACTTTCTCCTCCCTACTACAATCAGTCTGAAGAAGTCTTCCAACCCAAAACATCACCCATTCATGTCCTCTCGACATGCTGCCCGACCTGTTGAGTTATTCCAACACAGTGTCTTTTTGTGAACCGGCATCTGCGGTCTCTTGTATCTCCTTTTATTTTAACTTGGTTTCACCAATCTGCTTGTTTATTATTTTCTACAATTGGAGATGCTGATGACCTCACACATCTGTTTTCAAGTCAAATCAAATATTTATTGTCATATACACAAATATGGTGAGGTACAGGTACAATGAAAATCTTGTTTGACTTCATGGCCGGCACATTTGACTAACCTCAGGGTATAAATTGTTGTTCTCCCAATGATTCTTTGCATTTAATGTTAAATGCAGCCTTTCCAATGTTGTTTATAATAATTCATGGTTGGATCAGCTTAGCTTTTTGTAAATTTTAAAAAAATCAGTGACACAAATTTTTACTACATTAACAGCTATTTAGCCCTTGTGTTACCAGTCTTTTTTTTGAGAGGTTATAAAGTTTATGCAAATCTGGGCTGGATGCAGAATGGATTGAAATTTACTTTTTTTCACTGTTGGTCATTATGTTTCACTTATTCTTGAGTAAGACAATGGCATCTAGTCTATAGTGTTGCAATATGTATGGTGGTGGATGTTTAGACCAATCTGGGCTTTAATGTTTCTTCCACACACACTTGATATTCATGATTTTGAAGATTCTCTTTTCCTCTTTGGAAACTCCATTCCAACTTCCTCATAGGAATGAGCACCATTTTTTTAATGTAAGTACGCCAAAGAGGATGATCAAATGTTGTTATTTCTAGTCGTATGTGTCAATGTCGAAACTGATCAACGATGTTCTACAGTATTAGAGTCTTCGAATCTTGTTTTCTGCCCAACACATGATCATTTGTTCTCACTCAGCTTTCAGTAAAGAGCATATTTTGTCTTAGAATAAAGGGGAGGTCATTTAAGACTGAGGTGAGGAAAAACTTTTTCACCCAGAGAGTTGTGAATTTATGGAATTCCCTGCCACAGAGGGCAGTGGAGGCCAAGCCACTGAATGGATTTAAGAGAGAGTTAGATAGAGCTCTAGGGGCTAGTGGAGTCAAGGGATATGGGGAGAAGGCAGGCACGGGTTATTTATAGGGGACGATCAGCCATGATCACAATGAATGGCGGTGCTGGCCCGAAGGGCCGAATGGCCTCCTCCTGCAACTATTTTCTATGTTTGTACATATTCTATCATCAGACATCCTTCTGACATGTTCTGCTGTGATCCATTCAAGGATGTGTAAATGTTAGGGAGCTTCGTTTGGGATGGAGCCTGTGTGTCTGGAATCTTTTCTTGCCACTTTCTGAAGTATGCTGTGTAGACAGTCACGTGGAAATGGTGAAGCTATCTGGCATGTCTCTCACCACTGACCATGTTTCTCAAGCACAGAGTGCGAAGGGTATGATAGCAGCACCAGACACCTTCAGATTGGTCATTAGACTAATTCCTCTTTGTCCTCAAACTTTACCTCTCAGACATCCAAACGACCCGAAACATCACCCATTCTGTCTCTCCAGAGATGCTGCCTGTCCCGCAGAGTTACTCCAGCATTTTGTGTCTATCCAAAAGTAGAGGTGGCTTTTTCTATCCTGTTGTTAACTTAGTCATCAAAGTTGAGTGATCTTGATCTGCCACGATATGTACATTTGTTCACCAGCGAAAGCCTCTGACCATTGTTTGGTTCAATGCATGGGGTGCTTGAAGCAGGCTGCTGAATAATTTGTGTTTTCTTTGTGCTAATTGTTAGGCCAAAGTTGCCATGGGCATTAGTAAATTTGTTCAAGCTTTCCTGCATATCAGGTTCTGTACTTGCATCGAGTACACAGTCATCAGCAAATATGACATCCCTAAAAGGGGTTTCTCATATTCTGGTTTTAGCTGAGAGTTGGTTTAAATAAAACTACCTTCCATTCTGGATCTAAGATATCATACAAAATAGTTTGGGGGCAAGCACACAGGCTTGTTTCAAGCCATTTGTGACAGGGAAGGTTTTGAACACTCTCCATCATACATTACTCTCACCATCATACCATCATGAAGTTGTCAGACAATTATTGACAAACTTTCAGTGTTGAAAGCTTCAATGCGATTGACTAAGCTGGTGAACAAGATGCAGTTTTGTTTTTGGCATTTCTCCTGTGCTTGCTGAGAACATCATGTCAAATGTTCCGTGTTCTCAACCGGCATTCTGGAAGCAGGTGAATGGTCAGTCTGTTTAACAGGATTCGAGCAAGGATTTTATCAACAGTCAAGAATAAGGAGGTTCTTCTGTGATTATTGCAGACTTGTTGCTTCCTCTTATGTTTGTATAGTTGTGTAATTGAAATGTCCTTGAAGTCCACAATTGCTTTTTCCTTGCTCCATAGCACCTGAAGTAGCTCTCTGTTCCACATTCAATAGTGGGCCCTCTTCGTTGAAGACTTTGCTGATATAGCATCTTCTCCTGGATCGTTTCCACGTGACACTGGTTACTGTGACACTGACCTTTGAACTTTTACAAGGTCTGGGGTTGAACAAGAATTAGTTTTGTTGAAAGTGTCCCGCGCTTAATAGAGGTGAGAAACATTTATAGACTTCAGAGCAGCATAATGTAGAGTCTTTCTGATCATTCTGATCTTTCAGAGTCTTTCCAATCTTTCTGTATTTCATCCAAATTACTAGTGAGCCCCAGATCTTGCATCTTGAATTTTTTGTACATTTCTGCAAATGTTGGAAAATACATCCTGTTTAGAAATGGATGTAGGGTCTCTCTGGTATGCTCTGTTAAAGTTTGTGTTGCTTGTTAAAGAGATACTTGATTTCCTCAATATTTTCATTGAACGAACCTGTTTGTTTCTGTGTCTGTGGTCCAATCATTGCATGGACCGTTTGGTATGCAGTTTCCATGAGTATGAGCCTCGACCTCATCTTGACTGAGGTTCAGATTAGCTAGTTGGTTGTCAGGCTCTACTCTTGCTTGACTATACCATCCTTGAGTTTGTTTACGTTGAGCTGTTTAGCAGATTTTGTGTCTTGAGAATCCTCCTAGTATGGATGTGGAGATAATAAGTCTCTGATCTGTCCAGCAGTCAGCAGCATACATGGCTTTGATTTCTTGTTCATCTTTTTTCCTAATAATAACATAGTCGAATAAATGCCAGTCGTTTTCGCCTGGATGCCTTCAAGAGATTTTGAGATAATTTGGTTGATGAAAAAAGTTAAGGAGACACAAAAAACTGCAGATGTTGGAATCATGAGAAAATCCAAAAGTGCTAAAGTGATAATGGGTCAGGCAGCATCCGTGGACGGAATCGACAGGTTACATTTTGGGCAGGAACACTTTTGCAATCAGAGGAAGGGTCCCAACCTGAAATGTCGTCTGTCCATTCCCACCATCGATGCTGCCTGATCAGCTGGGTTCCTCCCACACTTTGTGTTTTGCTCATGGTATTGGTCATGATTAAGTTCCTGGGGGTGCAGATCACTAACAGTCTGACCTGGTCAAATAACATCTTTATCAACAGTTAAGAGAGCGCAGCAGCGGTTGCACTTTCTGCGCCGGATGAGAAGAGCTCACCTCCCCCATCCCATCCTCACCACTTTCTACAGGGGCACCATAGAGAGTATTTTGACCAGCTGTATCTCTGTCTGGTTTGGGGACTGTAAAGCATCTGACTGGAAGTCCGTGCAGAGAGTGGTGAGGACAGCGGAAAAAATCATCGGGACTTCTCTCCCCTCAATCGGGGATATTGCGACCAAATGCTGCGTGTCTAAGGCCAGCAGTATTATAAAAGACCCCACACATCTCCATCACGGACTGTTCACTCTGCTGCCCTCGGGCAAAAGATATTGTAGCATAAAGAGCAGAACATCAAGGTTCTGCAACAGCTTCTTCCCACGAGCCATCAGACTCCTGAATGCCATGTAATGGGCTGCCACCATTGTCTATTTATCCTTTTATCCTTTTTATCCATTTTATCCATGTTTATCCTTCTGTTAATTATCGTGTTGCACAGGGAGCCAAAGGCAACGGAATTTCGTTTGGAATTGCATATATCGATGTATTTCTAAATGACAATAAAGTTTGTTGACTTTGACTTTGACTTTGAAGTCATGAATGTTGCACAGTCTGAGTAGCAGCAGACCATTACTGTTACACTTCCAACTCCATTTTTCTCATTGGCTTCCTTCTAGGCTAGGTAGCCTGTACCATCTCTTTCATTGAAGTCTCCAATATAAATTTCCCTGACCTAGTTACAGCGGAGATCACTGAATCCAGATGTTCAGAGAACTTGTCCTTTTCATCATCATTTGGCATTGTAGGAGCACAGATACTAACCGAATGAGCATTTTTGTGGGAGATGTCGAGTCATGAGCCAATCGTTAATTCCCTTGGGGAGATGTGTTAAGCTGTCAAGTTTAATTTTGACGGTGAAGACAACACCTGCCTCTCTATGTGTAGGAGAGAACTGCAGATGCTGGTTTATAGTTAACTGAACTGGTCCAGGAACATTGAGAGCCTGTACAAGAAGGGAAAGAACCGGTTGTACGTTTTGAGAAGGCTTCGCTCTTTCAATGTCTGTAATAGGATGCTGCAGATGTTCTACCAATCGGCGGTAGCCAGTGCCATTTTCTTCACTATCGTGTGCTGGGGCAACAGGGTGAACGCCGCAGACGCCAACAGGATTAACAAACTCATCAGGAAGGCTGGCTCCAACCTGGGGGCAGAGTTGGATTCATGGAAGGTGGTTTTGGAGGGGAGGGTGCTCCTCAAACTGCGGAGCATCTTGGACAATACAGCTCACCCCCTCCATGACACACTGACCTGAGGAGTACCTTCAGCAACAGACTGGTTCCACCAAGATGCAGGACTGAACGCCACAGGGGATCCTTTTTCCTTGTGGCCATCAAACTGTATAACTCCTCCCCTTCTGTCGTGGTGTAGACTGACTCCCCACCGCCCCCCTCCCCCCCTCCCCAATGTTTGCACATCCCCAATCCTTTCCACTCGTCACTTTAATTTAATGTTTCATGTATCTTGTGTTTTATGACTGTTGGCAGATCAATTTCCCTCCTGGGATAAATAAAGTTCTATCTTATCTTATCTTATCTTAGCTCCCTTCAACCAAAGCAGTTCTTTCTGATTTATCGGCATTAGAATTGTCCATTAAAGCACACTCCTTCAATGCATCGATTCTGAGTGAAGTCACTCTCTTTTTCATTGTTCTTGCTTGACCATTGCGAAAGGGACCCACCCCCCCCCTAGTTTTGGTAAACTGGGCAAGGTTGATGCTCTCTCTGCTCTTCAGGACCTGATGTCATGATTTGGGTGTGACTTGGATTGTAGGGAAGGAGAAATTGTGTAGTTTCAACTTCACTCTTGTGTCTGGGCACATCTGATTCCAGGGGCGAGATGAAGCCAAGACGGCTGGAGATGTGTGGGTGCAGAAGCTGCCAGAAGGATTGCGGATGCCCCAAGGTTATTTACGGGGCTCCATTCATATTTTCTCTGCCTGGCCTTACCAGAAAGGGATGAGGCCATTTGACGAACAAGGATGAGAATGTTTAAAGTGGGAAACTCTGACTGATCAGCAGGTGTGAAGATTATCCATTAGTAAAACTTGATATGAGTTAAAACATGGATAGTGGAAAATATAATCAGAATGAAATTAAATGTGCAGCTAAAGGGGATCTGTAACTGCCCAAGATAATTAAATTGTTTAATTGAGGAGATGGACATAAGCTATGCCCTCTGGTGAAGAGTCCAGTATAAAGGAACTGACCTTAAATTTAGCACTCTCATCACTGATGAGATTAATGTAATTTTGTTGGATAAAGTAGCGAACAATTAAGGAACTAGATAGGTGTGGCTGGCATTAAGGTAATAGATGAGGCCTGATCTAATTGAACAGACCTGAGGGAATGGATGTGAACTCTGGTTTTGTTTGCACATAATTGTGGCACACTGGATAAAGATGGGCATACACCTGGTGCTGTACTGCAGGGATTCAGCACTGTCAGAAAAGAGTAATAAACTGGGTGGGAAAAGTTTGAGAATAAAGAAAGCTTAGCTCATGCCTTTCCCTTGCCATGACCTTACACCTCAGCATGTCTATGTTGCACAATGAACACGTATAAAGTTCAGTCTGAAAGCCTTTTGTTGTTATGTGCCACAGCCAGCCCACTTTCTGTAAACCACTCGTATCACCTTACGAAGGTACAAGAAATGTGATAGTTTATTACAGATACACACAACGGAGTATCCAGGAAGCTGCTAACGCCCAGGTGGATCAATAAAAAGCACTCCACTGCCACCACTTAAGTCGGCAGCTTTTCATCCTGTGCAAAAGGAATCAAAGGATACCACTACCTTGTGCATATGGTTTCTCCTCAGCACATAGCTTGTGT
Organism: Raja brachyura; assembly: GCA_963514005.1. Next base: position 92,577,317 of record OY740784.1, on the reverse strand, counting down.
CTTTTGCACCAGTCCAGCAGTTTATTTCGCACAGTTCCAGCTTGACAGTTCCACACTGACTACACACCTCTAAGAGGTCAAAAGTAAACACAGCTATTTCAAGTTAATTGTGCCTACACTATTGTAATTTTATTGAAGCCATTTTGAGGTCAGTCTTTGCTTTTTCTTAATGAAACAGTAATGATGAGAAAATTGAGTTGGCCTTACTGCATTCTTAACATCAGCCTGCAACTGGTGCCGTTTTAAAAGAGCTGTGTGTCTAAAATTTGTGTCTGCAACTTTAGCAAATGTCCTATTGCATCCTGGAAGGATTCAGTGACGCTTGCAGTATTCAGCCACTGTGGAAAGAAACTCTTGGGGACTACACAATGATAATTTTGATCCGTTCTGTGGCCAACCAAAGAATAGATCCCCAGCAATACAAATCATTAGTTATTTTTGTTGATCCTGGAGCAGGAGGCTGTGGGTCCCACAAATAACCTGGACTACTGCTGTGCCTCTGTGCAACTGTGCCTCTATGTTGAACTGGTGAACTGGTGAACTGCAACCAGCATTTTGCTGCCTTGCACTTCTCTTGGTAAAAGTAAATTGGAGAAAGCCTCAAAATCTTGTTTGGGTGGAGACTAGTGTGACTAATGCTCTCCATGACTGGCCACCTAAAATCAAAATCTTTCCATGAGATGGAGCTCTTTCAATGTAAATTTATAATTTTGTTACGGTTATCAAAGATGGCTGGTAACTCATAGGTTTACAAAGGAAATTCCACAAATGGCTGCCTGAGTGGAATTTAAGGATTTTACTTTTTTTAAATTTTCAGCCACTGGGAACTCTGGCAAGAAAACTATTTTTTGCCTATTCCTAATTGCCTTGAAGATATTGGTGAGCCCCTTTTTTGAACAGCTGTAATTATTTTGGTAAACGTACCCCTACATTACTGGTGGTGGAGACTTCCAAGATTAAAACCTAGTACTCACACCAAACCAAACATATAACCCTATTTGTTCAAACATAGAAGCCAAAGAGTTCAGTTCTAAAATCTGCTACATATTAAAATAAAACGAAATTTAGGAAATATTATTTCTAATTTTTATTATATTACTATGTTTTGCAAATATTTTTCAAATTATTACAGCACTGTAATGAATGAACATATCCATGCTGGTAGACACAAAAAGCTGGAGTAACTCAGCGGGACAGGCAGCATCGCTGGAAAGAAGGAATGGGTGACGTTTCGCGTCTACTCCAGCTTTTTGTGCCCATCTTTGGATTAAACCAGCATCTGCAGTTCCTTCTTGCATATATCCATGCTGGTATTTATTTCTACAGTTCTCTCAGGTTTCCCTTATAATCAAAGATCCTGTGTCCTCAGTTTTTAAAAATTAGAAAAATAATAGAAAACTGCGATGTTCAGTAACAGCTTACATCCTATTATGTACTCACAGGTTAATTTAATTAATCCTACACACAATAAATATCACCACAATTTCCACATATTTTAACATTCCATATTCTCAAAAAAACCCAATACATTTAATAAAAAAAGAAAATGGTGTGACTTCCAGTAATGCAGTCAGCGCTTGATGTCACTGAGAATTAATCTGTCTCACCACTAAGCTAACCACTCACGACTTAAGGACAGTAAATGCTGCTACAGCTTTACAGGAAAACACCTTGCCTTATTCACCAAAGCAGTAGCTAGCAATGGAATGTTGAAGGTCATTATTGTTTCCTAAATAATTTGCCTCTAAAGATGGAAAACAGAATTCTGGGGTGACAAAAGCATTTAGCATTCAAGGTGTGAATTCAGGTACAGAAAAAAATGATAAAAAGGCAAATTACATGCATCAAACAAGATGCTGGGAAAAAGTAGAATCCTTTGGCCGGCAATCATTTAAAGACAGCACTAAATCTTCAGAAAAACAAAGTTGTGAAATATCTAAGCTGAATCATTAGTGGTGTTACTGGCAATCAAGTGGGGTAAGACTAGTTTTAAAATGAAGGTAGACACAAAATGCTGGAGTAACTCAGCGGGACAGTCAGCATCTCTGGATAGAAGGATTGGGTGACGTTTCAGATCGAGACCCTTCTTCAGACTGAAAAATGAAGGGGTTATCTATGTGATCATGTGGGAAACACAGTTAGAAAAATGTAAACCTTTAATTTCATTATGTTATGCAAGAGTTACAATAACCTATTGAAGAAAATACTGTGTAGGAAAAAACTGCAAATGCTGGTTTAAATCGAAGCTAGACACAAAATGCTTCAGTAACTCAGCGGGTCAGGCAGCATCCCTGGAGAAAATTAATGAGTGACGTTTCGGGTCCGAAACGTCACCCATTCCTTCTGGAGTTACTCCAGCATTTTGTGTCTACCTTCATAGAAAATACTGTAATGATTTAAAATCAAATGTCGATAAATTAAAAAAGACTTGTTAATAATTTGCAATGAAATGAAAGATGTAGTATTTTGTCTTCCACTGTGTAAGCAACATGCTGAAGCTGACCTTGTCGGTTCTGTAATGAAGTTGATCGATAATGATATGTATCCATTCCTTGAGTATGGAGTTTGGGTTACCTCACTCTTCTTAGACAGTCCTTCAGTGGTAGATAATATAGTGACTGATGAGCCCAGTGTGCAACCCAGAGATTCTGTCACATAAGGAACAGGAGGTACTTGAGGGAGCAGGACCATATGTATTTTGTGTGTTGTACACATCCTCCTGTCTATGGTTAGCTTTCCCATGCTCCAGTCTATGGGCTTTAAGGATTTCAGCAGGGCCGGCCTTAAGCCAATTGGACTGATTTCTCACAATTCGGCCCCGCGCCGAAGGGGGCCCCACACTAATTTTCCGTATTTCGTATGGAAATACGAATTTGCGTTGTTAAATACAGTTTTTTTTTTTAAACATTCGCCTTGTAAAATACGGATTTTTTTTAAACGAACATGGATAAAAACTGCTGCACTGGCCATCAGATAAAAACGATTTGTTAACTACCACTGTTAGCACTTGTTAACAGCCAGTAGTTAACACGTAGTTATTCAATGTGTAATCAATGCATCGATCCACATTCCCGTTAAATTTATTCAAAGAAACGCAACGTCATTAAAACTTGGTCAAAACACAATTACATTTACTGAGGAATGTACATCGATGTATTGATGACATATTGAGAATTTCTTAAAACTCACTGTCATGATTGAGGGCTCCGGACCGCGAGCACGGGCTTCTTCTTGGTGTGCAGGTAAAGTCATTCACCTACCGACCCATTGTGTCTCTCTGTCTTTCGCTCCCTCCCTCCGTACCTCTCTCTCTCTCGCGCACTCTCTCTCCCACTCCCTATCTCATCTCTCTCTCACTCCCTCTCTCTCACCCTGTCGCCTTGGCATTCCCAGATTCATTTGACGTTTTGCGGTGACGGCTGCATCTGCGGTGTCTTTCCATTGGGGAGGAGGGAGGGGAGAGTCCTGGCCCGTGGCGGCTCCTGGTCCGTTCCCTCCGCGGGTGCCGCCTTGCCTGCTGAGTTCCTCCAGCGATTCTGGAGTTGAAGGTCGACACAGGGGGCTGTGGAGGTTCAGCGGGACGGGCAGCGGCTCTGGGGAGAGGGTTGCGTTTCTGGTCGAGACCCTTCTTCAGACAATCACAAGTACTCTCACCCACGAGAGCTCAGTTCAGAGAATATTGGTATATTGAGTCACACCATTTGGTGAAACCACCTAACAAAGGGATGGGGGGTGGATGCTCTTTGGAGGCAAATAGTCACTGACTGACTAACTGACTCTTTTTAACTCGGCGCAGAGTGCTATGGTTACCCGTTTTCTATTGCACAAATGCAAGAGTCAAGAGTCGAGTCAAGAATGTATAATTGTCATGTCTACCCACAACAGAACAATGAAATTCTTATTTGCAGCAGCATAACAGGCGTGTAAACACAATACTCAGAGATTGTATGAGAACGTATGAGAAATGACTCAATTCAATAACTTAATAACCCTAATACTAGTGCAGGGTGCCCCATCAAATCTTATCAATTGCTTGCTAATCGCAAGACTGCGTCTAACTGCTGTCTGGTGCGTTGATCGTATTGCTAGAAAGGAACTGTTTTGGGAGAAAAATATCCTGGTCTGCTAGCGGCAGACCAAACGTGTTAAACAGAGATTGGTCAGATACTGAGCTTTACACAGTGAGAAATCATGTGAAATAATCACTGAATTATATTTTAAATCAATTTACCTGCATGTTATACTGTTTAGTTTGGAGATACAGCACAGATAGTCCACTGAGTTTGCACCGACCAGCGATCCTCACATATTAACGCTATCCGACACATCCTGAGGACAATTTACAATTTTACCAGAGCCAATCGGCCTACAAACCTGGATTCCTTTGAAGTGTGGGGAGGAAACCGGAGATCCTGGAGAAAACCCACATCGGTCACGGGGAGAACGTACAAACTCTGTGCACTCAGCTCCCATAGTCACGATTGAACCCGGGTCTCTGGCCCTATAAGGCAGCAAGTCTACTGCTGCGCCACCATATGCCCACACTGTTGAAGTGGCTTGCTACGTGTGTGTGACAGCATTGCTGCAAGTTTCAGTGGGTTAATCCATTACAAGGCAGATACTACTTGTGTTCAAGTGGTACTTTCTGAACGAGTCCAGGAACAACGACGGTGGCCATGGTCAAGTGCAACTGAAGTAGCGCTACTCCCTCCTCACTTCCTGGAGTGCACCACTGGCTCACTATTGTTTGTGATGTTTGCTTTTCAAATATATTCAAGTATTCTGCCTGTCTTCCTCTTGCAAAAACGGAATGCATTAATAGCATGTCTCAATCTCATCGGGTTAGTTCACCTCATCAACTGCAACTCTCCAGAATGCAGCTTTCTTTACTCCAGAATTTAGTCTCTACCTTTAAAATAAATTCATGGTCCTCTGAAGAAACAACACGATAGACCACTCTGGAAGAGCAAGTTTTGCTGTACACTTCATACTGTAGAACACATCATAATACACCTTGAGTGAATTAATGGGGTTAGTTTATTTTTTTTAATCTGTTGTCTAGAATTAATCGATACCCACCCTAAGTACCTTATATCAGATTTAAATCGGAATTCCGATTTTTTTTGTTTTCCTATTTGTCAATTTTTTTGTGCCCGATTATTTGGCGGCCAATCAACCACTGTCTCTAATGGGGTTGCATCCAATCACCGACCAGCTTCCCTTAAAATTCCCGTCCAATCAACAAATCGTTCTCCTCCCGTCCAATCAGCCGCTGTCTCCAAGGGCATTTGTCCAATCGCATAATGCAGTTTAATGGTAATTAGCAGCTGCAGTAAAGGTTGGAAGTCAGCGGAGGTACTGACAGTCAGACGGGAGCACGAGAGATTAAGACAGTGTATAATCCATAGCACCTTAGTGTACAATTTCATAATATATACTAAATAACAGGGCTGACAGACCTTGGCTGGGAACCTGGGGCTCACCAAAATTGTTCCCAATTGAGCCCTGCACCTCCTAAAGCCGGCCCTGGTGGTCCCCCAGTTTCTGCACACCGCTCTCTCTCACCTTGACAGCCAGAAGGGGGGCTATGTGAGGATGCTATTCATTGACTTCAGCTCAGCTTTCAATACGATAGTCCCCACCAGACTTGCTGAGAAGCTGCTGGAACTGGGGCTTAACACTCCCTTGTGTGTCTGGGTCCTGGACTTTCTCACCGCCAGGCCCCAGGTGGTCAAGATTGGGAGACATATATCCAACCCCTTCACCCTGAACACAGGATCCTCCCAGGGGTGCGTCCTCAGCCTCCTACTGTACTCCCTGTACACACATGACTGTGTGGCCAGGTTCAGCTCCAACTCCATCATCAAGTTTGCTGATGACACTGTGGTGATGGACTTGATCTCCGATAACGATGAGAAGGCCTACCTGGAGGAGGTGGCTGATCTGGCACTCTGGTGTCAGGACAACAGCCTCCTTTTGAATGTTACAAAATCTAAGTAGCTGATTGTGGACTTTAGAAGGGCACAACATCCGAGGAAATACACGGCACTGGAGATAAATGGGACTACTGTGGACAGGGTGAGCTGCTTTAAATACTTGGGAGTCCACATCAAAGAGGATCTGACATGGACAACATACACTGCCGCACTGATGAGTAAGGCAAGGCAGCGCCTTTACCACCTCAGACAACTGAGGAAATTCAGAGTCTCTCTGAGGATCCTTCAATGCTTCTACTCTGGGGCTGTAGAAAGCATCTTGTCCGGTTTGGAAATAGCTCTGCCCAGGACAGGAAGGCTCTGCAGAGAGTAGTGCATTAGGCCGAACGCACTATGGGAACTACACTCGCCCCCCCTACAGGACCTATACATCAGGAGGTGCAGATCCAGAGCCAGCAACATTATGGGGGACTCCTACCACCCCAGCAACGGACTGTTCCAGCTGCTACGGTCAGGCAAATGCCTCCACTGTCATGCTGTGAAAACAGAGAGGATGAGCGGAGTTTCTTTCCACAGGCTACAAGACTGTAAACTCTTATCTCACCAGGGACTCATTTACTGTACTAATTTACTGTTGTTGTGTCTTTTAAATATATATATATTTTGTAACATGTAAATACTGATTCTGTTCTGTAGTTTTTGCACAATCCGCAGGCATTGCCACTTTCATTTCACTGCACATCTTGTATGTGTATGTGACAAATACAGTTGACTTGACTTGACTTGGTCCAGTGCAGAGTGGAAAGCCAGTGAGATCGCCTCCTCCGTTGACCTGTTGTGACAGTAGGCGAACAGCAGTGGGTCGAGGTTCTTGTTGCGGTAGGAGTTGATACCCACCATAACCAACCTCTCAAAGCACTCCATCACCACGGACTTTAGTGCCACTGGTCGATAGACATTGAGGCACATCACCTTACTCTTCTTGGGCACCGGTATTATTGATGCCCTCTTAAAGCAGGTGGGAACCTCAGACATCAGTAATGAGAAGTTAAAAATGTCCGTTAAAACTGTGATCTTCACAGGTTTTGAGAACTCGACTGGGTATACCATCAGGTCAAGACGCTTTTTGAGGATTCACCCCCCTGAAAGACCTTCTGATGCCGACCTCTGTAACTGTGACTGTAATACCATCAGGGAGTATGGTGGGTCGGGAAGGCACACCAGTGTTCTCCCTATCAAAGCATGCATAGAATGCATTGAGCTCATCTGGGAGTGATGTTTCGCTGTCGCTTGAGCTGCCCCCTGATTTCACCTTGTAGGAGGTGATGGCATTCAAGCCCTGCCATAGTTGCCGAACATCCGCCTCATCCTTCAGCTTAGAGTGAAAGTCCCTTTTGGTCTTTTTGATGGCCTTATCAAGGTCGTATCTGGACTTCTTTTCGACCTCTGCGTCTCTTCTTATATAACTCTGCCCGGGATCTGGTCCTTACAAGAATACGGATCTCCTGGTTCATCCAAAGTTTATTAGCCTTTACAGAAATATGGATGCAAGCTGACCAAGGTTCTGCAGTTCTGCAGCTGATCTGCAGTTGTGTAGGGCTCTGGTGAGACCACATCTGGAGTATTGTGTACAGTTTTGGTCTCCTAATTTGAGGAAGGACATCCTTGTGATTGAGGCAGTGCAGTGTAGGTTCACGAGTTTGATCCCTGGGATGGCGGGACTGTCATATGAGGAAAGATTGAAAAGACTAACATAGAAACATAGAAAATAGGTGCAGGAGTAGGCCATTCGGCCCTTCGAGCCTGCATCACCATTCAATATGATCATGGCTGATCATCCAACTCAATATCCTGTACCTGCCTTCTCTCCATACCCCCTGATCCCTTTAGCCACAAGTGCCACATCTAACTCCCTGTTAAATATAGCCAATGCACTGGCCTCAACTACCTTCTGTGACAGCGAATTCCACATATTCACCACTCTCTGTGTGACTAGGCTTGTATTCACTGGAGTTTAGAAGGATGAGGGGTGAATCTTATAGAAACATATACAATTATAAAAGGACTGGATGAGCTAGATGCAGGAAAAATGGTCCCAAAGTTGGGTGAGTCCAGACCCAGGGGCCACAGTCTGAGGATAAAGGGGAGGTCATTTAAGACTGAGCTGAGAAAAAACTTTTTTACCCAGAGAGTTGTGAATTTATGGAATTCCCTGCCACAGAGGACAGTGGAGGCCAAATCACTGGATGGATTTAAGAGAGAGTTGGATAGAGCTCTAGGGGCTAGTGGAGTCAAGGGATATAGGGAGAAGGCAGGCACGAGTTATTGATAGCGGACGATCAGCCATGATCACAATGAATGGCGGTTCTGGCTTGAAGGGCCAAATGGCCTTCTCCTGCACCTATTTTCTATGTTTCTATGTTTCTAAGGCTGGGTATTGAAAATTGTAGAGTTGGCAAAATAGGCAGAATGAATAAACAACTGTGGTAGCTTATATATTAAAGAGTGACATCAGGATATCAGCGGGGAAGGATCTTGGCTCAGAAAATCAGGAAATAGAATCCTTTTGAGCAGAGAAAATAAATATCAGGAGGTACAAAATCTGGTGGGAACTGTCTCTCAGCCCTCTACCAGTTGTACTGTTAGTCAGAAAATTAATTAAGAAACAGTAAGGGTTTGTAACAGAATTAACATAATCATCATAGCTGACTTTAATCTTCATTTAGCCTGGTAAATCAAATTGATAAAAGTAGTTTTGAGGACAAGTTCATTGAATGCGTTTGAGACGTATTGCTGGAACAGTACATCTTGGACCCAACCAAGGAACAGGTTATTTTAGATCTGGTTATGTGTAATGAAATAGGATTAATTAGTAACCCCATTAGTAACGGTTTCACACACACAGGCATTCCCTTGGCTGAATTATCCTCTTTCTGCAACAGTTCTGCCCCCAGATAAGTCTATAACAATGCTCCTACAAACTGACCTGGGACACATCAACAAACTAAAATAGGAGAATGAGGCAAGATAATACAGGAGAGGTGTTTTTTGATAACACAGTTTATATTGCTCTGATCTATGCAAATACCCAGCAAATTACGTGTCTGTTTTACATTTTGAGATAATGTTTAAGGTGGTATATGTACTCATTTATAAATAACCACGATCTGAACTTTATGCTATTAGCATATATTTTTACTCTATCTTTTGTTGTGCTTCACTTTAGTTTTGATGGAAACTAGATACTTTGGCAATATAGCTGAAAAATCCAAAGTTAACTCAGTCCAGGCCTCTGGGGATGTTTGCCAATAATTTTGTATGGGAATCTAAATGAGGAAATAAGTAACTAATTATTAAAATGAATTCATCCAATCCATTCCAATGGTTCCTACAGAATCAGGAGCATTAGCAACAGGAAATGTTGAGTGGGATTTGCAATGGCAGCCATGATTAGATGAGTGGCTGGTAAAGGGATAAGTGAATAATGAGGATTTTATTTAAGAACATACTGAATGATCGCATAAGAAAGAAAATATGGAGAAGGGAAGTGAGACTGAGATTTTCATTGGATTAACCTCTTGTGAAGCCATTGACCTGATGGGTTGAATGGCCTTATTTTAATTACAAAACTACCAATTCACCTTTTCCTTTAAGCTTCTTTTCTCCCATCTGTGGAATAGTCTGTGGTTCGAGCTTTAACCTATTCAGAACCAAATAAACAGAGTGATGCAAATCACGTTTTGATTGCCAAAGGGCTAAAATTCCTTTGCACGGAAGGAGTAATCTAACCACTTATTCTCTGAAATGCAAGAAATTAAATGGTGGCACAAAGAGCACTGGAAATACGATATATGATACGATATGATAGAACTTTATTTATCCCAGGAGGGAAATTGTTCTGCCAATAGTCATAAAAACACAAAATACATGAAACATGAAATTAAAGTGGCGAGTAGAAAGGATTGGGGATGCTCAAAGATTTGGGACGGGGGAGGGGGAGGGGGAGGGGAGTCAGAGTTAGTCTACCCCACGACAAAAGGGGAAGTTGTACAGTTTGATAGCCACAGGGAAGGAGGATCTCCTGTGGCGTTCTGTCCTGCATCTTGGTAGAAGTAGTCTGTTGCTGAAGGTACTCCTCAGGTTGACCAGTGTGTCATGGAGGGGGTGAGCTGTATTGTCCAGGATGCTCTGCAGTTTGAGGAGCACCCTCCCCTCCAAGACCACCTTCCATGAATCCAACTCCGCCCCCAGGACGGAGCCAGCCTTCCTGATGAGTTTGTTAATCCTATCGTAATACACATCGTAATACATATGTCTTCGGATCATTTACCTTGTCGTGGTGAAGAGGTTTACATGACCCCATGATTCCGACTGCTATGCCGTCGGAAGCACCAGCTTCTGGTTGGGCCACCCATGGCGGTAAGGTCGAGGATGAGGGTCGAGAGTAAGAACGATCCAACCTACAAGACCTCAACGGCGAACCAGGCGGATGAAGTTATCTTGAACTCAACGGCTGCGAAGGGGGATGAAGGCTGCAACAGATCCATCAGCTACATTGTCTTGGTTCCCTTGCCATTGGTATTAGTTGATTAATTTGTGAAGGACCATGTGTTTCTTGGAGTGCAACATCAAGTACACGTTAAACAAACACATGTACAGGCATCTTCGTTCTGTGAGCTGCAAAGCCAGGATTGGACTCATAAGCCACCTGAGAGTCCATAAAAACAATAGAATGTAGACCATCATCTTCGACCTCGAGGAATAGCCACGACATATCGCAAATCATCAACATTAGTTAAACATTGCCCCACTCTCACTCTTCCTTATTTCCTTGCACCCCTGCAACTTATTCTCACATACATGCCCATCAATCACTCTTAAATTCATTTTGACTTTAACCTACACCAAGGGTTAATTTACAGTAGTTTGTTAATCGACACATACATCTTTTGGGATGTGGGTGGGTGTTGGAGTTCTCAGAAGAAACCTCCATGGCTTCTGGGTGGTGCATTCCTTCTTCCATTTATGTTGGGCTTCCATGTTCTCCTGTTACATGGACCTGAGAGCCGATGCATGAGAATCAGGCACGTGCTGTGAGTAATTACTCAGGGTAGGCAGTCAGCCGGCTTTAAAAAAAATCTTAAAACCGCGCATGCGCAGATTGTTCTCTTCGTAAAAAATAAAAAATAAGTAACAATTCAATTTTCCCAAGGGTTCTAAATCTCCTTCATTTTTTAATTACTGAATGGGTGGGGGACGGAGGATGAAGGCAGGTGGAGAGATGGTGGGAAAAACGGGAGCACACCGGGACGTTGAATCAGTTGTCATCTTATTGAATGACAATACTAATTCAAGGGTCCAATTGGAGGGGGAGTTCCTTTCACAGCGTGTGGGGAGCCTGCGGCAGGGGTTAAATATGCGAGAAGGCAAAAGTTTTGAGAAGGAGGGGGTCAGAGATCATATCAAACTCACTCACCGCTGCCGCAGCGCTCCGGGCACGGACAGCAGAACTGGCCGCCACTTCCAGGGATAGAAGCAGCTCGGGTGCGAGCGGCCGCCGGGACCGAACACCAGAACCGGCTGCTCTTCAGTGCCTTCTGATCACCTCTGGCAGTGCTCTTCGTCTGAACATCTCTCACCTGCCGTTTGCCGGCTTCGCTCATGTCAACCGCGTCCCGCAAATCCTTAAATTCCCACAGCCAAGTAACCTCAACTGGACCCGTGAACGCGCTGTCGGAATTTAAAGATTTGCGGGAAGCCGGCCGGCGAGCGGCAGGTGAGAGATGTTCAGACGGAGAGCACTGCCAGAGGTGAGTGGGGACCAGCAGAAGGGGCTGAAGTGGCAGGGTTCCGGCGGCCACTCGCAGTCACCCGAGCTGCTTCCTTCCTCGGAAGTGGCGGCCAGTTCTGCTGTCCGTGCCCGGAGTGCTGCGGCAGCCACCAGAGCTAATCCACTCCCCAGCCACAATAAAACCATATGGCAATACAGCACGGGAACAGGCCATCTCGGCCCTTTTAGTCCATGCCGAACACTTATTCTCACCTAGTCCCATCTCACCTGCACTCAGACCGGAGAGTGGCAAGTGGGTTACTGACTCCAATCCCCTCCTTCACAATGCCATACTGCCCAAACACTGTGAATGGCGCTCTCCCCCCACCCCGGGAACTACAGTATTTAAAAACATAAAGCACAAAGAAATGCACTTACCACATTATTGGTACATTAAGTCCATTCTTCACTCTTTGTTTGCTAAGATACTATTAAAATAATGGCAATCCATATTTGAAAATCCCGCCAAGAAACTCTCACTGCGCATGCACAGAAGGATGATGCGCATGCGCAGTGCTGCAAAGGCAGAATTTCTGCTGCCTTCAGCTCCCCTTGAAACTGACAGCTTCAGGCAGCGCTGACGGCACGTGGGCTGCACAGAGCTTCCCGTGTCACAAGTGCTGCGGATGAAAGGCACGGAGAATTATGCCTACCTAAGCGATCGATCTCTTAGACAGGCATAATTCTCCCATGCCTTTACTATTTATATTTAATAATTGCCATTTCATAATTTTAGTCAGGGTAGGCAGTGCCTACCTTGCCTCCCTGACGGCACGTGCCTGATGAGAATGCTGATGCCTGGATCATTTGAATGCCGTGACTTTGCTTGGGATTTCTAAATCATGCCTTATTGAAGGGCTTCAAAGACCATGCATTCAATATCCACTGCATTAAGGGCCTGTCCTACTTGGCCGTCATTTGCGCCTCATTTACGCGTCATATGTAAAATAGGTTGACGTGATGCGCGACGTTGTGCGCAAATCATGCGTCAGCACAGCTGTCTGGTGCGCGTGACGTGATTAGAATACGCTGCGGCACGCGGCGACACATGGTTACGGACGTCGACGCACGGTGACATAACCATGCGTCACCACGTGATACACGTGAGACATCGGGATGCCAGCGTGCTACGCCAATGCGTCAGCGTGCATGCGCGATACGTCACGCAGGTGGCGAGCGAGGATTTTGTTACAGTACGAAATCCAGGAGTGCCGCATGATACCGTGCGGCACCGCATGCGATTCCACGCCTCACCATGCGCAATGCGTGCATCGCCCACGCGCACCCCACGAGTCACAATGTTTCGACCTATTTTACATATGACGCGTAAATGAGGCACAAATGACGGCCACGTGGGACAGGCCCTTTAGTCTTTAGATTGTAGCGTTTTAGAGACACATAATATGGAAATAGCCTTCAATGCACTGACCATTAACGGCACATTTACACTAATCCTATTTTAATTCCTGTTTTATTCTCCCCACATTCCCCTCAGCTCCTACAATCCACACCAGGGGCAATTTACAGTGAACCAATTAACCTCCCGATCTGCATGCCTTTGGGGTGTGGGAGGATACTGGAACACCTGGGGAAAACCCAGGTGGTCACAAAGAGAACATGCAAACACTATTATACAAACTGTATGATGGGTTAATGGGAAATTACCTATTTGACATGTACACTGACTTTTGTTGTTATACTTTCTGTTCTAGATGGTGTGAAACTATAAATTTCATCTAAAAATTAATGTTCCTGGAAGCCAATTTTCTGCATCCATTCGAAGTGGAAATCAGAAAAAATAAATTGAAATAAAAATGGAAAATGCGGAAGTGTTTTGCCTAGGAATCTGATCAGAAGCTTAATACCAGAAGCAGGTGATTAACCTTTAACCAGAGGGATTCAATTTTGTTCTGTTGCTGATTGGGGGAGAAACAGACATTGACTGGCTATTTATTTGATTTTTGGTTAGTTTTTTATTTGTGTTCACAGCTCATGTTTCAGATTGTTCAGTGTAGTTTTCTCATAAAGCAGTTGATATGCTGAGAATTTGCATGCAACGCGGCTTAATTTAGTAATGAGCCCAACTGTTATGCAAAACAGCCCATTTGCAGCACACCTTAATATTTAGCAACAGTGACAAATGATCTAAACAGGATTATTTTTTTTGGGAAGCACAACTAGATAATTTAAGATCATGATCTTTAACAGTGCGATTCATCGAACTAAGCTTCATATCTTGGAAGATATTCACTTGCATGTTGTGTGTAAATTTACAAAGGATGTTTATTCATAATACATAGTAAGCATTTTCTTTTTTTTTTAAACTCACACTAGAGTTAAAAATTCAATTTTTACCAATCCTTAATTCAGCCAATTCTTATTTACCCTGTGGTCATTCTTGTGCTTGGAATAGTAAAATGATTCTCTGGAATGCTGTGTGTACATACTTCCTTAAGATGTACAGGCTCCACCTGTTAACAGGTAAATCAGATCCATCTGGGACTGGGCCCCAAACACTCACATTCCTTTAAGACAAACGATTAGCCTGTAATTGTTACCTGTCAAACAAGAAAAAAAACTAGGATTCTTGAACTAAGACCCAGTAGCATAGTTGCTCCCATAAAAGCTTTAACATGTTTATACCTTTAAAATATGGGTAGTGATTTATACTAACTCTCCCTATTAACCATAGCACTCTGTAAAAATAAATAGGAGTTCTGAACAGCAATTGGAGAGCTGTGACCTCCATATAAAGATTGAGTAAACAATATGGCTTAGCTTTGTATTCGTTTTATGGTTGAGTCTCACTCAGATATTCTGCAGTTCTACTCTAGTTCTACAGAAAAGTTCCTAGAATAAAGGGATTTGGAAGTAATTTGTACTTGCTTTTGTTCTCAAAGGTTCACACATGCAGGTTCAGGAGAGTTAATCAGGACACAACTGGGGTTTGTTGTAATTTCATCTATCATAAGTCACCTCGCACCTCATGAATTGGAATATCTGCCTACCACTCATTGTTTTGTTGGAACCACAAGATGTAGAGCTCAGTGATGGCTGGCAAGTCTGAAGATCTCCTGGATATTTGGCATCTTACTCCATAGCAGAACCAGTGAGCTTGCCACAGTGGACAGGAAACGTCCCACACATATGATTATGTGTCCCCCTGATTATGCCAACTTTAAACCCTATGTCTTTGAGTCATAGAGTCACACAGCATGAAACAAGCCCTTCGGCCCAACTTGTCCATGCTGACAAAGATGCCCCATCTACGCTTGTCCCCAATTACGCGCATTTGTCCCATATGTACCTCATTGAAACTTATCGAATAGTGAAAGGCTTGGATAGAATGGATCTGGAGAGGATTTTTCCACTATTGGGAGAGAATAGCCTCAGAATTAAAGGATGTTCCTTTAAGAAAGAGAAGAGGGGAATTTATTTAGTCAGAGGGTGGTGAATCTGTGGAATTCTTTACTACAGAAGGCTGTGGAGTGCCGTCAATGTTTTTTTTAAGGCAAAGATAGTTAGATTCTTGATTAGTACAGGTGTCAGGGTTTATGGGGAGAAGGGAGAAGTATGGGGTTAGAAGGGAGAGATACATCAGCCACGTTTGAATGGGCCAAATGGCCTAATTCTGTTCTTATTACTTATGACCTTATAACCTTATGTCTCTTAACCTTTCCTATCTATTTACTTGTCTAAATATATTTTTAATATTTTTTTATATCACCTGCCACAATTACCTCACCTGTCAGCTTGTTCCATATACCCACCACTGTATGTAAAAGATGTCCCTCAGGTTCATATTATCTCTCACCCTTAAACACGTGTCCTCTGGTTCTTGATTCCCATGCTCAGGTTAAAAGATTGTGCATTCCTCTGTGTGGCCCTCCAAAAAAATTGGATTTTATGATTCTTTGGGCTTTGGGTCAGATACTCTTTTGGCATTTGTCTCTCAATGTATTTCTGAACTAATCTAACAAACGTATTCTACATCGACAGATGAACAAATCTGACTGACCCAGTAGAACACTTCTGAGGAGCATTTTGGTCTGATGTGTATGTCCAGTGAAGCAGGGGGGTGGAGGATTGGTTGAAGGTGGCTTGGTGATGAACTATACACCATGTCTGTAACAGTGTGATGAAATGGTCCTTTGCTTATTATATACATAGTAGTTCATAAAACCAGAAACACAAAAGGTTGATTTTTTTAATGCAGTATAGTACAAGGCTATATATTTATACAGCTCACGAGACACTTATCAGTGGATCTAGTTCGGGATAAAATGTCTGTCTGCCTTAGATGTGCACCTTGATCAAAATTATATCCCAAGGCTACATCATGTTTGGGAATCCCTTTCATTTTCAACACTATTATTGCGATGACCTCAGGTAGATGAACTGTCCAAGGACTTTGTTCCAGTATTTAAAACCACACTGATTATTCAATTCAATTCAGTTCAATTCAAGTTTAATGTCATTGCACAAATACAAGTATAGGTACAACGAAATGCAGTTTAGCGTCATTCGTAGTGATAGCGATATAAAAAAATAAATACAGAGTGTAGTGATAGCAGTACAGAAATAAATAAATACAGGGTGCAGACAAGTCTATCAGCTGGGCTCCGAGTTCAGCAGTCTGATGGTGTAGTTGAAGAAGCTGTTCTTCGTCCTACTGGTGCGGGACCTGAGGCTCCTGTACCGCCTCCCTGATGGGAGGAGGGCAAACAGTCCATGGTTAGGGTGTGAGGGGTCCTTGATGATCTTCCCGGCCCGCTTCAGGCACCGTTTTCGGTGGAGGGCATCCATGGCAGGGAGCGGGGCACCGATGATGTACTGGGCGGTTTTCACCACCCGTTGTAGTGCCTTCCTGTCTGCCACGGTGCAACTGCTGTACCATACCGTAAAGCAGGTGGTCAGGATGCTTTCAATGGTGCAGCGGTAGAAGTTCGTCAGAATCCGGGGGGGACAGGTGGGCTTTTTTGAGCCTCCTCAGAAAGTAAAGGCGCTGCTGTGCCTTTTTGATCAGCTTTGAGGTGTTGAGGGACCAGGACAGATCCTCCGAGATGTGTACCCCGAGGAATTTGTAGTTGGAGACCCTTTCCACCTCAGTCCCGTTTATATGGATGGGGGTGTGTCTGCCCCCTCTGTTCTTCCGAAAGTCAACAATTATTTCCTTCGTCTTCTGGGAGTTGAGGACGAGGTTATTGTTGGCACACCAGGTGGCCAGGTGCTGGACCTCCTCCCTGTAGGCTGACTCGTCATTATCACTAATCAGTCCTACCACCGTGGTGTCATCGGCAATTATACCGTCTCCACTACAAGCACATCCTTACTTAAATGTGGAGATCAAAATTTATACAGCACTCTAGATGCAGTCCCAATAACATATTGTAAACATACATCAAACTTCCAGATTTATACTTCACATCCCTTACAATATAGGCCAGAAAGCCTTCACAATTACTTGCTGTGCCAGCATGCCAGTACTTTATATTTTATATGTAAGCACCCCAGAATCCTTTGGACTCCATATTTTCCAGTCGCACTTAATTTTTAGTTTAATAATAATTAGTTTATTCGTCCTCTTTTCAAAATAGATAACTGTATAATTATTTGCTTTGTACTACATTTGCCAACTTCTTGTTTTTTGACAAACTATCTACAGTATATGCCTTTGCAGGCTCTTTGCGTCTCCCTCATTACTTGTTAGCCCATCAATTTTTGATTAATGAGCAAATTTGGCCAGGGTACACTTGGTATCTTCTTCCAAGTCATTAATGAACATAGAAACATAGAAAATAGGTGCAGGAGTCAGCCATTTGGCCCTTTGAGCCAGCATCACCATTCAATATAATCATGACTAATCATCCAAAATCAATCCCCATTCCTGCTTTCTCCCCATATCCCTTGATTTCATTAGCCCTAAGAATTCTATCCAACTCTCTCTTGAAAACATCCAGTGAATTAGTCTCCACTGGCTTCTGTGACAGAGAATTCCACAGATTTACAACTCTCTGGGTGAAAATGTTTTTCCTCATCTCAATCCTAAATGTCCTACCCCTTATTCTTAAACTGTGACCCATGGTTCTGGACTCTTCCAACATGGGGAATATTTTTCCTGGCAGCATCCTTCCACAGTCAAGCAGCATCCCAGGATAACATAGGTACAGTAGGTGATGTTTTGGTTCGGAACTCTTTTAAAATGGTTCCAATCTGAAACGTCACCTATCCATGTTCTCCAAGGATGCTGCCTGAATCACTGAGTTATTCCAACACGTTGTGTCTTTGCGCTCTTTCCAGCTTAATGACATTTTTCCTATATCTGGATGATCGAAACTAAACACAGTATTCAAAATGTACCCTCACTGACTTCTTGTACAACTGGAATATAACGTTCCAATATACGTTATGTACCTGATGGCACTACTTCAATCCTGCCTCTTGCAAAGGTGTTGTTCCTTACTTTCAATTCCTCCATCTCCGCACATCTGCTCCCAAGGTGGGACTTTCCATACAAGGACATCCAAGACGTCCTCATTCTTTAGTGAACTTAGTTTCCCCTTTTCTCTCATAGAAGGGACCCTCATAGGCACCTCCTCTATATCCCATAGTCTGATCTCACTCTCCCTCCCCCGGTCCCCATCTTTCACCCCACTGGTCTCTGCACCCAACACATCATCCTCTGACATTTCCATCAACTCCACCATGATCCACCATTAATCATATCTTCCCATCTCCCACCCCTTTCTGCCCTTTGCAGAGACCACTCTCTCGGCAACTTGAATCACTCATCCCTTCCCACCCAAACCCCTCTCCAGGTACCTTCCCCTGCAACTACAGGAGATGTAACACCTGGCCTTATACCTCTTCCCTCGACTCTATCCCAACATTGTGAGACAGAGGTTCACATGCACCTCCTCTAACCTCATCTACTGCATCCAGTGTTCTCTATGTGGGCTCCAGTATATTGGTGAGACAAAGCGTAAACTCATCTACCATTTCACTTAACACTTATGCTTGGTCCACCAAATCCTACTAGATCAGGTCATCCAAGTAAGATTGTTTCATATTTGTTTCAGAATACTTCAATCTATAATAACTGAAAATGTCTTTAAGTTCTCTTAATTTTTAAGGAAGTTATGGGCTTTTGACTGTCCTCGATCACAACTTTTGTGTTAAGTCAATAGAAAAGCAATAGGAAGCAAGTTGCTAATTTCCGAGTATGAAAATGGCCCTAACTTTTTTAATACTGAAGATATGAAAGTGAATTACGTGTGAAATTAAACTTATTTTTATGCTTTATCTGATGGGATAAATTTCTGACTTGATTTTTAAAATCTCAAAATTTTGTAACATTGCTACTCTCTGTCCTGGGGTTCCTCCATTGTTTTGCTGATTTTTGCGTGGGTGCGTGTGTGTGTGTGTGTGTGAGTGTGTGCATGTGTGGCGTGTGTGTGGCGCGTGTGTGGCACGCGTGTGGCACGCGTGTGGCACGCGTGTGTGTTTCAAAGCTCCCAGTTTAGCACACCAGGAAAGGGTGACATACAATTTCTAGATAGTTACGTAGACCCAAATATGTAAAATAGGACACAGCCATGACAGTGCTATGATGTTATGATTCCAGGAGACAATGGGACTCATTATATATGAGGGTTGAGAAAAACTGAGATTTAATTACATTACTAGCATTGTGCTTTATGTGTGGTTTACATTTTCAAGGGAAACAATTGTGACAGTAAATTCTGAAAAAAAATTGATAAACACTTGGAGTAAGGTCTGATGAAAATAAGGTGTGATATTATTATTAAATACAATATTTTATCAACACTGGAACAAGCAGAACCGATCACAATGTCACTTTTTGATCGTGTGCATTCCAGTCTTCCTACACAAGGAGATGCATGGCAGTGAAGTACAATATCAACAGTATTTTTGGTATTCCATGATTTGTCTGGTGTCATTCAGAGTTTAAATATTTACAAGCTAGATGCCTTTTGAAAATATATCTCCTTGGTGCATTGACAAGTTCAAATGCCCTTGGCATTCAGTTATGAGATTACCATTGTTGTCTCCAACTAGCAGGACTTGAATTTGCACAATGCACATTTAAAAACATGCTTTCCATTGAATCACGCAGCATAGAAATAGACCTTCCCGACTGAAATGCAGACAATTTTATGTTTACCAGATACAATTTTTCTGTGCAATATTGTCTTTCAACTGTTAACCATATTCAAATACTGACATTTTTTTCAACCATTTTAACGTTAAAACACAAATTTTGTTGATTTTTGATGTTTTGGCATATTATTTAATGTAATATCAGTGCCACTGTAAAGAAGTTGGAGATAGACATTAAATTGACCCCATGGGGCGTGCTTTGAACTCCTCCACAATGGCACATTTCAAGAACTATGTCCTGGGGTATATACAAACGTTTAATACAGCTGGTGACAAAGCTCTTTGGAGGCCTCCTATTGGTGTGCATTGAGGGATTGGACCCCTGTAAAAACTCCTTGGACTGTTTTGGATGTGGATCATTTGTAAAAGAAGAATTAATGTCCTGTTGATATAATGTGAATATTGAAAATAAATGGAATGATCTGTTTGGTGCAGTCAACAGCAATTTACAAAGATGCAATATTTACAAATATACATGACTGGTTGGAGTAAACAAGGTGAAGTTAAAACTCACAGTTGACACTTCCTCTTCAACTCATCCAGCTGCAACATGTTTGAAAGAACAAAACAGGTTATTCAAACTCCAAGTGCAAACATGAAGGAACTTGCATGCAGCCACTTCATGTTTAAATGTACTATCCTCTGATATTTTTATCGTTTTTATTATTACAACCACTTAATTATTATAATTTTTAACAAGTTAATTGAAGACAATCAGGCAATATCCCATTTATTGACATAACACTGCTTTGAATGGAATATAAATAAGCTGCACCTTTTAATAATTCCTTCATTACAGTGCATTATATTACCACAAACATTCTAAGAATGAATCTCCTTCCCATTTATTTATGGTTTAACCCTTCCTATGTCGCCATCTGCCAACACATTATTTATGTATTGAAGAAGGGTCTGAAGAAGGGTCTCGACCCGAAACGTCGCCTATTCCTTCGCTCCCTAGGTGCTGCCTCACCCGCTGAGTTTCTCCAGTATTTTTGTCTAACTGATTTTTCCAGCATCTGCAGTTCTTTCTTAAACATTATTTATGTACAATTAATTTGATTTTAGATTTAGGGGGGGGCTAGCTGTTGACTGCATCACTGGCAATAATCAGAATGAAAACTAAAAATGCAGGAAATACTCAGCAGGTCAGGCAGCATCTGTGGAAAGAGAAACTGAATTAAAGTTTCAAGTTGAAACCCTACTGAAATATTGCTGGACTGCTGGATTTGACCCACTGCCTGGCAGGGATTCATGCATTGCTAATACAGACAAGAAGCATAATGTGCTTCTACCACATCCTTTGCTCCTTTGGTCTTACTCTATTAGACATATTAATTTTAATCTACCTGAAGCCCACACCCTTCCGCCCACCACGCCATCTTCCCTACTACTAAAAACTAACTTGTTTACTCTCCTTCCCTGTTCTAATGAAAAGTTCTGAACCTGAAACAGGAACTGTTTAGCATTCCCCAGAAGCCATTTAACCTGCTGCATGTTTCTAGCAATTTCTGCTCTTGTTCCAGATTTCCAGCAGATGCAGTTTTTATTTATTTTTATGTGGTCAAAATGAAATTGATTTACGTCTCACGTCCCCCTCTGCCTACAGATAAGACCAATAATAAACTGCCGGATTTTCCAAAATGAGTCAATTTTCCTTTGATAACCTTCAGGTAAGCATGAACTACTTTTCCTTCATTAGGGAAATACACAGATATTCATTGCTAAATGACAAAGGGCAGCATGTAAATATTGACCAAAGGAGAAGGGACAGACCCATTCAACTGGAAAATCATCACCAGTTCCTGTAATAAAGTCGGTATTAAATAACTTAACAACTCCCTTTCCTATAAAATGGTACAGATTAATATTTATTCAAAAGGAAAAAAATCAAATAACTACTCTTTTGAAATACGGCTATTGATGGGTAGTCCTGAAATTCTATCTGGCTGGATGGGTAGAATGAAATTCTTTCTGGCTACACCAAACTGTGTGTAGATCCTGCCAAAAGCTTTTCACTGTACCTCGGTACCTGTGACAATAATAAACTAAACTAAACTAGTATACAAACCCTAAGAGTCATTAGGTGATGGAAAGGACTGTTCTGGTTTAGTCCTGTGGAACATTCCATTCAATTGCTCACCATTTGAAGCCTCGAAGGAAGGTTTCTGCAGAGTAATATCTTTAACAATGAGGTGTATGTGGCAGAGATTTGTACAAATTGCCTTGCATGAGAAGGACATGGTGGATCCTATGAATGTTTCCTTGAGCAGACTGTCAAAGTAATTTTGCTGAATACCTCATCACTAACAGTCTGACCTGGTCGAATAACATCTCATCAACAGTTAAGAGAGCGCAGCAGCGGTTGCACTTTCTGCGCCGGATGAGAAGAGCTCACCTCCCCCAACTCATCCTCACTACTTTCTACAGGGGCACCATAGAGAGTATTTTGACCAGCTGTATCTCTGTCTGGTTTGGGGACTGTAAAGCCTCCGACTGGAAGTCCTTGCAGAGAGTGGTGAGGACAGCGGAAAAAATCATCGGGACCTCTCTCCCCTCAATCGGGGATATTGCGACCAAACGTTGCGTGTCTAAGGCCAGCAGTATTATAAAAGACCCCACACATCTCCATCACGGACTGTTCACTCTGCTGCCCTCGGGCGAAAGATATCGCAGCACAAGGAGCAGAACATCAAGGTTCTGCAACAGCTTTTTCCCACGAGCCATCAGACTCCTGAATGCCATGTAATGGGCTGCCACCATTGTCTATTTATCCTTTTTATCCATTTAATCAATTTTATCCATGTCTATCCTTCTGTTAATTATCGTGTTGCACAGGGAGCCAAATGCAATGTAATTTCGTTTGGAACTGCATATATCAATGTATTTCTAAATGACAATAAAGTTTGTTTGACTTGACTTGACTTGACACTAGAACTCTCAGACAAGTACCAAGACTGCACAGACAATGGTGGTGAGATTAAGACTTTTTGTCAGATACTTCATTCACTGTCAGGAGTCTCAGTCCCACTGCACACAACCTTGGGGTGGCTAGAGTGCAGGTGTGATGGTTACCCATCTGTGTACAATGTGTGTTTGCCAAGAAGTGTTGGAAAGGGATATAGTGGTCTTTGTCATGGTTTGACCCAAGCAGCTGCGTAACACAGGAATCTGTGATCTATGCGATTATCCCAGAGACGTGTACTGAAACAAACATTGACTGCAGCTGGAAGATCAATGTCTGGGAAAAGTTGTATTCTTCCAGTGTGAGGAGACTTTCATAACCAAAAGCTGCCACTGGCACATTCCAAGGTGCAGGACTATATGCTAAAGGACAAACCGAGCTTGGTGCAGCCTCTTCAAAGGCTCTACCACATAGGGTCCTTGCCTCAGTTGACATTGGCGGGAATGAAATAATCTTTTCAGTTCCCTCACTGACAGAATGCTCGTGACTGGGGAAAAAAAGGTTGACAAGTTGACATATTGTAAGCAAATGTAATTATGTGACATACTGTGAATGAAGACAAAGCAAAGCCTTTTTGTGTAATTCTATAGTTTTAAATAAAATATATATTTTTAGGAAAAAACAGGTTCTACCTGGAGCTTATCTCCACCTGAAAGAGCAGAAGTGGCTTTGGGTTGTTAATAATGCTTGAGAAACCAGCATTTCTCCAGCATTTTTGTCTACCTTCGATTTTTCCAGCAACTGCAGTTCTTTCTTAAACATTGGGTTGTTAATACCTCACTTGAAAGATAATATTGCTGGATGTGCAAGAGTTCCGCATTTCATCTCTGGAATGTCAACACGGACTTTTGTTTCATTTGGAGTACTGTCCAAATCCTAGCTTCAGCCCTGTCACGCAGACCACTCCAAATGTTTAAATGAAGAACTATAGATGCTGGTTAATACACAAAAAGACATAATGTGCTGGAGTAACTCAGCCATTCAGGCCACATCCCTGGAGAACATAGATCGATGTCTTTTCGGGTTCAGAAGAAGGGTGTCAACACAAAAAGTCACATATCCATGTTCTCCAGCGATGCTGCCTGGCCTACTGAGTTAGGGGTTTTGTGGGGGAGGGGGTTGTGGGGCAGGTGGATGGTATGTGGGGGAGGGAGAGGGGTGTGAGGGTGGGGGGAGAGGGTGGGGTGTATGGGCAGGGGTGAGGGGTTGTGGTCGCTGCAGATGCAGCTCGCACTCTGCTCACCCTGCACTCTGCTCACGCAGCACCTTCAGTTTTTGGATTCCTGGTTTCGGCTCCTGGTCCGGCTCCAGCTACACTCAACGGATCCTGGTTCCACTCAGTGAGTCCTGGCTCATCGTGCTGCTCGCCGCAGAAGCAGCGCGCATGCCGCTTACTCCGCACGCTGCTCTCTCCGCACACTGCTCATTCTGCATGCTGCTCATTTCACGCACTCTGCACTCACTCAACACACTCTGCTCACTCCAATCCTTCAGCTTTATTCTCCTCGCCGCCGGTGATTGACAGCGGGTGCCGGAAGGGGCGTTTTAAATTATTTTTAAATCTTCATAACTTTTGTACTATTCCACCGATCAGAAAAACACTTGTTGCACTTACAGCACAGAGGAATGGCGAGTAAGGTGGCAAAAAATCGTAGTGCTGTCGGGTACCCATTTTGTGCAAATGTAAAAACAACACAAACAGGAAGAGGATAAGATGAGACTTTTGTAAGTATACTAGACTAAGTGGGACCTGTTGGGTGCCATGTTCACATTGGAGGGCTGGTCCCCCAATGTAATATTCCACCTCTGAACCAATTCCAATATTGGTGGCCAATTGGGGGGGGTGGGGGGGGGGCTTTCTGGAGCGCTAGTATGGGTGTTGTGGGCTGAAGAGACTGGTTTCCAGAGGGCTAGTATGGACATTGTGGGCTGCATGGATTCTTGGGCTGGCAGTTCAGTCACTCAACCTTGTGTGCTGGCAGCTCACTCATGACTTGTGGGCTGGCAGTTGACTAACGGCTATTCCTTGAAATTCCATTTAAAGCAGGGTTCAAGGCCACCAAATTCAAGTGCAGTTTCCTGCTACTTCAAGCAGGGTGCAAGGCCACCAAATTTGTTCAGTTTCCTGCCACTTCAAGCATGGTGCACGGCCACCAAATTCAAGTGCAGTTTCATGCCTCTAAAGCAGGGTGCAGGCCACCAAATTCAAGTGCAGTTTCATGCCATTTCAAGCAGGGTGTAAGGCCACCAGATTCAAGTGCAGTTTCCTACCACTTCAAGCATGGTGCAAGGCCATCAAATTCAAGTGCAGTTTCCTGCCACTTCAAGCAGGGTGCAAGCCTACCAAATTCAAGTGCAGTTTCATGCCCTTCAAGCAGGGTGCAGGCCACCAAATTCAAGTTCAGTTTCATGCCATTTCAAGCAGGGTGCAAGGCCACCAAATTCAAGTGCAGTTTCATGCCATTTCAAGCAGGGTGCAAGGCTACCAAATTCAAGTGCAGTTTCATGCCATTTTAAGCAGGGTGCACGGCCACCAAATTCAAGTGCAGTTTCATACCATTTCAAGCAAGGTGCAAGGCCACCAAATTCAATTGCAGTTTCATACCATTTCAAGCAGGGTGCAAGGCCACCAAATTCAATTGCAGTTTCATACCATTTCAAGCAGGGTGCAAGGCCACCAAATTCAAAGAGTCGTGACTCCTCCCTCCCCCATCTTACAGAGACTGAGCCACGCCCTCACTTCCGGGTTTTATAGTCCCTCACCCTCCCACCCGAAGGGGCGTGGCCTTCATGGCGTGATTGACAGGAGGGAGAATCTCAACATTTTTACAACACTACTAACTCTTTTATTTTTCATCGATGGGAAAAATCCTCTGGCCCGACAGCTGAAGGTGAACTCTGAGTAAGATGGCCAAAAATCACAGCCGTAAGTGGTAGCATTTTTTCTAAAATCAATATGCAGTGCAAACAGGAAGTGGTCAAGTTTAGACTTTTAATTATATAGATATAGATAGACGTGGATGAAATGTTATTATTGACCCTGCTTCCACTGATCTTACATTCCCTGGGAGAATATTGCAGATTTAACTTTGGCTCATACAGTTTAAAATTTTCTTTCAACTGATATATGTATTATAAGTGAAAGTGTTGTGGATTTGAAGAAAATATTAATTAAATTAAATTACATTAAATTAAAGACCTGGTTTCCAATTAAGTTTAATTGCAAACAACAGGTATTTTCACTACATTGCCTGTTTTTTTGTTTTGCCAGTTTTTCGTGTTCTGTCATTTGATACTAATGTTGACACTTATGCCCAGCCTCTGTGGAAATACTTGATGTGTGAGACTAAGTAGTGAGTCAGTCTCTGATCTTTGCGCTCATCAAAGATCTATGTAGATACGTACATTCTATCATGAACCATTTAGGCTAATTAGACAAGGGAATCCTAACTTCCATTTCTGAGTGTACTGAGGAGAATTGTATCATCCCAGCTCCTGCAATGGCCAAGGGGAAGGATATGTGGGACAGTTCTGACTTTCAGGTGGAGATAAGAGACCCACTCTCAAAGGAGAATAGGAAGTTACCTCTGGTGCCCTGCTTAACATTCATTCCTCAAATAATGTTGTTGAGAAACAGAGTTACTGCTCATCATTACACTGCTGTTGTTCATTATTACGGGGCTGTTTTTAGGAGCTTGCTGTGCACAGGTTGATTGCTGTACACTCTACATTACAATAGTGACTACACTTCAAACATCTGGAAGATAATCTTACATTTGTGTCTTATTTTAAGTTTCCTATAGCTGGAAAATCAGATCTTCAGCCACACTGCTGCCAGTAAATGATAATCAAGGGGTAAAATCTCAATTAACTTTCCTTTAAGCAGCAATGCCTAACCCGGTCATAATTATATCAGCATCTATAGAATCTGTTTGTGCAATTGTGCTTGCATATTCAGTTTACATTCATTATTTCCCCTGCCCTCCTTTACTCATTTTCTTTGACGGGTTAAGCTAGTATCACAATGCTACAAGCATTTGTATCCCCCATTCTACCACATCTCGGAAGTTGAAACTAGTCCTAGTTTACTGCACCCATCACAGGTTTTGTAACCAGCTGGCAAAATGTGCAATTTTGGTCAGCATGAAGTTTTGTACGTGCTCATCTGATTTGAGTAGGCTAACTAAATTGGTTATTAATATTTGGCAACTGCTAATCATTCATTCATTATCTGTTTATGGGCTCTCTGAAATTCTGGTTCCTGTGAAGACAAAGGAGATCCTATAAACAAGTTATATATGTGGCCCCTGTCTCTGTCAAACAGCACAGGAACATTCCTCTTTCCCTTGGGCCAAATAGGTGCAAATGATCTCCCAATCAGGATCAGACTGATGCTGTGAAACATCTCAGGAATTTGCAGACAAGCATTTAGGCACAAGCCCATACAAAATACCTAAGTTGTTACTGATCAAAAGTAGCATACTCTTTATGCAGACAGAACCTAAAAACAATAATGCAATATATATTTGCTTAGAAGGTTATTAGGTCAATTTTATTTAATAATTTTTTTAATCATTATCACAACTCATTATTGTGCATGCAATATATACACTGTCCATCTGACCTATTTTATGGAATGTTTACTGTTGATGCTTGACAAAATTAACAGTTTAATTACTGAACATTGATTTATTTTACATGTAATTATTTGTGTTCCGAGATCAGAGCTCTATTCAAGAAAGGAAGAAGGCAGAAAGCAAGAGCCCAGAGGCTCTCCAAGAAGGGTCAGGACCCAAAACGTCACCTATTCCTTCACTCCATAGAATTTCTCCAGCATTTTTGTCTACCCTCATTAGCCTAACAACTGTCAGCAGGAAAATACAGAGGTCCATTATTAAGAAAATCATAATACAATTCTGCAGGCTCTAAATGGTTGTTTGAAAGGGAAAAATATCAAATTTATTAAACGTATTTTGAACCTGCAATTCTCAGGATAGCCATGGTGTTGTACAGCACAGAAACAGGGTCTTTGGCCCAATTCATCTGAGCCAGCGAAGATGCCTTCCTGAAGTACTCCCATTTGCTTGCATTTGGTCAAAATCCCTCTAAACATTTCCTCTCTATGAATGCCAGGATTGAAAAAAGATTTAAATTTCTACAAAATGTAAATATCTTCCAAACATTGTAATTATACCCGCTTCCAGCACCTCCTCTGACAGCATATTCCACACACCAACCCACTGCCTCAGTCTCCTTTAAAATTTTATTTTCTGACCTTAAATCTATGCTCTCTAGTTTTAGGTTCCCCTACCCTGGGAAAAGACTGTGGTCATACATCTCATCCATGCCCCTCATGTTTTTATAAACATCTTTAAGGTTACTGCTCAGTCTCTTTCTCTCCAGACCTCTCTTTATAACTCAAGCCCTCCAGCCTCAGCAACACGTGGATCAGCAACACTTAATCTTTTCTGCATTCTTTCTAACTTAAACACATCCTATTAAGAGTCAAGAGTGTTTTATTGTCACATGTCCCACGTAGAACAATGACATTCTTACTTGCTGCAGCACAACAGAATATGTAAACGTAGTATGATAATAATAACGAGAGAGAAAATAAAAGTTCAGTGTGTATATATACACACACACATACTCAAAAAAACAACCAAAATATTGCAATAAAAATAATGTCTATTGTAGTTCAGAGCTTATATGAGGTTGTAGTGTTTAATAGCCTGATGGCTGTACGGAAAAAGCTGCTCCTGAACCTGGATGTTACAGTTTTCAGGCTCCTGTACCTTCTTCCCGGTGGCAGTGTTGAAATGAGTGTGAGGCTAGGATGGTGTGGGTCTGATGATGTTGGCAGCGACTCCGATAAATCCCTTCAATGGGCAGAGTCGGTGATGGACTGGGCAGTGTTCACAACATTTTACAATCTTTTCTGCTCCCGGACGTTTAAGTTGCCGAACCAGGCAATGGTGCAACCAGTCAATATGCTCTCTACTGTGAACCTGTAGAAGTTCAAGAGAATCCTCTTTGACATACCGAATCTATGTAATCTTCTCAGGAGGTAGAGGTGCTGATGTGCTTTTCTTATAATTGCATCAGTGTGCTGGGTCCAGGAAAGATCTTCGGAAATATGCATGCCCAGGATTTGAAGTTTTTGACTCTCTCCATCATCGTCCCATTGATATAAACAGGATTGTTGGTCCTCATCCTTCCTCTTCCAAAGTCAACAATTATTTATGTGGTTTTACTGATATTGAGAGCCAGGTTGTTGTGCTGGCACCATTTGATCAATCGTTTCTCACTTCTATACTCTGACTCATCACCATCTATAATTCGTCCCACAATAGCGGTGTCGTTGGCAAACTTGAAGACGGAGTTTGCACTATATCCGGCTACACAGTCATGTGTATAGGGAGTAGAGCAGGGGGCTGAGCACACAGCCTTGAGGTGTTAATGAGGGTGAAGTATTTCTGCCAATTCGAATAGACTGTGGTCTGTGGATGAGAAAGTCGAGGATCCAATTTCAGAGGGATGCGCAGAGACCCAGTTCCGTGAGCTTGGTAACCAGCTTGGAGGAGATAATGGTATTGAACACCGACCTGTAGTCAATGGACAACAGCCTGACGTAAATGTTTTTATTGTCCAAGTGGTCTATTGCGGAGTGGAGAGCCAGAACTGCTCACAATGTTCCAGGTGCAGTCTCACCAATGTTCAGTGCAATATAACGATTTTAATTCTTGTACTCAGTGTCCCATCCTAATAAGGCGAGCATGCCATGTCCCTCTTTCCATCGTCATCCCAAAGGCATGACTACCTAATAGGTAGTGTCCAATCACAATGTCCAATTACAAATTTTGCAAATAGTTACGGAAGAGCAACACTGTAGCATTTGGCTCGCAGCATATATTGGCAAAACTGCTTCTCAGAAAAGCGTACTGGCCTGCAAACACACCAGAGAGTGAGTTGCCAATGTCCACTAGGTCCACCAGAGTCCACTAGGGGCACTGCACTGACAGCAGCCTCTGCCTGCAGACCGTTTGTTTTTCCATCTTTTTTTTTAGTCAGTTTAAAGTTTGTGTTTGGGGGAGTCTTTAACTTTTATATGTGGGGGAGGGGGGCAGGGTAAGGGGGATACTGTTTCCCAGTCGCTTCCTGGCGAGGACGCGACAATTTCTCCAAGTCGCATCCTCGCCCCCCACCTCGCGGCCTACCTCCTGGATCGGAGCGGCCGTTCCTGCCGGGGACCGGGAACCGGACCAGAGCTGCAACAGCGGCGGCGGCGCTGGAGTCACCACGGAGCGGGCGATGCCTAACTGGGTCGCTGATGGAGCTCCGGAGCATTGGGCCGCTGCTCCAACATCGTGGAGCTCTGGTTTGGAGAGGTTCCAACGCGGGCGGCGCTGAACTCCAGGGAGTCCTGGGGCCCTTTGCCGAGGGCCTTCAGCATTGAATCTCCACCCGGCGCGCCCTGCGAACTTTGGGAGCCGCGGACTCCGGTAGGAGGGGGCCGATTCGAGGCCCAGGCCGCTGAGGACGTCCCCCAGCCCCGACGTCGGACTTACATCACCCCGGGGAGCGGGCCTGAACATCGGGCCGCCTGGAGCGGCGACAGTGGAGGGCTCGGGGAGGCCCTGACCATGGGTGAACATTGGGGAACATCGGGAAGAGACTGACTTTGGTGCCTTCCCTCACGGTGGGAAATTTTGATCCTGCTGTGAGGGGATGTTTTATGTTGAATTTCTATCTACTCTGTGTTGTGTTCTTATTTTTTTCCTGTATGGCTGTATGGTGACTTCATTTCATTGTGCCAATTGGCACACGTGACAAATAAAATGTATCTGTATCTGATCTGTATCAATGCAAGGTGTTGCTCATAAATGTTGCTCTTCCATGATCTAAGCTGGTCAAGCATCAGAAGTAATACCTGCTTTAACCACATCTGTAAATATAGCTTCCTTACTCAAAGTATATGCAGATCTTCTGAATAATGTTCACTGGGTACAATATCAACATTTTTAAATGACAAAAAAAGTAGGAGGGCAAGTTGAGTCCTGGAGGACGTAAACTACTAGTTTACATTTAGGATTGTAAGTTTTATTAAAATGAGTACACCGTACAAAATGTAAAAAGCAAACCAAAAGCAAACAGCAGAAAACAAAGATGTCCTGTAAGATTGTACCGGGGTCAAGAAATTATAGTCATGAGAAGAAAATAAAATTCTCCACTCTCTTACTGTGACCAAAGGATCTTATGAAGAGATCTAACAGAGGTTCGCGATTCAGAGCTTTTGATTAGCAAACTAAATATTTAATATGTTGAACAGAGGGATCTGGGAATAACCGTGCATAGTTCCTTGAAGGTGGAATCTCATATAGATAGGGTGGTAAAGAAAGCTTTTGGTATGCTAGCCTTTATAAATCAGAGCATTGAGTATAGAAGCTGGGATGTAATGTTAAAATTGTACAAGGCATTGGTGAGACCAAATCTGGAGTATGGTGTACAATTTTGGTCGCCCAATTATAGGAAGGATGTCAACAAAATAGAGAGGGTACAGAGGCGATTTACTAGAATGTTGCCTGGGTTTCAACAGCTAAGTTACAGAGATAGGTTGAATAAGTTAGGTCTTTATTCTCTGGAGCGCAGAAGGTTAAGGGGGGACTTGATAGAGGTCTTTAAAATGATGAGAGGGATAGACAGAGTTGATGTGGACAAGCTTTTCCCTTTGAGAATAGGGAAGATTCAAACAAGAGGACATGACTTTAGAATTAAGGGACAGAGGTTTAGGGGTAACATGAGGGGGAACTTCTTTACTCAGAGAGTGGTAGCGGTGTGGAATGAGCTTCCAGTGGAAGTGGTGGCGGCAGGTTCGTTGGTATCATTTAAAAATAAATTGGATAGGCATATGGATGAGAAGGGTATGGAGGGTTATGGTATGCGTGCAGGCAGGTGGGACTAAGGGAAAAAAGTTGTTCGGCACGGACTTGAAGGGCCGAGATGGCCTGTTTCCGTGCTGTAATTGTTATATGGTTATATGGTTATATGTCAGAAGAAGGGTTGCAATCTGAATCTATCCATGTCTTCCAGAGATGCTGCCCGACCCGCTGAGTTACTCCAGCACTTATGTTTTTTTAGTTTAACAGAACTCCATGGCTCAGAATACACAGAGAGTGTGAATCCATATCCTTTATCATGATTCGATTATAAAAGCAAAATTGAGATTTTCTTTGGTACAGAGAGTGGGTCACTGATGGTGCTTGAATATCCTTTTTTTATGAAAAGATATATTAGCATTGGAGGGTCCGGAAGAGAGTCACTGGGCTACCTATTATCACAAGCAGCCAATTAAGTTTAGAAGATTGAGAGGTAATGTTATTGAAATACGTGTGTGGACGTGGCACCGACAGACAAGAGGCCGAAACAAAGAAGCCGAAGCCAAAGAACCGAATAGAAATGAGGCCGAAACGCGAATGAACCGAAGAGTCCGAAGATGAAACGCCTACTAACCAAAAGGATGGGACGCCTAAATGCAAGCTAACTGAAAGCGCGGGATACCTAAAGGCCAACAAACCGAAATGCTGCGTCGCCTAAAAGCAAACTTACCAAATGGCTGCTCAGTCAATATGCCACCTACCCGAAAGGCGGCGTCGCCTACAGGCCAAAGGACCGATAGCCGCTCAACAGAAAAGTCCAATAACAGACTTGGCGTTGCCGGGGGGCGGGACTTGTCAGTGATTGGTCCAGACCCCCGCATCCATCACATCACTGTGAAGGCATGAACATTGCCCCAAACATCCGCTCCACCCGACCCATAGCCCATGGAAGGTGGCCGTGGGAGAGTGGGGGCTGTCCTGAGGTATGCACACCTTCAGTGTTTGCGGAACGCACCCAGCCTCCCATGCACAAAATAGGCAGCATCTCTGGAGAGAAGGAATGGGTGACGTTTCGTGCCAAGACCATTCTTCAGAGTGCGTCTGAAGGGTCTCGACCCGAAACGCCACCCCTTCCTTCTCTCCAGAGATGCTGCCTCTTCAGTTGAGTTACTCCAGCATTTTGTGTCTATCTTTGTTGTGAAAGTTGTGTCATTTCATCGGCTTTGTGTATTGCGCGCCCAGGAGAGAAGCTGGACATGCCGCTTGCATCGATTCAAACAAGTGCACTCAAATTGAAATCCCACATCTTTGAGACAGAGGGATGGAATAGATGTAATCAACCGGCTAAAACAAAGCCCGTTAGGACAGGGAAATAATGCCACCAGTTAATTAACCATGTATAAATGCATATCATGTATTACATGTAGTAATCGTTCTTACATTCGGGAACATGGTTAATTAACACAGACCCAATCGACTATATCTAATCATAAAAGCTAGAATATATGTAATACCAAAGGACAGTGATGTAATACTAAATGAGTCCTTTGGCAGCCTCATGCTTTCATAGAAACATAGAAATATAGAAAATATGTGCAGGAGTAGGCTATTCGGCCCTTCGAGCCCGCACCGCCATTCAATATGATCATGGCTGATCATCCAACTCAGTATGCTGTACCTGCCTTCTCTCCATACCCCCTGATCCCTTTAGCCACAAGGGCCACATCTAACTCCCTCTTAAATATAGCCAATGAACTGGCCTCAACTACCTTCTGTGGCAGAGAATTCCAGAGACTCACCGCTCTCTGTGTGAAAAATGTTTTCCTCATCTCAGTCCTAACGGAATTCCCCCTTATCCTTAGACAGTGACCCCTTGTTCTGTACCTTCCCAATATCGGGAACAATCTTCCTGCATCTACCCTATCCAACCCCTTAAGAATTTTGTAAGTTTCTATAAGATCCACCCTCAGTCTTCTAAATTCTAGTGAGTACAAGCCAAGTCTATCCAGTCTTTTCTCATATGAAAGTCCTGACATCCCAGGAATCAGGCTGATGAACCTTCTCTGTACCCCCTCTATGGCAAGAATGTTTTTCCTCAGATTTGGAGACCAAAACTGTACGCAATACTCCAGGTGTGGTCTCACCAAAACCCTGTACAACTGCAGTAGAACCTCCCTGCTCCTATACTCAAACCCTTTTGCTATGAATGCTAACATACCATTTGCTTTCTTCACTGCCTGCTGCACCTGCATTCCTACTTTCAATGATTGGTGTATCATGACAGCCATGTCTCGTTGCATCTCCCCTTTTCCTAATTTGCCACCATTCAGATAATAGTCTACCCTCCTGTTTTTGCCATCAAAGTGGATAACCTCACATTTATCCACATTATACTGCATCTGCCGTGCATTTGCCCACTCACCCAGCCTATCCAAGTCACCTTGCAGCCTCCTAGCATCCTCCTCACACCTAACACTACCCCCCAGCTTAGTGTCATCCGCATACTTGGAGATGTTGCATTCAATTCCCTCGTCCAAATCATTAATATATATTGTAAATGGCTGAGGTCCCAGCACTGAGCCTTGCGGTACCCCACTAGTCACTGCCTGCCATTCTGAAAAGGACCCGTTTACTCCTACCCTTTTGTACTTAAATATGAAAGCAGTATAAGATACAAGGAAAGGGAAAGAACAGGTGAGTGGGAAAGCTGAAGTATAGATGAAAGAGAGGGGAAGAGGCTAAAAAAGAATGTGAGGAATGAAAGATGGGGTGGGTTGTCTGAGGGCTGGCATGTGAGAGAGGTTTCAAGGGATGAGGTGCTGAAAAAGTAAAAGCGTTATGGGAGGTGTGAGAGGGAGCTGTGGAAGAAGATGTGGGTAATATTGTGTGCATTTGTATCCATCTGTGTGTAGGTGTGAGTGTGCACGTGGGTGGAGTGTAAATGGGCATTTGTGAGTGTGTGTGATGTCCCTGGAAGGTGGGCTGCAAGATGACACTGGATTGAGGCGATTCTTTGTGCGGTACTCCCAGAGGAGGATCTACTATCAGATATAATCTGCTGACTCGTTTAAATTTATTTTCTCCCTTTGCCCTCGCTATTGTACTTGAATTTGGCTTGATTGTATTTAGTAAGTAAGTAAGTTTATTGGCCAAGTATTCACATACAAGGAATTTGCCTTGGTGCTCCGCCCACAAATAACGACATGACATACAGTGACAGTTACAAATGACTCAGAAAACTCATAACATTAATAATAATAAGACATTAATGATAAAACACCATTGATCAAACATGTGAACCAACAAAATACCAGATCAAACGAAGGCTACAGATTTTTGGCTGTTGAGTAGAGGAACTACCATCCTTAATTGCTGCTGGAAACACGATAGTGAGTCAACTTCTTGAAACTTGCAGTGGTGAAGGCACTCCCATAGTGAAGGCACTGTGGTGAAGACACACCCACGTGCTTTCAGGTAGGGAGAACGAAAGGTGCAGTGTCCTGCATTAGGGAGGAGCAACATAGCTCACAGACATCCAACATCTATTTGAAAACCAGGAAGTGTGAGTATTCATGCCCCTAGGTGTTCTAATTATCTCCCTTACTTATGTATGACTCAAGCTGAAGACAGTTTTATTTATTCATTTTTTGAGATCTGGGAAGGTCGGCATTTATTGCCCATCCCGATTGCCCTTGAGATGATGTTGAGCCATGCTATCCTTCGGGTGAAGGTTCTTCTTGAGTGAAATTTGGTGAGAGCTCTAGGTTTCACTAGACTAAGTGGGACCCGTTGGGTCCCAGCATCACACGGGAGGGCTGGTCCCCCAACACCATATTCCACCTCTCCACCGATTCCAATATTGGTGGCAAGTGGGGCTTATGGGGCTTTCTGAAGTGATAGTATGGGTGTTGTGCGCTGAAGGGACTGGTTTCCAGAGGACTAGTATGGACATTGTGGGCCGAATGGATTCTTGGGCTGGTGGCTCAGTCACTCAAGCCTGTTTTGCTGGCCGCTCACTCACGGCTGGTGGGCTGGCAGTTGACTCACGGCTATTCCTTGAAATACCATTTCAAGCAGTGTGCAAGGCCAGCAAATTCAAGTGTCATTTCTTACCACTTCAAGCAGGGTGCAAGGCCACCAAATTCAAGTGCAGTTTCATACCATTTCAAGCAGGGTGCAAGGCCGCTAAAGACAGCAAGTCGTGACCTCTCCCACCTCCATCTTGCAGAGACTGAGCCCCGCCCACACTTCTGGGTTTTATAGTCCCTCCCCCTCCCACCAGAAGGGGCGTGGCCTTCATGGCGTGATTGACAGGAGGGAGAATCTCAACATTTTTACAACACTAATAACTTTTATTTTTCAACGATGGGAACAATCCTCGGCACCCGATGAGCGGAGGGGGACTCTGAGTAAGATGCCAAAAATCACAGCCATGTATAGTAGCGCTTTTTCTAAAATCAATATAAAGCGCAAACAGGAAGTGTCAAGATTAGACTTTTAATTATAGAAGGCAAAGTAAGTTTAATTAGACAAGGCAACTTTAATTAGGCAAGGCAACTTTAATTAGGCAAGGCAACTTTAATTAGGCAAGGCAACTTTAATTAGGCAACACAGCTTTAGCATTTCCGAACAAAAGGCATCACAGCTTTAGCATTTCTGAACCAAAGGCAACACAGCTTTAGCATTTCCAAACCGAAGGCACCACAGCTTTAGCATTTTCAAACCAAAGGCAACACAGCTTTAGCATTTCCAATCCAAAAGCAACACAGCTTTAGCATTTCCAAAACAAAGGCAACACAGCTTTGGCATTTCCAAACCAAAGGCAACACAGTTTTAGCATTTCCAAACCAAAGGCAACACAGCATTAGCATTTCCAAACCAAAGGCAACACAGCTTTAGCATTTCCAAACCAAAGGCAACACAGCTTTAGCATTTCCAGACTATATTTTCAAACCACATTAAGGGCACTGACAGGTCGGTAAAACCACTCACAGTTTAGTTGACATGTGTTCAGTGTTATTCACAGCTCAGACTGAGAGACTTGACCCTCTCGCTCCCCCATCATGCAGATACTGACTGAGACACTCATCACTTCCTGGTTTTATAGTCCCTCCGGAAGGGGTGTGGCCTTCGGGAGAGAGAATATCAACATCTTTTAAACACTAATAACTCTTTTATTTTTCATCGATGGGAAAAATCCTCTTGTCCTGTGCAGCGGAGGGGGACTCTGAGTAAGATGGCCAAAAATCACAGCCGTAAGTGGCAGCATATTTTTTCTAAAATCAATATACAGAACAACAGGAAGTGGTCAAGATTAGACCACTTATTTAGTAATATAGGTACTCAGCAAAAACTAAAATAAGATATATTAAAGCAATGATATATAGTTCCATGCAGAATAGTGAGAACTTGGGAGGAAATTTGCAGACGGTGGAGTTCCCATCATTTGCAATTCCTAATATTCTTGATTGTAAAGGTTATAGGTTTAAGAATTACTGTTAGAGTAGCCTAGGTGAGAATCCACGGTGCATTTTAGAGATGGTACATGGTGCAATGACTGTGCATCAGTGTTGGAGGAATTGAACTGTGTAGAGCCGCATAAGTGGTATCGGACTACTTTATTACTCAGGGTGCCAAATTTCTTGACTATTGTTGGAGATGCACTCAATAAAACAGGGAATATTCCATCATACTGCTGATTTATTACATGTGGATCAGGGGAAAAGTTTGAAGCATTGGATGGAGAGTCACCACTGCAAGATATCCAGCCTCAATAGAAATCCCATGAATGCCTCATATGATGGTAGGAATCCATAGAACAAAGCTGCTCAAACTGCCAAGAGATTCTTGAACCATGAAGAGATAATTTGCATATCAAATATGTACACATTTAACTGCCTTCACTCTCAACAGCAAGTCATGCCCAATCTTACCCCAAATTAATAACCACATTAAAGAGATCCACGTTTTCAGCAAGAATGCTCCAGACTAATGCCATCTGTAAAATCATTACTGTTTTTCTGGCTGGTGGATGATCCTAGCATAGATTTGGATAGAAATTGTGAGTTTTCTGGCATGCAAAATGGCTAGTGGGAGAATTGAGCAATTCAGTGTCATCCAGATTTACTACAAAGGATTTGATGAACGTATATTAAAATGAGTTAAATAATTCTAATGAATAATTTCTAACCAGATAAGATACCATTTGGCCCCGCAATATTTGTTAGATTCTCCCATACAGTACTAACAAACCAATGGGTAATAATTAGAAATAGCCAATTCATACTCTATTGTTGAATAGCAAACATAAGGAGAGCCGGACATAAGCATGGTACAACAGCCAGTAATAAACCTCCTGTACTTAAACCATGCAATTCTACTTTAATCACCTAAAATCCAGGATGAAAGCAATACTTACTTTGTTATGAAGGAGAGGAGGTGTAAGAATCGGCCCTGTCATTGCAAAAAATGACTGCACTCCTCTGTCATTTTCTTGTTTATCATAGTGAAAGGGTATCTAACCTTTCCTTAGAGAATATACTGATGACCTGGGAAAGAGTTGTTATACATAGAAGTCAAAGGGATACTATGGGCTTGGAGAGATACAAATGCAAAGAAAAGCTTTCAAAATTGGGCTATTTTTAAAAATTATTTCCAAAGCTAATGATGCGAGTCCTTTTCTCTTGGTTCTGCAAAGATGTTTTATATTCCCAGCCACATTCAGCTCAGTCACAATTACGGATCCTGTGGTGATCCGAAAAAATACCACAAAGACAAATTGAAGGCTTTTCTCAAGAAAATGGTCAAGACAAGCTGGGGCCTGCTACAAAGACAGAGAACTTGATTTCACAGTCTAAGGGAATATAGAATTTGAAGGGAAAGATTTCTGGTTACAAGGTGCAGGTATTTGTCTCATATGAAAACACCTGCATTTCTACCAATGGATCTGTGGTCCCAGGATTGGATTACTGTGCCAGGTCAAGATTCATCAGTGAACCATGGAAGTGATCATTATTGAACTGAGGGGCTATAATGATAACCCTAGGATACCAAAGAGTTCAAACATGATCCATTTGTTGACCCGTGAGTTTTATTTATTATTTCTTTGTTTTCAATTTGGTTAAATTCAGATTTATTGCAGAGAAACTGCCATTTGGTCCAATTTAGATACACCTAATTTACGTCATATGTACCTGTCTAACCGTTTCTTAAACGTTGGGATAGTCCCAGCCTCAACTACCTCCTCTGGCAGCCTGTTCCATACACCCACCACCCTTTGTGTGAACAAGTTACTCCTCAGATTCCTATTAATTATTTTCCTCTTCACCTTGAACCTATGTCCTCTGGTCCTCGATTCCCCTTCTCTGGGCAAGAGATTCTGTGCATCTACCCAATCTACCCCTCTCATGATTTTATACACCTCTATAAGATCACCCCTCATCCTCCTGTGGAGAGAGACCTAGGAATAGAGACCCAGCATACTCTCCCTGCAGCTCACACCCTCCAGTCCTGGCAACATCCTCGTAAATCTTCTCTGAACCCTTTCAAGCTTGAAAATATCTTTCCTATAACATGGTACCCAGAACTGAACACAATATTCTAAATGAAGTATCACCAACATCTTATATGACTGCAACATGACCTCCCAACTTCTATGCTCAAAACTCTTTGAGTGATGAAGGCCAATGTGCCAAAAGCCTTTTTGACCACCTTATCTACCTGTGACTCAACCATCAAGGAACTATGTATGCACGTGCACTCCCAGATCCCTCTACAACACTTTCCAGAGGCCTACCATTCACTATGTTGATCCTGCCCTTGTTAGATGTCCCAAAATGCAAAACCTCACATTTTTCTGATGTCTGATCAAAATCTTTCACCATCTCACCATCTGTTTTCTTTGCCAATCTGTCAATGTGACTGCTCTTAGAAATTAATTAATTAACTATAATTAAATAACTATAATTAACTATAAAACTCTTTGAGATGTCCCGAGGACATGATAGATACCATGACGTAGAAATTCAGTCATAGAATATTGTGTCACAATTATGACAATTCACTTTCATTTCACTTGGAGCAGAAATTATGAATACTATTTCCAAATCATCATGTGTATCTCCAGATGTTTGACCAGGCACTTCATGGAATGGTTTATCCTTATGTTTTGTCTGTCAGTCTCATAAAGTGATAACATGCCCCATGCAATGCTCCTCTTGTAGGGTGGGGAATTAATGCAGGGTGGGGGAAGTAGACCAAGTTCTCCCAGGAGTGATCCACACTCAGATAGCATCTATTCCACTTAGGAAGGACACAACTTTTCAGTAGTAATGAGGCACTGGACTACTGAACAGTTGAATTCCAAGCACACATAAATGAAAGTCAACTTCTTCCTTTCAAAATATAATTTTAATGAAGCAGGTTTCTGGGGAACTGAAGTATTGTGTGTATGTATATCAGAGATAAACTTTTGGGGCTGGTCTGAGCTTAAATTGCACAATGATCTCTGTACAGGTGCTCCTCAACTTAAGATGGGGTTACATTCCGATAAACCCATCGTAAATCGAAAATATTGTAAGTCGAAAATGCATTTAATACACCTAACCTACCAAACATTCTCTCTCTTCTGATAAAGCCGGAGAATAGTGGGAGAAGACACTGGGGCATTGACACTTGTTGATTGTTTAGCAGGCATAGTGCTCTTCAGGAAGATATCAAGTTTTGAATGTACAGTTTGTTTCTGATTATGAAAATTATGACGACTTTTGAAACGTAGGATCACCGGCACACTCTTTTAGCGTATCGAAAATACTTTTTGCCTTAGCCTGGATTTTCAGTAGGCTAAGCGGTATGCAGTTCTGTATCTGGTCTTCCATCCACGTGACAATTAATCTCTCCATATCATCAATCGGCCCAGCTCTTTTCTTCGTGATGGCCGTGGAGTTAACCGATGCTAATGATTTCACTGATTCACTTCTTATCCTTTAGGATGGTCGAGATCGTCGATTGCGAAAGTCCTAACTCACGTGCAATGGCCATTACTGGCTTGCCGCCTTCACGCTGGGCAATTATCTTGAGTGTCATCTCAAGAGTATTTGCCTTCCTCTTCTTCTTCTCACCAGAAGCAGGACACACAGATGGGCATTTTGTAGACATGATGGGATGTAAAAACACAAAACACAATACACTGTATCCAAAAAACGCTGACAACACAGTGCACTGTAGAGCAGGGGTCGGCAACCTACGGCCCCCGGGCCGAATGCGGCCCATAACCCGAAATCATTCGGCCCGCAGGCGGATTTTTTTCCCCGTAATCATCCGGCCCGCCTAGCGCCGAGCGCGACCGAGTGCCGAGCTCTGGCTGTACCACATCCTGCGTAAAGCCGCCGGCACAGCCGCAAACCTTCTGTGAACATGTTTAAGAAAGAACTGCAGATGCTGGAAAAATCAAAGATAGACAGAAATGCTGGAAAATCTCAGCGGGTGAGACATGCTAGGGTTGCATGAGGCTGCCTCACCCGCTGAGTTTCTCCAGCATTTTTGTCTACCTTCTGTGAACACGTGATTTGATGCCTGCCATCCGGGACGGGTTGGGGACGGGATCCATGTGTACACATGATAGATGTGGCCCGCCTTCCGCTCACAGACATGCGTCCTGGCCCCTATGCAGAACAACGTTGCCAACCCCTGCTGTAGAGTATCGGTTGTTTACATTCGTGATCGCGTGGCTTACTGGGAGCTGTGGCTCGCTGCCGTTGCCCAGCATCACGAGAGAGTATCGTACCGCATATTGCTAGCCCGGGAAAAGATCAAAATTCAAAATTGGAAGTACAGTTTCTACTGAATGTGTATCGCTTTTGCACCATCGGAAACTCGAAATATTGTAACTGGAAGCATCGTAAGTCGAGGAGCATCTATACTTTAATCAGTAACTTGCATGAGTTTGGCAAGTGAGGCTCGCTGGTCAGAAATACGACCTCACAGAATTTGCTCATTGTCATTTCAATGAGCATTCACTTGCGTATCTTCTCATTTTGCTGGGTGAATGCCTGTAGCTTTGAGGAATGGACAAGCATGCAGAGTTTACTAAAAGCAGATTCTTCAATGTTTTGGATTCTGCTCAGTTTGTCTGGTGGATTGTTTTCAGAAATTGGGCAGAAAGCTGAAAAGTCAACTCTTCCATGCCATTATTTAAAAATTAATCTTTGAGTGACTATGGGGAGGCCAACTGAGCTATGGGAGCATGTCCTCACAGCACCTTAAGTATCCCTGCATGCATGTATACTATATGTATTCACATGTCCCTTCAAAAGCAGTCAAGTGCTTGCATGCAGCATGCCCTGTTTGAAGACCCTATCGGTGCAGTTTTAAGATGGACATAAAGCAAAATGCTGAAGTCTAACTTTAACTACACCATTGGGCAGTTCTGAGAATCACTGGTATCAGTTCACTTTTACTACACCACAGCCTCAAATTGAGATTGCCAGTGACAGCAGTATAATAACATAAATAAGGCAAAATTCCAGTTTAGGGTTTGTGAATGGGGTATGAGTGTATTTAAGAACAGAATTTATATTACTAAAAGTTTGATCTTGGCCGCTTTTGGCTCGCTGCTTTTGGCTCGCTGTGCTGTGAATTCCGAGAGAAGGCTGCCACCTACGGTCGTCATTTTTGGCCACCTCGCTCAGAGCTCCCCTCTACCTTCCTGGACCGGAGGATTTTTCCCATCGTTGAAATATCAGAGAGATATTAATGTTTTTTTTAATTTTGTGCCATTCTCTCTGCTGCCCCTGCTGGTGGGAGGGGAGAGGACTATAAAACCCGGAAGTGGTGTGCCTCACTCAGTCTCTGCATGATGGATGAAGCGAGAAGGTCACATCTCTCTGAGTAACAATAAACACGTGTCTACTCAACTGTGAGTTACCTTAATGTGGTTTGAAAATGAAAATATGGTTGGTTTCAAGTAAAAATGCACTGCAAATGGCTGTTTTTGGGTGTGGGGGGGGGGGGGGTTGGGGTGAAATAGAAATGCACTGCAAATGGCTGTTTGGGGGGTTTTGGGTTGAAGTAGAAATGCACCGCAAATGGCTGTTTGGGGGGGTTTGGGTTGAAATGAAAATGCACTGCAAATGGCTGTTTGGCTAAACTTGACAACTTCCTGTTTGCACTATATTGATTTTAGATAAAACGCTACCACTTATGGCTGTGATTATTGGCCATCCTACTCAGTCCTCCTCCGCTCATCAGGTGCAGAGGATTCTTCCCATCAATGAATAATAAAAGTGTTATTAGTGTTTAAAAAATGTTGAGAATCTCTCTCCTGTGAATCATGCCATGAAGGCCACACCTTTTCCGGTGGGAGGGGGAGGGATTATAAAACCAGGAAGTGTGGGTGTGGCTCAGTCTCTGCATGATAGGGGAGGGAGAGGTCACGACTCTGAGCTGTGAATCAACTGAACACACTGAATGCCTACTGAACTGTGAGTGTGGTGGTTTGTGTGGTTTTATGGTGGTTTTACCCTGCTTGAAATGGTATGAAACTGCATTTTAATGTGGTGGCCTTGCACCCTGCATGAAATGGTATGAAACTGTATTGAATTTGGTGGTCTTGCACCCTGCTTGAAGTGGTAGGAAACTGAACCTGAATTTGGGGGCCTTGCACCCTGCTTGAAGTGGTATGAAACTGCACTTGAATTTTGTGGCCTTGCACCCTGCTCGAAGAGGTAAGAAACTGCACTTGAATTCGGTGGCCTTGCACCGTGCTTGAAATAGTAGGAAAATGGATTTGAATGATGGCCTTGCACTCTGCTTGAAATGGAATTTCAAGGAATAGCCGTGAGTCAACTGACAGCCCACCAGCCATGAGTGAGCTGCCAGTACATCACGCTTGAGGGACTGAGCTGCCACCCCAAGAATCCATTTGGCCCACAAT
Source organism: Raja brachyura (assembly GCA_963514005.1). The sequence goes on along the minus strand of OY740784.1, from coordinate 92,533,597 downwards.
GTCCATACTAGCCCTCTGGAGACCACTAGTCTCTGCAGCCAACAACACCCATACCAGCGCCCCAGAAAGCCCCCCCCCCCCCCCCCCCCACCACTGGCCACACCAATATTGGAATTGGTGGAGAGGTGGAATATTGGGTTGGGGGACCAGCCCTCCCATGTGAACATGGGATCCAACGGGTCCCACTTAGTCTATTAATTTATCTATAAAGTGCTGGAGTAACTCAATGGGCAAAGGAGCATCTCTGGAGAAGATAGACATAAAATACTAGAGTAACTCGGCAGGATAGGCAACATCTCTGGAGCAAAGGAATAGCCGATGTTTTGGGTCGAGTCCCTTCTTCAGACTTAGGGTCAAGGGAGAGAGAAACCAGAGATATGGAAGGATACAGAGAGAATGTAAGGTGTGAAAAGGACAGATCAAATCAGATGGTGGTCATGGAAATGTAGAATGGTTAATTGTTGGCTGAGGGAAAGGTGACAACGAGGCATACAAACAGTAAAATTAATCAGGAGGACAGTGAAACTGGTCAGAGAACTAAAGTGGGGGAGGGACGGAGAGAGAGGGAAAGCAAGGGTTACTTGACTTTAGAGAAATCCATATTCATACTGCCTGGTTGTAAGCTACCCAAGCGAAACATGAGATGTTGTTCCTGCAATTTGTGTCTGGCCTCACTCTGACAGTTGGGACCCTTTTTCAGTTTTTTGCTCAAGATCTCAGGATCTGTAGTTCCTTAATTCTACTCATCATTTTCTTTATTCCTACATTTTACATTACACACAAAAGCAACTACCGTACAGAGTTCAGACACGTCTGATATTTCAGTGCTGGAGTTGTCAGCATAATTGTGCATTGTGTGAAGCTATGAACTGAACAAGCTTTTATTCCTTTGACTCATGCTACTGAGATGCAAAGTGCTGGTGCTAATTTACAGAGTGGGTGGAGAATTCAGCATAATTGCAGGTCTGCTCAATTTGTGCTAACTACAGTGGTTCAAGCAAATGCGATGTTGAATACAAGTCAGCAACTACTTCTCAATCAAAAGAAATTGCAAACAGGGACTTGACAAAGGGACCACACCCAAAATGTTAACCTTTTTGTCTTTATAAAAGCTGGATTAACTATGTTTTTTCAAGTATGTTCTACTTCTTTAGAATAACATTGCTAAAGTTATTTGGAAGTAGGAGAGACAGCAGGATCCATATTTTTAATTGTTATATAGTTTTAAAATACAAACACCTGCTGAATTATTTAAACATCTCTCCAACAATGTTCATACTTTACCTATTGCTCTGAAGATGGAACATTTAATGTTTGTAATACGGCAGATCAGAAAAATTCGGTAGCATTGCTACTCATGAGGCCAAATGATGTAAACGTGTTTTTACATAGTTCACTCAAGAAAATTGTTAAGGCTGATGACTGATCCAAACTGTCTTTCACTGAAGTTGAGGTCAAAGATTGGGCATCTTGTGATGAGTGACTCAGCATCTAACTGCTTGAAGCTTTTACATCATCTCAAAACAGTGATCAGGTGTGTGATGTTATAGTCTCCTCTTACCTGGGTGAATGCAGCTAAAGCACCATTAAATATGCACTGCATCATCCAGTAGAGAGAGCATTCTACTCATTTGGCTCTCCTTCCACCATTTGTACGCTCTAAACGCAGGGTTACCTTCTACAAAATGTGCTGCACATTCTCAACAAAACAACTTCAAATTACCTCCCACACCCAAGGACAGGTACATGGGAACACCCTTTTCTACAGGTTCCTCTCCAAGTCACATACTGTCTTAAATATCTGTCTTTCTGCTGACTGGATAGCACACAGCAAAGGTTGTTCACTGTATCTCGGTACACGTGACACTAAATTAAACTAAACAAAACTAAAAAAGATGCTGTTTTTTTCTTTGCTGGTGGGTCTCAATCTTAATGTCCCTACCTCCCTACAGCAGGGAGTTGCTATCATATCTATCCATCCCCTCAGAGCATTCCAAAGGGAACAACTCGCCTTTTATTCTTCAGGATTCAAGAGAGTTTATTGTCATGTGTCCCAGATAGGACAATGAAATTCTTGCTTTGCTTCAGCACAACATGAATACAGAACAGATCAGTGTGTCCACATACCATTGTATAAATATATACACACATGAATAAATAAAACAGATAAAGTGCAAATAAACAGATAATGGGCTATTAATGTTCAGAGTTTTGTTTGAGTTGAGTTCAATAGCCTGATGGCTGTGGGGAAGAAGCTGTTTCTGAACTTGGACATTGCAGTCTTCAGGCTCCTGTATCTTCTACCTGAAGATAGCGGGGAGATGAGTGTGTGGCCAAGATAGTGTGGGTCCTTGATGATGCTGCCAGCCTTTTTGAGGCAACGACTGTGGTAGATCCCCTCGATGGTAGGGAGGTCAGAGCCGATGATGGACTGGGCAGTGTTTACTACTTTTTGTAGTCTCCTGGGCACTCAAGTTGCCAAACCAAGCCACAATGCAACCGGTCAGCACCGGTCCTTAGTTAATTCTTCCTCTGTGGGCCCCTTTGCATGCAAACTGCAGGATATCTGCCCTTTAAGTCTTTCCACCATCCAGGGTACCAAACACTCCCCTTAGGCGAAACAGTGATTCCCTAGCATTTCATATTTCATTACAGACGATGGATGCTGTCTGTACGGAGTTTGCTGTCTGTACGTTCTTCCTGTGACTGCGTGGGTTTTCTCTGTGTGCTCCGGTTTCCCCCACACTCCAAGGACGTACAGGTTTGTACGTTAATCACTAGGTTAATTTCTGTAAAATTGTAAATTGTTAATTTTTCTTGTGTGTAGGATAGTGCTTGTGTACGAGGTGATTGCTGGTTGACATGGACTCGATGGGCCGAAGGTCCTGTTTCTGCGCTTTATCACTAAAGGTGGTCTCCTCTGTATTGAATAAACCAAATAACCATCTGGGTCTTGCATAGTTATTTTCTCTTATCTAGTCTTTTATGCAATCATTGATATTCACAGCACAAATTTACTAATTTGGTAAGGACAGCTAAGAAGAAGAAGAAAATTCCACGAGGACCACTAATGAAGCTGATTTACGGCTGCAGGACACTTTAGTGACCTTTAGTTGCCTGTCAGTATAATTCCCCATCCCATCCCACTCTGATTTTGCCACCTTTGCTTCTTATATTAGTCTCGGCAAAGCACAATATGAGTTCACGGAACACCATCTCATCTTCTGATTAAGCACTCTGCAGCTCAAAGGACTTAATCAATTCAACTGTTTAGATAAGCAGCACTTCCTGTTTGCATCAACATTGTTTGCATCAGTTCTGATGAAAGGTCTTCAATCTTTAACTTGAACTCAGTTTTTCTCTCTCTGCCAGTGCGGCCTAACATGAGGATATTCCAGCATTTACTGTTTTAGTTCAGATTTCCTCTGCAGTTCTAGTGTTATTTGTATTTCTCCTTCTCTGTTTTTATTCATCTCCTACTTGCATCTCCTTCCATTTACCTCTCCTCCAGAAAGAACAGCTGCCTTTAACAAACTTTCCCACCCTCTCTCAACCAACTTCGACTGTCCAATTAATTCTCTGTTGGTTTCCAGCCTAGCCCCCATTGTTCACTCCTCTCCACTTCACTTCAACTTCAAACATATTTGACTTTTAACTTTTCTCAGTTCAGATGGAAAGTCATCAAACTGAAATATTAACTCAATTTCTCTCCCCACAGATGCAGCCTGATCAGGTGGATTTCTACAGCATTTTCTGTTTTTAAAAAAAAGAATGATGCCTATATAGTGCTTTGCTTTGTGTCTGTAAGATTACGCACCAGGAAGGCAGCGCATCACTACCTTCTGAGGATTATTTCAGAATGGACAGTAAATGCTGGTCTTGGCAATAAAGCCCTCATGTCACAAATTTATTGAAAAAAATCTGGATTATACATGCATATTTTCCCTTCTCTCTGCTTTTTATGCAGCAAATTAATAACGTACTGATTTAGTAAGGGCACAAAGGAGGAAAAACAGAGCTTCTGTTTTGAACTAGAATGTCTTTAAGACCACTGAAGATGCAGTGTTATACAGTAGCTACTTAAGCGCATGAACAGTGGTCATTTTCGGGGAAGAAAATCTCAGTCTTCACTCCATTTCCACTCTATTTGAAAATGTTTGGCCTCTTCTTAATTGCAGAAACCAAGTGTAGACCAGATGGCTGTTTTGTGGAGTGCAAGCATTCTATCTACAATGGCTGTTTCAGTCTTCCACTTGTACGTCATTTTAATACTTCTTCCCACTACCCCACCGACTTTTATGTCCTCGGCCTTTTCCTTTAGCTACGGAGGCCAAACGCAAAGCGTAAGAATGATATCTCATTTTCCACTTGGGTAGTTTACAACCTAATGGTACTTACATAGAATTTTCCAATGTCAGATAACCCCCCCTCACTCCCCATCTTGCTTCAGAATATTATATTCCAGCAATCTTTTCTCCGCTCTCTCAGTCTTGAGGATTGCACCAGTGTTGTTGAATATGCTCCTTATCCTCCATCAACCCCCACCCCCTTACCATCTGCATGTTCAATATCTATCAGGCTTTGTTAACAATTTTGAGTGCATTACAGGCTAACCCCATTCATTTGATTCTAATTTTCTGTTGATCTCTCACTCTCTTCTTGTGTTTTGTTTTGTTTATTTCACCAATCTCAAACTGTGTGTATTATCGATCAACATCCTAATAAAGGAGATACATGTAAACATCACCATTCTCTGTCACTTCACATTAGATGGCTGGCAGACGTGTGTGTACCTTCTGCATTAACACATTGCTAGCATTTGTGGACTTTCCTCTTTTTATTTGACTTCCCCCTCATGAAAAGGAACGTCAAATTCAACCAATTAGTTCAAATTGAAGCACATTCAAAATTAGTTCTAAATTCTGAATTAGCATGGGGTTGGAAGTGTTCCATTGTGTGTTCTTTGAATTCTTTATTTGTTTGAAAGCCTTGGCAGTGAGCATTATCAGGTTATTCAACTATAATTAAATATTTGCACAGGGTTTAAAATAAATAAACTGAGCAGTGTGGGTCTGATATTGAGCTGCCCACAATCGGATCCTGCTTGAGGAAGATAACAAGAGAGCAGAAGGTCAAACAATTCTTTGTGAAGGGGACAATTTTAAGACTTAATCCTTTCCCATGTTACTAGTTGGAGCAGATTCACGCAGACTAATTTGGTATTTATATTTAAACTGCAGTTTAGCTTACTCTGTCCACCGAAAATGGAGTTGTATTTTACTAAATTACTAAATTAATTGGATGCCAATTCAAAACAATTCTGAGGGGGTCATAGCAGAAGGGAGAATACACAGATTACTGAATACCCAGGAATGGCGCCACATGGAAGATAATCTAGACCTGAAGAGTTTGCAATGAAAAAGATGGGGTGAAACCATAAATTGACCCATGGACCACATAAAATAAATTGATTGTAATGGAGAAATGGTGGATGACAACAAGAGTTTGCAGCAATGTCGTGGTTAGGCCACAAGGCTTGTAGTTAGACCTATGTAGCATTGATTCCAGGACAAAAGTAACCTCAATTTCTTACTGTGTAAGAAGGAACTGCAGATGCTGGTTTAAACCAAAGATAGACACAAAAAGCTGGAATAAATCAGCGGTATAGGCAGCATCTCTGGAGAGAAGGGATGGGTGACGTATCGGATCGAGACCCTTCTTCAGGGAAAGGGTCTCGACCCGAAACCCCATCCATTCCTTCTCTCCAGAGATGCTGTCTGTCCCGCTGAGTTACTCCAGCTTTTTGTGTCTATCCTCAATTTCTTACTGGTGGGTCATATCAATAACTTTGCTGATTAAGCGTATTTGTACTGATTGCTAGTACTGACACAGCATTCTTACTGGTGCCCTGTACTGATAGGTGATGGTATTACTTTCACTACTGGAAGGAAAGAACTGTAGATGTTGGGTCATACACAAAAGTATGCAATGTGCTGGAGTAACTCAGTGGGTCAGGCAGCATCCTTGAGAATATGCTTGCTGATTTTTCGGGTTCGGACACTTTTTCAGACTGATTGTAGGGGAGGGATAAAAAAGCTAGAAAAGGGGCGGAAGGACAAAGTGTGGCAGATAATAGGCCAACATAGGTGAGGGAGAGGGATTTTAATAAACTGTTGTTTGGAACAAAGCAGATGTTTGGAACAAAAGCCAGAGATAGGAAGGGAAGGAAGGGGTGAGGTGGGTTTGAAGAGTTGAGTTTGTAAAGCCAGAGGGAGAGTGGTAGAGGGGAGAGCAATGGTGAGTGGAGGGGAGACATTGGTGGGAGTCCAGGTAGGACACATGGAAGAGGGAGGGGGGGGAGGGGAGGGTTAAGGGGAAGAAAGAGGGGATTAGTGAGAGGTTACCTAAAATTGGAGAATTCAATGTTCATACTGTTATGTTGTATGTTATCTAAGCAGAATATGAGGTACTGTTTCTCCAGTTTGTGTGAGGCCTCATTCTGGCAATGGAGGAGGCCCAGGGCAGAAAGGTCAATGTGGAAATGGGAAGGAGAGTTAAAATGGTTAGCGACTGGGAGACCGAGTAGGCTTTGACGAACCAAGTGTTCAGCAAATTTGTCGCCAGTCTATGCTTGGTCCCGCCGATGTACAGGAGGCCACACCAGATGCAGTTGATGGGACAAGCAAGCAGCGACCTCCTCCATCTATGCAAGTTGTTGTTCTATTACGTTAAAAGAAGCTTGATGCAAATTTACCCGAGTGGGTTTACTTCTTTGACTTTTTTGATCTGTGTGGCCTCTTTGCATGTAAAATCTAAAATGAATAGAAGAGAATTATTTAAAATTTGAAAACGAGACTTCAGAAATATGTGTAGGAATAAACATGAACTTTGGAGCTCACTAGTAGCTTGCCACAATACTGCTTTTGAATATTCCTTTTTTTTTCTGAAATTAGAAGCTTTGCATGTATTTTTCATCTTAATTATATGCTGCCTTGAGAAATAACTTAATCTTTAAATTTGACTTTTAAGCTGAAAACTCATCCTTCCCTGGGGCTATTTCATTGCCAATCCATTTCTGTGTACTTTTCTCCATGAATAAGCAAATTAAAGGATCATTACATCATCATGTTAGTGTGCAGCCAATGTGAGTATAACAACAGAAGCAGAGCAATGTAATTTAATTCATATAATTTTTTTGAGTTTTCAGTGCTCACAACTGTAATGATAATCTAGCTAATCTATCTATTTAAGAAAGGAGGGCGAGAGGAAACAGGGAATTATAGACCAGTTAGCCTGACATCGGTAGTGGGGAAGATGCTTGAGTCGATTATTAAAGATGTAATAATGGCGCTTTTTGAAAGCAGTGACAGGATCGGTCAGCATCGATTTATGAAGGGGAAATCATGTTTGACTAATCTTCTGGAATTTTTTGAAGATGTAACAAGTAGAATGGATAAGGGAGAGCCAGTGGATGTGGTGTATCTGGACTTTCACAAAGCCTTTGTCAAGGTCCCACACAAGAGATTAGTGTGCAAAATTAGCGCACATGGTATTGGGGGTAGGGTATTGACGTGGATACAGAACTGGTTGGAAGACAGGAAGCAAAGAGTAGGAATTAACAGGTTGTTTTCAGAATAGCAGGCAGTGACCAGCGGGATGCCTCAAAGCTCAGTGCTGGAACCCGTTATTTACAATATATATTAATGATTTGGATGAAGGAATTAAATGTAACACCTCCAAGTTTGCGGATGACACAAAGCTGTGTGGCAGTGTGAGCTGTGAGGAGGATGCTATGAGGCTGTCAGGGTGATTTGGATAGGTTAGGTGAGTGGGCAGGTGCATGCCAGATGCAGTGTAATGTGGATAAATGTGAGTTTATCCACTTTGGTGGCAAGAACAAGAAGGCAGATTGTTATCTGAATGGTGTCAGATTAGGAAAAGTGGAGGCGCAACGAGACCTGAGTGTGTTCGTACATCAGTCACTGAAAGTAAGCATGCAGGTACAGCAGGCAGTGATGAAATCAAATGGCATGTTGGCCTTCATAGCGAGAGGATTTGAGTGTAGGAGCAAGGAGGTCCTACTGCAGTTGTACAAGGCCTTGGTGAGACCGCACCAAGAATATTGTGTGCAGTTTTGGTCTCCTAATTTGAGGAACGGCATTCTTGCTATTGAGAGTGTGCAATATATGTTCACCAGGTTAATTCTTTATGATAAAAGAACGGATCGACTGGGCTTATATTCACTGGAATTTAGAAGGATGAGAGGGATCTTATAGAAACATATAACATTCTTAAGGAATTGAATAGGCTAGATGCAGGAAAAAAAATCCCGATGTTGGGGGAATCCAGAACCAGGGGTCACAGTTTAAAAATGAGGGGTAAGCCATTTAGGACTGAAATGAGGAAAAACCTTTTCAGCCAGAGAGTTGTGAGTCTGTGGATGTGGTGTGTCTAGACTTTCAAAAAGCCTTTCTCAGGGTCCCACAGAAATTCTCTGCCACAGAAGGCAGTGGAGGTCAATTCACTGGATGTATTCAAAAAAAGATTTAGATATAGTTCTTGGGGGGCTGACTGAATCAAGGGATATGCGGGGAAAATCAGGAACAGGTTACTGATTCTGGATGATCAGCCATGATCTTGTTGAATGGCGGTGCTGGCTCAAACGGCCGAATGGCCTACTCCTGCACCTACTTTCTTTCTTTCTATGTGTGGAGATGAATCACTTGGACAATAATGTTTTCAAATGAGTAAACCATAGAATGCATATCATTCAACAGATTATTAATCTTTGTGCGTGCATATCAAAGATGTGTGCTTGTTAGTACAAATTTCCAGCATAATGTACCTTGCTATTTTGTTTAATTTGCTATTTGCTCTTTGGATGTTGGCAACATTTTAAAGCATTATTTTTGACTAAAGTGTGTTGGTTTTTCTGAGGAAATAATGATGAATATTCTCCTAAAATCACATCTATCATATGACATTTATTATAGAATGCTGAGATAAGATAGGGAGAATATCTTCGAGATATTGGCAATCATTGCAAAGAAACAATGGAGTCTGGAAAGGTATAAATCAATTGGAAATAAATTAATATGTTTGCCAACAATAATATTGTTTCAAAACAACAAAACAGCCCAAGAAAACTAAAGATTTATTGTTTGTTTTAAGTGCTTTGATTTAATTTACTTTTACAAACATGGGTGCCATTGCCTATTTGCAATAGTCATTGCAAGGTGGTGTCACCATCATTGAAAAAATCAACTGGATGAGCTCTGTAAATACTGTAGCTATCTATACACGCAGATAAGAGATCTACATGATGTGTATAGCAATTGCAGTGGAATATTCTTTACGTGCCTCGATGAATCCAGATCTAACAGCACTCAAAGAGCTCAACACCATCCAGGACACTTCACATGATTCCGCGGAAAGCAACTGGTCCAGTTGGAGACCTAGGCTGAAACCTCAGGACCTGTGCAGTTCAGCTGTCAGAGCTATTCAGAGGTATCTTCAATCTCTTCAAACTCTATTCTGAGATCCCCACGTGCTTCAAGAAGACTACAATCATCTCAGTGCTATAATGAAGTGCTTTGAGAGAATGTTGTTGGCATTCTGCATCCCAGCCAAGCTTGACCCACTGCAGTTTGTTTACCATCACACCAGGTCCACAGCAAATGCCACCTCCCTGGTCCTAAACTCATCTCTGAAACACCTAGAAAACAAGGACTTCCATGTTAGACTACAATATTTCAAAACATGGCTCCGACTTCAAAATCATATTCCCATCCAAACTCAACAAACTCGTCCAAACTCCTGGAACTGGGAATCAGCCCCCCCCCCCCCCCCCCCCCAATGAATTGAAATAAAATACCCAGCTTCATAATGGGATTCAAACTCATGCCTCTGGAGAGTTGGTCCAGAATTCTGGATTAGCAACCAATTAAATAGTTACTGTACAAACATTTCCTTGATGTTTGCTTAAGTGTTCAGGGACATGGCAGTTGTAAGTCAGCATCAATGAAGTGAACAGGTATTTCTGAGAGAGTGGTGGAAATACCTTCCTGCGGTACCTCTAGTTGTTGATCTTTAGCTGGTCATGGCTTCAGATCTAGAGAGTAAAACACAGGAGGAAAGAATAATTGTTTGGTGATGCATTTTCACAATTATCATTTTTCTGTCAGAACAATGCATATGATTTATTATAATTAAACAGATAAGCAATGTTCCAACATACATTTACATAATACTACTTGAATCAAATGACTAACAGAATAATTTACTTTGATAAGTAATGACTGTTGAATAGTTCTCAATCTGAACCTTAAAGAGCAATTGCAGGTTCTTGAAAAAGAACATTTGATTTTCTTCCTGAAACTCTCCTTAAAATTGGAGTATTCTCTACCCATGGATATACCCAATGTTACAGGACAAGTGAGATATGTGAGTCATAGTCCCCTACCTCTATCCAAATGATGAAGCTTCCGACTTCAGTCAATGCCCCCCGAATAACTCATTAATGACAGCAATTTGGTTTCATGCTGTGCATTTATACCAATTACATTAGTGCTTCAAGTTGCTTGCTGGTCTGAACATTCAACCATGCAATGCCAATTCCTTTCGTACTAATTTCCTCCTGATCGTTCAATATGGCTGCCATGTTTATTATGAGCTACTCTGCAGTGACCTCATCTATTGTATATGTAGAGCCCTAATGCTTATTTGGAAAGTTTAAATGCAAATTTGTGTTTTATTGTTGTAGCAGATGACATTGGACGAACTTTGGATAATAAGACCTAAATGCGGCCAGTTTCTATATTATATGACACTCTTTGTAGGCCCCCTTCAGTCATGATTGACCATGGTGATGCATCCTAGTTTGCAGGTGATGTGTGGTCAATGAAAGCCTGGGCAATGTCATATGGAGGACAGGCTGTTGCCCATGCAGCACATCCCCCTCTCCACGTCACTGATCGATCCAAAGGAACAACACGGCCGTTACAGTTTGGCACCAGCGCTGTCGCAGGAGCTGCCAGAGCGAGGTTGTAGACAACGACGAACTGCCTTAGGGCCTCCGACTCTGGATTTTCTTGAGGTTTACTCCAGGAGCCTTTTCCATGACTGGATATGGCCACAAGGCAGTGGAGGTTTTAAATCAGAGTTTTCCCTCTCCTAGATGGACTGCCTTCCCAGGCTGACGAGCCCCATCTGCCCGAGACTCATGGGGGAGGAACATCTACCTTCCTGTGCAGGTCTATAGACCTGCCACTGCCCAGAAAATCCATGTTATCCACCACGTTCTGAGAGTCTCCTGCCTGCCAACTGTTATCTTCATCCTTTTACTGCTCCCTCAAATCAATAATCTGTCCCTAATCCCTGAAGATAACTCTCAGACTTTGCCCCTCCTCAACAGTGTTTTGTTCCAGCAATATTTTAATCCAATGATCAATACTTACTCACCTCCTCCCCAAGATCTCCAATCTGCCCCTCCATCCTAGTTACTCTCCAACTGCAGCATAGTGCTACAGGTTTACATATTTGTCATCCAGTCAGCCGCTCGGACTATACTCAATAACAGTGGGCACTTTCAGATTTACTATTAAATTCTTGTTGAAATGAATTACTTATTAGAATACTCATATTAGCATCATGAGTTATTCTAGGAGGCAACTTTAGTCCCATCTAATTGGCAGATCTGGATGGGCGTAAGATTATAACAGGACTGATTACTAAATTTCCTGTCTTCTCTGCCGCTGAGCTTTTCATCTTCCTGGACCTGAGATCATGCAAGATGGTCTCCAAAGCTGATCACCACATTCTGTCAGAGGATGGTCTCTGGACTGTGGTTTGCTCCACTTTTTGGTGTTTGTTTAGTCTACGTCTCACTTCTGTACTAACTGCAAGTTTCCATCTCACATTGGCATTTACCTACGCCATGCCACGTTAAGACTGAAACTAAGGTTCTGGCATCTGAGTTAGTAACACACATGTTCCTAATTTTACTTCAATGACTTGAATTCAGAAGCTTAAAAGTAACAGTCAAATCTGATGCAAAGTGTCTATAGAATGGATGGAGCAGTATGGAAATACCAGAATAAATTAAACAGAAAGGTGACATTGCCAAAAATGATAGATGAAATTCAATTCACACTGTGCCTGGACCCAAAAGCCATGAACAAGCGAATATGATCAACAAAATATGGACCTAAGAAAGCAGCATGTTAAAATAGCTCAGGATGAAGAATGACAGGAGGGGTGGGGGGGGGTTGTACACAGAGCAAGATTGACAATGTCTAACCAAGGCTGAGCAGCAATCCAGACAGTTAATGAAGCGTAGTTTGAGTACGTCAAAGGACGGTGTGATTAATCTGTTCACCTCTTTGATCTGCTATACTTTGAGTGCTGTGTCCAGTCTTGATTGCTGGGCAACAAAGAGGCTATTCTGTCTCCAGGCACAGACCAAAAGATTGATTCTTTGTGTCAGGAATCTAAATTCTGAGTGAAAATTATACAAAGGATTAATCTGTAATATTTTAAAGGATTAATCTGTAATATTGCAAGCAGAGCAGGCTCAAGCTGAAAAAGGGAACTAATAATGTTTTTCTACTTTTGGAAAACAGTCAACATCCAGGTTGTCCTTATCATTTTTTAAATGTCTAGGCAGAGTGATTAAATTTTGGTTTGAGGCAATCAATTGTTTTATGGCTCCTTGTGTCTTTTTGAAGAATTAAACTGATTCTTCTGTTTAATCAGGCATAACTATTTTTGTGATCTGAGACTTTGGGACAATTAACACATTTGAATGGCAGCTGATGCAGTGTCAAAATGCTGGAGTAACTCACAAAAGGACACAAACTGCTGGAACAACTCAGGTCAGGCAGCATCTCTGGAGAACATGGATAGATGACTTCGGGCTGAGATCCTTCTTCAGACTCTTTTTTCATGACGGGCAAGGGTTGGAGGGAGGTTCAGGGAGGTACTGTAGGGGGTTGATGGGGGTTAAGATGGGAGGGTGGGCATTAGAAGTACAGTGGTTTAAAGGGGAAGAACAGCAGGACCTTGCGGTGCCATTACTGAGGTTCCTTGTGGGAGGGGAGGAAGAATGTGACCCAGCCAGGAGTATCACCACGTGGTGTTGGAGCCAGCAGCATGAAGGACCTCGGCCATATTTTCATGGCAGGAGTGAAGGCTGGGGCCAGGGGGATAGAGGGGTGCAGGAGGAACTGTGGGGATTTTTTAATGACAGGGTTTTTTTTTAATGACAGGACTGCTGGGGTAACTCAACAGGTTAGGGAGCACTTCTGGAAACATAGATAAATGATGTTTCAGGTCAGGACACTTCCTCACCCTGCTTATCCAAGTCCTCCAGAGATGCTGCCTGACCTGCTGTTATTCCAGCACTTGTGTTCTGCACAAGATTGCAGCAGCTGCAGTTTCTTGTGCCTACACTACACTTGAATGTCTTTGCATTCATTGGGAAGATAATAGTTCAGTTAATGTTGCAATAATACATCTTCTTCCCAGAAGTTTTCTCCTCTCCCCTCCCTAGCCCCATGATTGAGAATGATCTCCTTCCACTAGAGTTCTCTGAGTTGTGAAGTGACTGATGGGGCTAATGAGGACCCATAGACTTTGCCACAAATCATACTGGATATGCCTGCTGGGATGGATGGTTAGTTTGAGGTGGGTGGGGAGGTGGGGGAAATGAGCTCTTACTCTTCTGGGGGGTTACACAAAAAGCTGGAGAAACTCAGCGGGTGCAGCAGCATCTAAGGAGTGAAGGAGATAGGCGACGTTTCGGGTCGAGACCCTTCTTCTCTTACTCTTCTGTTGTTTATACTGAGGGTGTCCAGGCGCTTTCAAAGCACGGACCTGAGGCTCTCAGTATCATCTCAAAAGCTTCTTCTCCACTTTAAGTGACCCTAGGCAAGGGATTCCAGGGGACAGAACAGTTATTACACTTTTTGACTGACTTTGAGAAAAACTATGTCTTTTCTTCTGCCCACCTGGTAATCTCTTGCCATGATGGGGCTTGGAATAGAGTGTTTTATAAATTCTGTTCTTGGGCATGTGAACAACATGATCACCCCAAAGGTGTTGTCTGACTATAGCTAGGGACAGTGTTGGAGATGATGGCCTTGGAGGGGATGTTGGCATTAGACCATTTATGCTGCCAGTGAATTTGAGGAACTCAGCATTGGTGGCATTCAGTGCAATGGGTGAGCCTGTTGTATGTTGTCCATGTGGGAGGGCAGGGATCATTGCTGCAAAGTGGACCACGTGTTTGTGTTGGTTTTGATCTAAAAAGACCCTTTTCCACAGTATGCCACTGTTACAATAGTGTAGTAAAGGTTCTGGTTAATTCTACGTGTGTCTTTGATCCTGAGATGTGGGTTCTGGAAGTTGTCCATGTTTTCCAGGTCTTTCAGACGATCTTTATTTTGCAGATATTGAATGCTGGAGTCATTTCTCACCTACTTCAGTGAAGAGCTGATGATGACATGTATGTATGTTGTATTGGTTTAGTTCAGTTTAGTTTAGAGATACCTAATGTAAACAGGCCCTTTGGCCAACCAAGTCTGCGCCGACACCTTACTTTGTGTGGTACGCAGGCAGATCATTTCATACATGAGTGCAATCATACCATACATAAGTACAACAGGTAGTGCAAAAGTGGAAATAACAAAGAGCAGAATATGCCATCACTAGCCAGCTCAAAGAGTGAGGTGGTTCGTATGTGTCCTTGTGGAGAAGGAAACTAAAGGGGCAAAAGGAATAACAACCTTGTGGGGGGGGCTTTGCCATAAAAAAATAGCCAATCCAACAATTTAAGGATTCATCCTGTGGAATTAATGAATACTTCATTCTTAGCTTACTCTAACAATCTACACATTACAGTCATCAGTGCCTGCATCCCATCACTGAAAGTTTCACATGACATGAAGGAGGACTTCTACTCTACCTTCATCAGCATTCCAGAGACAAACTGATCCTTTTGAGCAAATTCAATGTCAGGATGGGAAATGGTATAATCTGCTGTCAAGTTGTGATCAGTAAGATGGAAGTAGGGAGAAGCCTTTCTTCTAACAAAATACTTGGAGGAGAATCTTGTATAACCAATATCCTCTTTTGCAGAAAGATGAACAGAAGAGCTCATGGAACAACTCTGGTCTAGGGAGTGCCTGCTGTTAGAGTGTATCATGGTCTGTCAAAGATCATATGGATGTCCACAATGTAGTCTATATCTCTTACCTCCAGGACAAGGGGTCACAGCTTAAGGATAAGGGGGAAATCCTTTAGGACCGAGATGAGAAGGAATTTTTTCACACAGAGAGTGGTGGGTCTCTGGAATTCTCTGCCACAGAGGGTAGTTGAGGCCAGTTCATTGGATATATTTAAGAGGGAGTTAGATGTGGCCCTTGTGGCTAAGGGGATCAGAGGGTATGGAGAGAAGGCAGGTACGGGATACTGAGTTGGATGATCAGCCATGATCATATTGAATGGCGGTGCGGGCTCGAAGGGCCGAATGGCCTATTCCTGCACCTAATTTCTATGTTTCTATGTTTACCTCATCTCCATCCAGGGACTCCAGCAGTCCCTCTAGATCAGACAGAGGATCACATGCACTTCCTTTAACTTCATCTACTACATCCAAAATTCCCGATGTGGCCTCCTGTACATTGCAAACCAAGCATAGACTCATCGACCAATTTCCCAAACATTTGCATTGATCTGCCAAGGCCCACTGGATCTTCTGGATACTAGTCAAGTCAAGTCACATTTATTTATATAGCACATTTAAAAAACAACTCTCGTTGACCAAAGTGCTTTACATTTATTATAAGAGTAGTATACACAAGCAGGCTACATACATATATACAAAATATCCCTAGCTCAGAGAACGTCAGGAAAGGCTTGGGAGAACAGATACGTTTTTAGACTAGACTTAAAGGAGTCGATGGAGGGGGAAGTTCTAATGGGGAGGGGGGTGCTGTTCCACAGTCTAGGAGCTGCGACCGCAAAGGCGCGGTCGCCCCTGAGCTTATGCCTAGACTGTGGGACATTCAGCAACCCCAAGTCGGCCGATCTGAGGGACCTGGAGGTGGTGTAGTGGGTGAGAAGGCTTTTAATGTAGGTGGGTGCAAGCCCATTGAGGGCTTTGTAGACAAAGAGGAGGGTCTTGAAATTTATTCGGAACCGCACAGGGAGCCAGTGGAGAGAGGCTAGGATCGGGGTGATGTGGTCCCTTTTTCGGGTGCCCGTCAGGAGTCTTGCTGCGGCGTTTTGGACCAGTTGCAGCCAGGACAGGGAAGATTGGCTGATGCCAGTGTAAAGGGAGTTGCAGTAATCTAGGCGGGAGGAGATAAATGTATGGATGATCTTTTCGAGGTCATCAAACTGGAGGAATTGTTTTATTTTAACTATCATCCGAAGCTGAAAGAAGCTAGCTTTTACCATGGCATTGACTTGTTTGTCAAACTTCAGTGCTGAGTCAAATATCACGCCAAGATTTTTGACATGAGCTTTGAGTAGTGGGGTAAGGCTTCCACGGCTGCCTGCTATCACTAACCATTTTAACTCCCTTTCCCATTCCCATACTGATCTTTCTGTTCTGAGCCTCCTCCATAGCCACAGTAAAACCACACGGAAACTGAATTGTCAGCATCCCATATTCCGCTTGGGTAGCTTACAACCCAATGTTGTTAAAATTGAACATCCCCTCCAAGGCCATCATCTCCAACACTGTCCCTAGCTATATTCAGTCAATACCTTTGGGATGATCATGTTGTTCACATGCCCAAGAACAGAGTTTTAAAGCATTCTATTCCAAACCCCATCATGGCAAGAGATTACCAGGTGGGCAGAAGAAAATACATTGTTTTTCTCAGTCAGTGTCAAAAAGTGTAATAACTGCTCTGACTCCTGGGAATCCCTTGCCTAGGATCATTTAAAGTGGAGAAGAAGCATTTGAGATGATACTGAGAGCCTCAGGTCCGTGCTTTGAAAGCACCTGGACACCCTCAGTAAATTACTATTGAATTCTCCAGTTTTAGCTATCCTCTAACAACCATCTGCCCCTCTCCCTCCCTTTCCTCCTCCACGTGTCCCTTCCTTTCAATGCAGACTGCCGTTCTCCACCTGGACTCACTTTTATTTTTCCCTTCACCTCCATTCCATTCCTTTCTCTGACTTCAAAATTCACAACATTTCAATCAATTTGTCTCACGCCTTCTGTTTTTTTTAAAATCTCAGGTCTTTGTCAAACCATTTGCCTATCAAAACCCTCCCTCGTCTCTGTTCACCTACTACCTGTCATGCTTTGTACTGCCCCTCCTTTCTTCAAGCTTTCCTTCTCTGACCCCCCAGCTACAATCAGTCTGAAGAACAGTCCCAACTCAAAACGTCCCCCAACCAAGTGCTCCAGGGATGCTGCCTGGCCCACTGAGTTACTCCAGCATTTGTGTTTTTGTTCATAAGGAGGTCCACAGCGCATGTGATGGTTCAATAGTTCATTATTGTCACGTATGCACAACACAGTGAAGTTCTTTTCCACAACTCCCAAATGAACAGTCACCATATTTTGGGGCATTTACAAAGAAAAATAAAAAGTCCAAAGTCCAGTCCACATGTTAGAATTACTGGAGAATCCCTGATCCAGGTTTGGTCAGGTAAGCCTCGACCCTCTCCTCCCCCGACTGCCTCGGTATCTCGGGGGGCGCCTCCTACTGCTGACCTTCCCCCTGTAGGCAGTAGCCCACTGGGCCCTTCTTTGCAATGGCGAACCAGGCCTGCCGCTGCAGGTGGCCCGCTAGGTCTTTGCTCTTGTTGACCACCCGGTTCGTGCTTGTTCTTCGCTGGCTCTTGCATGGTTCCGCAGCGCCTTCCGGCAGCTTCCCTTGACAGGTACCAGTAAATGATGGATGGATGACCATCTATAATGCTTTGCTCTCTCCATCAATCTGGGCCCAAAGCATCAACAATAATAGAAATGTTGCAGCAAGAAAATTAGTATCTTGGACAATGCCTCAACCATAAGCTGACAATTCCCAGCCAGAGTGTTCACCCTCACATCATTAGCATTTTGTCATAAGCGCTCTTTGCATCTCTACAAAAAAAAAAGCAAGACGGATAAAAATGTTTGGGAGAATCAGGAGCTAATTAACTGCAAATGCACAACATTCTTGGATTGGAAGCCGCACTGTGCCTCAAGGGTAAATCCCCAGCTCTACAGGGACCTGAAGATTGAGGTCTAAACAGAATGATATGGCACAGGCAATTCTGATTAACATGACAATGGGTAGGGGAATAAAATGCAAAACAGATCTTCAAATTTCACCATATAATACTTCTTCCACTTAGTGTTTTTGTTTGTTTTGTAAAGGTATTTTGATGGATGCATGTACTTAAATGATAGTGCCAATTAAAATAATTACCAGCCCATTTCTAGAATAATTAGCAGCCAATTCTAGGTATTGTTCTAAGCCGCAGAATGGGTGTGTATATCAATGTGTGGCACTGTGAGTGGACTGTCAGTGTGAGTCTGCTGCCTGTACAATTAAGAAACTGAACATGCCTTTTCTCCAGAGATGCTGTCTGATCCGCTGAGTTACTCTAGCTTTTTTCTAAGGAACTAGATGCTGGTTTACAAAAAAATGGTGTGCTGGAGTAACTCAGCAGATCAAGCAGCATTTCTGGAGCACATGGATAGGTGATGTTTCGGGTCAGGACCCTTGCAAGTAATAGGAGAACACAGGCAAGGGTTTCGTTTTGATAGGTAAGTGTTTTGTTTTATAGGCAGATGGTTGTGGATGTTCTCCAGGGATGCTGCCCGACCTGCTGAGGTATTCCAGTACTTTGTGTCTTTTTTTGTAAACCAGCATTGGCAGCTTCTTGTTTCTAGTTTTGTGAAGACACTGGACAAGCTGGAATTGTTCTCCGTAAAACAGAGGAATTTGTAAGAGGATTTAAAATCATGAAGGGTAAATCCTTCATGGTATGGAGGTGTGCGTAATGATCAGCATGGAGGTTGTGGGCTGAATGGCCTACATCCAATCTGTATTACTCTGAACAGGTAGAGAGAAATTATCCTCATTTGTGGTAGGATCTTGAACTTGGGGACATTGAATAAAGCTGAAAAGCACAATAAAAGCGAAAACTGCTGGAACTGTTCTGCATTTGTGGAAAAATTGAGTTAACATTTACAAAAGAAGCAAAAATGCATAAAGAAAAAATAATTTTAATCAAGAATGGCCAAGATCTGAAATGCACTGTCAGAGGTACCTGTGAAGGCAGACTCAGTTGTAGTCTTCAAAGAAAGCTAGATAAATATCCAAAAATAAATAATTTACAGGGCCATAGGGAGAGGGTGGGGAGCCGGATTAGCTGTATTGATCTTACTATGAACTAGGATAGACTCACGGGCCACTTTCAATGTTGGCATCATTTACTGATTATGTAAACAAACAAAATGCCACAAGAAGTTTGGGGTGTGCATCACAGTTGGGGGATCCTGGTCGACGCAGACTCGATGGACCGAAGGGCCTGTTTCCGCGCTGTATCTCTAAACTAAATGAAAAAGTTAAATGTGAGGTCATTAGATGTACAGATGGACTGGGCCCTAATAATGTTTTTGTCTTTGCCACAAAACTTCATCAGTGAACCAACTCGGAAAATAATACAAAAAAAAACTTAGATTTAATTTGTTTACACATAGGGTGGAACTTGGAAATAACTGCGGAGAGAAGCAACAAAACTGCAGAGCATCAGCAAATTTAAGTACACAATAGAAGCAGGGGATTAAATCCTTTGAAAAATTAAGGTATATTTAGTGTTTTCTGAATTTTGTCTTTGACATGGTTGACTTTTCAAGGTGTTTCATGATATGAACAGGCTAACAAAGGTTTTACCGATATCAAGAACAAAGATTCTATAGCGGAGCAAGATAGGCCACTCCTGCGAAATGCAATGGGCTGACGTGTAGTATGCAACGGAGAGGAACATGGGCAGTTTTTTCGTCCATTTCAGTAACCGGAACCCACCCGGGCCGACCCGACTCGCAGTGTAATCAACGTTGCGGGGGGGGACGACAGTTTGTGTGTATGATGTAGGGCTAGATTCATAATTCTGTTAATTCTTGTTAAATAATAAAATTTGACTGGTAATTTTCTTTTTTAAATCATTTATTTTTAATGGCTCATAAGCTGTGTTTGAGTTGATTTTATAGTAACCGGAACCTACCCGACCCGCAATGTAATCAACGTTGCGGGGGAACAGTTTGTGTGTGTGATATAGGGTTAGATTCATAATTCTGTTAATTCTTGTTAAAGAATAAAATGTTTATAAATTTTGATTCTGGTAATTTTCTTTTTTAATGTTTTTTAAATAATTTCTTTTTAAATGGCTCATACGCTGTGTTTGAGTTGATTTTGTTGAGTTGACACGCACTCTGTAATTCATTCATCTAATCACACTGTTCACAACTGCAGTAATGAAGTATTTCGCAAAATTAAATGTGTTTAAGCAAGATTTACAAATGATGTATAACTTAAGGATGGTTTTATTCAGCGAGCATACCTGATTAGATTGTGCTGGAAAGAACACACATACATCAATGTGATATAGATGTATATAATAATAAACCACACACATTTACATTTCTTCCGATTTTATATCCAATAATGAACTTTATTTCAGACTAAACAAGGGACAACATTAAATAAAAAAACATTGTAAACCTCCCCGCTGATCCGGGCCAGACTCCATCAGGGACAAAGCCTCAGCCCGGAGTCGGGCCACTCCGCTGGGACTCAGCCCCGCTATAGGATCTTTGCTCAGCCCCGAGTCAGGCCGCTCCGCTGGAACTCAGCCCGAGTCAGGCCGCTCCACCTCAACTCTGAAGACGGAGGCGGAAGTAAGATGGCGGAGCAAGATAGCGGAAGTAAGATGGCGGAGGCTGGTTGCTGAAATGGGTCCTATAATTACCCATGAATCTGCCCATGACCGTAATACGCCTTTTTTCATGGGCGTAGTCCATCTTGCTCCGCTATAGGATCTTTGATCAAGATCAATTAGTGTTGAATAGACTACCCGGAGAATGGCATGAATATACATGTAATTCAACCAACCATGTTAATGTGGCATAGTAATGCTCGTCCCACTTAGGAAACCTGAACGGAAATCTCTGGAGACTTTGCGCCCCACCCAAGGTTTCCGTGTAGTTCCCGGAGGTTTTTGTCAGTCTCCCTAACGGTTGAAAGTGGCTTCCGTTTTAAAAATCGGTAATTTTTTAGTCGAAGCCTGTTGCGATGCTAGTTGAAGGTGGTTGCCGGAGGACAAAAACCTCCGGGAGCTGCACGGAAACCTTGGGTGAGGTGCAAAGTCTCCAGTGGTTTCCATTCAGGTTTCCCAAGTGGGACAGGGGCATAAGATACCAATACATTCAGAGAGAAAACTTCACAAGAGATTGACCATTGTTGATTTTTTTCTGGAATTTCTCAAAAATATATATATTTGAAGTGGTTAAGTAATCAGAACCACATTCTGAACCGTATTGCTCAATGGATCATGCACTTAAGCTAAACACTTGAATAACAAACACTTCTGTGGCATGGTCTGATAGCCAAAATTTTATTTACCACACAAAGGCCTATTCAAATTATTAGGAGCCTTTGATTTTCAGTTTTCCTCAGACTAATTAAAAGCTAAACGTTATTCACAAAAGTATCTTCACTCCCAACAGTAGGTATGTTACAAAACTTACCTTTAGCGGTGCTGCAGTTCTGCCACTGGCCGTGTGCGCGACTTTGGCGCCTTTAAGGGGGGGGGGGGGGTTAAAATGCGGTTTTCCCCTTGCCATCCGGAGCTTTCTTTTATCGGAGTGCGAGCTATTTCTGGAGATGCATTCCAACTGCCGGTAAGTCAGTTTTTAAAAAAATAAATGGCCCAACTATTTCAGCTATGCAGTAAAATAAAAATTAGCTCCTAATGCCGTGAACGCCGACAACGGGGACCGATTTTACGTAGGGGACAGGTAAGTGACAGCTGTTTATTTTTTCATATAAACTTTCTTTTTTAGGGGACTTTAATCAACATTTCATGTTGCGAAACGGTGATTTAGCCCCATATGAACCGGCAGATTTTTCCTGCCGATATTGGGTTTAAATTCACCGCAACCGCAATGTTCCAATACATCGCGTTCCATAAAATCCCACTCGCAAGCTGTTTAAAATGCCCATTAATTTACAGGCATTAAACACTGAATTCCTTAAATTTGGCCTATAAATTAATGACAATTAGAATTAAAAATCATGTTATATTGTGAATTATTGTGTGACTGTTAATTGGACACTTAGGTTTTAAATTAAAAAAAAAAAAATTCTTAAGAAATGGATAGATGTTTAGATCTAGTAATTGAATTTTGTAATTGGCTACAATTGGGTAACTAACAAATTATATGCTTTAATTTCAGGTCATCCAAGTAAGATTGTTTCATATTTGTTTCAGAATACTTCAATCTATCATAACTGAAAATTTCTTTCAGTTCTCTTAATTTTTAAGGAAGTTATTGTCTTTTGACTGTCCTTGATCACAACTTATGTGTTAAGTCAATAGGAAGCAAGTTGCTAATTTCAGAGTATGAAAATGGCCCTAACTTTTTTAATACTGAAGATATGAAAGTGAATTAGGTGTCAAATTAAACTTATTTTATGCTTTATCTGATGGGATAAATTGCAGACTTGATTTTTAAAATCTCAAAATTTTGTAACATTGCTACGAACAGTAAGTTATTCAAAGATTGACACAAAATGCCAGAGTAACTTAGCATGACAGGCAGCATCTCCGGAGAGCTAAGTAAGTTAAATAATTAAGTTAGTCATCTTGTCTGATAAAAGTTGTTGAGATAAATAGTTTATTCTGCCTGCAATGGATTATCTGTCCAAGCTCCTTCTGCATTAACGATGGGTGTGTTAGAGGTGTGGTTTGAAGGAAATGCAACAGATGCCCTTGATAATATGCACAGTTGGAGAACAATGCATATCATTGGAAGGTTTAGTGTTGTTCTTCAGTGTATTGTATATCCAAACTTGGATTATTTTCTATGGTTGAGGGGTGACATAAAAAATGTTTAGAGGATTATGAGAGGCATAAATAGGGTGGACAGTCAGAACAATTTCCCCGACTGTGGAAATGTTAAATATAAAAGGGCATAGCTACAATGTCAGGGGAAGCGAGTTTAAAGGAAATGTACAGGGCAAGAAATGTTTATACACAAGAGAGTGGTCGATACCTAGAATACTCTTCCAGGGGAGTTGGGGAAAGCAAATATGATTGTTTTTAAAAGACTTTTAGATAGACACATGAATATGCAGGAAATGGAGGGATATGAAGCAAATGCAGGTAGAAGGAATTAGTTAAACTGGGCATCGGGCCATATCCTGTGCTATACTGTTCTATGTTCTATATAAAATGAATCAAAATATGAGTGGAAATAAGTTGAAAGAATTGGATTCTCCTGCCCTACAATATAGGTTCAATTTGCACACCACAACAACCATTAACTTTAATGAGGTTTCCCCTTAAGCCTTTGATTCAAAAAAACATGTAATTTAGGTTCTCAAGAACAATGGCTATCTAAGTAATAAGGATGCCCAGATTACTAGCAATTGATAATGGTTAATGGTATCAGAACTGGAGGCTAAAATTAGTTGAAAACTTGTATCCTGTTACAGAATATGAAGGGTTTTGGGGAGGCACACAATTGTGTTCTATTCTATGATCTTAATCAGGATTGGCATAGGAACATTTTCATTTACTTCAGATCTATGGGTTCAGCAAGTAGAGGTGGTCATTTTGCCGATTCCTGATGTAGAATGAAAAGTATGCATGTGGCCTCACTGTATCAATGGAAAAGGCCTATTACAGGGAAATTAGTGTGGGATTGGGAAAGAAAGCTGAAGTGACATGGAACTGGATGCCCAAAATAGCCATGGCTGGCAGAACACAGTTGCTCTTCAAAATGGTTGCCCAATCTATATTTGGTCTAGCTGATGTCGGGGAGGCCATATTGACAGCACCGAATAGACAATGTAGGAGGAGGTGTACATCAATCATGCCTCATCTGGAAGGGTTGTTGTAGTTTATATTCCTGGTGGAGAGACAAGTATCACACTTATTATAGTCGCAGGGGAATGTGCCAGGGATGGGGGGGGGGGGGGAGGAATGAGTTGACCAAGGAGACACAGAGAATATGATCATTGCAGAAAACAGAAAGAGGAGTGGTAGGACGGGACAAAGTGACTGGTGGTGGGATCCTATTGCAGCTGGCAGAAATGGACAAGTCTACCACACTGGATGCAGAGGTTGGTGGAATGGCACACAAGAACCTTCTGGTTTGTGGAAAGAGTGGCTGTGAACCAAATCTCTAGGAGAGGAAAAGCAAATGACAGCTCCAACTAGAAACATAGAAAATAGGTGCAGGAGGAGGCCATTCTGCCCTTCGAGCCAGCACCACCATTCATTGTGATCATGGCTGATCGTCCGCTATCAATAACCCGTGCCTGCATTCTCCCCATATCCCTTGACTCCACTACCCCCTAGATCTCTATCCAACTCTCTCTTAAACCCATCCAGTGATTTGGCCTCCACTGCCCTCCATAAATTCACAACTCTCTGGGTAAAAAGGTTTTTTTCTCACCTCAGTCTTAAATGACCTCCCCTTTATTCTAAGACTGTGGCCCCTGATTCTGGACTCAACCAACATTGAGAACATTTTTCCTGCATCTAGCTTGTCCAGTCCTTTTATCATTTTATATGTTTCTGTAACCATGGTAGAGTGAAAACCTTGTTTTCTGAGAAAGGACATTTCAGAGATTTTAGAACGGGAAACCCCATATTGAGAACATGATCAGTGCAGAGAAGCCGAGAGAAATAGATGGTGTCCTTACAAAAGACAGGAATCATTCCCCGTCCCATTCCCACAGTGACCTTTCTGTCCTGGGCCTCCTCCAATGTCAGAGGAGGAGGAAATAGTAAAAATAGTAAGATTAAATGAGAACTTACCAGTTTGAAGTTTGATCTTTATTTTATGAGGAGTTACGATGAGCGATTAAGTGAAGAAGCCCACCAGCCCGCATACGCGTCAATCTTCAAAGCAGCAGTGTGGAATCATAGATAACAGTAGTTGAAGTGACATAGTAAGATTAGAGAAGACTAGAACTACCAGATGACCTTTATGATACGAGGGTTGGGAGCGGAGGGCACGTAATCGCTCATCGTAACTCATAAAATAAAGATCAAACTTCAAACTGGTAAGTTCTCGTTTAATCTTACTATTTTACTTCGGAGTCACGTGAGTGATTCCGTGAAGATTTCAAAGCTCTGTGAGTTCATGCCGTGGAAAAGTCCACACAAACACAACTGCATCAATTGACCACAGATAAGGGGAACATTGATAAAGCATACAGACATGACATGGATTTAAACCATGCTGATGCTATTTAATGAACAAATAATAATAATAGTAACCCTTGTCATCCGGGAGGAACTATAAAATAGACCCTAAAATAGAGTTGGCAAATACCCACGGTCTAACTATGGGTTATTATAAAATGTTTGGAAAGCTTTTTTGTTAGACCATCCAGCAGTCGCTAGGATGTGGTCCAGCGGAATGTACATAACCCTTGCTGCTAATGTTGTAGCAGCCCTGGTGGAGTGAGATGGAAAATATCAGTATCTACTCCTGCATAAGCCAAAACCGCGTTGTAACCACCTGGAGATGGTCTGAACTGATACCTTCTTACGAGGTTTTTCGTAACTAATAAACTAACGTAACTAGAGCCTGAGGCTCTAGGTGACCTTGACCTATTGTTGTAAATGTGTGACCACACATAACCGAAGATCCATGGGGTATGCCACGAGAGCTAGTTTGAGACCAGACGCCCCTGGCTGCTCTACTTAACTAAGTCATAAAGGTAAAATATTATATTATTTACAGGCGTAACCATCCTGTCCAGTCGTAATTTATGTAATGAGTGGACCCGTTGTGCTGAGACCAGTGCGCTGAGGATAACTACCTTATGAGAACCGGACCATAAGAATGTAGCTTGAGACCCCTGGTGAAGTAGTGTTAACACAATTTCAATATCCCATACTTCCGTGTGCTTGGGCCTGGAGAACTTATGTTAAAGATATCCTTTATAAACTGGATATCAGAGGGTGAGGGCCGACAGAGTGTGTCCCGCCCACGCAGCAAATATGATGAGAAGGTACGTTGGGCTCAGTTAATGGCTTTATAACTTGATTTATTGTCAAGGACCGATTTGAAATGAACTCCAAGACGCCAGTAAACCAAGTATTTAAACAAAATGCTTCCCATCTCCTGATTTTTTGGTGTTATCCCTGCACTCTGCAGTGAGCACATACATGGATTGGTCTGACAATCTGAGCCGCCGGAGCAGTCTACTCGGAGTCTGCAAGTCAATGAATTGATTTTATCATGCAGAGGCTGGTTTCCCAAGTCACAGGCTGAACCAGCAAAGTTTTATGTTTAGAATAACCATGTAAGGTTCTATTATATTCCCAACATAAATGGGAACCATGGCTGCATAGGCCAGTCAGACAGTACGAAACCCTGAAGCGGGATCTTGCTGAATTTATTGCAATACCCGACTGATGAGGCAAAATGGAGAAAAGATATAAAACAACATTCCTCCCCCGTGTAGCAAGAATGTATCTCTCAACACTTATCGATATTGGGTGTTTCATCGAGCCATAATGTCATAAAATACTTTGTGATCCAACATCCATTCTGTGTTGTCATTGATTTTATGTGATGATACACCAGCGCCAAATGAGGTTAGGTAATTATGACAGGATACTTTGACTGGATTGCACCCACGTGACTAACATATGCCACCACCACAGTGTATCAATTTGGAATTGAACATGCAAATTATGCATATTCACACAAATAACCCTTTAACCCATAAAATGCACATAGTGTCTATAGGTATTTGTTACAAATAACTGGAGAATTGGTAACTCATGCAAATCCCATCTGCCTCCGTGACTAGAGGTGGCATTCGTAATTTTCCATCTTTGAACACTAGCATCAGTTTGTAATATAACTGAAGATTTAGTGACCAAAACCGACTTCCGGTGGCGCTATGCAGGGCTAGAGATCAGCGCTAGGTAGCTCCAAGCAAAATCCGCTAAAAAAAGGGGGGGAAAACAGGACCTACCTGCTGTTACCGCACCGGCTGCCTGCAACGCGCGAGTGACGTCATCAGGTGCTCGACCCCGGTATGTCTTTGCAACATAAACCCCCCCCCCCCATCCCCCCCACAGGCAACCAAAACGGACAGCTAAGCCAAAACAAGCATCAGAAGATGTAGGCCCGACTGAAGCCTCGGGCTCAGGTACAATGTCGTCCCAAGAAGATGTTTTGAAGAGACTAAAGCCTAGAAAATCTGAGATAGAAGTTTTCTGGAATTTTCTATTTCAGGAATTTAAAAATATAAAGGAACATCTGAAGAATTTCAATGAAAAGTTGAACTTTAAAGAAGAACTTCAAACTTTTAAGGAAGAATTTAAGGAGGAAATGAAAGAAGAAATCAACTCCTCCATCCTTGAATTATTGGAAACATGGAAGAATGAAATGGAAGAAAAGCTGGAACAACAGATTGCGGAGATGGATGTCAAAATCAACTTGATGGAGTCAAGCTTTAATGACAGGTTGGATCCCATTGATAAAGCACTGAACCAACAGAATATAGCAATAACCCATTTAGAACCAACGCCTATCAGAATTACTGAATAAAATAACTGAAAAATGCACTGAATTGGAAGGACGTCAGAGGCGTCAGAATTTAAGAATCGTCGGCATTCAAGAAGGAAGAGAGGGGAATCGAGACCCCCACCAAGACAAATGATCGTGAGGGTGCAATACAACCATGCACTGGAGGAGATGATGAAGGAAATTGTTCGTACCAGGAATCTCATATACGATGGAGATAAGATCAGTATCTACCAAGATTAACCTGTGGAGGTCTCCAGGAAGAGAGCGCTGTTTAAAGAGACAAGAAGAATACTTAAGGATGCGAAAGATCTGAAGTATGGCTTGATGTACCCGGCTACATTAAGAGTCACCTACAAGCAGAAGGAACACATCTTCACCAACCCTAAGGATGCATTGGAGTTCGCCCAGAACATCGAGAGTGTGCCCGATGACTGAACATTAATTACAAAGTACAAAGTCAACAAACAATGTGAGTTTGTAAAGTTCAGATGGAACTTAAGCTGTTATACTTAAACCCCTGTCTCACGGTGCGAGTTGGCCCACGAGTGACCCCGAGTTTTCACTCGTGGTGATCACGTACAGCCAACGTAGTGGGAACGTCGGAACTCGCGCAATCAACTTGTCCACTCGTGGCGCTAACGGCAGGTACCTGTGAAACTTGTGAACTCGTGAAAAAAGTCAAACATGTTTGACTTTTTCCACAAGTCAAATTTCGTGGTCAAGTTTAAAATTGAAACATTTAAACTCAGCGTTATATCGTAGTAGCGTTAAGTTTAGTGATTCGTGCGTCTACCGTGGGAACTCTTTAATAGACACAAAATGCTGGAGTAACTCAGCGGACCAGGCAGCATCTCTGGAGAGAAGGAATGAAGTCGAGACCCTTCTTCAGACTTACCCAAAACGCCACCCATTCCTTCTCTCCAGATATGCGGCCTGTCCCGCCGAGTTACTCAAGCATTTTGTGTCTATCTATACTTTAATTTCGGATATGATCAAGTGTAAGAAACGCAAACCAGACTACCTTCACATCAGAGAATCCTAATGTTCCTAATTTGGCCGAGGCACTTGACTGTCTGTGTGTAGGAAGGAACTGCAGATGCTGGTTTACACCGACGATAGACACAAACATGCTGGAGTAACTCAGCGGGACAGGCATCGCATCTGGAGAGAAGGAATGGGTGATGTTTCGGGTCGGGACCCTTCTTCAGACTCCCCGCTCATTCTTCCCTCGTCGATGTGAACTTGTGGGGGTGCGAGGAATCGGGCGTCGCTGGGTAAGGGGAAGAGAGGTTTTACTGCTGAATTATGCGCAACAGAAGCATGAAGTGGGGGTAAGGTCCGTTTAAACTATCTTGTCGTCGTCCCCCCCCCCCCCCCCCCCCCCCCCCAATGTTGGGAGAGAGAGGGAAGAGAGTTGTGCAAACAAACCACGGGAAACTGCATCTTTGGAGGGAAATCATAAAATGTACAGGGAATGTTTCGGGCCGGGACCCTAAAGGTTGACTACCCGTTTCGCAGATGCCGTTCCTAGCCCCCCCCCCCCCCCCCACTCCTCCCCACCCATAGTCTTTGCCTTCTCCCAATTCCACCATCCCTCGCCCTTCCCCCCCCCCCCCCCCAAATCTGTCCTCGCCTGAACTGCTGAAGATAACCGAGTGCTTTAAATGCGAATCCCGGACTGCAGCAACAACACACGCCCTGAGCGGGAGAGGAACTTGGTAACTCAAGGAGCAAACGGGAGGGGAACTTGGTAACTCTGGAGACGATCTCGGAACATCGCAGATTACCATATCCGTGGGACTTCGCCTCAAACACTTGCACATCAACTTGGAATATCGTACACAACCACGAGTCTGTCACTCTGGGTCACTCGTGTGTCAACTCGCACTGTGAGACAGGGCCTTTAAGGACAAATGAAAATGGATAGGGATTGCTGAATAAGGCTTTCCCTATGGACATGTCACACTCATATTTACTATTAACATTTATAACTGATAAATACTAATTATAACTGCTCGGTACTACTAATAATTATTACTAACGGTTACTAATTACTTATAATTGAATTCATTAGAATTAGTTAAAATGGCAACTGTAAGTACGGTTGGATTTAAAGTTTGATTTCACTTTTTTTTTCTTCTGTGCTCTCTTTTTTATATAGATGAGATTTATACTGTATGTTGATAATAGTTGTCTTTTTATTATTTTTATTTTTTTACTTTTACTAATGGATTATGAATACTTTGGAACTTAAAGTGTTTTCCACCTCCCCGGTGAAATATAGTTAAGGAAATTTAATCTTAAAGAGAGCATGGAGCTAGTTAAGTTTTTTTATTTTTCAAAGGCTACGGAAGTCTGTAGATGGCTAGCCATGTTAGTATGACTATCACTAACTGCACTACTTATAGATGTAGTTTTTTCTCTCATTTTTCACTTTACTAACTGCTTATTCTATCACTTTTTAAAATATAATACTTTATTATAATTTTAAGTTTGAATGGAATCACAAGTTTTATCAAAGGAGATATGTACAGGATAAAGACCAACAAGATTTAAAATTAATCTATCTGATGTTCGGGTGTAATGTCGGGCTTGTGAGCTGAACCATTTGTTCTTTTATGGACCACCCTAAACAAACGATGCAAGGTTTGAGTATAAAGATTGGGGGTGAAGGAATCACATTTTGTAGTTGGAACGTTAAGGGTATTAACGAACCAATAAAGAAAGGTAAAGTATTAGCACATTTAAAAGCACTTAAAACAGATATAATATTCCTTCAGGAAATTCACCTTAAAAAGGAAGCCGAGCATAGATTGAAAGCTAAATGGATTGATAAAACGTATCATTCCTCATTTTCGCATTAATCCAGAGGTGTTGCAATACTTATCCGTAAAGGGATACCTTTTAAACATATATCAACTTTAACGGACATTGATGGTAGATATATTGTGTTAATAGGCGAATTATATGCACAAAAAGTGACTCTTATTAATGTTTATGGACCAAATTTTGATAGTCCCTTGTTTTTTAAGAAAATATTTAATACAATTCCAGACTTAAGCACAGCGATGAATAAATTAATACACCCTGACCAAACAGGATTTATACCAAAATGCTACTCCTCATATAACCCGAGACTATTATTCAATATTATATATTCAAAGAAAAGTACTAACGCAGATCCAGCAATTATCCCATTAGATGCTGAGAAAGCATTCGACCGGGTGGAATGGCCCTATTTATTTTCGGTCATGGAAAATTTTCAATTGGGCGAGAAGTTTAGTACAAGGGTAAAACTTTTATATACTAATCAAGCAGCTAGAATACCAACAAACCAAATGTTATCAGCTAAATTTAATTTATCTAGAGGCTGTAGACAAGGATGCCCGCTATCTCCGTTATTATTCACACTTGCAATAGAGCCACTAGCAGAAAGTGTTAGGTCCCATCCTGAAATATATGGGTATAATACTAAAGACACTGAGAATAAAATTTCCTTATATGCAGATGATGTATTAATCTACATTACAAAACCTGAATTTAGTATCCCAAACCTATTCAATTTAATAACTTAATTTGGCTCGTTCTCAGGATACAGAATTAATTGGAATAAAAGTGAAATCATGCCAATAATTGAAAGTAATCCACACATATTACAACAATTTCCCGGCAAAATAGTAAATGAAAATTTTAAATATCTTGGCATTTATGTAACAAAGACATACTTCTTTATTTAAACAAAACTTTCCGCCTTTATTGAACAAATTACATAAGAATATTCTATATTGGAAAACACTACCTATCTCAATGTTTGGTAGAATTAATACAATAAAAATGATTTTTCTTCCGCAATACTGTACCTTTTTCAATCAATCCTGATATATCTTCCAAAATCTTTTTTTTTTTTTTAAAAAGGTTGACTCTATAGTCACTAATTCTATCTGGGATTATAAGAATCACAGAATAAATAAAAATCACTTATGTAAATCAAAAATAAATGGAGGTTTAGCCCTACTGAATTTTATGCTCTATTTCTGGGCAGTTAACATTAAAAATATGAATTTTTGGCTGGAAGAACTGGACCAACAACCAGATTGGTTAAAAATCGGAAAGGAAGACTGTATACCCTTTGAAATTGGGTCAATCTTATTTGCTACTACTAAATTAAGCAAAAAACCTATAGTGAAAACCCCATAATATATAGTGGAATACGCATTTGGAAACAATTAAAAAAGACACTAAAATTGGATAATTTATCACTACTTCTTCCCATTGTAAACAACCCTACATTCAAATCCTCAACGATCGATAAAGTTTTTTTACAATGGAAAAATCATGGAATTAAAACGATGGGTCATCTTTATAGGAAAGGTACATTCCTCTCATTCCAGGAGTTACAACAAATGTATGGACTTCACTCAAATGACTATTTCAGATACCTACAACTTGGAGACTATGCTAAATCAAATGCAAAGGACTATAGAAATAGAAAGACAGAAATTCTTGATGAATATTTGAACAAACACCCTAACACAGAAAAATTCATATCTTATATTCTGCGCTCTTTGGAGCGCAGAAGGTTAAGGGGGGACTTGATTGAGGTCTTTAAAATGATGAAAGGGATAGACAGAGTTGACGTGGATAAGCTTTTCCCATTGAGGGTAGGGAAGATTCAAACAAGAGGGCATGACATGAGAATTAAGGGACAGAAGGTTAGGGGTAACATGAGGGGGGACTTCTTTACTCAGAGAGTGGTGGCTGTGTGGAATGATCTTCCAGCAGAAGTGGTGGAGGCAGGATCGATTTTAACATTTAAAAGTAAAGTGGATAGGTATATGGATGGGAAGGGAATGGATGGGTATGGTCTGAGTGCAGGTAGATGGGACTAGGGGAAAATAAATCGTCGGCACGGACTGGAAGGGCCGAGAAGGCCTGTTTCCGTGCTGTAATTGTTATGTGGTTATATCTATCACATCCTATTAGACAGCGATGCACCCACGACAGAAATATATAGGCAATCATGGGAAAAGGAACTAGGCCAACCAATAAGGCAAGATATTTGGGACGAAAGCTTACAACATATACATCACTGTTCGTTAAATGCTAGACATTCATTAATACAATTTAAAGTATTACATAGATTACACTATTCAAAAACGAAAGTAAATAGAATCTCTCTCTCTCTTTCTCTGTCTGTCTCTCTCTCATAGAAGTACAATTATTATACAATTGATAATATAGACAATATTAATAATGTATGACCACCACAAACAAAATGTTTTTTATTATGTATTTACTTCTAATAATTTTTCTTTTAATTAAAAAAAGATTTAGTGACCAAAACCTACTGGAACAATGCTGAATGCTGTTCATCCACCATTGTGACTTTGGTAGTTTCAGATGGTAATAGCATAGGTCTGTTAACAATTACCTATATGGCACCTGAGAGGTTACTACTTTGCACGTTGTAAGTTCTGATAATGCAAAGGTCCAATTTGCACAGCTGAAACACAGCTGCTATATTGCCATTTACACTTGATGAATAGAATGTTGTTTCATAACAACAAGGTTGTTACAGACTTCTATTGTTTCCAATCTCTTGCCCCAGGGCGGAGTCACAGTACAAATTAATAACGCTATAATCAATAACACTAGTTGGTATCAACTTAAATTTAACTGGATGGATGAGGAACCTTAATTTCTCAATTATAGTTTGAGGCTGGAAGTTGATTTTAGCAAAATACAGCGTTTAGAATATCATCCAGATAAGCCAGAACAGGTGTTTTTGAGCTTTTGGCAGTTCAAGCACCGGTTTAGTAATTTGGTAAGTAACCTGAGAGCTGAAGTTAGCCCATTTTGCAACCCTTTAACTGTTATCATTGTCCCATCCAGATAAATTTCAAATGTCTCCGATGATCCCCGAGAATGGAAATCAGTTGTTTAACAGTAACAACGTTCCATATTCTGAAAGTCTATGTTGCACATGCTAGTTAATCAAGGATGAACCGACATTCGCCATCGTTCACAATGAACAGAACGACACTCTGACCAAATTCCCAAGCCTATCTCAAAAAGTAATTCTGGCCATAATATTGAGCATGCCTCGAAAGACAACTGCGGCCATAATTCTGAGCCTGCCTCGAAAGACAACTCTGGCCATATTTCCGAGCATGTCTCAGTAGGCAATCCTGGCCGTAATACTGAGCCTGCCTTGAAAGACAACTCTGGCCCCAATTCCAAGCCATGCTTGGAACGCTTGTATACTGTAACACAAAATAAACCAATCACATGTTATCATTTTCATTTGTACAAAAATAAGTGTAAATATCACCAACTTGTAAATAGTCCACATAACCCATGTTTCAGAAGAACCAGACCCATGTACCTCCATGTATTCTCCTTCGAGAGAATAACAGGATTTTTCACAATAAAGTTCACCATTGGGTTTGATTTAATTTCCGGATCATTAGCAGAGATTTCAATTCCCAGTTCAAGCTTTGGCCAATCTCTGTCTGGCTTACAGAGAGACTCAAGTTCATTGATCCATCTCTTACCGCTTAAGAAGCGGTTCTCCGTCAGTTCTCTGGAAACTTTATCCGCAGGATTTTCTTTTGTGTTAACATTGGTAACTCCCAATGCTCTTTCCATTGGCGAATTGTCTCTGTCCAAATCCAACTCTCTGGTTTCTTTGGCTCGATCATCTGGTGGAATGCTTTCACAATTGTCGCAACTCCACTTAGAAAGTGAGAATCCTCCCTTATTGCAGAGGGAAGTCAGATGTCTTACTGGTTGAATTGCTTCCTGCTCAGTAGACATGGATTTTCAGCAATCATCCATGTAGAAATTATTCTTCAAAGAGATTATTACTTCATGAAATTTAGTATTCTCGCCAGACTTGCGTTTCAAATTCTGGTGGCTTTGCTCTGCCTTAGGATGATTATTCGGCAACTGAACACTCTCATTTGAAAGGTAAGTCCAGACAATAGTGTCCGTCAATCTATATTGAGCAGTTCATAATATCCATGCACTTTAACTCATAATTCGACATTTCTTAAGATTCCTCATTGGATCTTTCATTGAAGTCATGATTACATTGCTTCATCATCAGCTTTTCTAATTTATCAGTAGATATTTGATTAACAGCAATGGTAGGATAGTTCTTCTGATTCCCGTTTTTGTTATTCCTTCTCAAGGGGCCATAGATAACCCATCCCAGTCTGGTTTTCGCAGCATACGGTCCATCACCTTGGCTCCTCACAATCTGTATAAGTTCCAATGCCTTCAAAGCATTTGTTCTGATAAGTAGATCAACACTAGAATTTATTTCAGATATCTTGACATCCTTCAGGTAAGGCCATTGTTTCAAGTCTTCATGTCTGAGTATATTTTGATGACCAATAAGCATGGTTTCATGTGTAAATACTTCAAATATTGGTATAAAATTATCTTCACCCAGACTGGATATCTCGATACTCGTAATGTAATGACTCATGTTCTCTTTATCTTTAGTCATGGTACGTGATCGAATCTTAGTCTCTTCTCCTGTGATGTTCAGTCTTCTCGTCAGGTTTTCTGTGCAAAGGGTAGTCGAACTTCCGTGATCCTAAAAGGCATATGTTTGCAACACTGTATCGTCTTACTATTCCTTACCTGTACTGGTAAGATAGAAAAGATACAAGCTTCAACCCCGGCCCCAATATCGGCAGTTACTTGAGGCGAGGTGATAGCATCACGAGTAGCTGGCTTCTCCTTCTGTTCCGTTTGCTCCGGTTCCTCCTCTTCCATTTGCTCTGGAAGTTCTTCTTCTATTTGTTCCGGTTCTTCCTCTTCCCAATGCTCTGATGGATTCTTTTCAGTGTGAAGTGCTTCAGGATGATATTGCCTATACTTATAGCAAATTATAGGACTCTTACAGTCTCTCACCATGTGTCCTTTTTTCAAACATCCAAAACAGATTCCCTGCTCTTTCAAGAAATCCATCTTTTCTTCATATCCTTTTCTCTTGAATCTTCAACACCATCTTATGGTGTGACCAACTTCATCACAAAACAAACAAAATACTATTTGCTTGCTAGTAGATACATTTCCTTTCATTCCATCAGTCTTTCCACAGGTATGGCTGTGGTAGCAAAACTACTTCTCATAGGTTCTGATCTTTCTTCAGTTTTGGTAAAGGTAGAACCTTTGTTAGTTGCAATTGGTTTATGATCTTCCATAGCCCGTGGTGTGGCTCTAACAAGTTCCGTACTTCCCTTTCTAAGAATTTCACCAGGTCTTGTAGCCTGACTACTCACTTCTTATACATTATTTTGCCAGCTTTATCTTTCCAGCTTTCTCTCAGTCTTCTGGGCAACTTGCTAATGATGACTCGAGTATTACTCGCAAGATTCCTTTCTTTCGTGTGGCCAAGATTTTTCATCGAGCTGCAACAACCTCTCAGAAATATTGCATATTTACTCAATGCCTCCCCATCTTCTGGCTTGATTTCTTTCCAAGCATGAGCCTTCTCCATGTATGCATTAGCAATCCTCTGTTTGTTACCAAAATGTTCTTTAAGTAATCTGCTTGCCTCTTTATAGCCATGGCTGTCTGGCTCATTTTGACAACTTTCTACAAGTACCTGAACATTTTCGCTTGTGTACTTCACCAGAAATCGTAAGCACTCCTTTTCATCCGTAATTTTAGTTTCTAATACTTCTTCTAATGCCCTTACAAAATGTTTCATACCGCAAAGGGTCTCCATCATATGTAGGAATTTCTGCTGGTGATAGAGTGA
The DNA here is from genome assembly GCA_963514005.1 of Raja brachyura. The sequence continues at coordinate 92,497,025 of OY740784.1, read as the reverse complement.
GAGATATTTTGTCGAGCTATGATCTGGTTGAATTCACCCAATTGCCTATTCGCCCAAGCCAATAATCCATCCTGATAACCTTGGCTTGGCTCCAACAAATGATAGACAGGCCTTGGCTCAAACTGGGTTATTCGAGCCTGTGCACTATGCCTCGGAAAAGTGTGGACCACTATTGGTTTGTCCAGAGCATCTACAGACGTTCCATAAGTATTTTGTTTCGATCTAGCACTCATTTGCTGAGATGAAGTTTTACTCGTATTACTTTGTTCCAATGGGTTTTCAAAGCTATGAAATCCAGTGGACCTCGATTGTGGAATTGATCCAACTGCTGATTCACTTGGAGCTGTTTTTCCTCTCGGTCCAGAGCTCATCGTCTTCGATGATCTAGAGCTGCATCTTGAACCCTCACTTTCCAGTATCTCCTTCTTTGATTGGGCCACCGCCATCTTTGTGTCTAGTTCCACTTGTTCCTTTCTTCGTCTCATCTGTTCTTCTCGTCATCACATCTCTTCTTCTTGCTCAATCTCACGTTTCTTCTTCAAGGCATCCACTTCTATTGAGAGAGCGGCTAGGTCTGCTTCAACTCCCAATTGAGCAGAAACCCTTGATACTGAGCTGGCTGTAGAACCAGATTCATGTCCTGATCTTCGTGTAGATACTTTTGAGATATTATCTCGTGGTGAAATTTCATCTTCCTTTCTGGCATCTTGTTGCATCGCACCTCCAGCTGTTAAGCGCGTACGTTGTGGTATCATTTCTGATAACCACTCCTCCGCCTCATCCATGAAACCATTGAATATATCCACTTGATCATTATACCACTGGGTGTGTATTCGTGTTCTTCCCAAGGCATCTGTGAACACAGCAGCACATTTTGTTTCTTTCCAACGATTTGACAGAGGTTCCATAATTGGCCCAGATTAGATTCTACTTTGATCGCGCTCTGTACTGACTCCATTAGTTTCTTCTGTTTTTCATTTAATCTGGTAACCTGTTCCCATAATTTGTTTCTCTCCTACTCCACTCGCCACTGCCTGCCATTCTGAAAAGGACCCATTCACTCCTACTTCCTGTCTGCCAACCAATTTTCTATCCATGTCAACACCCTACCCCCAATACCACGTGCTCATTTTAGTCACCAGTTTCCCATCCGGGACCTTATCAAAGGCTTTCTGAAAGTCTAGATGGAAGACTACATCCACTGGCTCCCCTTCATCCATTTTACTTGTCACATCCTCAAAAAATTCCAGAAGATTAGTCAAGCATGATTTCCCTTTCATAAATCCATGTTGACTTGGACTAATCCTTTTACTGCTATCCAAATGCCCCATTATTACCTCTTTGGCCCGGTTTGAACCGTCCCGTTCGCGGAGCTCGGATTCGGCCGCGGCACTTACCATCACCCGGCGGGGTCACAACATCGGAAGCCTGGATCGCCTTAATGCAGAGGGAGAACAAGGAGGGAAGAGACAGGGACTTTAAGACTTTTGCCTTGCATCACAGTGAGGAGGTGCCTGGTAGACTCACTGTGGTGGGTTAAATCTGTGTTTATTGTGTGTTTTGTTATTTTATTCTATGTTATGACTGCAAGGCACAAAATTTTGTTCAGACTGAAAGGTCTGAAGGGCAATAAAGGATACTTTGACTTTAATAATTGACTACAGCATCTTTGCCACCACCGAAGTCAGGCTAACTGGTCTGTAATTCCCCATTTTCTCTCTCGCTCCTTTCTTGAAAAGTGGGATATCATTAACTATCCTCCAATCCACAGGACTGATCCTGAATCTACTGAACATTGGAAAATGATCACCAATGCGTCCACTATTTCTATAGCCACCTCCCTGAGGACCCTGGGATGCAGACCCTGCCCAGGGGATTTATCATCCTTCAGTCCCATTAGCCTACCCAATAGTATTTCTCACCTAATGAAAATTTCTTTCAATTCCTCTACCCCCTTAGATCCTCTGTCCTCCAGTACTTCTGGGAGATTGTTTGTGTCTTCCTTAGTGAAGACAGAATCGAAGTACCTGTACAACCTTTCTACCATTTCCTCGTTACCCATAATAATTTCACCCGTGTCTGCCTTCAAGGAACCCACATTTGACTTTGCTACTATTTTTCCCTTAACATATCTAATGAAGCTTTTACTGTCCTTCTTTATATTCCTGGCCAGCTTCCCCTTGTACTTCATCTTTTCAGCCCATATTGCCCATTTTGTTTCCTTCTGTTGTCCTATGAAAGATTTCCAATCCTCTGGCTTCCGGCTACTCTTTGCTGTGTTATACATCTTTGCTTTTAGTTTTATTCTATCCCTAACTTCTCTTGTCAACCATAGTTGCCTCCTAGTAATCTTTCTTCCTTTTTGGAATGAAATGATCCTGCGTCTTCCGAATTATGCCCAGAAATTCCTGCCATTGCTGTTCCACCATCATTCCTGCTAGGATCCCTTTCCAGTCTACCTTGGCCAGCTCCTCTCTCATGCCTTCATAGTCCCCTTTGTTCAACTGCATCACTGACACTTCCGATTTAATCTTCTATTCTCAAATTGCAGATTAAAACTAATCATATTATGATTGCTACCTCCAAGTGGTTCCTTTACCTCGAGTTCTCTTATCAAATCTGGTTCATTAGACAACGGGCTACTATTCTGTTGGAACTATCTGGTTCATCATCCGGGCTACTATTTGTGGGTCATTAGACAACACTAAATCCAGAATTGCCTTTCCTCTGGTCAGCTCCATTACAAGCTGCTCTAAGAATCCATCTTGGAGGCACTCTACAAACTCTCTTTCTTGGGGTCCTGAACCAACCTGATTTTCCCAGTCGACCTGCATATTGAAATCCCCCATTACCACAGTGGCATTACCTTTGTTACATGCCAGTTTTAACTCCTGCTGCAACTTACACCCTACATCCAGGCTACTATTTGAGGGTCTGTAGATAGAAACATAGATAACACCAATACGTCAGAATAAGTCATAAATCCCACCCACATAATTATGGGCAGTCTAAAATTTAAAAACACGTGCCATAATTAATGACACACAAAACAAGCCAAATGGCCATTACACACAATACTCCAGGTGCGGTCTCACCAGGGCCCTATACAACTGCAGTAGGACCTCCTTGCTCCTATACTCAAATCCTCTCACTGTGAAGGCCAACATGACATTAGCTTTCTTCACTGCCTGCTGTACCTGCATGCTTACTTTCAGTGACTGATGTAGAAGCACACCCAGGTCTCATTGCACCTCCCTTTTCCTAATGAGATAATAGGAAATTCAGATAATAATCTGCCTTCCTGTTCTTGCCAACAAAGTGGATAACCTCATTTATCCACATTATACTGCATCTGCCATGCATCTGCCCACTCATGCAACCTAACCAAGTCACCCTGCACCCACATAGCATCTTCCTCGCAGCTCACACTGCCATCAGCTTTGTGTCATCCGCAAACTTGGAGATGTCACGTTTAATTCCCTCGTCTAAATCGTTAATATATATTGTAAATATCTGGGGTCCCAGCACCGGGCCTAGCAGCACCCCACCAGTCACTGTTCCCACATATCTGGTGAAAAATGGAAAGGCGACATTTCGGGTCGGAAACCTTCATCAGAAATATTTATATTGCAAATCCTACTTCACCTGGACAATATATACGATACGATAGAACTTTATTTATCCCAGGAGGGAAATTGGTCTGCCAACAGTCATAAAACACAAGATACATGAAATTAAAGTGATGAGTGGAAAGCCCAGGATTGTGAATGTGTAAAGATTGGGTGAGCAGGCCACTTATGGCATGTCTATGCCATGACAGAAGGGGGAGAAGTTTGATAGCCACAGGGAAAAGGGATCTCCTGTGGTGTTCTGTGCTGCATCTTGGTGGAGCCAGTCTGTTGCTGAAGGTGCTCCTCAGGTTGACCAGTGCGTGATGGAGGGGGTGAGTTGTATGTCCCGATGCTCTGCAGTTTGAAGAGCATCCTCCCCTCCAAGACCACCACCAATTAATCAAACTCCTCTCCCAGGACGCAGCCAGCCTTTCCAATGAGCTTGTTGATTCTGTTGCCGTCCGTGGCCTTTGCCCTGCTACCCCAGCACATGACAGCATACAAGATGGCACTGGGCACCACCAACAGAACATCTTACTGCATACATTGAAAGAGCAGAGCCGCCTCAGAAAGTAAATTGTGCATTCCAGTTTTGGCAGTGAGCTGGTCTTTAGAAAAATTCCATTACCATAGTCAAGGTTTCACCCACATTAACATACATTTGTTTTCTCTGTATGATAAAGAAAATTAACATTTTAACTTTTATCTATTTGCTTTCATTTAACTATGGATGACAATGCCACACACCTTATCAGTGAGGTTAAAATCAAGAATATGGACTGTTCTTTCTTGTATTTCCATATTTAGCTACAAGCTCATTCCTGCATCCATTCCATGTAATGCAAAATACTTAATAACTGGCAAACCAATATTGATGGATATCATAAGCTGATAGTTGCTTTGTTGTTATTATACAAATGATGGTCAATCTGTAATATCTCAAATAAATCTTTGCTAAATTCATTGTAATCCATTGTTTTTTCATAAGGATTTGTTGGTTTCTGTTTTTCCATTTGTGACTCAACTCGTCCTGGAAACAGAACAGGAATTGCTGTTGACATCTAGATTGAGCAACTTCCTGAGAGGCAGAGACAAGTTCATGTATTAAATATAAACTTACAGAAAAACAGAAATTAAAATGCCCCTTCGTCCTTTCAGATATATAGGTTACACCCCGATCGACAGGAAGTCAAGCTCAAGCTGCTGAATATTTAAAGCAGCTTGGATTTCTAATATCCATACCATTTATTTACAAAATACTGTCCAACGTTTATATTGCATAATGCTATTTCACCTTGACATTCTCCAATTATTCCAGTAAAACACTATTTAATGTGATGTGCAGTTCAGTTTAGTTTATTGTCCCATGTACTGAGGTAAAAGCTTTTGTTGTGTGCTGTTCCCCAAAGAAAATCAACCTCTGCTCCAACTTCTACAGTCAAGCTTCATCACTCCAATTCCCCAGAACCCCTGCATAAAACTAATGTTACAAGTCATTAGAAATTCTAAAGCCCTGATGAGTCTGTTAATTGATACTCACTTTCCCAGTCTTTCCCCTCAAATATCTCCTCTCTCCCTTCTTTTCCTCCTAAATGCTAGATCACTGTCCACATTCAGGAATGTTTCCTCAGTATGATGCTGCTGCTGACCCCAGCCAAATGACTATTTTCCCAACTTGTAGGCAATGACAGTGCATGCTAATGGGTTACTCACCAGCACAGGGCACTCTGGCATGGACTTGTTGCCTTTGTACAAGCTGACTGGCAACCGCAATTTATCTACTCTCAATAGGGATTGTTTATATGGTAATCAGGAAAGGAAATCTTGGCTATTTTTCTTATTTCTACAACCTGTTCAATTACATCAGTTATTTGCTTTGCTCCAACCAACTGGATATTTGGACCAGGAATTAGACACATTCTTTTTGGTCCGCACAGTTGATTTTGCCGGATATTTACCCACAAATCTAATCCTGACCTGAGTGCATGCGTGAATGTTTAACAAAACAATCATATTAACTTGATATGCATTTAATTTTTATATTTGCATTTAATCAGGCATTTTGAGAAAGTGGAAATAATAAAATGCATTGGATAACCTACTATACATCTTAAGCTTACAATCAGAAACTACATCAGTTTGTATCAGAAAGGTGAATAATGGGTACAGTACCCGAGAATAATTACAAAGCGGGAATCGAATCAAATGGCATTATAAAATATGAAAGCAAACTAGTGGTTCATAATTTGTCATGCGATTCCTAAGATTAGATTACTCCCTTGAAATGATTCCAGGTTGTTGTTCTAAGGAAATATAAACTATAAAGTTCATGGAATGGGTTTATTCCGATTTGACTCCATTCCAGTGCCAATAACAGGTGTCAAAGTAGTTGATGATTGACAGTATATTTCATGTTGTTGATATATGGCCCGAATAGTTGTTAATCATACAGTAATCCTAATGGAAAAAATATTTTGCACGCAGTCGCCATAAATCCCCCCCCCCCCCCCCCCCCCCCCCAAACAAGACGCAGTCACATTTTCGTCCAACTTCACTCTTAAACTATTCCGTTTCCTCCACTTATTAAAAGTCTTCTTTTAGGAAGATGTCTGATTTTAGAGCTGAAGAAGTATTACTTCAACTCTCTCTGCCAGTGTCCCCACTGTGATCGCGTGGTCTTCTCTCCTTTTCACGGCCAATCCAACTGTCCTTCCCCGTTCTTATTCCGCATTACCAATATCCACGCTCCTCTCCGTCTTCCAAACGCGCGCATTCACCTCTGTTCGTGTTTTTACTCCAAGGTTAGTTACCCTGCGCACTCCCTCAGGTGCAGTACCTCTCACTCTCTTTCTCTGTGTTAATTAAAGGTAGGCGGACCAACGCACCTTTCATCCAGTCAACTTACCTGGTTTCGACGCCTGGTGCCGCCCACTGGAATCTGAAAGCGCGCAGTCTGCAAAAAAGCAACTTTTTTTCGTGTAGTACCTCACCCAGTTAAAATCTGCATTTTCATACACACCTTTTAAAAATATCACTTGTTTTGTGGGGGGTAGCCCTCTATATTTTATCACTACACCCACCTATCTACAATCTAACCATTGTATGCACTTTTGTTTAGAGGGGAAAGGGCGTTGATTTTATCTCCCGTGTGTCTCATGTAGTCCAGGTGAATCGAGGGCTGTTCTCATCACACCGGTTCTGCGAAAAGAGGAATTACCTGTAGTCCGGGTTCTGCAGTCAGACCACACCGCACCGACTTGAAAGTCCAGTTCCGCCAGAAGAGAAGCCGGGAAGAGCTGGAGAAATATGTCACAGGAGACGGACAAGTAAGTGAACCTACTGGTTCTGACTGTCTTTATCCGCTGCTGTATCTTTTAATGGTCTTCTCTCTCACCCCCACCCCCCCCCAAACTCGACAAACCGGTGTCTTTATCCACATGTCTCAGTCTAACAAGTTTTTGCCATGATGGTTTTCCTTTGTTAATACCAAACATTTACCTTTTCGGATCCACGACCTGCTGTGGAAATTTGGTGCTTGGCATAAATATTCAACAACAAAACACCCACCAGTCGTCCTTTCATCGGCCATTTTTTTGAAGTAGGATCAGGGGCTAGAACATGACCAAAACAAATGCAACTTGTTTTGGGTTGGAGGCACCGTCCTCGCTGCTGTTGTTTTTGGGGGTTGGGGTTGGGGGGGGGGGGGGGGTGTTGGTGGTCCGGTGCTAAGTGCTGTGCTGGCGGGGGTCCCTCTCCGCTGTTACCTGGGTTTCCACAAGCGGGGGAATCGCACCTGAGAACGCCGCCCCGCACCCACGCTGGTCTACAAGTCGCGGCGGACATCGCCCCCCCCCCCCCTCCCTCTCTCGCTCTCTCTCCCTCGCTGGGAAAACGGGAGCCACTCGCGGCTGCCCGCCAAATCCCGCCTGATTGGGTCGCAGTCGGGAGCGGACACTTATTTTCTCTCCCTTCCTTTGCCCTTCTTCCCCCCACCACCACAAACTAGATGACAGTTTACAAATGGAAACTCTGGCAATGTAACTTATTTAAACATCAGAAAGGCGACGGCTCCGGCACACAGCCTCGCCTATGCGGTGTAAAGTAATTGGAAATTCCTACTTTATTTCTAAATGTGTCCCTCCCAAAAAAAAAATCCATACACAAAGGAAACCTGCCCTCGGCTGCTGCCGGCTCTGGAGATCTCTCGGCCGGCCGGAACCGGGTGCTTGGCCCGTCCATCAGGGAGACCGCACTTTTGTTGCACCCATGTCATCAATGGTTGACAATATTCTACCCTGTGTATACTTTATGTATTACTTTGTAGAACACTTTTTAAAAACTTATCAACAGGCCTTTGTAATTTCCTGCTAGAGGAACTCAGCGGGTGCAGCAGCATCTATGGAGCGAAGGAGATAGGCAACGTTTCAGGCCGAAACCCTTCCTAACCCTTTACCTAAGGGTAATTTCATAACCCTTTAAAACCACAGTCGTTGGACTGGAATAATGTGAGCAGGAAGGTTCCGGCCAAAGCAAAGCGTTGCTTCGCTCGAGGTACCGGCCGGAGGACATCTCACTACTTTTATAGAGAACCAGGAGGTTTCTTCCCCTTGTAGATGCGTTTGTTTTGCTGGGGCTATTGTGTGAGTGGGTGGTGCTCTTGTTAGTTACTATTGTGTTGATTTGTTATCCACTTTTAAAAACAAATATTCGTGGGATCTCCTTTGCTATTGAGGAAGCCTCAGTAATTGCATCAATGACCCTCAAAACAATCTATTGGAGTTTCGCAAAGCCTAATATTACATAATACCGCAACAAAGTGGCATCACCTGGGTTGGCAGTAGACGGTGTTGGAAGTAACTCGGGTTGAAGGTCCACTCTCTGACTGTCTCCAGAGGATGCTGTTTGATCTGCCGATAATTTTTAGCATTCCAATTTTAATTGCTTTGGAATTATTTCAACAATAATCCAAAAACACGATACGTTACAATGGAACTTTATTTATCCCAGGAGGGAAACTGGTCAGCCAACAGCCATAAAACACAACACGATACATGAAATTAAAGTGACGAGCAAAGGTCCTAGCGGATCTTTGGTGACGAGTGGAAAGTCCAGGATTGGGGATGTGCAAAGATTGGGGAAGGGGAAGGGGAATTGGTCTACCCTACGACAGAAGGGAGAGGAGTTGTACAGTTTGATAGCCACAGGGGAAATTAATCTCCTGTAGTGATATGTGCTGCATCTTGGTAGAACCAATCTGTTGCTGAAGGTGCACTTCAGGTTGACCAGTGTTTCATGGAGGGAGTGAGCTGTATTGTCCAAAATGTTCTGCAGTTTGAGGAGCAACCTCCCGTCCAAGACTATCTCCAGTGAATCCAACTCCACCCCCAGGGCGGAGCCATTCTTCCAGATGAGCTTGTTAATTTTGTTGGCGTTCGCGGCCTTTGCCCTGCTACCCCAGCACACGACAGTGATGAAGATGGCACTGGCCACCACTGATTGGTATTCTGTCATTGCTGAACTTAAGAAGTAAAAACTTGCATTGCTGGATATAATCTAGGGCTATTAATGGAGTGAGAAACGCATTTGATGTGTCAGACCAACATTTGGAATTGATATTAAGTTTTCTGAGAATTATGTCCACAACTTCATATTTGTTTTCAGTTTTGGCAATGGTGAAAATAGCTTTACTGATTCTTGAAACGTCATTGACCCGAAACATAAACTCTTCCCGCACATGCTGCCAAATCTGCTATTTCCAGTTATATCTGTTTTTACAGTATATTAGAACAATTACAGATCAAACTAAGTCAGCATGTTACTATGTCTGACAACAATTAGAAAGGTAATAATGTATGAGCCATAAATAACTATGATACCTTTCTTTGTAAACAAATGTTATGTGTTTTAACAATTGTATTTTTTTTAATTATCAACCATCAGAAGGACAACGTGCACCAGAAAGCAGAGTAAATTAGGAGAATAATAGTAAATGTGAACTTTTTAATTTGACCTTTGCTTAAACAATTAACATTTTGCAGTTTAGGGAGATAATTGTAAAGATGGTTCTTTATTGTCACGTGTGCACTGCACAGTGAAATTCCTTTGCATAACCAACATACTGCATGTCACCATATTTTAGTGATGTTTGGAATATCCATTCCAAACTTTCTACCAAAAGCAATTGCATTGAAGTATGATTCCCATTGTTCCTTTGCTGGGAATTTTGGTTATGAAATCCAAAATAGTTTGAGTTGTGGCATGTTATATTGATAAACTGGGATGTATACTGTAAAGGAACGTACCACCTGTGTAGTGAGAATGGTTTAGTTTAAGTCTTGCAGCTAATTCAATGGGAGGGAGTAACAACATGTTTTCAGCTTGGTTTTAAAAACATTTATGTGAGTCATATTGCTGAAAAGGTAGTTGCGCTCAAATGAAGATTACACCAATTAGCTTTGGTATTTAGAATCCTACATCATAATGTGTGTTTATTAAATTTGCAATTTGACTGTAAATGGTATCACAAAGCTCATTTTTTGTTATTTGTAATGTAGAAGCTGGAGAATAATTTTATCCCATGAAAGCAAGATTAATTTCTTACACTCTGGCCATTAAAAATGTCTTTAATGCAAGGAGAAAATTGAGATTTACAATCCATGTCTACTATTAGTAACCTGACAATGACATTTGCCAAAGAATTCTAATATGCCCATATGGGAATACAAGACTAATGATACAGAGCAATGCTAAATATTGCTTTGGCTAAGGACTTTTTGGTGAAACTGAATGGATATTATACATTTTTGGGAAATAAAATCTGTTGCCTATGTTTGAAAACGGCCTGAAGGGATTAAGGAAGGAAGGCTGGTGAGGCCCACTAACAGTTGTAGGAGGGTGCACATGGTGGCAGAGAGATTTCTCTTCATTAATTGAACTCTGGGATCAGGATACGTGCTTGGGAATGTGGTGGAGACATGGGACATGCTCCGGGTAGGAGAGGGGTGAGTATTATCTGAATTGATTGTGGTTGTTGGATGGAGGTTTGCAGTTGGGGGACTCAGGATTTGTTTGGGGGCGGATAGAATGGGACTGAAGATTGGCTGTGGAGCCATGGATCAAATAAGTGTCTGGCAGGGGGTTTGGAGAGTTGGTCATGTGTGTGGTAAAGAGCTTCACAGCCAGAGCCCTGGAAGAATGGGATTGTGTGAGAGATTGGTGGATAAGGGTAGTGTTGTGGGTGAAGGGGATTGTGGCCAAAATATGAAAGGCTGCTTCAGGATTGACCAGTAAATGACCATCAGAAAAATAGCATTGACTGTTTTTCTTTTTAATACAAATTCTGCCTCACCTGAGTTTTTCAGCATTTTCAGTTTTTATTAACTAGTCAGGGTTGTTCTAGTGACAACTTATTTTAAATGCTAAAGAGGGAGTTAAACGAGGGAAATGATCTAATCCAATGTATGACTGACATGAAAATTGCAACAGGGGCACAAGGGTGGTAATTGTACTGCACATGGACACGTCATGAATGAGTAAATATCTATATATATGACATTAAGAGAATGATGAGCTTTAGTGACTGAATGCTGAAAATGCTCAGTCAACGGGGAGTGGCAGTCAACAACGCTAACAAAAAATCTTGGACTATATAACCTGAAGAGTAGAATACACTTTTATCATCTTCAAAGTAAATAATGCCTTGGTATAGTCTCTAGATTTGTTCATAAAGATACAAAGGGAACATTTAAGTGATGTAGATGACATTGAAGCGCCAGGTGGCCTGATGAAATAATAATAAGGGAAAAGGCTGAAAATGGGAGATCTTTGAGTTAATTTAACATGTAACCAGAGTAATAGTTACTTTACAGATTTATCTTTTCCATATTTTAAATTTCAATAAATGGGGGAAGAGAATGTCCTAATCCAAAAGTAAAATTGGGACAGACTTTGGGAGTTGTCATAGTTTCATTATGGACCAGATTTCCAATTAAAGGTGTAGAGAGGTAAACTGTGGGAATTATTTGGGAAACACTTTTGAGCTGTCTGGGAAAGACTGAAATATTTCTGAATAGGTGATTTGTGAGTTTAATGACCACCCTCACGATACCCATAGTATGAAACTATATTCTTTGGCTGGATTAGGATTCATCAATTTGTTCTTGGACTTTGAAGAGTACATTTTTATATTTTTGAAGAATGGTAACTGTCTTTCCTGTCCAGTATACATAAAAGTTCATGGGTGTTGGTAATGCTAATCTTCCAATAATTGCTCAGTTGAGTGCAACTAATTACATACAGAGTTAAGCCCTAGATCTAAGGAATGGACCAGCCATGTTCTTTACCCATTAGTCTGTTAGGACCCCATATTAAATAGCTAGTGTGGTAAATGTACAGGCTGGGAATGCAACCTGTGCTAAATTAACTGATCTCCACTGAAGCTTGGTCAAAGTGTTGCGTCAACTTTTCTGTGTCAGTTAATGTAGATTTTGCCTCTGAATGCTGCTTATCTAATGATAGGGGAGTGCGTAGGAATTTCAATTGGGTGCTTTTAATGGGGCGCGTTAAGCCCACACAAACAGTATACAGTATTACAGACTATATTTTTTAGTTTAGTGATACAGCGCATAAACAGGCCCTTTCAGCCCAACGGGTCCGTGCCGACCATCCTATACCCGCTGGGGACAATTTTTACTTTTACCAAACCAATTAACCTACATAACTGTACATCTTTAGCATGTGTGAGGAAACCGAAGATCTCGAAGAAAACCCACGTAGATCATGGGGAGAACGTACAAACTCCTTACAGACAGCACCCATAGACGGGATTGAACCCAGGTCTCCGGCGCTGCATTTGCTGTAAGGCAGCAAATCTACCGCTGCACCACTGTGCCGAACCTAATGTGCTCAGTGACTATAGTAGAGTGGGATGGCATGCCCCTTTGGCATGATGTCCACTCTCGTGTATGCACCAACCTAATCAACTCCCATACAAGTACATCGATGCAAATATTAGTTGAGCATGGCATTTCTCTTGGTTGTTATGTGCCTAGTGGTCAAAGTCTGCAAACTTGCACCAATAAATGGAACTGAACATTGCGGAGGCTTTTTAAAAACTAAATTCCTGTAATGAGGCAAAAACCTGAAGAAGATAGAATGATGTGGAGGTTTTGGCCATATGTAGACATTTTCATTAAAAAAATAATTGATTTTGAAATATTCAATTGGCAACCTAGCTGTAGTTTAGTTTTTAGATTAAATATTTCATCTGTAAAATGATATTGATGAAGGGATAGAAGGATTGGTGCAATGCAGAGATGGTAATAGAATTGATAAATGTATGTCGTGATCTGATGTTCAGACATTTGCTTGGTTTCGGCATTCATGCAGGTTATTACTGAAATAATGGAAATACATTTAGTTCCTGAAGAACATTTAAGAGTGAAAAGAGGAGATTTATCAAATGTGGATGATCTTAGTGACTGAGTTGTACCGTTAAGAGGGATAGGGAGCTGGTTATTTGTTTAATTGCTATTTTGACCGAATTGTTGCCAGGAATTATCTGAACTGGGTTCCGAACTGTGCTATGCAGCATTTCCTGAGGCTTTTAAATTTATTCTTGGTAGTAGTTTTGTTTATGACTTCACTTAAATTAAGCATCTGTGGTCATTGAGATGAAAGTTACCACAATTTAGTTATGCACCCAACCAATACTTTTTTTGTTATATTTTTCATTTATGTCTTTCAAAGAATGTTGAATTATTTTGTCATGTCTGTAAAATACTGTTTATATTTGGTGATGGGGAGGGGTCCCTCAACTTTACTCCAAGGTCATGGCAAGAGATTGAGAGATACGTAGCTGAAAGCATGTAGGTTCTATTATAAAAATCATTGTGTAGTAAAATGGCAAGATATGTTGTTTCCCTTTGTTTATTGGTGCCATTGAATGACCATGTAATACACAAATATTCACATTTTAGATTTCACATAACCTGCTTAAATCTTTTCCCTTAAAAGTATTATTCCTAATTTTGTTTCCCATTTTCTTAATCTGTTATTTTTTGTTGGAAATTTTTTTTGGTGCAGTGAACCTTTAGTGCCTGAATTGGCATATCGAATGCTTGCCTTCATCGGTTGAGGCATTGAGTATAAGAGCCAGGAAATCATGTTGCAGTTTTAAAAGGCTGCATTTGGTGCTTGCATGCTGTTCTGGTTGCATCTTTGCAGGAAGGATGTGGAGGCTTTGGAAAGTGTGCGGAAGAGGTTTACCAGAATGGTGCCTGGATAAGAGGATATTAGTTATAAGATTGGACAAACTTGGATTGATTGGAATGTTGGAGGTTCAGGGGAGCCCTGATCAAAAGTATATAAAATTATGTGACACGTAGATAGAGTAGACCCTATTTTCCAGGTGGAAATATCAAAGCTTTAAGCTCAGCGAGGGAAAGTTTAAAGATGATTTTTGGGTCACATTGTATACACAGAGAGTGGTAGATGCCTGGACTGCACTGCTAGGCATGGCAGTGCAAGCTGATACGATAGTAGCATTTAAGGGTATTTCTGATTTGGCATGTGGCTACACAGGAAAATTGAGGGATATGGATCACGTGCAGGGAGAGGAGATTAATTTAATTTGCTATCATATTCGGCTGTGACATTGTGGGCTGAGGGGTCTGTTCTTGTACTGTTCTATGTTCTAGGCTTTCACTTGCAAATGGAATTTTGTGATTGTATGGATTTTTGTCCAGGCATCCTTTCATTGGGGGTCATAATGTCAAGGTCTGGAAAGGGTCATTTAGCCCATCAAAATGCTTTGTGCAAGTACCTGAGGGCTGAAATTCTGGTGGGGTTATTTACCACTGTCACTCAAGAGAACCATTTGTGAAAACTCCATTATGACTTGGTGTGTCTCATATTCTCATGTGATTTATAAAGGCAGTGTTTGAAGCCCTTTATCCTTCAATTCATCCAGGGAGATGGCTTTCAAAGGTCTTGTACATTTTTATGACTTTACAGTCACAGCTTCATTACTGTAAAACAGAGTAAATAACTTTTCCAAAATTATTTTATTTGGACGCACTTGATAATCATTGTTTGCCTGTTACTGTGTGTATTGGTGTTGGTTTATTATTGCCACGTGTACTGAGCTACAGTGACAAAATTGGGTTTGCGTGCTATCCAGGCAAATTATATCATGCGTGAGTACAATTAGACCATACATGAGTACAACGGGTAGAAAAGAAAAGTAGGCATGGAAAGGATTGGCCCCCTCAGTCTAGATGAAGGGTCCTGACCTGAGCTACTGACTGTCCATTTCCCTCCACTGATGCTGCTCAACCTATTGTGTTCCTCCAGCAGATTGTTTGTGCTTACAGATTCCGGCAACTGAAGTCTAGTTGTCTCTCGGATTAGAGTACATTCAGCTATATAACGTGCCCTCTCATATCGTTGGTGTTTGTTACTTGCTTATTGGTAATGCTTACTGGATAATGATCAACGAGTTAGAATATGTTCATTGGCATTGCCACCCCACCACTCTTAGGGTGATGATTCTTTTGTCAGAGAGGGAAAAAAATTGGGAGAAACTTATCCCTGGTGAGCTGTTTCAAATCTGCCGTGAGATGACATGGTGCCAAAGCTGGTAGTGCCGCTGCCTCAAAGCTCTAGTTTCCCAATTTTATCTTGATCTCCGGTCTTGGTTGCGCATTCTCCCTGTCTCTGTATGGGTTCCTTCCAAGTTCTGTGATTTCTTCCCACATCAGAAGGATGGTGTGTTAATTGGCTTCTCTAAATTACCCTTGGTGTGTGGTAGGAAAATCCACGGAGGAGTGGAAGAGAGAATAGTTTACTGGGAAATAGGTAAGAGAACAGCAATGAAGGCAATAGGTGCAGGAGTAGTCCATTCGCCCCCTCGAGCCAGTACAGCCATTCAATGTGATCATGGCTGATCATCCCCAATCAGTACCCCGTTCCTGCCTTCTCCCCATGGAATTCTCTGCCCTCTGAGGCAGAGAATTCCACAGACTCACAAATCTCTGTGAGAAAAAGTGTTTCCTCGTCTCTGTTTTAAATGGCTTACCCCTTATTCTTAAACTGTGGCCCCTGGTTCTGGACTCCCCCAACATCAGGAACATGTTTCCTTCCTGTTAATGTCTAAACCCTTAACAATGTTATATGTTTCAATAAGATATCCTTTCATCCTTCTAAACTCCAGAGTGTACAAGCCCAGCCGCTCTCTCAACATATGACAGTCCCGCCATCCAGGGAATTAACCTTGTAAACCTACGCTGCACTCCCTCAATAGCAAGGGGAGCTGAATGGGCCAAATACACAATTAATCTGCTAAGCAAACTGGTAGAGTGTAGACTATAGCTGAGGAACTGTGCCACAATGTGAGGTAGCATCTTCAGAGAAAGGTGATGAAGACTGAGATTATAGGCAATAAATACATTTGAAATCCGGTATTTAAAGTGCTGGCCATGGTTAGGCTTATAATGCAGGGAGCATGGCTCCCTGTAAATACAGGTAACTCAGTGGGACAGGCAGCATCTCTGGAGAGAAGGAATGGGTGATGTTTCAGGAGTTCCTCCAGCTTTTTGTGTCTATCTTTGGTTTAAACCAACATCTGCGGTTCCTTCCTATAGGTGCAGGTAAAGCAAGCCGATGGCTTACAATAAAATAACAAATTATCCAGTGTGATATAATTGACACTCACCATTCTTTAACATCCACTATTTATTTAGTTGAAGTTTGGCATGTCTGGAATTAAAACATTTCAAATCCTCTATTTTCATGGTCGTCATAGATCTGCTACAAACCTTTTAATCACAAAGAGCCCATTTTGACCTTTGCCACGTAGCCAACCACAAACCTGGCCTCTCGTTCATGCCTTTGTCCACCCTACAATCTTGCTTGAAGGCCTCTCCTCCCATCCACAGACAGAAACTTTGCTCAATATTCAATGAATTGCTCTGATGTACATTTAAATATCTTGAAACACTTTTGTGCCTTCATCTTATCTTAAAGAGCCAGCAATGGTTCGACATACACAGCCTTGCATTTGAGTCCAATTGCGAAAGCTCCATTCCAAGATCTGAACACAGAATCTAGCCTGGGGCATAGAAGATACAGAGAGCATTCTAAGTGAATAACATTTTTTTTAGATGATCCAGTAAACTTGTGTTCTCTGCTCTTCCAGGAGATCATAGAAGACCAAAGTGAACTATTTGATAGAAATTCAGGGGCATAATCACTAGTGTCCTGGGTAATTTTATCCCTGAATCAAAATATGCTCAACAGATTGACATAATGTTACTGTTCTGGGAGCTTGCAGTTTACAAATTGTCGTCTTTGCAAGACTGATCAAATAATTAACTGTTTTATTCGAGGTTCCTACATTCCTAAACGGTGCTTTGTAAACGTATGCTTTTGTTCGTTTTATTTTGTAGAATTGTATAACGCAGAAGGAGGCCACTATTTTGCCATAAATGTGGGGTGTCAAATGGGATAATCGAGAACGGAGTTAAAGGGAAAGAGAGTAAAGGGATGGTTAATGACCCCAGAATTAACGGGAAGGAAAGCTCACAAAGGGATAGGAGAGTATGGCCAAGTGTAATAGGGATCGATGTGAAAGGGGCCACTTGTCAACATAATTGTATAAGGAGTAAGAGTGTTGTAAAAACAAGCCTGAAGGCTTTGTGTCTCAATGCGAGGAGCATTCGTAATAAGGTGGATGAGTTGAAGGTGCAGATAGTGATTAATGACTATGCTATAGTTGGGATCGCGGAGACATGGCTCCAGGATGACCAAGGCTGGGAGCTGAACATCCAGGGATATTCAATATTCAGGAGGGATAGACGAAAAGGAAAAGGAGGTGGGGTAGCGTTGCTGGTGAGAAAGGAGATTAATGCAATAGAAAGGAAGGACATTAGCGTGGAGGATGTGGAATCGATATGGGTAGAGCTGCAAAACTCTAAGGGGCAGAAAATGCGTGCAACAAGGGTAACACGGTTATAATGGGTGACTTCAATCTGCATGTAGATTGGGTGAATCAAATTGGCAGGGGTGCTGAGGAAGAGGATTTCCTGGAATGTATGCGGGATAGTTTTCTCAACCAACATGTGGAGGAACCAACGAGAGAGCAGGTTATTCTAGACTGGGTATTGAGTAATGAGGAAGGGTTAGTTAGCAGTCTTGTTGTGCGTGGCCCCTTGGGCAAGAGTGACCATAATATGGTTGAGTTCTTCATTAGGATGGAGAGTGACAAAATTAAGTCAGAAACAAGGGTTCTGAACTTGAACAAAGGTAACTTTGAAGGTATGAGACATGAATTAGCCAAGATAGACTGGCAGGTGATTCTTAACGGGTTGACAGTGGATGTGCAATGGAAGGTATTTAAAGACTGCATGGATGAAGTACAAAAGTTGTTCATACCAGTTTGGCAAAAGAATAAATCGGGGAAGGTGGTGCATCCATGGATAACAAGGGAAATCAGGGATAGTATAAAAACAAAAGATGAGGCATACAAATTTGCCAGAAAAAGCAGCCTACCGGAGGACTGGGAGAAATTCAGAATCCAGCAGAGGAGGACAAAGGGCTTAATTAGGAAAGGGAAAATAGATTATGAAAGGAAACTGGCAGGGAACATAAAAACTGACTGCAAAAGTTTTTATAGATATGTGAAGAGAAAGAGACTAGTTAAAACAAATGTTGGTCCCTTGCAGTCAGAAACAGGTGAATTGATCATGGGGAACAAGGACATGGCAGACCAATTGAATAACTACTTTGGTTCTGTCTTCACTAAGGAGGACATAAATAATCTGCCGGAAATAGCAGTGGAACGGGGGTCAAATAAGATGGAGGAACTGAGTGAAATCCAGGTTAGCCGGGAGGTGGTGTTGGGTAAATTGAACGGATTGAAGGCCGATAAATCCCCAGGGCCAGATAGTCTGCATCCCAGAGTACTCAAGGAGTACTCAAGAACTCCGTACAGACTGCACCCGTAGTCTGGATTGAACCCGGGTCTCCGGCGCTGCAGTCGCTGTAAGGCAACAATTCTACTGCTGCGCCACCGTGACCGCTCTTAAAGTGTGCATTTTCTTGCAGCTTAGATGTGCATTAAACTTTCTGGAGTTTTAAGGTAACTACCAACAAATCAGCCTGTATAATCATAGATAAACACAAAAAGCTGGAGTAACTCGGAGGGACAGGCAGCATTTCTGGAGGGAAGGAATGGGTGATGTTTTGGGTCGAGACTCTTCTTCAGACTTGTCTGGTGAAAGGGAAACGAGAGATATAGATGATGATGGTCATCAAATCTGTGGAGATTGAAGGTGCAAATTGACGTTTCATGTTGAAACTTCATCATTTGAATGAATTAATGAATACTTTATTGTCACATGTGACAAGTCACAGTGAAATTCTTTGCTTGCAAACCCGAGGTATGTAATAGCCGCCACATAAAGGGTGCTGACAAAGTTACAAAGTACACCGCTCCAGTCCACCTTTGTTCTCCCCCTGCTTCATGGCAATCCCCCACTCCGGGTCCTCCTTTATTACTCACCCCGGTGGTGGTGTCCTCACTCCCACATGGTCCGTCATCGATCGCCACACTGACTTCTCCACTATCGCCACCGGGTCCCCTCCTGACGCCTTTGTGGGTTATTGTTCCAAATTGCAGTATCTGCAATTTGTCTTGTCATCAGGCTTGCAGATTTTGATGCTTGTTCTGTATCTGTAAGTGAAAGGTATCCCAGTGCGCTTATGCTTCTCCTACCCCTCTCCCCACTTCCCAGTCTCAAAATGTGAGCTATCAATTTATACACTGGAAACTCCCACCAACAACAATATAGCAAGGAGTACATTATTAGCTGTAGTTATGCCAATTGAGAGATAAATATTAGCTTGGGATCCAGGAAATATTTGTTTATTGCAAATTTCCATGGGAACATTTTACAGCAGCTCACCCCCACTCCTGGTCAGAGAAAGCAGACAGGGCTTACATAACGTTTCATGAAAAGTTTTACAGGTCCACGTTACGACAGGATTCCATTCCTGAGAATTGTAATGGGTAAATAAAAAGTATAGGCAAGCCAAGAGCAGCATGTTGAAAAATCAGATGTTTAACTCAACCATTCAGTGCATTGCGCATTTTTCCTCCATGGCAGAAGATGTCTGCAGTTGGAAAATCCATCCAGTTGGTCTCCCAAATACCTTTTTTGTATGTATGGGTTGTACAAATATCGGACAATCAAAACATGGGGAGGATGCATACTTATATATTGGATTTCTCAAATGTTTGTTAGCAATTCCATAACCTTTTTACGCGAAATGCTGGAGTAACTCAGTGGGTCAGGTAGCATCTCAGGAGAAAAGGAATGGTTGACATTTTTCGTCCGAACCCTTTTTCATCTGCCTGACAGGCTGTGTTACTCCATCCTTTTGTGTCCATCTTTGATATATACCCGCATCTGCAGTTTCTTCCTACACATTTTCTTACTGCTGGAGTAGAGTAATGGAAAGATCCAGAAACAGGCCCATCAGCCAATTGTGTCCACACCGACTATCAACCACCATTTACACTCTTGCATTAATCCATTTATTTTCCCCTTCACCCTGCATTCTCATCAATTTGCATCATATTCTACGACGCACATATGCATTTGGGGCATATGACAGCGGCCAATTAATCTATCATCCAGCAAAGGTTTGGGTTATGGGAGGAAACTAGGGCAGAGAAAACCCGCACAATCACACCAAGAACATGCAAACGTCTCGCAGTAACACCGAAGGTCATGATTGAACCCGAGTCTCTGGTGCTGTGAGGTAGCTGCACCTGTGTGCCACCCAAACGTGAAGTTCAATGGTTGTTGAGGTGTTGAAATCTCATTGTCAAATTGTGTGCCAAATGATGAACACAAATAATCCGTTCTATTAATATTAATTGGGAGAGATGCAGTGGCTGGATGCAATAGGTAATTGTCTTCAGAGGAGTGCCTTGAGATCTTCTGTGTCCTCTGGAGAGACCAAATTGGGCCTAAGGAAAAAAGCCAACTTATAGATGGCCCATCTGACAATGTACTTCAGTACTGTTGTAACATATTAGCCTAGACATTTTGGTGAACACCTTTAGATGGAGAGAAATGGTCCACTAATAGGCCTGTAAGTGCATTTTAGAGTTATATACTTTAGGTAGATTGTTTAGGTCTGTTGGATCTAGACAATGTCCCGTAAAATTCCTCCAGTAAAATTCCACTAAATGTGACCCTGGATTTTTACTGAACTTAATCCAGGTAATACCTTCAAACATTAAAACATCAGAGCTACTTTTTTTTAAAAATAGTACTGTTTGCCTTTTTAAAATATTTAGTACGTTACAGCATTTTAAAATGTTCTTTTTCATTCTCATTGAGCTTTACTGGATGTTGATTTGTGGTTCCAATACTTCTCACTTCCAGACATAAATCATCTCCTTTGGTTCTCGTCAGCTTCATTGAGCAATGGTTATAAACGTATAGGTGTAAGAACATCCCCCCCCCCCCCCCCCTCTTATCAAACACATGGTACAGAGGAAGAGTATGATTTTAATAGATATAATAAAATGAAATAACTAGTGTCCAAGAGAACATCAGCTTCAGTAAATTAAGCCAAATATATTTGGCCTGTATTTAAAACTTTGATTTATGGCATTACAGCATGTTTGCCTAATCTTACTTCTATAGTTTGCAAAGGAGCAGAAATTAAGCTACCAATATGCAAGTACCTAAATATTTCATGGAGTGTTCCCACAAGAGGCTTAATGTCTTTGAAAAAAACTTTCTTGGGATGCGTACACATTACTAGCCCTCGGTTGTTCTGAAAAGCTGATGTGATTATATTTGTATGAGTAGTTTACCAGCTATTTCAGAGTCACGGGGTTGGAGGGCGAAAGGCTCCCCTGAAGAACACTGATGCACTTGTGGATTTTTTAGGCAATCTAACAGTTACCATGGTAATTGTCTCCTTTCTTCTGGTGTCAACATAATTTACTAACATGTTGAATCTAGTTTTGCATTTCTCTGTTCAAAGTTGTGACCATCGGTCCTGATCTGTTACTTGGGCTGCTGCAGTGTCAGATACCTACTAATATCCATTCATGTTGGCATCAAACAATAAACAAATTGGTTCTCTTCCTTTGGCAGCAGCAAGCGTCTGGTGGTAGTACTACAGAACGATTCAAACTTCCATCCCCGACATGCCTACACCAGTGAAGATGAGGCCTGGAAGTCTTATCTTGAAAACCCATTGACAGCTGCCACAAAAGCAATGATGAGCATTAATGGTGATGAAGATAGTGCGGCTGCCTTAGGATTACTTTATGACTACTACAAGGTATGTCAACTTCAAATACTAGATGCTGTTCTCCATCTTGTCTCCTCTTCTGAACCTAAGCTGTTGTTATTTTATATTTGGATGTTGTTGTATCTTTTAGGTACCCAGGGATAAGAGGCTCATGCCACTTGGTAAAGTAGCTGATGCACAGGATGATCAAGAGAAAAGGTACCTTTGTTACTTTAGAAATATGTTTGGTCAATCATGACAGTGTATAGGGTGAAATGGACAGCGAATGAAGAGATTGTATTGGTGAAATCAGTGATGCTTACCATTGTTGGAAGAGCCAAACTGCGAGGCATGTCATTACTGCAAAGCTATCAGAATCTGTGCAAGGATGGTCTTCATATTTTTCTGAGGTTTGCTTGTTCAGATCAGTGGATCTGCAAACTATTGCAAACCTATAAAACAGTTAAAGACCATTTGATTCATTTTGTGCCTGTGCTGCTTGTTTTAAAAAAGAGCTGTCCTTTAGATTTGCATAGTTTAAATTTTATTTGGTAAGCATAAAAGTAAATATTTTCATGCAGTAAAGATTACAGCAAAGGCAGCAGAGTTCTGAATGACCTCACATTTATGGAGTGTAGAAAATGGGAAGCCAGCCAGCATTAGGCTTTGAATACGGCATAATTTAATTAAAATTCTCATAAAGCGCAAGAAAAATGTCAGGCACAGAATGATCCAAGGAGGATTTTAAATACAGCTGTTGTATGTCAATAAGGTCATAAGAGTCAAACAACACAGAAACAAATCATTTGGCTCAGAAGACCCATGCTAACCATCAAGTATCCGTCTTTACCAGCTTTTGGTCCATAGCCATCTATATTGGCCGTTCCAGTGCTCGTCTTGATACTTTGAAAATGTTGTGAAATAACCTGCCCCAACCACCCTCTCAGGGAATGCATTCCAAACTCTAAACATCCTTATGGGTGGGAAAAAAAAATCTTTCTTGTATTCTTCTGGGAAAAGCTTTTTGTATTAACCATATCATGCAATTAATGCAGATATATTGTCAGGAGTCCAAACGGGTGGCGCCTCGAGCTGGCAGCCTTGCCAGCAGCTGTTCGTCCTTTCAACTTTTTTTTGTTTTTAGTATGTCTAAAAGTGTGTTTTAGTGTGGGGGGGTGGGGGCAAGAATAGGGGGGAACTTTTTTTTAGTCAAATGCCTCAGTGGAATGCGCCTTTTCTATCTAGTCGCATTTTTTGCTTGGATTGGTGCAGCCTCTCCCGGAGACGGGCCCAGATCTCCAGCAGCGGGCGCAGCGTGGACTTTCCATCATGGAGCCGGGTGATCCCTTAATGGGGGGTCGCTAAAAGAAGTGCTCCGATTGCTGGCCCACGGACTCTAACATCCTGTAGCCGCGGTCTGCGGAGCTTCTAGCCACGGGTGCGGCGTGGACTTTCCATCGTGGAGTCTGGGATCCCTTGCCGGGGATCGCCAAAGAGGAGCTCCGACCGCCGGCCTGAGTCCTATAACCGTGAATCTCCGGTAGGAAGCGGCCGATTCTGGACCTCCGATTCTGGACGGCGTGTCCGTCCATCCCGACATCTGAGTTTCGAGCATCCCGACAAGAGGGCCTGTACATCGGGCCATCCGTAGCAGCGACTGCGCAGGGTTCATCGCCCCGACCACGGAGGAACAAAGGAGGAGGAGGACTGACTGAATGTTATTGCCTTCCACCACAGTGAAGAATGTTGATTCCACTGAGATAGATGTTCATGTTGTATTCTATTGTATATTGAGCTCTTTTTTTTGTATGGCTGCATGGTAAGTCAAATTCCACTGTACCTTAATTGGGGCATGTGGCAATAAATGTGAATTGAACTTGGCTCATCTAAGATTCTTTCAAAAATCCTTAATTGATTGAACTCTTATTGTTACAACTTTTTGCCCAGTAATAAGTAGGGGCAATGTAACATAAAATAATTTTCAGTCAACCAACTGGGTAATTTTTTCAAACCTATTGCCAAAAGAATCATAGAACTGCACAGCATAGAAATGGGCTCTTTAGCCCGATTTGTCCATGTCTTCCAAGTTGGCATTCTGGGCTAGTTTTATTTGTCTGCAGATGGAACAAAATTCCAGAGTAAGTCAGCAGGTCAGGCAGCATCTCTAGAGAAAAGGTGATGTTTCGGGTCCATGTTCTCCAGAGATGCTGCCTGACCCGCTGACTTACTCTAGTATTTTGCGTCCATGGTATAAACCAGCATTTGCAGTTCCTTTTGATTATGTTCCATTTGCCTGCATTCAGATTTATATCAATTTCTTATCTTGATATCACCCCTCAATGTCTACGTTTGTGCATCTGAGTGGCAAGGGCATATTCTTCTGCAGGGTCATTACAACCAGCCCTAAGCAGTGAGGATGACACATATCAGTTTGGGCACATTACAAGAGGATTTGAGTGCAAGATTAAAGAAATAAGAACAAAATGCTGAAACACTTAGCCATTTAGTCAGCATCTGTGAGGAGGGAAATGCGTTAAAAAATTAGTTTGAAGAGCATTCATTTAGACCTTAATTGGTAAAGATATCTTACTGCTATAATGACCTTAGTGAGAGCACAGTTGGAGTATCATGGATAATCCTTGTTTCCTTACCAAAAAAGTATATACCGAGGGCATGCAGTAAAGATTCACCAGACTGAGTAATGGTATGGCAGGTCTGAGGAGAATGAGTAGGGTTGGTCTATATTCACCAGAGTTTAGAAGAATGTAAATGCAATCTAATTCATAAGAGGGCTTGATGGGGCAGGTATAGGAAGGGTGTTACCCCAGGAATAAATCTGAACAATAGCTTTTCCTGTAACAGACTGCAGGGAGACTGGTCTGTAGTTACTACAGGGCGATGAATTTCCTTTGTTACAAATGGTCACATTTACAGTGTCTCATAGGTCCCTTGGCCTCTCCTCTTGTGGGAGATGAGTTTGTGACTTCAGAACCTTTCTACCAGGTTTTTCAGAAATTCAGCAGGGAAACCATCTGCTCCTGAGCCTTTGTTGTTCTTCAATTGGCAAGTGGCCTTTTAGACCTTGTTGACATTCGGTAATGGCAAGGCTGGACCAAATGGTTTATTGTGAGATGGAGTCAAAGGCTCTGCATTGAAGGTGGGATCATGGTTGATGATAGACACAAAATGGTGGAGTAATTCAGCGGGTTAGGCAGCATCTCTGGAGAAAAGGAATAGGTGATGTTTCGGATCAAAGTTCTCATCCAGTGCATGCTGATGGCCTCTGTCCATTACAAGATTGTATCCATTGCATCTCAAGGTATGTAACCTTGAGAGTTTTCCCTGTAGACAGTGACTGCACTGAAGAAGCCATGCATGCTCTGGTCACGAGCAAGTTATTGGATTCACTGTGCTCTTTTCACTCCTCATGTTCTTTAGGTCACAGGTTTTCAATTGGACTTCAGCTTCAATGTGCTTTCAGAATTGTTTTATTTCCCTTGAAATATGGTGGAGTTTCCAATCCAAGAATTACTTACATTTACTGTTAATTAAGTTGTGGATCTCATCAAACAAGTTCTGGTGTTTTTAGTGGAAAACAGAGATTAATTATTGTGGATTTCCATTCCAAGGAAACAATGTTCCTTGTGTAGGAATGTACTGCATATGCTGGGTTAAACCGCAGACAGCCACAAAAAGCTGGAGTAACTCAGCAGGTCAAGCAGCATCTGTGCAGAAAAGGTGACGCTTTGGGTCGAGACAATGTTTCTTTTTTGGTTTGCCCTTCCAGGAAAATAAATATACTCGATGCCTTATTCTTTGATCTGTCCATTAGAGTTGCAAAGTCAATATCAAAGTGTTTGAGCAATAGTGGAGAGAAATTGGGTCAGATGTTGTTGGGACCGTCCATAAAAGTCGGTCCTGAACCTCCTATTATGGAGTGGATGCTGCCACTGCCTGACAACTTAAAATGGAGCTTCACGGGGTGAGATTTTGATGGAGTGGCAAGTGGGTCAAAGATAATTGGGGGCCAAACTCTGCTGTATTCTTGTTGACATGCATACATGCATAGGCACCTGGCAAACTAAATATGCACACATGCATAGCAGCATACATAGATGAACTCCAGCACTGACATCCTTGCTTTGTGCCACTTCCTCATTTACTCCCCTTGTATCCATTAAATCCTCTGACCAAATTTCTCCTTCAGTATCCTGCTGATCCCTCATCTCTTTACACCCACCCTTCATCCTATTCTGCCTCCACCTTCCACACTTGCTTGATTCTCTTCTCCCTGCCCAGAAATTATCCACTTTGTCCTCTGATCCTACGGATGGATTCCTTCCTTTGCATCTTTTGATCTCCCTGTTCCCAATGCTCTCCAACCTGGGTTTCAGAGGTTATGGCGAGAAGGCATGAGAATGGGGTTAGGAGGGAGAGATAGATCAGCCATCATTGAATGGTGGAGTAGACTTGATGGGCCGAATAGCCTAATTCTGCTCCTATAAACTTAAGACTTTATTTACCCTTGTATCCTGTCACAATGCAGCATTTCCTTAGCAAAGGGTCGGTTTATGTCATGATGTTGCAAACCTGAAACTGATAGTCTTGTGTTGGCAGGTGGGTTTAGTGATGGAGCCCAGAGGCACTAATATTGGTGGTAGAGTGGGAGTGGTTTGGGGAGAAACGAGGACTAAGGAATGTTTTGTCCTCTCCCAAAGATTACTTCTCTCTTTGACTATTTTCTCATCCTTTTAATAAACTTGAAGTCTAATCAATCAGTGCTCTTTTGTCTTGAATGTCAGGAGAGATACTAATGACTTTGAATCAATATGTTTGCATAGTTAGAAGTAATTTAATTCAAAGCCGATTGAAGCCTTAAGGGCCGGTCCCTTTTAGGCAACTACAGGCGACTAGGCTGGCGCCACATGGTGTCACCTGTATGGTCGTGAGTAGTCTCCTCAGTCGCCCAAAGAGTCGTAGCATCTTTCTGGTCGCCGCTGGATTTTCAACATGTTCAAAAATTTGAATTTCTACATCAGAATACCTACATCAACCGGCCTCGGGTACCGGTGATTGAATTGTCTTCAGCCGACAGGGTTGTAGCTTGTCGCGGGTGGACGTAGGTTGACTTCTGTTGTCGCCTGTGTGCTCGTCGGTTGCCGTGGGTGTGGTCATAAATGGATGTCCTAATGGGTCGCTGGTTGTTGGTAGCTTGCTGTAGCTTGATGTTGACTAGGTGGTAGGTTGTTGTAGCTTGTCATAGACATTGTCATAGCGAGGGTCCAGCCGCCGGTTTTTCAGCGACCTGCTACGACTATGACAGTCGTTGGTAGTTGCCTAAAAAATCGCCCATGGGACAGGCTCTTAGAATGTTGAAAGTGAGGGATCGGTTTTTGCTGATGTAAGCTTTCATCAAGTATAATATCAATTGAGAATGTCTAAATCATTCAAACACTGTCTATAGAATTGCTATCTATATATAAATTATAAGCGTGCCTGCTAACATTCAAAATGCACCAAGGTATTTGTGTTTTAATGGCTTCATGCAAACCAATCATCAACATTAATGAAAGATAACATTTTCAATTACCTCGTTCACACTTGTTTTAATCATCTTTGATCTGCATAAAGCTGAGACAATGTATAAATTAAGAGATGAATGGGTTGTGGTTGCTTTGCTTTACAATATTAATAAAGTGTTATTTAGCTAATACTTTAACATAGGGACATTTAGCACCCAAAACATTGTATAAACTGGATAAAAAAAACATTGGCTACTGAGACATGGCGTGAAATTATAATTACTGTCCGACAGATGTTTGAAGTGTATAATTGCATGATGTTTCCTGTATTATCTGTTGCAGCAAATTCCTTAAAAATGAGGGAGTATTCTTTCATTCATTCAAGGGAGCGAAATTGTGCAGGCACCAAAAATGTGGATTTCGATGAGTGGCCAACACTAAAGCATGTTCTTGAATATCTGGATATGCCTGTAGGGATCGGTGTTGTGAGTGGCTATTCCCAGTTAAGTGTAGCTTGCAGTGCTTAATATTAACCTGTACTTCTTAAAGCGGTGATGCATACAATTGAACTAGGTGCTAGCAACCATGTACACAGCGAATATGACCTGGGAAATGTTATAGATTTTACAGAGGATAAGGGCAAGTATTATAATTACATTTGGAAGTTGGATGGGAGGCCTTGATGGAGGAAATGCAGGTGCCTCGAGAAATACTCAGTGGAGGTCAGTGCCAGGTGTCACGAGCTGAAGATCTGGATGCAGTACTGCAAGTTATTCAGTGGCCACACATTAGTGGTGGAGGTCAGTGAGTGTACAAATGCAACATTTGCTATCATGCACAAATGCTATCAACTGCACCATTAACATTGGGCGTGGTTCAATTTTCTTTGCACCTCAATCAATTACGTACCAATTCTTTCCACCAATCCGGATTCGTATTTGATGATTATGTGCTTGTTCTCATTGTTACTCACATGGAACGGCTGCAACCATACACCCATGTTGCAACTTGCATACAATGCCCTTTATTCAAAAAAAAAAGCTTTAATTAATTAAATGAAGAGATGAATGAAAATAAATACAGTCAGACCAACCAAACACAGTGAGCAACACACCTCTCTAATACAGGGCAGGGTGCCACACAGATGGAAGGTGCAAGAACCAACCAAAGTGGACAAGGTTTGCCTGCATATTGTATCTCAAAGCAAAAATTGTGCAGGGACAGCAGTTGCTGAGTTTTTTATGGCTTCAGACCTGCCGCTGGACAATGATCATCTCTTTAACTAGCCGTGTTTCTTGCATCTCCTGCAGTAACCCCCCCACAACTATTCCAGGTTCTAGCTGCTAGAGGTCATGCTTCACGTCTCTCTCTGATCTCTTCCAGTGTAATTTAGCTGCCAGTCATCAACCATGCTCGGGTGCCGAGCTGTGCATGTGTAGGAGTACTTGCACAATCAAATGCGCGTGGACATTTTTGCTTGTCTGATTAGTTGACATCTGTATGAAATATGGCACAATCTTATTTATAAAATAGGTTTGAATATTTGCAGTGACATTTAATTTTTGTATCTGGCACAATTGGATGTGCTAATAAGTAACAGAGTAAGATTGGAGCGCATGATACATGGTGAAGAATTGGAGCTGTGATATATACTGTTTGCTGTGTACAGTGGAGATGAGGACAGCTTTATCATTTCTGAGGTTGTGAATTGAATAGGAGACTACCATATAGCTTGATTCCTGCTTGACTAGGCATTGCAGGACTCTTGGTAATCCGAGCAACAGATGAATTATTACTGTGCACTGATGGTCTACTATTATCAATGTGCTATAGCAGCATGAACTTCAGTGAATACTTGTTGCGCATGTGCGTGTTTTGCTTTGAAACTGGAGTCTCTGGATAACCCGACTTGCTCCATGGTTATCTTTTGGTTGGCTGTGCTAGCTGAAATTTTGATGGCACATTGGAATATGGTCAGCAGATTTTATTTTTTTTACTGCAATGGGGCGAGTTGATATATGGAATCCTAATGGATTCTGCATACAGTCTGCGGCATCCTGCACGATGGGTAAATCAGCAATCATGACAAGCTAGTTTTAGGTGTTTATAGAACATCCGGGACTTAATGCAATAATGGATATCTAACTGCAACGTTTTGCAGATATCTCCAGCGTTTGACTGGGAGGTGCCAGACTCAAAGTCCATAACCAATATCACCTTGACACCAAGTTAATGGAGAAATCTTGAGATCAATAAGGGGTGGAAGATTGCAACCTTCACGTGGTCCGCCCTGTTTCGACTAATGCAATCAACTCGACGTGCACAAACGGAAGATCAAATAGAACAAGTTGTCCTACAACTTTAGGCTGTGCACGCCACACAAAAGAAGAAGAGATCAATAAAACACCATTCAACATTTGCCTCATCACTTTCGGTAGATTAGTAGAATTTGAAATAAGTTTTGAAAGTGCTTGTTTCATCCTGCATGCCAAATATGTGCTAGTTCATAGTTTAATTGACTACTATGTCGCCTTATGGGAAATTGTGGAGGGAATGTATGGGGATGTGAGAAGAAAATTGGGATGAATATAATGGAAGTTTGATTGGTAAAAATGCGATGGACCAAATGCCTGTTTCCTGGAAGTATGAATTTGAATCACAGATTTTCAAACACATTTTGCATATGCATCCAGAATGCATTTCAAATTTTGCATTTTGGGAATTAAATGGCGGCAGATGATGCACTATGTAAGCAGAGGCCTGGGAGTGTTGTAGGACAGATAGATCTAGGGTACAAGTATATAATTCCCTGAAAGTGGTTACTTTAGCAGATGGGGTTCCTTCATTGGCTATGGCATGGAGTTATAAGAATTGCAATGTCATGATACAATTGTGTAAAATGTTGCTTAGACTACACTTGCAGTTCAGGAAGGCTGTGATTTAAGTTAGAGAGGGTGCAAAAAATATTATAAAGTTGTGGCATGGATTGGAGAGATTGAGTTATAAGATTGGGTTTTCTTCGAGTGCAGGAGGCTGATGATGATCTTGGAGATTTATAAAATCATGAGGGCCGTAGATAGGGTAAATAGTCAGTCTTTTAGCCTGGAATCATGATTGGCATCGATGAGTTACGGTGAAAGGCCAGTTTCCATGTTGTAGAACTCATTATGTAGCATTGATGAAGGGTTTCCCCTTTGCAGAATATGTATTTAGTATATGAAGTTAAGTGCTGGGGTATACGAGCTGGGGTAACTACACACTGGTCAACATCATAACCTGCCCGCTCAGTATTATTTCAGTAATGTTCAATGCACACAAATGCTCATGCCTTTGTGATTTATTGTGTAATTTACTCTTAAAGGTGCTTTGAAATTCTAAGTCAACATGGTGCCAAAAAGATGAAATTTAAGGGTGTTAATTTCTTGGTGTTAATTTCAGGGTAATTTTGAGGTTTCACTTTTACCAATATCATACTTTGATTTCGGTGAAGTATCATAAAGCAGCTTCAGACTTTTGGCTAATACTCTCTCTTGATGCAATTACATCAGACTATGATCATTTGTTCTTTATGTCGTAATTCAGTAATTTGCTACTGTACTTAAAATTAAATTAAGTTGCAGCAACAACCTGGTGGTTAAAGGCACTACCCAATGTAACTTAATAACAAAAAGACCAGGAGCATCACAAGTTTGATTCGAGGTCAGCTCTGACCTCATCCGGAACACTGATTGGGCAACACATTTTAAACCCTGTGTGCAGTTTCAAGTTTTTTTAAATTTATTAGCATTGATGAATCTTCTTTTGAAAGTCTGAACAGCTTAAAGGCATGAGTCACAAAGAATAGCTAGTTGCGTAAGATATTGATACTAGGCCTGTCATCTATAAAGGTGGATCCAGTTAAGAGGCAGTGTTTTTTTCTTTTTCACTGTCATTCCTAGGTTTGTTCCTCGATAAGGTTTGGTTCACTCTGGTTCTCCTTGAGCACCAATGTGAATGGCTATATTCACTAACTGCTGCCAGAGGAGGTAGTTGAGGCAGGTACTAAAGCAACATTCAAAAGACATTTGGACAGGTACGTAGATAGGAAAGGTTTGGAGAAATATGGAGAAAGGTTTGAGTGAAAGGTGGGCAGCTGGGACTAGTGTAGATGAGACATCTTGGTTGACATGGGAAAGTTGGGGCGAAGGGCCTGTTTCCATGCTGTATGACTCTGACTGCTCAATAGTTAAATCTGAGAGGATATCACAGCCAAGCATAATTCTGACCTTGAGTAATCACTTGGAAATATTTGTAACTGGGGAGCAACAGAGAAAGGTATCTTTTTTTTTTTAATGGCGTCTTTCACACCATTTCAACAAAATGTGGCGGATAGACTGAAACTGGGACCTTCCTGGTGGATAGCTTAGTCACTGGCTGAATATGCATCAGCAAGAGAAGGGGAAGAAGTTGATAATCTGTTGGTGAAGTGTGTCTTTTTTCGTACTAAACCTTCGTGAAATTTTCAGCTGCCATATATTTTGTTCTATTGACTGTAATCGAATCTGTGTAGGTGATTCCAGGCAATAGCCAGTGTTTGAGAACATACATAGAGCTAGCAATTAGAGCTGAATTTCAACTATAGCTAGGTCTCTGGAATATGATAGAAATGAAACAAATCCTGAGAGTTCAAATGCTTTCTGTTGCTACCGGTTCACACTAGGGCGGTCACGGTGCCGCAGTGGTAGTGTTGCTGCCTTCCAGCGAATGTAGCGCCAGGAGACTGGGGTTCAATGCCGACTACGGGTGCTGTCTGTACGGTGTTTGTGTGTTTCCCCCCCCGACCTGCGTGGGTTTTCTCCAAGATCTTCGGTTTCCTCCCGCACTCCAAAGACGTACCGTTTTGTAGGTTAATTGGCTTGGTAAATGTAAAAATTGTTCCGAGTGGGTGTAGGATAATGTTAATGTGCAGGGATCGTTGGTCGGCGCAGACCCGGTGGGCCGAAGGGCCCGTTTCCGCCAACTAAACAAAAAAATAAACTACATTAATAAATTATAATTTGAGGTTGTTCACTTTCGATTAATTATGAAAGTACATTTTTTGATGGCATTCTTTTTCCCGCTTTATTTCTTTATCAGAAATTGCCTTCCGTCATCTGAAAATCAGAACAATCTAGATGTGCAAGACAATCGGGTGCAAGTTCTGAAGTCCCTCCCTGTGAACCTGTCTTTGCACCCAGAGCACTTGGACGTTTCAAAGAGGGAGACTTATGGTGCAAATACAGCTGAGAACATGCCTGTGTCAGTGGCAGGAGTAGCTGTGGTTAGCATCAAGACGGAGGGTTACCCCACGAGCTACTCGGGGACAATGACGCCCACTGTGCACTACAGCAGAGCTGAGAGTGATGAACAGAGAGGGGTGATTTTTGAACAGAACCTCGGCAGCAATCAGTATGAAGTGCTCACTGTCACACACGCCAACTACCTCAAGGATGACCAGCGCAGCACACCTGACAGCAGCTACAGTGAATCATTTAAGGAAGGAATGCCCGAAGTGAGTTGCAGTTTAAAAATATTTAATATGTACATTTTATATAAATGAGAAGCTACTTTTTTTGCTGCAAAATAAATGTTTTTTTGTATGAGAGAATACACATGCATTTGGTGTGTTAGAAGCAGTTCCGTCTTGCAAAGACCTGTGGATTGCGTGTCCATATGACTTACAGTTTTCTTGATAGAGTTTTGGGCAAAGGCTTGGAGGTATATGACTGATGAGAAGGGAGTTTTTAGCCCTCTCTTCTCAAGGCTGGGAAAGGTTAGTATATTGGTCACATTAAGCTAAATGTCACATTCTTGCTAAATGTCTGTACCAATGGTGCAAAAGATCTAGATACTTATTCTAGATGCTTATTTTCCAATTCTCATAGTGCAATTAGACTAGTACTGGCTTAAAGAGGTTGCATTTCAAGACCTGTGTCAAAATTAATGTTAAATTGGCAATAAAACTTGTGCACATGTACCATAAATTTTAGAAATGATTTGACAATTTCCCTTCTCGTTCCCAACTTCCTTATCAGTTATTACATACTCATCTGAGGTTGGAAAGCAAATGTTGAACAATAAAGAAAGCTGATCACACCCATGTGGATATGTAAACATTTAGATGTGTATACAGGGTGATCTTGATTATTTTTAAATGCTACAGCTTTCCCTCGACTCATCCTGCCCTTGAACAGCAGCCAAAGTCAATTGGTTTGGAGGACATGTCCAGGAAAGGTAGCTGCAAAAGAATAGAAATTGCCCATGTGGGAACAAGTGGTTGTTGGCTCTGTTTGCAGTAGATTGTGTGAAGCATTTGCAAATATGTGATTTCTGCGATGCAAGATAATACTCAATTTAGATTTGTGAGAACATCTAACACAAGGAATTCAGACCATCACCAGTACTTGCTTCTAAACAGGAAACATAGAAACATAGAAACATAGAAATTAGGTGCAGGAGTAGGCCATTCGGCCCTTTGAGCCTGCACCGCCATTCAATATGATCATGGCTGATCATCCAACTCAGTATCCCGTACCTGCCTTCTCTCCATACCCTCTGATCCCCTTAGCCACAAGGGCCACATCTAACTCCCTCTTAAATATAGCTGGTAGCAGTTGAATAACACATGAAAATTAATATTGTCCAATAAAATGGTGCAATGTAGTTGAATATTGAATTGTCACAAGGTTTTCTGTATATTTGTGGGAGGTTTTTAATGGCCATCGGAAGCTTTGACGCAGTAAAATTTTCATTGGCTCCAGCACCTTTTTGGCATAAAAACACTCGCCAAAATAATGTCAGCTGTCATGCTGATTTTCAGTCTTGCTGATCTGATAAACAAGAGTTCCTATTTACAATGAGAACTAGACTTTACTGCTTTCCCCCCTGAAACTGTCCTATGTCAAGGACCAACGCTCAGACTGAATACCTCGTGCTCATTGAGCATCACGACTTCCCGTCACCCTGAGTTGAGCCTTGCACCTTGGCCTAAATGCTTTGTCTGTGGACATCACCATTCAGCTGCTGTTTCTAATCTCTGTCACATCTGTGCTGCCTCTCATATTCAAGGACAGGGGACATCATCTAGCTGCCCTTGAGCCACAGGAATAGGCAGATTAGGTGTGAACATTTACCTGCATTGCAGGCTTGTTTAATGGGAATACATTTATAGACTGTGGTCATGTCCTTGGAGAGATTTCCCAAGCGCGAGTTCTTGCCCTGGGGTTCCCATTGAGCCATTGTACAAAATAAAATCTAGAGCCATTGTTCTTCACTAGTTAGTCCAGCTCCCAGTTACCCATGGAGAGCCATCTCCCTCACTCCTTCCTCACATCTTTGCAGCATCCATTCAGTCTGTAGTTGCACTCCCCAGTAAAGTTCATCTTCGTTAATCTAGCACACTTTCCAGATCATTAGATGTTATTCCAATTAATACTACAGCGCACTTGTAAATCACTTTTTGCAGATGTGGCAAGCTGCACTATAGTAGAGTAATAAACTTTAGAGCACTAGAGTATTGATTGGAATAATATTAAATAGTCCAGAAAATCTGCTCACTCAGCACCTGTAAAGCCCTAATTTCCTGGTGAGCCAGATGCCAAACTTCTTTCTGAAATGTTCAGTCTTGCTGATCTAATAAACAAGAGTTCCTATTTACAATGAGAACTAGACTTTACTGCCCCTCCCCCCCCCCCCCCCCCCAAAATATGCAAATTTCTGAACAATTGGATATAGGATTTTCAGAGTCTTGCTATACCTGGAAATATATAGTTACATACTCGTTTATTTCTATTCAGCATAGCCTTAGCTCTCTATAGTAAATTAATGTAATATGTAGCCATTGTTGCAATATAATAAATATGGTAATGAATTTATGCACTGCAAGGTTCTAGTATATGATAGCATACTGTAAATTACAGGTCTGGCAGTATCTGTGAAAAGGAAACCAAATTAATTTGGTCAATTAATTAATTCTAGATCAATAATCTACCATCAGATCCAAATCCACCTCAAATTTCCAACATCAGCACTAATTTGCTTTTGGTACAGCAATGTGCTAATGACAGTATAATTTATTTTAGAAATATTATTTGAGGGATAATTATTTGTCAGGCCCGAAAGAAAGTTCTCTGCTGTGAACTGGAATAGTTACATAACATCTGTTATGTTCACTTAACCTTTGTTTTACATCTCATCTAAAAGATGGAACTTAAGAGTATTCAGCACACCATTAGTATATCTGCAGTACTGCTCTGACGTTGATAACCTAGTTTTTGGACTCCTGTTCTTAAGGAGTCTGATTTGAACCCACAACCATCGGCCACAGTTGAGAATGCTGGTCAGCTCACAGTCACACTCTCCTAGCCATATCTAATTTAGACCTGTTAAGATTTCTGCCTACAAGTCCTTGTAGGGCTGGTTAATCACTATTCCTGTTGACACTGCATGAAATCAATTCCAATGTGCGGGCATTTCTTGTTTGCAAACCATGAGTCTTTTTAGCGTTTTGGGACATATGGAGAAAGAGCTTCTCGTCTTCCCACTCACTAATTGTTTCAGGCCAATGTGCTTTGCATGCATCTTATATGGGACTTTCACCCGACATCTAGCCAGGCAGTGCCCAAGCTGTGTTGACAGTTTTCAGCCAGTTTGTAACCAGAATTTCCATCCATCGGTCTCTCAGTGATGATTGCAATATAAACTCAGCTGTAGCTTGCTCCTGGGACGGCCTAAAAAAAATCAGTTTCATGAACCATAATTGATTGAATTTATTTTAGAATAATGGCCCACTACGGTCTTTACTTGCAATAATTTAAGACATCTGGACATAAATATGCACATTTCCAATTATAAAGGTTATATGGTGCATCTTCCAGGATGCAATAGCAGCCTGTAGCTATGCCTTTCTGACCTGCTGTAAAACAATCCAACATAGCTATGGAATTCAATGTTATTTAATAACTGTGTCCTGCTGCTTTTGCTGTTGTGTTACTTAGAAGAATGGTAACTCCAGATAGTTGAATGGCACTCTCCTAGACATAAATTTAAGACATTAAAAAATAATCCTGTTAGCAGTTGAAATGAAGAATAACACTCAACTTTATTAAGATAGTGTATACCTTTTAAATTATTTTCATTTTGTCATTCTTACAACCAATACTTCCTTGAAGTTATAGTACAAACCAATGCGTTAAGATTTATTTGCATACTCATTTGCAAATTTGAATATGTCCCTTCCGGTACTC
The DNA here is from genome assembly GCA_963514005.1 of Raja brachyura. The sequence goes on along the minus strand of OY740784.1, from coordinate 92,460,314 downwards.
TTCTGAAACTGATCTTGATAGATTGTCACATGTGAGCCTGTAATGGGTGGCCTATTGGATTGGGTGGCTGGTTTGCAGTCTGGACAGCTTACAGCACGCGTGGAAGGTGGAGAAAGGAGAGGATTGTTGGGGAATGCTCGGTTGGTGATGGGTAGGGCATCAGGATTGTTGACTGAATAGGATTTGACCTGAGGGTTTGGATAATTTCTCACTTGCCTGCAGGCATCCCAGGTCTGCAGGACTAAAGGACCTGTCCCACTTGTTGATTTTTTTCGGCGACTGCCGGCATCATTGACTTGCGTATCAGGCCACCGAAAAATTCACGGCTTGATGCGTCTTGACGCGGCATGATGGCGTTTGACGCTTGGTGTTTTTTCATGTTGCAACTTTTTTTTGTCGCCGCTGGATTTTGAAATGTTCAAAATCTTTTGACGACACTGATATGACTCTGGCAGTCGCCGAAAAAATCGCCAGGTGGGACAGGCCCTTAAGCCTGGTGATCTGGAAGCACCCAGTAATGGTAATCCCAGACCAATGTGGTCCAAGTAGTCCCATGGTACTCAAATGACTGTGGCATGGGGGGGGGCGACATAATCCCTGTATTCCCTCAACTGGGAATTGCTTTGGGGGTTACAAAGGTGCTTTGTATCGAGTACTGCCTGTCAAATTCCATGTTTGGCATAACCAGACTTGAAAATGGCCATAGCTTCAATTTGCCTCTTGGTTAAATCAACATTCATCCAGCCAGTGCTGAAAAAGCCAACCCAGTGCAATCCAAATTCTTGGCATGCAGCCTATCTCCCTTCCTAGGTATAATATTCTACAGACCCTCTCCATGTTATGGCAGGGTTCTGGTCCTGAAAATAGACATATAAAGCTGAAGTAACTCAGTGGGACAGGCAGCATTTTAGTCCAATCAAAGTAATACCTTCACACACCACCGATTGCAAAATAATATATTTTACTGCAGTGAATTACAGTATGGTCCCCTAAACACCATACTAAAAGTCCTAAATAATCCTAGCATGGTCAAGTGGTGTAGTTTGCATAATTTGCAAATTAGCTTCCGCCATTAGAGAAAAGTCATAATTTCCAGGGTTATAATATAAGCAGCAATTCAAGTACCCAAAACCATGTTTTCATGATCTGTGAAAATGATGAACATGTTAACAGGTTAATATTATGAGTTTAACTTGCATGATTTAACTTTTTCAATCAGAGAAAATAAAAATTGTCTGATATCTTTGCATCCGTGTGTCTGATACAAAAAATGGCATCAACATTGTTCTGGACTTGCTTTAGGTCTTCTGCTTTGCCTACACCAAAAACTCTTGGTGTTGTATCGCATCCAAGCAATGCATATACGAGAGTGGTCTGGAACAGATTTTCTTTCCCAAGATCTTCATTGTCTTCTTTATGTTCCATATCCTGTGCTTTTTGGTGTTGGCTTTGGTTTCAGATTTCATGAATAGCTCCTTCTTGATTGCTTCTCCATGGCAGCACAACAAGATTAGCACATCTGTATCATCACCAATAAGAATGGTGTCAACAATCTTCACTGACTCTACTGCTGTTTTGACGATCAGCATGTCTGCATCTTCTTTGGCATGAATCTGGTCCTTTTTCTTCTTCTTCTTGCATTGGCGTGCACAGCCTAAAGTTGTAGGACAACTTGTTCTATTTGATTCTACACACTGGGTTGATTGCATTTGTCGAAAAAGGGCGGACCACGTGAAGGTTGCAATCTCCCACCCCATTCAGGTCCTGACAACTGTTTACAACCCAAACTGTTCCCAAGTTGGAAGTGCAGCAACAAATTAAGGTCCCACATGACAGAAGATGCCTGCAGCATCCAGCAGCCAATAAACCCATCCTGCCTGTCGCTCAAACACTTCTCCACATATGCAGACTCTTTAAGTTGAGTTTTCATAAGATGGGGAGGACATGTAAATTGAAGATTAACTGGGTAGGTATGATTCAAGAACAGAGTTCAATTTCGTAACTGATAATGAGGGAAAAAAAACAAAATCCAATTTCGCCTAGAAATTTCTTCACTCAGCAAAGTTAAATGGTACCATGCACATGAACATTGCCTTAGCATAGATTAGAGCAATCTGTTTTGGCTGGTTTAAGCCTAGTTGGAAATTAGACTACTGATTTTCTTGTGGGATCTTTCTTCTTGGCACAAATCTTCCAGATGATGTACATTGTGGTGCAATGGCCAAAATTAATCTCCCACCTGATTTTCGACTTCAATGCTATGCAATAATAAAGTTGCAGAACAACCAGGTGTTGCTAATGCCATTTCCCCTGAAGCAGTACTATTTAAAGAGCTGACACTCAAATTGCATTCTCACTCAGAGCTATGACCTCCTGTGGGCTCAGACCTTGTAGTTTACAGTTCATTGCTTCATTCAGGAGATCACCTGAACTCTATATGGAGCGGTGACTTCACTTTATTCTTAAGTCTTGATAAAGCAGTTGCGGGCATCTATCTGTGTGGCAGGGTTACCCAAAGTGCAGATATTTGTAGAACGTGCTTGTGTGGTATTGCTGCTTACAGACGCCTCCCTGGTGACTTCAGGTCCTGGCTGAATTCCTGTAGTCTGTGTTTGCCCTGCTTGCTGAAAGAATATGCCTCAGCCCAACCAGATTTCTCTGAGAGCATGCTCCCACTTCCCCTATAATTGCACCGTCCATTTACTAAGTGCCAATAGTTGTCATTGATGAACAGAACAGGCTGTGCTGCATCTGCGGAATGGCTTACAACACTGTGATTCTTTCTGCTGCTTTTGTACCATTTAGTTTAGTCTAGAGATATAGCATGGAAACAGGTCTTTCAGCTCACTGAGTCTGCGCTGACCAATGATCACCCATACACTAGTTCTATCCTGCACACTAGGAACAATTTACAGAAGTCAATTAACTTACAAACCTGCATGTCTTTGGAATGTGGGAAGAAACTGGAGCACTCGGAGAAAGCCCACATGGTCATAGGGAGAACATTCAAACGCTGTACAGATAGCACCCGGATTTGAAATATAGTAAAGTGATTTCTAGGCCCAAGTTTCAATGGCTACAAAAGGAAAAATAATTCTTCCAGAATAAATATAACATTTAGGGATCTGAAGATCGGTGACCTGAAATGTTGCCTATCTGTTTTCTCCAAAGATGCTGCCTGTACAGCTGAGTTACTAAAAGACAGTTTTTTTTTTTAAGTATAAGAAGGCAGGGCTGCCAACTCCCAGGCATTGAGCATGAGACTTGCGCATTTCACGAAATTCTCACGCTCCCACGCTGATCACAGAATTTCTCACACTCAAAAAAAGGTGTGTGAATAATAAATAAATCAATAAAGTTACGGACTATTCAATTCGGCCAAGGCTTCCAGATCTCCTCCACATTCACCAATGAGAATAATACTCTGTTGGCGAGTTTCCCGTAAAGAACGAGCAATTTGATTGTCTTAAGCCCATCGCACACTATTTAAAATGGCAATGTAATTGCAGTACTAATTATTCCATTTGACATTCATGGAACCAAAATCTGCAGGTGCTGGAAGTTCAAAATAAAGCAAAAGTTGTTTTGGAGGTGAGTAAAAACCATGAGGGGATTAGATAAGGTGAATGCATAGTCTTTTTCCTGGGTAGTGATTCAAGAACTAGAGGGCATTAGTTTAAAGCAAGGGTGTCAAACTGCCGATCCATGAAGGGGTCCAATCCGGCCCGCTGGATGATTTTGGGGGGGAAAAAAAGTCTAAACTAAACTACACATTCCTGTGCAGATGGTGTAATGGGTGAGACACAGCGGTGGTCCCTGCACTGACCCCTGAGGCACCGCTCACACCTCCCCCCCTCGTCTCCGGCGGCTCTGTGTCCATCAGCCGCTCTGTCCACACCCCATGGAGTTTAACCCCGGCTTGGAGCCAGGGGTTAAACCAGGACCAGGTGAGTGGGGGCATCGGTGCCACCTGAGTCCAGAGCCAAGGCTCCGCTCCGATGGCCGACTCCCGGGTCACTAACCCTCACCTCCCCCGGACCCCAGTTGGACACGGAGCACCTGACACACACACACACGCACTCTCCTTCACTCGCTCGCGCGCACTCTCCTTCACTCACTCGCGCGCGCGTACTCTCCTTCACTCACTCGCGCGCGCACACTCTCCTTCACTCACTCGCGCGCGCACACTCTCCTTCACTCTCGCGCGCGCGCACACTCTCCTTCACTCACTCGCGCGCGCGCACTCTCCTTCGCTCACTCGCGCGCGCACACTCTCCTTCGCTCACTCGCGCGCGCACACTCTCCTTCACTCACTCGCGCGCGCACACTCTCCTTCACTCACTCGCGCGCGCACACTCTCCTTCACTCACTCGCGCGCGCACACTCTCCTTCACTCACTCGCGCGCGCACACTCCTTCACTCACTCGCGCGCGCACACTCTCCTTCACTCTCGCGCGCGCACACTCTCCTTCACTCTCGCGCGCGCACACTCCCTCGCTCGCGCACTCCCTCGCTCGCGCACTCCCTCGCTCGCGCGCACTCCCTCGCTCGCGCGCACTCGCTCGCTCGCACTCCCTCGCTCGCTCGCACTCCCTCGCTCGCGCGCACTCCCTCGCTCGCGCGCACTCCCTCGCTCGCGCGCACTCCCTCGCTCGCGCGCACTCCCTCGCTCGCGCGCACTCCCTCGCTCGCGCGCACTCCCTCGCTCGCGCGCACTCCCTCGCTCGCGCGCACTCCCTCGCTCGCGCGCACTCCCTCGCTCGCGCGCACTCCCTCGCTCGCGCGCACTCCCTCGCTCGCGCGCACTCCCTCGCTCGCGCGCACTCCCTCGCTCGCGCGCACTCCCTCGCTCGCACTCCCTCGCTCGCGCGCACTCCCTCGCTCGCGCGCACTCCCTCGCTCGCGCGCACTCCCTCGCTCGCGCGCACTCCCTCGCTCGCGCGCACTCCCTCGCTCGCGCGCACTCCCTCGCTCGCGCGCACTCCCTCGCTCGCGCGCACTCCCTCGCTCGCGCGCACTCCCTCGCTCGCGCGCACTCCCTCGCTCGCGCGCACTCCCTCGCTCGCGCGCACTCCCTCGCGCGCGCGCACTCCCTCGCGCGCGCGCACTCCCTCGCGCGCGCGCACTCCCTCGCGCGCGCGCACTCCCTCGCGCGCGCGCACTCCCTCGCGCGCGCGCACTCCCTCGCGCGCGCGCACTCCCTCGCGCGCGCGCACTCCCTCGCGCGCGCGCACTCCCTCGCGCGCGCGCCCTCCCTCGCGCGCGCGCACTCCCTCCCTCGCGCGCGCGCACTCCCTCCCTCGCGCGCGCGCGCACTCCCTCCCTCGCGCGCGCGCGCACTCCCTTTCGCGCGCACCCTCCCTCTCGCGCGCTCCCTCCCTCGCGCGCGCTCCCTCCCTCGCGCGCGCTCCCTCCCTCGCGCGCGCTCCCTCCCTCGCGCGCGCTCCCTCCCTCGCGCGCGCGCCCCTCTCGCGCGCGCGCTCCCTCTCGCGCGCGCGCTCCCTCTCGCGCGCGCGCTCCCTCCCGCGCGCGCGCTCCCTCCCGCGCGCGCGCTCCCTCCCGCGCGCGCGCTCCCTCCCTCGCGCGCGCGCTCCCTCCCTCGCGCGCACTCCCTCCCTCGCGCGCACTCCCTCCCTCGCGCGCACTCCCTCGCGCGCACTCCCTCACTCGCGCGCGTGCACACTCCCTCACTCGCGCGCGCGCACACACTCCCTCACTTCAATAAAAATTAGAGGCTAACTGTTTTCATTGTCTGAGTTTGATTGCTGGAAGCAGGCTAATAAAAATAGGTGCAGTTGTGTAGCCTACGTTTACAATTTGTTTAGTTAGGTCTACATTTGTGTCTGCTAATGTTCGATTTCAAATGGTTTATTAATGGAAAGGGTGCATTCGCGCGTGCACAACTGATCCAGCCCGCATGAAATTGCATTTTGCCCGCATGAAGTTGTATTTTGCCCGTGACCTAAAATGAGTTTGACACCCCTGGTTTAAAGTGAGAGAGGAACGATTTAATAGGAACCTGAGGGACAAAATTTTCACGCAGAGGATGGTGGGTATGTGGGAGGAGCTGCCGGGGAAGTAGGCAGGTAAAATGACAGCATTTAAAAGACATTTGGACAGGCACGTGGACAGAAAGGTTTAAAGCGATATGGGCCAAATGCAGATAAATGGGACTAGATTACATGGGGCATCTTGATCTGCATGGACAAGTTGGGATGAAGGGCCTGTTTCCATGCTGTGATTGTACACATTGTAGAAAGGGTGCAATTGCTCTGGAGAGGATCCAGGAGCGATTTATGAGGATGTTGGCAGGGCTGGAATTTTTTTTTCACTTTGAAGAAAGATTTGATAACTGGGATTGTATTCTCTGCAACAACGGAGGTGAAGAACATACTTAGTTGAGGTGAATAATATTATGAGAATAGGACCCGTTTCGCTTCACAAAGAGTGTAAGAAGGAACTGCAGGTGCTGCTTTAAACTGAAGATTGACACAAAAAGCTGGAATAACTCTGGATAGGCAGCATCTCTGGAGAAAAAGAATGGGGTGGTGTTTTGGGTGAAGACCTTCAGACTGAAGAGGTTGAAAACCAGCCTTATAGATGTAAATCACAATGACTGGAGATGTGTGTTATCCAACTAAGGGCAGAAATCAGAATCATATGTTCATCTTTATTGATGTGACACCATAATAAATATAATACAGAAAAAATAATTTAATGGGGTGACACGGTAGCGCAGTGGTAGTTGCTGCACCACAGTTCCAAATTTGATCCCGACTCCAGGTGCTGTCTGTACAGAATGTTTACATTCCCCCTATGACCACATGGGTTTTCTCCAGATATTCCAGTTTCTCCCACATCCGAAAGAAGTGCAGGTTTGTAGGTTAATTGGCTTCTGTAAATTGTCCCTGGCGTGTAGGATGCAACTGGTGTATGGTAGATTGCTGGTCAGTGTGGACTTGGTGGACCGAACATATATATTTTGATTTAATTGAACCATATACTTGGCTGAATATGTGGCATTATTTTCATCTTGTTTCTATAGTCAAAGGGTAAGGTTGATCAATTTATTTGTGCAGAACAGTGATGGAAGTCTGACTCCTCATTGCCTTGTTTCTATTTTTTTTCTCTCTATACATGCATAACAGCATGGATTATAATCTGATTTCCATACATGAATATACTAAGGTCATTCATGTGCTGCACCTGTTGATCAGAGCCAGGATATACTGTGGAATGTAATTGGGAATGTAATTTAGCCTAACCTTTTTCATACCTAATCCAATTTAAAGCATAAATGTTGCATTCAAGTGTAAGTTAAAAGATTTGCTACAGTATGCACCAGATTGCACAATTTCAAGCTGAGAAATGCAAAAGCTCCCTTCCATGGGAGGGGAAACACTCTCTCGGGCTTGCTCGCTGCACTCCCTTGCAGTTTCTCACTCTCAACTGTCACCTAATGTTGGCAGCCCTGAGAAGGCGGCATGGTGGCCTAGCGGTAGAGCTACTGCCTTTCAGTGCCAGGCATCGATCCTGACTACGGGCACTGTCTGTATCTATTGTTCCTGATTACGGGTGCTGTCTGTGCGGAGTTTGTACGTTTTCCCGATGACCTGCGTGGGTTTTCTCCGAGATCTTCGGTTTCCTCACACTTTCCAAAGGCGTACAGGTTTGTAGGTTAATTTGCGTGTATAAATGTAAAACTGTCCCTAGTTTGTGTAGGATAGTGTTATTGTTGGGGAATCGATGGTCGGTGTGGGCCGAAGGGCCTTTTTTTCGCCCTGTATCTCTAAACGAAGCTAAACTAAACTAAATTAACCTCCTCATTTGCTTCTGCGACGGGTCAGAAGTCTGACCATTGGGAGATATTAAGTTATGGAAACAATTCCTCTTTCTTACCATGTACTTCTTTGCTTTAGTCGCACAGGAGCTTTTTTAATGAGGGTTTTAATTGTTGGCCTCGAATCACCTTCCAGGACGATAAGGACCATTCATTCCTATTCCCTATAGTGAAAGTAAGATAGAGTAATTACTTCAGAAATATCATTTGACCCGGTCTTTTCTCAGTCAAGGAGTTCTTCTATTTTTCCTGCATTTGGACAGGCAATATGAAAATGATAGGTGATCTGTTTTGTTATCTGTTTAACCCCAAAAGGCATTGAATTATTCTGGGTTACATTTTGCAGCACATCATCAAATCAGAAAGCCCAAACGATGAGTTTTAGCTGCCTATTAAAACATGTGAAGAACAGCTGAGTTTGCTCCCATTTTTCATCATAACTTCCACCCACTCAAATTCTGCAGCAGAAGAGGACCATACAGTGTTTGAACTTGTGGTGGTGGCTAAATCAGTTATCTTCCTCAGCTCAGAATCTGAGCTATTTGTGTCACTTCTTTATATGCAGACATAAGAATAAAAACAGATTGTTCATCCCCCTTGAGCCCATTTGGTCAGATTGTACTGATGTGCATCCCGATCATATTTTAACACAAATAATTTTTCTCAACTAAAATTATTTTTCAAATTAATTACTTCATCAATTTTTGTTTAAATTAGTAACGGACCCTGGATCATCATAGTTTCATCGGGCAGTATATTGCTCCATAGGTCATTCTTCCGACACATACTCTCGTTTGTAACAAAGAAAAAGGTTGTAGGCTCACAAACGTTTGACTAAATGAGCTTCCAGTCTTTGCTTAATCTTTCTCTATGAACATCTGCTTCTAGTCTTTCCCCTTTATTTACTCACCTACATTCCTTCAAAATATATCTGTTCTTATCTTATTTATTTAACCTATTTATTTAACCTATTTATTTAGCTTATTTATTTATCTTATTTATTTTCTTTGAATTTATGTTTCCCATGTTCTTCCTTCCTGATCAAAAGTACATTGTTGCAAACCATTGTTTGAAGTAAATGGTATTTTGAAACCCATCACATATTCGTGGGGATCTTTAAATATGAATAAATCAATAACGGAGTCTGCTTGTGACGTGAAATAGAGCGTATAATATATTTGGCAATCGGGAGGGAAAAAATCACAGTATCACGAGGGGATTTGATAAAGCTGTGCATGTCCAATGTTGATGGAGCGGTGGGTGCGTTGGAGAGGAGGGGGTGGAGCGGTGGGTGAGGTGGAGAGGGAGGGGTGGAGGGGGTGAATACTGTGCAGAGGAAGGAAGGGTGCTCGGAGAATGACCTATTATGGAGGACATTCTACAAAATGGGTTTCACTTCCCCGTGTAAGCATGTTCACAAAGTCGTGGATCGCTACCAGACAGAAACATTTTGTTCTAAAGCAGTCTACCTTGAGACATCATTAAACTATCCGTTCTGACTTTGCTGTTAAGAGTGTGGTGTGTTTCTGACTTCTCAAGCGCAACTAAAGCTTTGTATTTCCTAAATCTGCTCACTTTACCTTCAGCAAACTCTCAGTGGATCTGACTGAACAAAAGAATGAAAGCTGTATTTAGCTAATGGTGGAACCAAAGTATGGTTTGTTATAAGAAAGGAAAGAGATTGGTTTTAAATAAATTGATCAGTTTTACTCAGTTGAATAATGGCCATTGGCCAGTTTTAATTTGATTAATTTTACTAAAATATCTTACTTTCTTTCACTTTCTACATCATGTGATTTTCTCTTCCCCACACCCCTCCCTTCTCTCGTGTTGCTTCCCCATTTTAAAGGTTTTGTGTCTTCTATAACCATATAACAATTACAGCACGGAAACGGGCCTTCTTGGCCCTTCCAGTCCGTGCCGACCATTTATTTTCCCCTAGTCCCATCTACCTGCACTCAGACCATATCCCTCCATTCCCTTCCCGTCTATATACCTATCCACTTTACTTTTAAATGTTAAAATCGATCCTGCCTCCACCACTTCTGCTGGAAGATCATTCCACACAGCCACCACTCTCTGAGTAAAGAAGTTCCCCTTCATGTTACCCCTAAACTTCTGTCCCTTAATTCTCATGTCATGCCCTCTTCCCTACCCTCAATGGGAAAAGCTTATCCACGTCAACTCTGTCTATCCCTTTCATCATTTTAAAGACCTCAATCAAGTCCCCCCCCCCTTAACCTTCTGCACTCCAAAGAATAAAGACCTAACTTGTTCAACCTTTTTCTGTAACTTAGTTGCTGGAACCCAGGCAATATTCTAGTAAATCTCCTCTTTACTCTCCCTATTTTGTTGACATCCTTCCTATAATTCGGCAACCAAAATTGTACACCATACTCCAGAGTTGGTCTCACCAATGCCTTGTACAATTTTAACATTACTTCCCTACTCCTATATTCAATGCTCTGATTTATAAAGGCCAGCACACCAAAAGCTTTCTTTACCACCCTATCTACATGCGATTCCACCTTCAGGGAACTATACACAGTTATTCCTAGATCCCTCTGTTCCACAGCATTCCTCAATTCCCTACCATTTACCATGTACGTCCTATTTTGATTTGTCCTGCCAAGATGTAGCGCCTCACACTTATCAGTATTAAACTCCATCTGCCATCTTTCAGCCCACTCTTCCAAATGTCCCAAATCTCTCTGTAGACTTTGAAAATCTACTTAATTATCCCCAGCACCACCTATCTTAATATCATCTGCATACGTACTTATCCAATTTTCCACCCCATCATCCAGATCATTGATGTATATGACAAACAGCAGTGAACCCAACACAGATCCCTGAGGCACCCCACTGGTCACTGGCTTCCACCCTGACAAACAGCCATCCACTATTACTCTCTGGCATCTCCCATTCAGCCACTGTTGAATCCATCTTGCTACTCCGCCATTAACACCCAAAGATTGAACCTTCTTAACCAACCTTCCATGGGGAACCTTGTCAAAGGCCTTACTGAAATCCATATAGACAACATCCACTGCTTTACCCTCATCAATTTCCCTAGTTCTAGGGGTCCAGTTAACCCAGCTAACAGCTTCCTACCTGATGGGGTTGTACACAGTCAAAGCTGAATCAAACGTTGTGTGGGAAGGAACTGCAGATGCTGGTTATTCACCAAAGATAGGCACAAAATTCTGTATTAACTCAGCGGGACAGGCAGCATCTCTGGAAATAAGGAATGGGTGCTGTTTCGGGCTGAGATCTTTCTTCAGAGTCTGAAGAAGGGTCTTGAGCCCAAAACGTCACCCATTCCTTCTCTCCAATGATGCTGCCTGTCCCGCTGAGTTAATACAGAATTTTGTCTATCCTGAATCAAACTTTGATGGTTTGATGTTTCAGAGCAGGTGTCATTGGATAGCTAACCAGAGCAATAACATTGGTTTTATCTCGCAGTAGACATTTATAATGACTCCAACCCAAACTATCTGATCTATTATCACGGATGTGGGTTAATGTGGGTTAACATATGATGAGCATTTGATGGCACTGAACATGTACTAGCTTGAGTTTAGAAGAACGAGGGGGAACGTCATTGAGACTTGAATAGTGAAAGGCCTGGACTGAGGATGGGGAGAGGATGTTTCCAATAGTCGGAGGATGGCCTCAGGCTCGCAACTCTCTGTGTGAAAAGGTGTTTCCTCATCTCCGTTCTAAATGGCCTAACCCTTATTCTTAAACTGTGGCCCCGGGTTCTGGACTCCCCAACATTGGGAACATGTTTCCTGCCTCTAGCGTGTCCAAACCCTTAATAATCTTATATGTTTCGATAAGATCCCCTGTCATCCTTCTAAATTCCAGAGTATACAAGCCCAGCTGCTCCAATCTCTCAGCATATGACAGTCTCACCATCCCGGGGATTAACCTTGTGAACGTATGTTGCATTCCTTCAATAGCAAGAATGTCCTTCCTCAAATCTGGAGACCAAAACTGCATACAATACTCCAGGTGTGGTCTCACTAGGGCCCTGTTGAAGGACCTCTTTGCTCCTATACTCAACTCCTCTTGTTAGGAAGGCCAACATGCCATTCACTTTCTTCACTGCCTGCTGCACCTGCATGCTTACATTCATTGACTGATGAACAAGGACCGCCAGATCCCGTTGTACTTCCCCTTTTCCCAACTTGACACCATTTAGATGATAATCTTCCTTCCTGTTTTTGACACCAAAGTGGATAACCTCACATTTATCCACATTAAACTGCATCTGCTTTGCATCTGCCCCTCACCCAACCTGTCCAAGTCACCCGGCATTCTCATAGCACCCTCCTCACAGTTCACACTGCCACGCAGCTTTGTGTCATCTCCAAATTAGCTAATGTTACTTGTAATCCCTTCATCCAAATCATTAATATATATTGTAAATAGCAGCGGTCCCAGCAGAGCCGGCCTTAGGAGGTGCGGTGCCCAATTGGGAACAATTTTGGTGAGCCCCAGGTTCCCTGCCAAAGTCTGTAGAATCATAGAAATATAAATAAAGTCTATTATAGACTTTATATCTCTATGTTAGAACGGAAAGTAAACAAAATGTGCGCTTAAAAAGCGCATGCGAGTTAATGGACCAAACAGATCAAACAGGGATGGTCCCAGCACCGAGCCTTGCGGTTCAAGTGAGTTTATTGTCATGTGTCCCTGATAAGGCAATGAAATTCTTGCTTTACTTCAGCACAACAGAACATAGTAGGCATTGAATATAAAAGAGATCAGTGTGTCCATATACCATTATATACATAAATATACACATGAATATATAAATTGATAAAGTGCAAATAACGGATAAAGGGGTATTAATGTTCAGAGTTTTTTCCAAGTCAAGTTTAATAGCCTGATGGCTGTGGGGAAGTAGCCATTCCTGAACCTGGTTGTTGCAGTCTTAAGGCTCCTGTACCTTCTACCTGAAGGTAGCAGGGAGATGAGTGTGTGGCCAGGGTGGTGTGGGTCCTCGATGATGCTGCCAGCCTTTTTGAGGCAGCGACTGCAATAGATCCCCTCGATGGAAGGGAGGTCAGAGCCGATGATGGACTGGGCAGTGTTTACTACTTTTCGTAGTCTTTTCCTCTCCAGGGCGCTCAAGTTGCCAAACCAAGCCACGATGCAACCGGTCAGCATGCGCTCTACTGTACACCTGTAGAAGTTAGAGTCCTCCTTGACAAACCGACTCTCCGTAATCTTCTCAGGAAGTGGAGGCGCTGATCAGCTTTCTTAATAATTGCATCTGTGTTCTCGGACCTAGAAAGATCTTCAGAGATGTGCACGCCCAGGAATTTGAAGCTCTTGACCCTTTCAAACATTGGCCCATTTATGTAAATAGGACTCTGGGTCCCCATCCTACTCCTTCCAAAGTCCACAATCAGTTCCTTGGTTTTGCTGGTGTTGAGAGCCAGGTTATTGTGCGGGCACCATTTGGTCAATCGGTCGATCTCATTTCTATACTCTGACTCATCCCCATCAGTGATACGTCCCACAACAGTGGCGTTGTCAGCGAACTTGATGTTGGAGTTCACGCTATGACCGGCTACGCAGTCATGAGTGTAGAGTGAGTACAGCAGGGGGCTGAGCACGCAGCCTTGCGGTGCTCCTGTGTTGATTGTTGTCGAGGATGACACATTTCCACCAATACGGATAGACTGTGGTCTGTGATTGAGGAAGTCAAGGATCCAATTGCAGAGGGATGCGCAGAGACCCAGTTCTGCGAGTTTGGTAACCAGCTTGGAGGGGATGATTGTGTTAAATGCCGAGCTGTAATCAATGAATAACAGCCTGACATATCAGTTTTTGTTGTCCAGAGTGCAGTGGAGGGCTAGCGAGATCGCATCCACCGTTGATCTGTTGTGGCGGTAAGCGAACTGCAGTGGGTCCAGGTTTTTGTCGAGGTAGGAGTTGATTTGCGCCATGATCAACCTCTCGAAGCACTTCATCACCACAGGCATTAGTGATAGATATTGAGGCACATCACCTTACTTTTCTTGGGCAGTGGTATAATTGATGCCCTTTTAAAGCACGTGGAGACTTCAGACCTCAGTAGTGAGAGGTTGAAAATGTTCGTTAAAACTCCAGCCAGTTGGTCCGCACAGTTTTTCAGAACACGATCGGGTATAGCATCAGGTCCAGGCGCTTTTCGAGGGTTCACCCCTCGGAAGGATTTCCTGACGTCGACCTCTGTGACTGAGACTGTAATACCATCACAGCGAATGGGGGCTCAGGAACGCACATCAGTATTCTCCCTATCAAAGCGTGCGTAAAACGCATTGAGCTCGTCAGGGAGTGATGTTTCGCCGACATTCAAGCTGCCTCCTGGTTTCGCCCCACTAGTCACTGCCTGCCATTATGAAAGGGACCTATTAATCCCTGCTTTTTGTTTCCTGTCTGCCAACTCATTTTCTATCCATGTCAGCACTCTACCCCCAATACCATGTGCCCTAATTTTGCCCACTAATCTCCTATGTGGGACATTATCAAATGCTTCCTGAAAGTCCAGGTACCCTATATCCACTGGCTCTCCCTTGTCCATTTTCCTAGTTACATCCTCAAAAAATTCCAGAAGATTACTCGAGCATTTACCCTTTGTAAATCCATGCTGACTCGGACCGACCCTGTTACTGCTATCCAATAGGGTGTGAATCGGTGGAATTAATTGCCAAAGAAAGCTGTGGAGGCTTGATTAATAGATATTTTTATGGTGGAGATTGACAGATTCATGATCGGTAAGGTTGTCAGGGGTTATGGAGATAAGGCAGGAGAATGGGGTTGAGGGGGAAACAGACCAGTCATGATTGAATGGTGGAGTAGACTTGATGGGCAGAATGGCCTAATTCTGCTCCCTGAATTTAGCATTCTGCATTTAATATTAATTATATTTTAATGATGCCTAGAAATGATATTGCAAGAAATACTGTGATACATTGTTCTGCTTGTTTACCTTTGTGGCTGGACTTGCTGACATGAGTATTTAATGTTGATTAAATCCATATAGCTGAAGCATTACTTTGTTTCCAAGTGTTTGCACTGATGTGAGTAGCAGATAGTGAAACAACATTCATCACTCCAATGTTGGTTTGAACTGAAGAGAATAAAGTGCAATCTTTTCAGTGTTAAGCTGCCTCAAAACATCATGAGGCTGGAGCATTTTATTGTCATTCATCCTGAAACGAAACAATGAAATTCTTATTTGCAGCAGCACAACAGATATGTAAATATAGTACTCTGTAAACACCATGATAAACAACAAAAAAGTTCAACAATAATAGTACCAGCCAACAAGTAAAAACAAACTGCTGGTGGAACTCAGCAGGTCAGTCAGCATCTGTGAAGGGAGATGGACAGACAATGGTCAGCGTTGAAATCCTTCAGACGTTCGCCCAGGATTCCAGGAGCTGCTCTCTCTTGGGCATGTTAGCTAACTGGGCTTTTAACATACATTTTGCACCCAAAATTACCTTTAATTGCAATTCAACCTTCATATAAAATCCATTAGCACAACAACAAATGTAATATCTTCTGTGATCCAGTGCAACCAACCAGTCCAATAAAAAGTGGTTATTACTTCTTCTTATTATATAGTGTTCCTTTGATGTATTTAAAAGTGGAGACCTGCTGCACTTTTATTGATTAGCTGAATATATGCTTGTCACCAAGAATAAGCATATTTCAAAATAACTTTTGGTTCTCCAACTGTGAAACATTTTATTTTAAAATCACCTAATAACATTACCCGGTTAAGTGTAGTTCTTTTGATGGTCTTGCTAGTCCACCCATGTTAAATTCATGGTAAATTAACTGTTTTCTTAAAAGAAGCTATAGAATCTGTTTGCATAGAAAATAAACAGAGACTAGAGCTTTTTTTTGAATCTCCATGGTTGGCCAAATCTCTCATCTTTCGGGGGGAGGGGACAGTTTTCTAGGTGGGCAAACTGGAAATTGTGGCACGTTGACCCACATCTCTCTAAATCTTTCCTAACCACGTACCCATTCAAATGTCTTTTAAATGTTGTTATAGTACCTCTTTCAACTACCTCCTCTGGCACCTCATTCCATATACCCACTATGTGAAAAGGTTACACAAAAAGCTGGAGAAACTCAGCGGGTGCAGCAGCATCTAAGGAGCGAAGGAGATAGGCGACGTTTCGGGTCGAGACCCTTCTTCAGACCCGAAACCCGATGTGAAAAGGTTACCCCTCAGATCATTGGACTCTCATCAATTTGCATACAGGGCAAATAGATCCACAGAGGATGCCATCTCTGTGGCTCTTCACACTGTCCTGACCCACCTGGAAAGACAGGGCACCTACGTGAGGATGCTCTTCATTGACTATAGCTCTGCCTTCAATACGGTCATCCCCACCAAGCTCATCACCAAACTCCACCAGCTAGGCCTCAGCTCACTGATATGCGATTGGATCCTGAATTTTCTGACGGAGCGACCGCAGGTGGTGAGACTGGGGCCGCACCTGTCCTCCACTATCACCCTGAGCACCGGCACACCTAATGGCTGTGTACTGAGTCCCATGCTCTACTCCCTCTTCACCCACAACTGTGCCCCTGCATTTGACACCAACACCATTGTCAAATTTGCAGACGACACAACGGTGATGAAACAAACTATAGAGCGGAGGTACAGAACCTGGCGGACTGGTGCTCACGGAACAACTTGTCGCTAAACACCTCCAAGGCCAAGGAGCTGATTATCGACTTCAGGAGGTCACAGAATGGGGAATACGCCCCAATCTCCATCTATGGAGATAGTGTGGAGAGAGTGTCCAGCTTCAGGTTTCTGAGCACTCACATCTCAGAGGACATCACATGGTCCACCAACACCGCTGCGCTGGTCAAAAAGGCACAGCAACGACTGTTCTTCCTGAGAACATTGAAACGGACTGGTCTGCCCCAACAGCTGCTGACGACCTTCTACCGCTGCACCACAGAGAGCATACTAACGTATGGCATCTCTGTGTGGTATCTCAGCTGCATGGAGGTGGAGAGGAGAGCTCTTCAGCGCGTTGTCCACAGAGCGCAACAGATTATTGGGACACAGCTACCAGCCTTGGAGGGCATCTACCACACACGGTGCCTCAGGAAGGCCGTCAGCATACATAAGGACTCCTCTCACCCTTGTAATAGACTGTTCGAACTACTCCCTTCTGACAGACGTCACAAGGCCTTCTATGCCTGCACTACCAGACTCGGGAACAGCTTCATTTCCAGAGCTATATTGGCTCTGAACCGGCCCTGCTGAGTACCACCCCCCCCCCCCCCCACCCCCATGGACTGTCTCCGCCGGCCTCGCACTTTAGTCTGTGTTGATGTTACTGGTCAAATGTTTGTTTTTTACAAACCTTGTTCTCGAGGGTTGCTAACCAAAATCTCGAAGTTGCAAACCAAATCTCGTTGCACTTATGTGTAATGACAATAAAATTTATTATTAGATTCCTATTAAATCTTTCCTCTCCTACCTTAAACCTATGTATGTCCCCGGTTCTTGATTCACATACTTTGTGGCATAAAACACACTATGCATTCACCCTATCTTCCCCCTCATGATCATATATGGTGGTGCAGTGGTAGAGTTGCCTCCTTCCAACCCTGAGACCCTGGAGTCGATCCTGACTATGGGTGCTCTCTGTACAGAGTTTGCACGTTCTCCCCGTGACCTGCATAGGTTTTCTCAGGGATCTCTGGTTTCATCCCACACTCCAACGATGTACAAGTTTGTAGGTTAATTGGGTCTGTTTAATTGTAAATTGTCCCTAGGTACATAAAAATGCTGGAGAAACTCAGCGGGTGAGGCAGCATCTATGGAGCGAAGGAACTAGGCAACGTTTCGGGCTGAAACCCTTCTTCAGACTGATTGTCCCTAGTGTGTGTAGGGTGATATTAATGTGCGGGGATCGCTGGTCAGTGCAGACTCAGTGAGCTGAAGGGCCAGTTTCCACGCTCTGTATTTCGAAACAAAACTAAAAGTTGTATAAAGGTTTAAGAAAGATCTGCAGATGCTGGAAACTCAGCTCAGTCTGAAGAAGGGCTTCGACACGAAATGTTGCCTATTTCCTTCGCTCCATAGATGCTGCCTCATCCGCTGAGTTTCTCCAGCAATTTTGTCTGCCTAAAAGTTGTATAAACACTATTTTGAGTAATTCACTAATGTTTAAAATTATTTAGTCTTTCGCACCTTCCAGGCTGATTATGTCCCATTTTTACATTGATGTTACTGGTGTAAGGCAGTGGAAATTGTGCTCCACATCTTAACATAATGTGTAGGGAGGAACTGCAGATGCTGGTTTAAACGAATATAATGGCTCTCATTAACCTGATAATTGGTGTATTTGATGAAGGTATTGTTGTTGGAAAATGTTACACATTAGCAGTGGAACCTATCACTGTTTGACTACATTAGAAGAGTAATTAATGTATTTACTCCTGGATCCCTCCTGGAATACAGATTTAAAATGGGTGGAACCTGAGAGATTTCAAGTCGCGTCAAGTCAAGTGAGTTTATTGTAATGTGTCCCAGATAGGACAATGAAATTCTTGCTTGCTGCAGCACAACGGAGTATTGTAAGCATAAATACAGAACAGTTCAGTGTGCCTATATTGCATGGACCATATATATACACATAAATATACAGATAAAGTGTAATAGGCTGTTATAGTTCAGAGTTTGTTTGATGGTGAGTTTAATAGCCTGATAGCTGTGGGGAAGTAGCTGTTCCTAAACCTGGATGTACCAAATTTCAGGCTCCTGTACCTTCTACCTGATGGCAGAGGAGACATGAGTGCATGGCCAGGATGGTGTGAGTCCTTGATGATGTTGACAGCCTTTTTGAGGCAGCGACTGCGATAGATCCCTTCGATGGTGGGGAGGTCAGAGCCGATGATGGACTGGGCAGTGGTCACAACTTTCTGCATTCTTTTCTGCTCCTGGATGCTCAGGTTGCCGAACCAAGCCACGATCCAACCAGTCAGCATGCTCTCAACTGTGCACCTGTAGAAGTTCGAGAGAGTCCTCTTCGACATACTGACTCCCTGTAATTTTCCCAGGAAGTAGAGGCACTGATGTGCTTTATTTATAACAGCATCAGTGTGCTGGGACCAGGAAAGATCTTCGGAAATATGCACGCCCAGGAATTTGAAGTTATTGACCCTTTCCACCATCCCGTTGATATAAACGGGATTGTGGGTCCCTATCCTACCCCTTCCAAAGTCCACAATCGGTTCCTTGGTTTTGTTGGTGTTGAGAGCCAGGTTATTGTGCGGGCACCATTTGGTCAATCGGTCGATCTCACTTCTATACTCTGACTCGTCATCATCAGTGACTCATCCCACAACAGTGGTGACATCGGCGAACTTGATGATGGAGTTCGCACTATGTCCGGCTACGCACTCTATGAGTATAGAGTGAGTACAGCAGGGGGCTGAGCACGCAGCCTTCAGGTGCTCCTGTGTTGATTGTTGTCGAGGATGACACATTTCCACCAACACGGATAGTCTGTGGTCTGTGGATGAGGAAGTCGAAGATCCAATAGCAGAGGGATGCACAGAGACCCAGATCTGAGAGCTTGGTAACCAGCTTGGAGGGGATGATGGTGTTAAACGCCGAATTGTAGTCAAGGAATGACATCCTGACGTGAGTTTTTGTTGTCCATGTGGTCCAGAGAGGAGGTGAGAGCCAGTGAGATCGCAACCACTGTCTAGGTTCTTGTCGAGGTAGTTGATATGCGCCATGATCAACATCTCAAAGCACTTCATTACCACAGACGTTAGTGCCACTAATCCATAGTCATTGAGGCACGTCACCTTGCTCATCTTGGGCACTGATATTATTGATGCCCTTTTAAAGCAGGTGGGAACCTCAGACCTCAGGTTGAAATGTTCGTAAAAGCTCCAACCAGGTCCGCACAGGTTTCTAGAACACGGCCGGGTATACCATCAGGTCCAGGCCCTGTCATGATTTGTCAGAATGAATCTGGATAAGATGTAGTGGTAGCAAATTGTGGACCAGAATTTATTAGTGCACTGTGTATGTTGCATCAAGATACTTTTAGCTGGTTTTATTAATGTAGGTAGACAGAAATGCTGGAGAAACTCAGCGGGTGTGGCAGCATCTATGGAGCGAAGGAAATGGGCAACGTATCAGGTCAAAACCCTTCTTCAGACTGATTATTAATGTAGGGTTGTTCTGAACTTTTTTTCCAAGACTTAAAATGTGGTTAACCCGTAATTGATAGGATTTAATTCATTCTTGCACGGAGGGCGGGAGAGATTTCTCTCTTGAAGATGCTCAAGGTTATGGAATCGCGGAAGTTATTATGAATTCAGTAAAACTCCAAGAAACCACAATCTGGCTATGAAAATCTGTTGGTTGGCAGGCACAAAGAGCTGCAAATCTTGAGCAAGCCACAAAGTGTTGGAGTAACTCAGTGGGTCAGGCAGTATTTGTGGAGAGAATGGATAGGTGACATTTCAGGTCTGAACCCTTCTTCAAACTACAGTGGGGAGAGAAAACAGTAAATGAGGTAGAAGAGGGACAAAGCTGACAAGTGAAAGGTGGATACACGTGATGGGCGGTTTGCTTGGCAGATGCTGGAATACGTGACAAAGACTAGAGATGAAAAGGAAACAAAAGGGTATTAAATAAGGAGAGTGGAGTGAAATGTAAAACCAGAGTGAGCCATATAGGTGGGAGAAATGCGTGCACATCGGGGGAGGAGGCGGTGCATTGGAAAGAGAGGGGGTGGTAAGGGAAAGTTTGTTAAAATTTTATATGGGAGGTGTCATATTCTCAGTGGCTTTTACAACAGGATTGGCATGTGAAAAAGGTGTTGACATTCACATTGAAGTACTGATTGTGTGTTGAACGTGTCTGCGTGGTTTGCAGTGCTTGTTGAGCCAAAACGTCACTGATAAGAAGTTCTGGGTTTCCATGTTAACTGCACCTCTGTGGATGTCATAACTTGTCGCGCTGTACCGAAGAGAACACTCTCTTTTCCTGTCACAACGACCAGATATTCTTTTGTCCTGTGTTTGTTCTGCAATTCTATTGACACATTTACTTTTGTTATCTATTGGGATTGGTTTATTATTGCCATGTGTATTGCAATACAGTGAACAGCTGAAACTTTTAAATCAATGGTGCGCAACATTTTTGTGGAGAAAGTCAGGTTTACATTCCAAATCTCTCCACTGGGTTACTCAAAAGGAGGGTGTTTTGTTTAAGCCAAGTATTTTCATTCAGTCATGTTTAAAAGACAACTACATGTCTCTTGCAGTACTATCTACAGCTCCCTTATTCCACTGCCACCTAATTTTTGCACATAGAAACATAGAAAATAGGTGCAGGAGTAGGCCATTCGGCCCTTCGAGCCTGCACCGATATTTCAATATGATCATGGCTGATCATCAAACTCAGTATCCCGTACCTGCCTTCTCTCCATACCCCCGATCCCTTTAGCCACAAGTGCCACATCTAACGCCCTCTTAAATATAGCCAATGAACTGGCCTCAACTACCTTCTGTGGCAGAGAATTCCACAGATTCACCACTCTCTGTGTGAAAAATGTTTTCCTCATCTCGGTCCTAAAGGAATTCCCCCTTATCCTTAAACTGTGACCCCTTGTTCTGGACCTCCACAACATCGGAAACAATCTTCCTGCATCTAGCCTGTCCAACCCCTTAAGAATTTGGTAAGTTTCTATACGATCCCCCCTCAGTCTTCTAAATTCTAGCGAGTACAATGCGAGTCTATCCAGTCTTTCTTCATATGAAAGACCTGACATCCCAGGAATCAGTCTGGTGAACCTTCTCTGTACTCCCTCTATGACAAGAATGTCTTTCCTCAGATTTGGAGACCAAAACTGTACGCAATACTCCAGGTGTGGTCTCACCAAGACCCTGTACAGCTGCAGTAAAACCTCCCTGCTCCTATGCTCAAATAATTTTGCTATGAATGCTAACATACCATTCGCTTTCTTCACTGCCTGCTGAACCTGCATGCCTACTTTCAATGACTGGTGTACCATGACACCCAGGTCTCGTTGCATCTCCCCTTTTCCTAATCGGCCACGATTCAGATAATAGTCTACCCTCCTGTTTTTGCCACCAAAGTGGATAACCTCACATTTATCCATATTATACTGCATCTGCCATGCATTTGCCCACTCACCCAGCCTATCCAAGTCACCTTGCAGCCTCCTAGCATCCTCCTCACACCTAACACTGCACCCCCAGCTTCGTGTCATCTGCAAACTTGGAGATGTTGCATTCAATTCCCTCATCCAAATCATTAATATATATTGTAAATAGCTGGGGTCCCAGCACTGAGCCTTGCGGAACCCCACTAGTCACTGCCTGCCATTCAGAAAAGGACCCGTTTACTCCTACCCTTTGCTTCCTGTCTGCCAGCCAGTTCTCTATCCACACCAATACTGAACCCCCAATACCGTGTGCTTTAAGTTTGTATACTAATCTCTTATGTGGGACCTTGTCGACAGCCTTCTGAAAGTCCAGATATAACACATCCACTGGTTCTCCCTTATCCACTCTACTAGTTACATCCTCAAAAATAAGATTCGTCAGACATGATTTACCTTTCGTAAATCCATGCTGACTTTGTCCAATGATTTCACCACTTTCCAAATGTGCTGCTATCCCATCTTTAATGACTGACTCTAGCAGTTTCCCCACTACTGATGTTAGACTAACTGGACTGTAATTCCCTGTTTTCTCTCTCCCTCCTTATTTAAAAAGTGGGGTTACATTAGCTACCCTCCAATCCTCAGGAACTACTCCAGAATCTAAAGAGTTTTGAAAAATGATCACTAATGCATCCACTATTTCTGTGGCTACTTCCTTGAGTACTCTGGGATGCAGCCTATCTGCCCCTGGGGATTTATCGGCCTTTAATCCATCCATTTTACCCAACACCACTTCCCGGCTAACCTGGATTTCACTTAGTTCCTCCATCTTTTTTGACCCTGGGTCCCCTGCTATTTCCGGCAGATTATTTATGTCTTCCTTAGTGAAGACAGAATCAAAGTAGTTATTCAATTGGTCTGCCATGTCCTTGTTCCCCATGATCAATTCACCTGTTTCTGACTGCAAGGGACCTACATTTGTTTTAAGTCATCTTTTTCTCTTCACATATCTATAAAAACTTTTGCAGTCAGTTTTTATGTTCCCTGCCAGTTTTCTTTCATCATCTATTTTCCCTTTCCTAGTTAAGCCCTTTGTCCTCCTCTGCTGGATTCTGAATTTCTCCCGGTCCTCTGGTAGGTTGCTTTTTCTGGTTATTTCTGGCACATATTGCCACCCTGTTGTTTTCTGATTGCCTTATCACTGCCCCCCTCACTGCTTCACATTTCTCTATTTCTCTCCCCCCGCACCACCCCCCCCCACATGCTGTTCCCCCACTGCTGCACTCAACAGCTTTCTTTCCACCGTGCCATGTCTGTACTGGGCCCAGTGTTTTGTAGCAACGCACATGTACCAAGCAGTATGGTACTTGTTCCTATGCCCACCAGTGCACTACACCCTGTGCACTACACCCACTAGAACTGTACATGGATCAGTGTTAAAAACATACGAAGAGAGAAAATGGTAGATAACCAGATAAAACACTTGGATTACAAATGCAACATATGTCCATTAAATCTCAGTTATCTTGTGACTTCTTTCACAGCTTGGATTGATAAGATTTAAATCATGGCAGAATGTCCATCAAGCTTTCGTAAAATTCTTTTGAAATCCTCAACTTCTATAGCATGAAACCTGTTGCTGAATGTACTGCTAATACCTGCCCTTTATTTTCTTTATTTGCAGAAATACCGTAGCCCGTCAATAGGAGATGAGGAATTCATGTACGAGCATGCAGGAGGGTAAGGCACTGGAATCTCCCGGTGGGGGAAAAGAAATCTAAAGATTTAGTCACCCTGTTGTGAGAAAGAGGCAGAAGCTATGGTGAGGCAGAAAGTGACTTGGATCTATTCCTTGCCCTAGATCTTTATGTAGGTTGATGGTTTCCGTGAAGGGCCCGCAAGTGTGAACATCATGTGGGCTGCTTTGAACCCAGCTAATATGTTTAATATAGTCCATTACACATAGCCCCTGCATTCATTCATTTGTGAATATTGAATGTGTGAGGTATTAAAGAGTGCTTAGTGTTGGAAAAACAATGTCCTACTGAATAGTTAATGGGCTGGGAAAAGGAAGGTGGGCAAAATTTAAGACAATTTAGTCAAGGGCTACCATTGTTGAACTGTCACTGACATCTTTAATAGCTTCAGTATGTTTCACTATTATTCTGCTTCTTTTCCTATACATTGATGAAGGTGTAAAGAGAAGCCCTAAATTTTGTGGCTGTTAGACAAACGGAGACATTTTGATCAGTTTATAAGGAATAAAAAACAAAAGACTGCAAAATGCTGAAAGAAAAGCAGAATAAACTAGCAACACACCCAAGATCAACTACAACCCATCTGTGATCCAAGCCCTTTGTCAGTAGGATAAATGTTTGTAGCCTTTTCTGTTTTCAATATTTTTTTATTCCTGTAGTAAGAGAAACATCTTGCTATTTGTCAGGAGTCCTTCTTGCCAGTCATTACTCTTCTAAGGCAAACATCGCTGTGACTGATTCGGACTTCCGTCACTTGTGTATATTACTATTGCTATCTATATATTTAAATATATTAAATATCATAAATTTGCAAGTTAGTTTGTTTAACAATTTTGTTCCTAACATTTTACTGAAAATCTAATTTTTCATTTATAATTTGGAAGAAATTAAAGTTGTCTTATTCTCCACTGGGATCATGGGACTTAACCAAAATTGAGTTAGACATGTATTAGTGAGTCTAAATACAAATGGCTAACATAGTCTCTCAATAATTCTCTAGGTGTTTTCTTGGATTGATTATCCACGCATCATTAATTCTTGCTTTGCTCTAGTGATTCGTTCCATTACACGCTGGAAGCAACAAAATCCTTACGTCAGAAGCAAGGGGAAGGGCCAATTACATACCTGAATAAAGGGCAGTTTTATGCCATAACACTCAGGGAGACTGGAGCTAACAAATGCCTTCGCCATCCAATCAGCAAAGTGAGGGTGAGTTGGCCTTCAGGCTGTTTATATGAAAAGGCTAATGTCAAAAAATAGTTCATTTAAAAAGGCTGTGACTATGTTCAACGGAGGTTATATTTATATATTCAGTATTATAGTCATTCTTATCTAATCACTTTGAAAATATTCCAGAGTTTCAGTTTTTCTGTTTGGTTGAAAATCAGTGGGTATTTGAGCAACTTGCCAGTCTCTGATTTGAGGTGGTATGACTATAATATAGTTAGCCATTGTTAGGGAGGGCTTGGACTGGATATGCACCATCTTGATTGCTGTCACATAGTGCCAGGTCACAAATGTCTATATGTGTAGAGTGTGGATGGAAGGGGAATTGGCTATGAGGCTTCCCACACACTTGAAAAGCTGTTGATATTCAATCCACATTCTGCATTCATTAGTAGAATGGCCACTTGGGGAAGACATGAGAACAGCATTAACCTGTAATTAGAGCCTCCAGATGAAGGGATAACATAAGGGTGATAGTAAACATGATAATGCAGCCATTCCTAATGTTCCTAACATCTAACTACGTCCGGTACGGACAGCTACAATATTTAGTATTTTTAATTTTGCATAGGAGTTCCTGTATTTAATTGTTGCCAAGAAATGTGATCACATTAGTGTTGCTTGTTTCTCAACACTTTGTGTTAAATTTATTTTCAGTAGCTGAGTTAAATCGCAGCGGTTATGAAATTCAACCAAGTATATAAAGTCTTCTGGCCTCTTTCAACCTGATATGATTTCCGTCTCAGGATCTGCAGGATAAACCTGTTCCCTGTGGTTTGGACTACAACAGGAAAATATTTTTTTTTTGCCTGCTGTCGATTATGGGACAACATATTTGTAATCCTGCACTGCTAATTCAGCGGGTGTGCAGCTGAGAAAAGTATTTAGTTTAATCTGTGGGCCCTTCCATCTCCTCATAGCAGCAACTGACACTTATTTCAATCCAACCTGCTGCCTCTCTCTCATCACTGAAGCAAAGTGAGTCTCCCAGATCCTCTCCTGCTAAGGTACAACCAGTCACCTTTCCTCATCCCACCATTGGTTGCCACCCAGTGTGTAGGTCTGTGGTAGAATAGTAAGATTGAACGAGAACTTATCAGTTCGAAGGTTGATCGTTATTTCATGAGGAGTCGCGGTGAGGGATTTCGTGAAGAGCCCGCCGGCGCGCATGCTCGACATTCTTCAAAGTAGCGGTGTGGAATCACAGAAACCAATAACTTAAATGACTTAGCATAGTAAGATGAAAGAGACTCAAATTACCAGGTGAAGGCGATTGAGGGTTGGGCGTGGAGGGCACGAAATCCCTCACCGCGACTCCTCATGAAATAACGATCAACCTTCGAACTGGTAAGTTCTCGTTCAATCTTACTATTTCATTTCGGAGTCACGTGAGTGACTTCGTGAAGACTTCAAAGCTTCTGTGATTACACGCCCTGGACCACGTCCATGCTGACACACCACTAGCAGGGATGGATGGGAGGAACAAACTTGCCCAAATAGTTCATACTGCAAAACAAGAGCATATTTATTAACAACAAATCAAAAAACCCCTCATGCGGGGACACCTCCACGTTCTTGACCTGCATTCAGCACGGCTTCCGCGAACTGTAGAGGAGCAGCAACAGGCTTGTTATAAAATCGCTGAAACACAGTTTCATTAGCCCATCCTGCTGTGGCGAGAATATGGTCCATGGGCACCTCCATGACCCTCGCCGCCGACGTCGATGCAGCCCTGGTGGAATGAGACGTGAACACATTAGTGTCGATACCTGACTTACCCAAGACGACCCGGAGCCACCTGGATATCGTCTGGACTGTCACTCGATGATGAGGTCTTTTATGAGTGACAAGCAGGTATCTCTCCATTCCTCTGATGCCTGCCGTCACCTTGACGTAGTGACGGATATGGGAGGCTAAACACAGCCTAGCATCTGCGGGGTATGCCGGGAACTTCAGCTGCAGCCCTGTGCACCCAGGTCTATGCTGCTTTAGTAGCTCATCAACGAAGAAGACTACTTCTGTAGGGGTAGACATCATTCTGTCGACACGTAGTTTATGGAGTGTCTGTACCCTCTGTGCTGAAGTCAGCGCTAGCAACATCACCAGCTTCATGGTGAGTTTGTCCAGCTGGAGCCCTTCCATGGGGGACCACGTCCTGAGCAGGGTTAAAACGTCCCTGACATCCCAGGTGATATTGTAGCGTGGTGTAGGCGGATTCATATTGAATATACCCCGCATGAGCCTGGACACTAGCCTGTTGGATCCCACCTCAATCTTGAGGTAGAATGACAGCGCGCTCCTGGCGCTGTTGATGGCACTGTAGCTTAAGTGTTCATCATGGTGCAACCCCGCGAGGAATTCCAGGACGTCGGTTATAGTCACGGCATCGTACGTGATGCGAGAGCGGCTGCAGAAGGCTTCCCACTTCTTGATATGTGAGCGGTATCATCGCCTTGTTGACTCTCGACACGACGCCGCAATGGTATCCATGGTCCGTGTTGAGAGGCCGTATTGGGCTAACGGCCTGTTCAAAACCTGCAAGCCAACAAATGCAAATAGCCATGGCATGGATGTGGCTCCCCTGAGACAGGGTGAGTAACTAATTCTGGGCAACCCTTCAAAAGGACCCAAGGCTCACTGAGCATGTCAAAGACCACCGGATACCACGGCTGTGTAGGCCAGTCGGGTATAATAAGGATGCCCTTAGCTGCATCCATCTGAATCTTTCGTAATACCCGACTGATGAGGCAAAACGGGGGGAATGCATAGAAAAACCAATTCCCCAGTCCAGCGAGAATGCATCTAGCGCCATAGCCCCAGGATCTGGTTCCCACGAAACGTAGGTTGGTACCTGATGGTTCAACCGGGACGCAAAAAGGTCAATATCCGGTTTCCCAAATTTGGCTGTGATTCTGGCAAAAATTTCAGGATGCAACATCCATTCAATATTGTCATTGAACTTGCGTGACCTGGTGTCCGCCACAGTATTAAGCTCACCTGGCAAATAGGTAGCTGAAATCCAAATGTCTCTCTGAACACACCAGAGCCAAATTGAGTTAGCCAATTTATCACACGAAACTGACCTGGTACCGCCCATATGGTTTAAATATGCCACCGCTGTGGTGTTGTCTATTTGGAGACGGACATGTGCCCCAAAAACTTGGAACAATAAGCACGAAGTCCGTGGAATGCTGCAAGTAGCTCCAAATAGTTGATCCCATGTGACAACAACATAGTAGCCTCAAGGGTATCCCATCTGCCTCCGCAACTAGAGGAATGATCCGTAGCTCCCCAGCCATAAGAGCTCGCATCAGTTTGCAAGTATACCACCGGATTAGCCTCAATAATAGGCTTAAACGAGTTACTAATATGGCGCACCCACCATCGTAACTCATCCGTCGCTTCAGGCGGCAGCTGCATTGGTCGATCATAATGACCAGCGTGCTGTCTTAACGCAGCGATCTTGGCCCTTTGCAAATTCTGATAATGCAAAGGCCCATATCGGGCTGCCGGAAACAAAGCTACAAGTTTGCCAATTACTGTAGCTGTATGACGAATCGATGGTATACCTGCGGTGATTAAACCTTGACACACCTGGGTGACCTCCTCAACCTTATTAGGTGGTATGGTGACCCTCATGCGAATAGAGTCCACCGTAAACCCCAGATAATGAATTACCTGGGAGGGGCAGAACTTTGATTTGGCTGGATGGACAATGAACCCCAGCTGCTGAAATAAATTGACTGCAGCTGCAACACCCTGTTGAGCCAATTCCAGGGTGTGGCCCACAATTAAGATATCATCTAAATAGGCCATTACTATATGATGTCGTTGTCGTAAATAGGCCATAATTGGCTTCACCAATTTAGTGAATAATCGAGGGGCTGTGGTAAGCCCATTGGGCAAAGCCCTATATTGCCAGAGTTGACCCATCCAGATAAATTTCAGAAACCTCCTGTAATATTTTTGAATGGATACAGTATAGTACGCATCTTGTAAATCAATGCATGCCATAAAGCAACCATGTGAAATCAATGATTTGGCTGTTTCAAAAGTGTCCATTTTGAAATGAGTATATGTTACAAAAGTATTTAAACTAGTCAGGTCAATGATGACTCGACAGCCCCCATCCCTCTTTGGTCGAGTGAATATATTGGAAACAAATTCCACGGGCTCATGAACCGTTTTCTCTATCACTCCCTTCTGTTCTAGCCTCAAAATCTCCTTATAGCCTGCTGCCTGTTCTGCAGCAGACAATTTAAATGTTCGACCAGGCCTGTGCTGGGATGGAGGAATGTCCCCATTAAGAAACTCAATGCTATGACCCTGAACATTTCGTAACACATACTCATCACCAGTAATATCACCCCATGCACCCAAAAAGAACCGAAGGCGCCCACCAACATGTGAGGTTAGACAAAGAGAAAAGAGAGAACCAGACCGCCTCACCTCCGTGGTTACCGGCGGTCCTTGACACGTGTGGGTGGACGTGGAGGTGCTGGGTTGGCTTGAGGACGCGGCGTCCTCATCTTCCACCAGGGTCTCTGCCGACCTTGTCCTAAAAAAGCCCCCTGGTGCTGGGGCGGTTGGTAACGGGATGGAGCTGGAGGGTAGGTCCTCGTAGAGGTGCTGGCAGACCCTCGTGGTCGAACAAGCGGAGCTTTCGAGCCCGACGGCGTGGGGGCACCGCGAGGGCGCATGAGTCCCACCGTTTTGGCTTGTTCGTCAAGCTCTTTGACCCTCTTAGAGAGATCCTCGCCAAAGAGCTGACGGGGCGGCGGCGGTGGTTTGCACAACCCTGCAAACTTAGGGTTGAGCGCCGGGCGGATGCTGCTTTTGCGGAACCCATTGATTTCATGTTGAGTTGCGCACAATAGAGCCAGAGCATCCTCCTGGTCCAAATTTAAGTCATCCCCATCAACCGACCGCACAAAGGCGGTAATACCGGCCGTGAGGAGCTTCAGGATCCGCTGAATTTTCAGCTCCTGTTGACGGATAGCCGCACTGATGTTGCCCCATATCGGCGTATTGACCACAGGCACGTTGAGGGAGTTGCAGTTGGATGGAGCCTTGTGACGGCTCATGGCCTGAATGAGAACCTCCTCCTGGAGCTGATGGTTGTTGAGGAAGTCCACTGTGGCTGCCAATTTCGAGTTGAGGGGAAGCCCAGACGAGTGTGGGGCCGCGAACTTAGTGGCCACATCGAGAAGGCCCTCCGCTGGTAAATCGGACGGAGGTGGGATGGGATCGACCAAAACCTCCTCTTCCTGCTGCTCCAGGCTGATGGTGGAAGTTGGTGAAACAGCCCTGTACCTGTCGCTGCTGGACGCTTGCTGCTGTTGACCGTGAAGCAGGAGCTCCAGCAGCCGCTCCATCCGGTCAATACGCCCTTCACCCTGAACACTCAGGTGGTCGGAGTCCTCCGGCTCTGAAAAATGGCCGGGGCCCCTATCATCGGCCCGCACCTCATCGAGGCCCACCCGGTGCCGGTAGTCGTCGCTAGCAGCCGCCGAAGCGAAACTGCGCGATTCCTGCGCGAGCGTGTTCAACCGCCTCCGTTTAGCGGGAGCGGACGCCGCTGCCACCAAGGACACTTGCGGCGTGATGTCGGCACCAGCCGCAGCCTGGATACCCGATGCCCGCGCAGGCTTGCCGGCAGCCCACGTCGTGGACCTCGCCGACGCATGGTCTCGCCCACCCATCCATGGGGGGCTCGGCGACCGCGACGAGACCCGACCCAACCGACCCGTCCCGGCGTCGAGAGTTGGGGGGCGTCGACTGGACCTCACAGCCGCCCCGGGTCTCGACCTGGAACCTGACCGCTCCTCGGCGGCAGGTAAAGCCTTAGCCCCAACAGGGTTAGACTTCCGGGCTCCTGCCCTTCCCCTCCGCGGAGGGCTGGGTGAAAAGGGCCGTGCAGCCGCACGCACCCTTCTGCTCGAGGCCGCCAGCAAGCCTGCTGACGACCTGACTGCCATGGCAGGATCCTCCTGCTCTGGCGGCACACCACACTCCTCCTCGTCGAACTCCTCCGAGCTGTGGTGTGCTGGCGGATCCGGACCTGTAAACACAGGGCTCACCGACATTTCCGCCCCTGTCCCGGCCTGCGCTGCAGGTACCGCCGATATCACTGGCTCCGGGACTGTTGACCGGCGACCTCGCTTTAACGCTCCCATCCATGTCCTTGCTGTGAAAACAAAACACAACAAGAACCACCAACTTAAGGTAGGATACTTACCTTAGTGGTTCCCTTATGAAGGGCTGGCGAGGAGCGCGCTCCACCGCCAGCCGTCGCAGCAACGTGATACGACGATATGTCGAGCATGCGCGCCGGCGGGCTCTTCACGAAGTCACTCACGTGACTCCGAAATGAAATCTAGGAGTAGTTGATGGGATTGCACGACTCCGTCATTCTTTCTCTGATTTGTCGCAAGTGCGAGCAGACACAATGTGTAATTATTCAAAATAGTGTTTTTCCAATCCCTCAATGCTGCTGAGAGAGGATATAGGTCCTCCGCTTAATGTCGTCATCTACAGTCTTAAGGAGGGTCCCGACTTGAAACATTATTAGACGTTTCTCCAGGGATGCTGCCTTCACTCGTGTCTCCCCGGTACCCCGCAGCTCCGCCTTTTCTCCCCCTCCTAGTCGCAATAGAGACAGAGTTCCCCTAATCCTTACCTTTCACCCCATCAGCCGTCGCATATAACACACAATCCTCCAAAATTTCCGCCACCTCCAACGGGATCCCACCACTAGCCACATTTTCCCATCTCCACCTCTGTCCGCCTTCGGCAGAGACCGTTCCCTCCGCAACTCCCTGGTTAACTCATCCCTTCCCACCCAAACCACCCCCTCCCCAGGTATCTTTCCCTGCAACCGTAGAAGCCTGTCGCTATACCTCCTCCCTCCACTCTGTCCAGGGACCACGACAGTCCTTTCAGGTTAGGCAGAGGTTCACCTGCACCTCCTCCAACCTCATCTACTGTATCTGTTGTTCAAGATGTGGACTCTTATACATTAGCGAGACCAAATGCAGACTGGGAGATCGTTTCGCGGAACACCTTCGCTCAGCCCGCCTGAACGTACCTGATCTCCTGGTTGCCTGACACTTGAATTCTCCTTCCCATTCCCTTTAATTTTTATTTTTTTAGCTCATTACAACTTAATCTTTATTAACAC
The DNA here is from genome assembly GCA_963514005.1 of Raja brachyura. The sequence continues at coordinate 92,428,115 of OY740784.1, read as the reverse complement.
TCGAGTACAGTTAAACATGCATGCAAACAATTGACTTCTAATAACCTCATTTGCCTTACTATTTCAACATCACTTCTTAAACAAAATCACAAAACTCATGACTTGGGGTCGAATATTACCCGTCTGAATGAATTGGCCAGATTCACTCTATTGGTAGGAGGTAGTCTTCTCTGAGATTCTCCTTCCCATTCCTACGCAGACCTTTCTGTCCTAGGTCTCCTCCATTGTCAGAGTGAGGCTAAATGCAAATTGGAGAAACAGCATCTCATATTTTGCTTGGGCAGTTTACAGCCCAGTGGTCTGAATATTGATTTCTCTCACTTCAGGTACCCCCCCCCCCCCCCCCCCGGTATTCTCTCACCACCACCCAAGTCACACTAGCTTCTCATTTTTACCCTACAATGACCTGTTTCCTTTATCATTGTTACTTTTTTGCATATCTTTTATTCATTGTTCTTTATCTCTGCACATCATCGTCTATATCTCTTGTTTCCCTTATTCCTAACCAGTCTGAAGAAGTGTCTATGAGAATGCAGGGTGACTTGGACAGGTTGGGGGAGTGGGCAGATGCATGGCAGATGAAGTTTACTGTGGATAAATGTGAGGTTATCCACTTTGGTATAAAAAAAATGGGAAGGCAGATTACGATCTAAATGGTGTGAAGTTGGGAAGAGGGGAAGTACAACGGGATCTGGGGGTCCATGTTCATCAGTCTATGAAAGTAAGCATGCAGGTACAGCAGGCAGTGAAGAAGGTGAATGGCATGTTGGCCTTTATAACAAGAGGAGTCGAGTATAGGAGCAAAGAGGTCCTTCTGCAGTTGTACAGGGCCCTAGTGAGACCACACCTGGAGTATTGTGTACAGTTTTGGTCCGCTAATTTGAGGAAGGACATTCTTGCTATTGAGGGAGTGCAGCGTAGATTTACAAGGTTAATTCCCAGGATGGCGGGATTGTCATATGCTGAGAGGCTGGGCTTGTACACTCTGGAGTTTAGAAGGATGAGAGGGGATCTTATTGAAACATATAAGATTGTTAAGGCATTGGACACGCTAGAGGCAGGAAACATGTTCCCGATGTTGGGGGAGTCCAGAACCGGGGCCACAGTTTAAGAATAAGGGGTAAGCCATTTAGAACGGAGACGAGGAAACACTTTTTCTCACAGAGAATTGTGAGTGTGGAATTCTCTGCCTCGGAGGGCGGTGGAGGCTGGTTCTCTGGATACTTTCAAGAGAGAGCTAGATAGGGCTGTTAAAGATAGCTGAGTCAGGGGATATGGGCAGGAACGGGGTACTGATTGGGGATGATCAGCCATGATCACATTAAATGGCGGTGCTGGCTCCAAGGGCCGAATGGCCTACTCCTGCACCTATTGTCTATTGTCTATAAAGCGTCACCTATTCCTTCTCTCCAGAGATGCTGCCTGTCCTGCAAAGTTACCCCAGCTTTTTGTGTCTATCTTTGGTTTAAACCAGCATCTTCAGTTTCTTCCTACACATTTCTGCTGCTTCACCTGCTGAGTTACTCCAGCAGTTTATATCTTTTAGTGTAAATCAGCAACTGCAGTTCCTGGCTTCTACTTCAGATGAATGTTTCATCTGAAGGGCAGTGCCCCTAACAAAGCAGCAGTCATATAACCATATAACCATATAACAATTACAGCATGGAAACAGGCCTTCTCGGCCCTTCCAGTCCGTGCCGACCATTCATATTCCCCTAGTCTCATCTACCTGCACTCAGACCATACCCCTCCATTCCCTTCCCGTCCATATACCTATCCACTAGTCATTCCATATTGCACCATTTTTTAGCTAGCGTATGTTTTTTCTGCCCTAGTCTCTGGAGTGGAACATAAACTACCCAGAAGCATGAATGTCATCAACTACCCCAAAACTAAGACTAACAAATATTTCTATCTCATGAAGTCTAAGATTCTTCCAAGGACAAACAGACTTAAAAACAGTTTTTACCCCAAGGCACTAAATGTAGCCGCCAAGGAATGCAGGGACTAAGGGACTGTGGTTGGTACACTGTGAAATCGACAGAAGGATGGAGGGTTGGGTGTTTATGCGTGCTATTTTCATATTTCATATTTATTTTAGTTGATCTTTTTAAATATTTTACCTTGTATGTATCGTTAGCTTTTATGGTTTGAATGGTGCACTGACTGGTTGACATTTTTAAATTTCGTTGTACATGGTTCATGTTACAATGACAATAAAGAAACTACTACTGCTACTATTCTAGAAAATTGGCACAACTTGTCATATTCAATGTTCACATTAGATCTTATCCCTTCCAACCATGTTTTCATGCCTTTCTCTTTTGTACATTTATTATGGTGCCTTTATAAAATTCGCTTTGACGGTCTGAATATATATATATTTTTTTACCGTTTTGATTTCTATTGTTAGGCTGCATTGAGTACTGAATCAAGAGTTCTGCACTCTGCCCAACATATTTTCATGGCAGCCTAAAAATTATCCATGTAATTTTGTTAACCCATGCCTTACTTGAAACTGTGGAATGGTGGTCACCAAGACTCATGCATTTGAATGCTTGCAACATTGCTCCTTCTAGCTTTGCAACTTCTATTCTGAAAGTTAATGGCGCACATTAAATCTGCCATTCATACAAACACCTTGGCCCCAAATAGTATTCATTTTGTCGTGACTCAGTGACATTTTATTTTTTAAATTTTTCTCTGCAACAGAAAACTTACAAAACAGGGCACAGAATTTGTTGAAGTTTCCCTTAGAAAATGGCTACCTAGTAAAATAAATATGTTGCATTTATTTTGGATGCTTTTTCTACTGATACTCAAATTAAGTAATGTGGAAAAACTGTTGCAATATTTAAAACATACATTCTGTCTCAACTTGTTTAATCGGCTGTTTAGCTGGATATCATTTTCTCCTAAAAGTGCAGCATACTATGTTTTTAATGAACTTTTTCCGCTGATGTGCTAGGTGCAAATGGGACAACCTGCTTACAGAAAGTTTTGAAAGCTGTACATGTGTTTGTCCTGTGGGATTAGAATGTAAACAATGGAGATTTTGAATGTTGATTAGCAGTGTGAATAGAGAGAATGCTCAATGAAGTTGTTAACTTTGTCTTAATTTATCTTGTGGCAATTTACTTCCTGGAGAATTTTATTGCAGAAAGAAACGCTGGCCCCAATCTCTGCTGATAGTAAGCGACAGCAGTCGTTTCCAGAGCAAGTATAAACATTGATGCCATATAATGAAACCATGGAACACGATCTGCTTGTCTCTAAATAAGGAATATCAAGAAAAATGTGAATAACTAAAATGTTTACTTTTTTTTCCGAAAGATGCAACGTAAAGAATATAATCTGAATTATCCATTTTCTCAGAGTGTAATAATGGTGGTATTCAGTGAAGATAAGAATCGTGATGAGCAGCTAAAATACTGGAAGTACTGGCATTCTCGACAACATACGGCCAAACAGAGGGTTCTCGATATTGGTAAGTGACTCCCTCACTGAGATGAGTTACTATGGCAATTAAAATTAGAATTTTGCAACAACATTGACTATTCGCTATGGAAGAAGTGACGTTCTTTGAATTATTATAATTCAATTTTTTGTTGCCTGGAACTGCTTGGGTTTGCAATCTTTCATATAGTTTTGGGGTAATTCTATTGTCTTTTTTGACCCTCATTTTTAATTATAACAACTTGTGTGTGGGAACTACAATAACTGCCCATCGCTGTATTTGAGGAATAACCGGGCATTGATGTCTTTAATGCCCCAGCCAAATCCAATTCTCCTGCACATCCCCAAAATTATCATTAGATTTAAATAAGAACTGAAAATGTTCCCAACTCGTAACTGAACTTATTCCCAAATCCTTAATGAATCTAATGATCCCGACATCCAGATTTCAAGGCTTCCGCAGCCAATGTTTATCTCATGTGGTCTCTTCCACTACGCTTTCATTTTTTTATTCTTACAGTGGAACAAGGCTCATGTGCAAGGGTAATGATGGAGACAAGGTCATTAACTGATGAATGTGCTTCTTGTTGGGCATGGTATAACTGGTCTATGGGTCACCTCTCTGGATGCAAAAAAACCCTGTGCATTGAACTTGAAGTCATGTCAGTTTCCTTGCCAATTTGTTGGCCCTCTTTTCTCAATACCAACACAATATGCCATGCATTAATTGCTGTGCATTTTCTCTGACCATTTACCTTTGATAATTGCTTGGATCTCACTGTGGATTGTAGGAGAGGTAATAAAGAAATTTACAGATGGTGCAAAACTTGGTTTACAATGTAAAGAAAATCATTAAACTGCAGGAAGATATTGATGATGGTCCAGGCAGTTTAGCAGAAAAGTGGCAAATGAAATTTTAAACTAACAATATATTTGGGAAGGTGCAATGAAGCCAGGGAGAATACACAACACATAGAATTATATTGTTGTGTAGAGGAACAAAGAGACTTTGGCGTGTTTGTCCAAAGACCTTTACAGATATCAGGACATGGCAGTAAATTGGTTAAAAGGCTTTCCTTTACTAGAGTAAATGCAAGAGTGAGGAAGTTGTAGTGGAAGCATGTTTAATGATAATTAGACCACTGATTGCATACTGCTGATAAGTCTGATCACCACCTTACATGTCTTTTAATGTTGAAGTAACAGCTGCTGGCCCATAATTACCCAAGTGAGTAACTATATGGGACCAGGAAGCATTCATCTTCAGTTTCAATGCTCTTTAAGTTTAAGTTGTCACAGGGAATGCTGGTTTATCAAACAAGACAAAAAAACAGCTTGATCTATCCGTTATGTATTAAATGTAAAAATGGAATAAAACTGATATTGATATTGTATGTCAGCCATGGATTTCATAGAGAGCACATTAAGTCCTGGCAGAACCTGTTAGTCCTGTCGGTGTTGCAGTAACAAGCTATTATAATGCTGAATTTTCACACAGCTTTATATTTAAAAAAACTGATCTTAAGCAGAGGGAGGAGAATGAAAGGGTAGATTGGTTGTTAAAGGTGACAGTGCAAAGTAGTAAATGTCTGCAGGAGCTGCAAATGCGGAATAGTTATGCCAAATTACAAAAGGGATGCATACGTAATGCTGGATATCTAAAATAAAAATGCTAGAAATGCTGCTTACCTGAAATTGATAAGCCTGGTGTGGAGTACAGTAGGCTGCAGTGTGCCTCTCACAAAGATGGTGTTGTCCTTAAGCTTGCGTTCAAATAATGATGATAAGACAGAGTTCTTTGTGTAATTGAAGGGGGAAATGAAACACAGAAAGTACTCGGAATAGGTCATTCAGCCCTTCAAGCCTCTTCTGGCATCAATATCATCATGGCTGATAATCCAAATTCAGAACCCTATTCCTTATTTCTTCACACGTTACTTAATTCCTCCATCAGAGTTGCCAAGTAGTATGGATTTTCCATATTTTGTATGGACATGTGATAAGAATACGGATGTACGATTTTGCTTTGTTAAATATGGATTATTTTTTTAAATCGGCCGGACTTCCTCTTTCATCTTGCTGCTTAAAAAATGCAAGGATATAAAAAGTCATTCTGTACATATAAAAATTATAGCAGATTAAATCTATTAGTATTTTAAATTTCAAGATCTGGATGATTATTTTTGTAAGCTTTGATCTGCCTGTCCCGCTCTAGGTTTAAACAGCGCTGTCAGTTTAGCGCGTGGGAATTTAAACGAAGAGCTGTCAGCTACAGCTCTATGGGTTCTAAATATAGCACCAGCGGCTGGAGCGCTATGGGCTTTAAACATAGCGCTATGGGTCACAGACTGTTCGGGGAAGAAGATAGGGAGGGAGAAAAAAGGAGGGAGAGGGAGGGAAATGAAGGAGGGAGAGAGAGCGAGGGAGGGATAGGGAGGCTTTGAGAATGGCTTCTACATCATCATCTGGTGCTAAAAGCAGGAAGCAGCTGTTCAAACAGCAGCATACAAAGAGATGGCAATGGATGCACTGCCATGTAAGGTGCGTAGAAGAGGTGTCAATTGGTAGCAAAGTTATGCATTCTTGTACTCTTACATGGGTATGACCGCACGTAAAAAAAAACCATTTGTTTTCAGCAAAATGGTACCGCGTAAAAATACTAATTTCCTCAGCAAAATACTGATTTTCACGTACTATAATACTGAAATGCTCTGACAAAACTTGGCAGCTCTGCTCTATCCTAAGAAAATGGCATCACTGGTAGGTCAAGGAATGCACTGGGATTTAAATGAGATGTTCTACAAAATAGTCACCCAATCTGTGTTTGGTCTTGATGTAAAGGAGACCACACACTGAACATTGACCAGTTCTAAAATTGGAAAAGAAAATGCAAACAAATTATGGAAAGAATGTTCGGGACTTTGGTGTGGAAAGGGAGGAGATAAAGGATCAAGTGTTGTCACCTGCAGTTGCACAGATGGTATTGTGGGAAGGGGAGCGGGATTTGGAGGAGCTGTAGGAATGAACCAGCATGTTCTGGAGAAAATTGATGCATCTGGTGATGAAATAATGTTGAAAATATGACAGTTAAATTTGGATTACACACTTGTTCAGCCCATCTAATTTTCAAAGTCAAAAGAGTTTATTGTCATGTGTCCCTGACAGGACAATGAAAATCTTTATTTGCATAGCACATCAGGACATAGAAGGCATTGACTACAATTCTATACATAAATACACCCATGACTTAATAAATTAATAAAGTGCAAATAACAGATGGAGGGATTTTGCACCGTTAAATTGAATCAAGTTAAGTTTATTTCCATGTATATTCAGTTACAAGTACAATGAAAAATCCTACTTGCAACAGCATCAGAGGTAGATAGACAAACGCATATCAAATTATACATGTATTACACACGTTCTAAACAAAAGGGGACTTTGTAAAAATGCTATCGGAGATAGGATTTACTACTGAAAAGTTCTTTAGAATTTAGAGAAACGGCATGGAAACAGGCCTTTCAGCCCACAGAGTCCATGCTGACCAGCGATCACCTTGTACACTAACCCACACAAACTAGGGACAATTTTTTTTACAATTTACCAATGCCAATTAACCTACAAACCTATACGTCGTTGGAGTGTAGGAGGAAACCGGGGCACCTGGAAAAACCCCACCCGGTCACAGGGAGGATTTACAAACTCCTTACAGACAGCACCATTAGTCAAAATGAACCCAGGTCTCTGGTGCTGCACGACAGCAACAGTACAGTTGTGCCAGCTGTAGTAAAGAAAATGTATTCAGTAAATCCCACTTGACATAGCTGGTACAAAATCAGATGGGCTGCACAATCTGTGTGATCCAAAATTTGCAGTCAAATGTCCAACATTATTCAGTCACCAGATGCAGCAACGTTTTAAGGCATATAATGTTTTGACTCGATTTTAAAAAGGGGCAAGTTTCAAAAGATTTGCTGATGTAAAGCTTTTTATTTTAACTTGAGAAAACATATATTCAATGGAAAAATTGAAAATGTTGTGCTGTTTGTCTAACATTAAAAGGTTCAGTGCAGTGAGGGTATGTGTGCACACAGACACGTCAAAGGGAAAGCAGATGCATGGGCTGCAGCTTTATTCAACAACATTTAAACTTGATGCCAGCTGATTATTTTCACAATGGGTAGCAGAATTTAAAAACTACACGGTTCTGTGGAGGATAAGATAGGGATCGTCGTGTGAAATAAGGGGTGAGCTTATTTATAGGGAAATAAGGGCGGCACGGTGGTGCAGCGGTAGAGTTGCTGCCTTACAGCGCTTATAGTGTCTGAGACCCGCGTTCGATCCCGACTGCAGATGATGTCTGTATGGAGTTGTATGTTCACCCCGTGACCGCGTAGGTTATCTTTGAAATCTTCAGTTTCCTCCCACACTCCAAAGACACAGGTTTGTAAATTAATTGGCTTGGTGTAAATGTAAATTGTCCCTAGCGCGTGTAGGATAGTGTTAATGTGCGGGGATTCCTGTGTTAATATGTGGGAATCAATCGCTGGTTGGCGCAGACTCGGTGGGCCGAATGATCTGTTTCCACGCTGTATCTCTAAACTAAACAAAAATAACTTGTTAAGTAGTTGGGTTGGAAATTAGGAGGGAGTCCCCAGAGGCCACATCTTATCCCTATCCTTCAATCTCCAATGCATTACATAGAAACATAGAAAATATATGCAGGAGGAGGCCATTCGGCCCTTCGAGCCAGCACCGCCATTCTTTGTGATCATGGCTGATTGTCCCCTATCAATAACCCGTGCCTGCCTTCTCCTCATATCCCTTGACTCCACTAGCCCCTAGAGCTTTTTCTAACTCTCTCTTGAATCCATCCAGTGAATTGGCCTCCACTGCCCTCTGTGGCAGGGAATTCCATAAATTCACAACTCTCTGGGTGAAAAAGTCTTTTCTCACCTCAGTCTTAAATGACCTCCCCTTTATTCTAAGAATTCTGTAGCTGTTGCCCACCTGTAAAAGGGGTTCAAAAGATAAAACCAAGGCAAGTAAGGTGGGGAAGATTGGAGAAAGAAATGAGTTAACAGAGATAAACAGTGGAGAACAGACATCCTTGACTGGAATAGAAGTGTCTGAGAAGTAAGCAATTTGAAGATATCAGAGGTAACCCACTGTGTACAATCCCGATGGCCAGAAACTCTGGTCAGTTCGCTCGATGGGTTTAATGGGAAGGTTTGGTCACTAGTTTCCTGCAGAAGACTACAGTTTTGCCCAATGGGCTATCAGTTGAATGCTGTGTGCTGGTTGAGAATGGATGGGGAGTTTGGAGGAAGGAGCAACTGAAGGGCACATGCAGTGCCACTGGCAAAGGGAGAAATATGGAGCTAGCTGTTTTAGTGGGTTGGTATGGGGGGCTGTCGGGGTCCAGCTGTTTCAATGAGTTTTGGGAATTGTCCCTCAAACTGTAGTGCCGCCTGTGACACAGGTAAACTCGTTCAGTCCACCATTGCATTCCAATGCAGTAGTGTTACACCTGAGGCAAGCATTGCTTTTTTCCCCTCTGACGTTTGAAAAGTTTGGGATTTATGAGCTTGAATGTAAATCAGAGAAGTAAAGCTGGTCAGAACTAGATGGCTGTTTAGCTTAAGGTTATCGTCGACTGGATCTCGGTGATTTATTGTACCAGTGAACTGGCGTGGAGAAGGGAGTTGCCACCTCCCTCCAGAGTTGACACATTTCCGCTCTTATCTACTCAGTCTGGGTAGGCTCCAGGAACTTCGAATTTAAACCCTGCTGGTACATTTTCATGTCCTAGACCTCTCTAGCTGCACCAGCAGAAACCATCACAATCTGCCACTCTGTACAGAAACGAGTGTGTTCAACCCACAAACCATCACACGTTTTCTTGTAGCAACAGGATTCTAGTGACAATGATTGTGACAATGATTGTGACAATGATTTTTTTTTTTTTAAACCTTTTTTTTGGTCCTTGATTGCTTTACTTCTCTGCACTAGTAAGATTCTTAATTTCGAAGAGGTTGGAGGACTCAATTCTCCAACAAAAATGCACCATTTCATTTATCCATATTGGAATGTTCTAGCATATTGTTTTGCATGTTCTCAGCATAAATTATACAGTAACATCTTATATTTACCCAGTGGATTAAATGTAATAAAATGTTTAAATCTGGTAGCTTCAGCCAAGTTTGAAGTTATTCCTAGTGTGGGGTCCAGAACATTTATGTAAATGAATGGGTAACAGTGCCACCAATGTTGATTCCTTTTTTGAAGATGTCTATTGGTCTTCTGTCACCAACTTCTATTTTCTGTTTTGTATCAGACTTGTCAATTCTGCTTTGCGTGTTGTGACACCACAGGCACAACATGCAGGAAAATCCAAATCTTTTGTGTTTACCACATGACTTGGCCTACTTTTTTTTCAAGAATTAAGTGTATAGCGTCAAACTTGATTTTTCTATTAAAAAAAATAAAATAAAAAAAGTTTAGAGGTACAGCATGGAAACGTGCTCTTCGGCCCACTGAATCCACGCTGACCATGGATGACCCGTCTACACTAGCTCTGGATTATCTCACATTTCCATCTACTCCCTACACACCAGAGGCCAATTAACCTACAAATCTGCACATATTTGGTATGGGGGGGGAACCGGAGGAATCCCATGTGAAGATTGTGCAAACTCCACACAATCAGCAGCTGCGGTCAGGATCAAACTTCGGTCTCTGGCACTGTCAGGCAGCAGCTCTACCAGCTGCATGTTTGAAATGTATTTCATTCTTTCGGCGTTTCTCTACTACACATCTCTAAAGATTTATTTTTTAAAACCATTGATGTTACATGATTAGATTGCTCAAGGATGATAGTCCTGCATTTAATTAAAACTAAGAAATAATACTGTTAATCTGAATATCAATTTTCAAATGATTTTTTTAAAAGTTTATGCATTATTGAGTCACTCTTCCCCAGTTTCAGTTAGTGAAGATACAAGCACTCTGAAATTGATTTTGACTAAAGTTGCCTTTTTGTGCTTGATCAACTTCCTCGTCTGTTTTAAAGATAAAATATTTGACTTCTTCCAAGGCAACGTCCATCTAGATCCTTAGTTATCTTTCCCTGATGAATTAAGAGATTCAAGAGCATTATTCAAGCCAATACTATTGAGATTGCATTTTGTTCAGAATCTTGTAATAAAACTATAGACAAAGCAAGAACTGAACGGTTGTTTAGAGGAGCAACTAGTAAATCCGTTGCCGCACAGCTCCAGTGGCCCACGTTCAATCCTCTGGTCTAGCGCTACCCGTAAGGAGTTTACATGTTTTCCCTGTTCCTCCAGGTGCTCCAGTTTCTTCCTACATTTCAAAAGAGTGTGGGTTAGTAAATTAATTTACCACAATAAGCACCCCCTAATGTGCAGGTGAATGGTAGAATCTGGGGGCATTTTGTGCAACTGTGGGAATAAAATGAGATTGATCATCAAGTACCCATTTATACCAAGTGTTAAAGAAGGAACTGCAGATGCTGGAGAATCGAGGGTACACAAAAGGCTGGAGAAACTCAGCGGATGCAGCAGCATCTAAGGAGCGAAGGAGAAAGGCGATGTTTCGGGTCGAGACCCTTCTTCAGACTGAAGAATGGTCTCGACCCGAAACGTCGCCTTTCTCCTTCTTCAGACTGAAGAATGGTCTCGACCCGAAACGTCGCCTATCTCCTTCGCTCCTTAGATGCTGCTGCACCCGCTAAGTTTCTCCAGCCTTTTGTGTACCCCCATTTATATCAATGTGGACCCAGTGATTTGAGGGGCCTTTTTCTGTGCTGTATACTCCATGCCTAATGACAAATCTTATAAATTTATATCCTACTTTCTCCACCCCCTCCCCCACTCACCACAGTGGGTTCAATAATAATTTGTTTAGTTTTGGTGAGTTTGACAACTTAGCTGCAGAATAATAAATAGTTCACTCAGCATTACTTTTTTTCAAGTGAAAATTCAGTGCCTTTATAATTTCAATTTTGATAGCTTCTGGTTTGGTGCTATGTTATTTATTTTAAAGGTTAATTTAGTAAAATTGAACAGGAAAATACATATTCAGTTTGGAAAGATTTGACCTCACTTTATCTCAATTTCAATGTAAGTTGTATAATACGGTGAATATTTTGGATAAGGTTTGACTTTGATGCCTTTCACATTTGACCTTCTCCCCACCACTGATGCTACTTGCACTGAGTTAAATATAAAGCTATTTTATAATGCTTCCCACAGAGTGGAATAAAGAAAGAAACTGGCAGAGTTGGCAGAAGGGTTTGGTGGTTAGAGTTTAAAAGAATTCTACCTAAATATCTCCAGGTTTTATTTGTAAAGTGGTGGCTGTGTCTCTACATGTTGTAGACACCTACTTAACAGCATGTTTCAACAAGCTGTTTCCATTAGAGAACAATTCTTAACGTATCAAAAAATATTTCTACGTACATGTCAGTCAAATTTATGTAGGTGTTGAGCAAATTCACTCTTATAATGATGAATTTGACTTAGTAAGCATAAGATGCATGATGCAACGGAGATATTTGAAAAGCAAAGCAGGTTCTACTGCACAGTGGTTGTGTACAAAATGCACTCACCACGCAACACATTTGCACCGTGAGGTTAATCTGTTCATCCAGCCTGCAGTATTTTAACATTTCAAGAGTCAAGTCAAGAGTGTTTGATTGTCAAATGTCCCAGACGGGACAATGAAATTCTTACTTGCTGCAGCATAACAGAATATGTTAAAAAGAAAAAGTTCAATAAATAACAAATATAGTGCGAATAACAAATAATAATATAGTCTTTTGCTGTTCAGAGCTCAAAGTATACAAAGTAGCAATGTTACAAAATTTTGAGATTTTAAAAATCAAGTCTGCAATTTATCCCATCAGATAAAGCATAAAAAGAAGTTTAATTTGACACCTAATTCACTTTCATATCTTCAGTATTAAAAAAGTTATGACCATTTTCAATTGACTTAACTCAAAAGCTGTAATGTAGAATCGTTAAAAGCCCATAACTTTGTTAAAAATTAAGAGAACTCAATGAAATTTCCAGTTATTATAGATTGAAGCATTCTGAAACAAATATGAAACAATCTTACTTGGATGACCTGAAATTAAAGCATATAATTAGTTAGTTATCTAATTGTAGCTAATTACAAAATTCAATGAGTAGATCTAAACATCTATCCATTTCTTAAGAAAAGATAAACTTTTTTTAAATTGCCTAAGTGTTCAAATAACATTCACACAATAATCCACAATATAACATAATTTTTAAATCTCATTTTCATGAATTTCTGGGCCAAATGGAAGGAATTTAGTGTTTAATGCCTGTAAATTAATGGACATTTAAATCAACTAGCGAGTGGGTTTTAGTGGAATGCGGTGGATTGGAACGTTGCGGTTTGCTGTGAAGTCGGTATAAAAAATACAGCCGGTTCATACATTTTTTTTGTATGAACTTGATGATGGAGTTTGCACTATGAGCGGCTACGCCTTCATGAGTATAGATGAGTAAAGCAGGGGTCTGAGCTTCAGGTGCTCCCGTCTTAATTGTTACTGAGGATGAAGTGGTTCCTCCAATTCAACAGACTGGTCTGTGGATGAGGAAGTTGAGGATCCAATTGCAGAGGGATGCGCAGAGGCCCAGTTCCATGAGCTTGGTAACCAGCTTGGAAGAGAGGATGGTACAAAGCGCCGGGCTGTAGTTTATAAGCATAGGTGTGACATAGGTGTTTTTATTGTCCAAGTGGTCAAGTGCAGAGTGGAGATTCAGTGAAATTGCATCTACCGTTGACCTGTTGTGCCGGTTTGCGAACTGTAGTTGGTCAAGGTTCTTGTCGAGGTATGAGTTGATGTGCACCATAACCAACCTCTCAAAGCACTTCATCATCACAGATGTTAGTGCCTCTGATCGATAGTCATTGAGGCACATCACCTTACTCTTCTTGGGGACCGGTATTATTGATGCCCTCTTAAAGCAGGTGGGAACCTCAGACCTCAGAAGTGAGAGGTTGAAAATGCCCCAAAAAACTCCAGCCAGTTAGTCCGCACAGGTTTTTAGAACACGGCCAGGTATACTATGAAGTCCAGGCGCACTCCGAGGGTTCACCCCCCCCCCCCCCCCCGACGGATCTTCTGACGTCGGCCTCTGTGACTTTGACTGTAACACCGTCAGGGCAAATAGGGGCTCGGGAAGGCAGATCATTGTTCTCCCTATTGAACCGTGCGTAGAACGCATTGAGCTCGTCGGGGAGTGATGCTTTGCTGTAGTTTGAGCCGCCTCCTGATTTTTCCTTGTTGGACGTGATGGCATTCAAGCCCTGCCACAGTTGCCGAACATCTGTCTCATTCTCCAGCTTAGAGCAGAAGTCCCTTTTGGCCCTTTTGATGGCCTTACCAAGATCGTATCTGGACTTCTGCATCGCCAGACCTGAATGCCCGGGATCTTGCCTTCAGAAGATTGCGGATCTCATGGTTCATCCAAGGCTTCTGGTTAGGAAACACTCTGAAGGTTTTTGTTGGAACGCAGTCCTCCACACATTTCCTTATGAAGTCTGTAACAACTGTGGCGTATTCATTCAGGTCCATTGTCAAGCCCTTGAACATTGCCCAGTCTACAGACTCCAAGCAGTCCTGGAATTGTTCCTCTGACCCCCATCCCACACCCCCCCCCCCCTCCCCCGACCAGCTCTGTACAGTCATCACCTCTGGGGGTGTTTTCTTCAGTTGCTGCCAGTATGCAGGAAGAAGCAGCACTGCTGAATGGCCGGATAAAGCGATGGGCGTCTTTGATGGTTGTGTAGCAGTGGTCAATGATGTTTGATCCTCTGGTGCTGCAGGAGACGTGTTGGTGGAAGTTAGGGAGCGATTTCTTCAGGTTGGTTTTGTTGGACTCCCCGGCTACGGTGGTAAACGCCTTGGGGTATGCCGTCTGGTGCTTGTTGACCACGGCGTGCAGCTCCTCCAGTGCCAGACGGACGTCTGCCTGGGGTGGGATGTAGACCACGGTCAGGATGATGGAGGAGAATTCCCTCGGTAGGTAGAAAGGACGGCATTTCACCGCCAGATGTTCCAGGTGTGGAGAGCAGATGGATAGGAATGCCATGTCTGAACACCACGCAGAGTTTACCATGAGGCAGACGCCGCTCTCTCCCAGATACCTGCGTACAGTCCATACGGTGGATGGAGAACCCTTCAGGCTGGACCGCTGAGCCTGGGGAGCTGGGGGTGAAACAGAACACAGAGCATTCCCTCGGCTCCCTTTGGTAAAGCAACCTTGACCTTAAGTCCTCCACTTTGTTTTCTAGTGACTGTACGTTGGCCAGTAGGATGGTAGGGAGAGGGGGCCGAAGTCCCCTACGCTTCCGTCTTACTTGTAGTCCTGCCCGACGGCCACGTTTCCATACTCCATGAAGCCCTCCTCGGTGTTTAAAGGTACAGTACTTGCGAATCTCCACGACGTCGGGGATTTGATTGTTCCTCCCTGGTCCACAGGTACAGGTCATCGAAAGATATGGGATGGAAGCAAGTCCTTTGATCCACAGCGTCCACACCAAACGAACTATGTTAATTCTACATTAATTCTCATTGTTTGTCTTCCACATATTATCATACGAGGTCGTACGAGGTCTTCGTAACACTTTTTCCAGCCTGATTAAAAAATGTGAACAAGTTTTTAAAAAAAAGGTTGGCATGGAAACAATCGATACTTTTTACTCGTAGGTAGGTCGTGATGGTAGTCTTAGGTCGGTAACTGACCCGAGAAAACAAAAATCCAAACATGACATCATTTTATCATGTGATTTTCCACTCATAGCTAGTCGTAGTTGGTCTTAGGTGTGGAAGACTGAGGTCAAGGGGGGGTCGTAGGAGGTCTTAGACATAGTCGTAAGAGCTCTTTTACTTCGGCGAGTCAACACGAGCTTGACATTTTTTTCAACTCGTCTAGGGTCTTCTAAACTCGCGAATTAGGTCGTCCAAGTGGAACAGGCCCTTAACTTGCAGATTGCTGTATTTATCAATGTGCATTATTTACAGAATTCAAAAATGAGGTGTTTGGTGAATGTGAGATGGAGGGAAGATGTTCTAGTGAGGTTTCCAGTGCGTGTGTTGTTACACAAGATTTACTGAAATAAGACTTAGATTTACCTGCTATTCGTGCATATAAAAGTGCATATATAAATTATTACTTTGTTGCTTTGGGATCTTGGTGGATGTTAATTGACAGCAGTTTTTTTTAATTGGCTACTTTAGAAGGTTACCATAATCAAAACGTAATTCATCTCTGGTGAAAGGCCATTGAGAAATGTTGAAGTCATGAAAGATTAATTTTAATGCATCAATGTTCTTGATTTTCTATTCTATTTGCTTAACTACAATGCAATAAATTGTAAACTGTAAACAAAGTTGTAAAAGATCCAGAGATCTTCATCCTGTTTATTAAAATTCAGTATCTCCTGATATATTAATGTATTTAAATTACCTTGAGAGAATTAGAATTTCATATCAATGGAAATGGAGTTCTGTCAACTAAAATCTCAAGTAGAATATATTACCCTTCTAGCAAAATGGAATTGTGTGTCAGTAAGAATTAGCTGTGATGTGAGTCGGATATTGAATAACAATTGAATGCTTGGGTATGGAGTAAGATAATGAGCTCTTAGTCTTGACCCCAAGTTGTGTATCTAGTTCAGAACAATGTTTGCAAGAATTCAACAAGATGAAGATTTCCCATTTTCAGTCTTATTCAAAGTTTTTTCTACTTTCCTGGTGTCCTTCCTTCAACTGTATGTTTTGTTCCATAAAAGTAAAATTGGCAAACTTCACTTAGGGGTGTACATTGTATTGGTGCTGAATGTGGTGTACTGACACAGTGAGGATTGTGCTTTAATACAAGAGTGGAATTAATTAACAGTTGTTGTGGTATAGTTTACCACGATGCTGGGTTCAAAGAAATGGTGACTGCATGAGGATTTGGAGTGTATCTTGGCATTGGCCACTTATTACAGAAAACCATATACGAACTACAACTTTGTACAGATGGCAAATTGGCAAATGATCTGGATGATTTGAATTTTGGAAATAGTCTGATAAATTCTTTAGTCAGAAGGTGGTGAATCTGTGGAATTCTTTGCCACAGAAGGCTGTGGTGGCAAAGTCAGTGAATATACTTAAGGCAGAGATAGATCCTTGATTAGTTCGGGTGTCGGGGATATAGCGAGAAGGCAGGAGAATGGGATTAGGAGGGGGAGTTAGATCAGCCATGATTGAATAGCAGTACACTTGAGAGGCTGAATGGCCTAATTCTACCCCTATCACTTAGGCTCTTCTGAGGGAGGCATTTGGTCCATCTGATGGTCCACCAGGCCTGAGTGACCGAGCTGCCAGCCCACCAGGCCTAAATGACCGAGCTGCCAGCCCACCAGGCCTGAGTGACCGAGCTGCCAGCCCACCAGGCCTGAGTGACCGAGCTGCCAGCCCACTAGGCCTGAGTGACCGAGCTGCCAGCCCACCAGGCCTGAGTGACCGAGCTGCCAGCCCACCAGGCCTGAGTGAACGAGCTGCCAGCCCACCAGGCCTGAATGACCGAGCTGCCAGCCCACCAGGCCTGAATGACCGAGCTGCCAGCCCACCAGGCCTGAGTGACCGAGCTGCCAGCCCACCAGGCCTGAATGACCGAGCTGCCAGCCCACCAGGCCTGAATGACCGAGCTGCCAGCCCACCAGGCCGGAGTGACTGACTGAGCTGCCAGCCCAATAATCCATTTGGCCCACAATGCACATACTAGCCCTCTGGAAACCAGTCCCTTCGGCCCACACCACCCATACTAGCACTCCAGAAAGCCCCCCCCCTCTCCATTGACCACCAATATTGCATTTGGTGGAGAGGTGGAATATTGTATTGGGGGACCAGTCCTCCCATGTGAACATGCCACTTAGTCTAGTGGACCTCTATATAGCTGATTTCAGTTATAGTGGATCATCAGCAATAATGGACACCAGCCCCCCCTCCGTGGTACATTATTGTGAAGGTTTATTGTAATAACCTCTCCCTCTCCCCACTCTCTCCCCCTCTCCCCTAGTGCCCCCTCTCCCCCTCTCTCTCCCCACTCTCCCCCTCTCCCCTAGTGCCCACTCTCCCCCTCTCCCCTAGTGCTCACTCTCCATCTGCAACTGCTTGGTTCACTTATCTGTTCTCCCTCGACTCCATCCAAGGACCACGACAGTCCTTTCAGGTAAAAGAGGTTCACATGCACTTCCTCTAACCTCATCTAGGTTCCCGATGTGGGCTCTTGTACATTGGTGAGACCATGCATGGACTTGGCAACCACTTCACTGAACACGTATGCTCGTTCTGTCAAGGCCCACTGGATCCCCTGGTTGCTAACCACCTTAACTCTCCTTTCCATTCCCATATTGCCCTTTCAGTCCTGGGCTTTCTCTGTTGCCAGAATGAGGCCACACTCAAACTGGAGGAGCAGCACCTCGTATTTCATTTGGGCAGCTTACAACCCAATGATATGAACGATTAATTCTCTAATTTTAGGTAACTTCTTTACCTGCTTCCAGTTTCCCCATTGAGGACAGTCAAAAGCCCATAACTTTCTTAAAAATTAAGAGAACTGAATGAAATTTCCAGTTATTATAGATTGAAGCATTGTGAAACAAATATAAAACATCTTACTTGGATGACCTGAAATTAAAGCATATACTTAGTCAGTTACTTAATTACAGCCAATTACAAAATTGACCGTTGTGACGGAAATAGTAATAAACACCCAAACTGCCTTGAAAATTCAAAAATGTGATATTTTCAAGATCAGAACTTTAATATTATTGTATTATATGCTGTAAGTCCTAACAGATAGGAAAATAAATTACAATTTCTAGCAATAGACCAGGTCTTTATGGAGAAGATCAGTTGCTAGTTGGTCCATTGGCATACCATAACCAGTAGCATCATCATATTCCTCAGATTGTAACCAATAAGCAACTCTGTACACCTTGTTTTTCCTCAACATTTCAATTTTGGCATTGTAAACTACAAGTTTTTGCTCTTCAAACCACGCATGACATGCCTTTCTGCCCACTACTTTCCCATTAAGAATGTCCTGTAGATTCAATTTCTTAAGAAAAAGATAATTTTTTTAAGTATCCAAATAACAAACTAATCCCATTCACACAAGAATTCACAATATAACATAATTTTTAAATCTCACTGTCATGAATTTACATGCCAGATGGAAGGAATTTAATGTTTACTTCCCATAAATTAACCTAGAAACATCCTCTCAAGATAATCAAAATTATTTTTTGCACAATACATGTGTATATTTAGTATAAAAATATTGACTATGGATAGACAATAACACAAAATATAGACGATTTAGATGCTCTTATGACATGATTGTCCAACAAAAATGAACATTTAAATCATCTTGCGAGTGGGTGTTTCTGGAATGCGGTCGATTGGAACATTGCCGCTGCAGTGAGTTTTAACCCCATATCAGCAGGAAAGACACTGCCGGTTCGTATGAGTCCCAAATAACATTTTCGCAATATAAAATTAGATTAAAGCCATCCAAGAAGCACGATTATATGTCTTATATGTCCACGCTGCAAAGGCAAAATTTCAGCTGCCTTAAGCTCCGCTTGTCATTAACGGCTTGATGCAGCTCAGATGGCACGTCAGCTGCACACACTTTCCCGTATTACATGTACTGCGCATGAAAGGCACAGAATTATGCCTACCTAAGAAATCGATTTTTTTACCTAAGAAATCATAATTCTCCCGTTCCTTTATTATTTATATTTAATAATTATCATTATAAAATTTTTGTCAGGGTAGGCAGTGCCTTCCTTGCCTACCATGACGGCACGTGACGGGTCATATATTGTATTTTATGTGAAAGTTATCTTTCTTACTTCTCTGCAAAGTCTTTTAGAATTTTGTCAAAGTTTAAATTCCTGCTAATTTCAGATTCAATGGACATAATTGCCAAACTGTTCAAACGTTGTTGCTGAATTGATGGCCTCAAGTAAGTTTTGATCAGCTTCAGCTTGGAAAAACTCCTTTCTCCAGATGCCACAGTCACTGTCAAGAAAATCTGAAGAGCAATAAATAAATTTGGAAATGCGGTAGACTTGTTGTTGCAAGCAAGGCAGTCAAGCATTTTCATGGGGGTTTGAATCTCTGGTGGCAGAATTGGCTTTAGTGCTTCCATCTCCTCACAAGCATGTATCCATCCACATCAGCCAGTTTTGTGGTTTTAACTTGATCTTATTCCTGTCCCAGCTTGACCTCTGTCAATGCCATTTCCAGATCTGCTGCACATTTTCTTATGGTGTCCCTGGACAGGTCGTGAAAATTGCACAAGAATCCAAATAAATGTTGAAACTTTTTCAGTTGTTCAAACCGTGGCTCAAGTGTTTGCAGTGCTTTATCTATCGCTTGATTAAAACATTGCACTCTGAAGGCAGTTTATTGGATCTGGCAAAGGTTCATCTGCAGATTCATAATCAAATAACTTTCTTTTTTTGCATAAGCGCTTACTCCGAGTCTTGAATACGGGCTCAGCATCTAGGTCTTTGGCAAGTTCACTAGCGTCAATCAAGTCTTCATCAAAACCTTTTTCCCTGAATGTCTTTAACCAGTTACAAAGCTTTTGAAATGAAGAAAGCCCTGTAGAAACATCCATGGTATCACTCTGAAGTTCCTTACTCACAACACTTACTTGAAAGATAAAGGGCCTGTCCTACCAGCATGCGACTCCATGCGGTGCGCACGACCTAACATGGTCGCTTGAGCCGTCCGGCCTCGCGGGGCCGGACCCACTTCGATTGCCGGAACCGTGCGGAGCATCGCTTTTTGCTTGAGCGTCATCAGTGTTTTCTGCTAACTCTTCTAGTGCATTACAAACTTCAGCAGCTTGGTACTGTACAGCTTTGACACTTTCCATTCCACATTCCCATCGTGTTTCAGAGAGAGGCTTTATAGACAGACCTGTCACGGGACTCTTTTCTCCCCCCAACGGAAAGGAACCGCAGATGCAGCCATCACCCCAAAACGTCTAAGAAGGAACTGTAGATGTTAGAAAATCGAAGGTAGACAAAAATGCTGGAGAAACTCAGCGGGTGTGAAGCCCTGTCCCACTGTGTGAGTTCACTCGAGCTCTCCCGAGTTTAAAAAATATCAAAACTCGTGGTAGACGCGTAGGATGAACGTAGCGGGTACGTCGGAGCTCGGGACGTTTCAGATAAACAATAGGTTCAGGTGCAGGCCATTTGGCCCTTCGAGCTAGCACTGCCATTCAATGTGATCATGGCTGACCATCCACAATCAGTACCCCGTTCCTGCCTTCTCCCCATATCCCCCGACTCAGCTATTTTTAAGAGCCCTATCTAGCTCTCTCTTGAAATCATTCAGAGAACCTGCCTCCCCGCCCTATGAGGCAGGGAATTCCACAGACTCACTACCCTCTCTGAGAAAAGGTGTTTCCTTGTCTCCGTTCTAAATGGCTTAGCCCATATTCTTAAACTGTGGTCCCTGGTTCTGGACTCCCCCAACATCAGGAACATGTTTCCTGCCTCTAGCGTGTCCAAGCACTTAACAATCTATATGTTTCAATGAGATCCCCTCTCATCCTTCTAAACTCCAGAGTGTATAAGCCCAACTGCTCCATTCTCTTAGTATATGACAGTCCCACCATCCCAGGAATTAACCTAGTAAACCTACGCTGCACTCCCTCAATAGCAGGAATGTCCTTCCTCAAATTAGGGGACCAAAACTGCACACAATACTCCAGGTGCAGTCTCACTAGAACTCCGTAGAACTGCAGAAGGACCTCTTTGCTCCTATATTCGATTCCTCTTGTTATAAAGGTCAACATGCCATTTCTTAGCGCTAATGGCAGGTACTCGGGAAACGTGGTAACTCGTGAAGATTTTTCAACATGTTGAAAAATGTCCACATGTAAAATATACTCGGAATGTAAAAATTTGATACTTTTTAACACGTAGTCATTCCGTAGTAGCTCGTGAGTTGACCGTAGTAGGACCTGGTGTCCTATATCACTATTGTATGTTCATGATGGAAATAAGAATAATCTGTATATTCATTACCTTTGAATTGTAGTTTTATGTAATCCTCCCATAATTTCTGAGTTCCATTTCACAATATCTGTCAGACATAGAGAATGTTGCAAGGTAATATCGTATCCAAACTCAGTTGTATCTTTTTATCTCAATAAATATCACAAAATATGCCATTGTTTCAGCCACATTATGACAAAATATAGAATGTAGGTTATTTGTTATCAGAAATCCCATCCCAGACACAACAGTACTTAAAGAACATTTGTTTTACGAATTTACGAGCATGTACCATAGGTTTATCCATATCCAACAAAACGTTGTGATTGCATAAAATGTATTATTGTCTAAGAAACTTGGTGTGTGAATGATAATCCATCTCAGTACTCATTTAGGCAGGTCCCAAGCTATAGATACTTTCCCCCACCCCAATCCCCCTCGCCCAATCTTCATCTTCATTTGACCGATCTTTTACTCGGCTGCTGTAACGTTTCCTTCCTATCAAAATCTCTGTGTAGCATCTCTGTGTCCCTATCTTCCAATTCCCACTTTGAAATAAAATACAACTTTCGACAAAAATTTCGCAATTGTAATGTACTGTATCTTTAAAAAAAACTACATCAACCAGGTGTGAAAATTACACTGAATCGAACGATGATTGAAAATGCGTGGGAATCGACTAATCGCGATCCTGCTGCGAAAACTGGATTTTATTTCAAAATGGGAATTTGAAGATAGACACAGAGATTTTAAGCACTTGGGTGAAGTCGCACAGTGGGACAGGGCTTGAGGCAGCATCTATGGAGCGAAGGAAATAGACGGGTCTGAAGAAGGGTTTTGACCCGAAACGTTGCATATTTCTTTCGCTCCATAGATCCTGCCTCACCCGCTAGGTTTCTCCAGCATTTTTGTCTACTGCAAAACGTCAATGATTCCAGGAATGCCGAGAGAGCTAGAGAGAGAGGTGGGGAACGGGAGAGAGAGAGAGAGCGCACGTGCGAGAGAGGGAGGGAGATAGCGAAAGACAGAGAGACACAACGTGGGTCGGTTGGTAAATTGAATGACTAACCTGCACACCAAGAACTTCACCAAAAATAAGTTTGTACTCATGATGGTGAGTTTCAAGAAATTCTCAATGTGTCATCAATGCATCAATCTACATTCCAGAGTAAAATGTAATTATGTTTTGAAGAAGTGTTAATGATGCCGTGTGAGTTCCAGAGAGTGGTGGGTCTCTGGAACTCTCTGCCACAGAGGGTAGTTGAGGCCAGTTCATTGGCTATATTTAAGAGGGAGTTAGATGTGGCCCTTGTGGCTAAGGGGATCAGACGGTATGGAGAGAAGGAAGGTACGGGATATTGAGTTGGATGATCAGACATGATCATATTGTATGGCGGTGCAGGCTCGAAGGGCCGAATGGCCTACTCCTGCACCTAATTTCTATGTTTCTATGAATTGTATTCAAAGGAACGCAGCGTCATTAATACCTCGTCTAAAACACAATTACACATTTACTGAGGAATGTGGATGGATGCATTGATGACGCATTGGATAAGTACTTGTTTACTACTAGCTGTTAACACAACTGGCTGTTAACACTACAGTGGCTAACACATCATTTGCGTCTGATGAGCGTACAGCGCTTGTATTCCATGTAAAAAAATCTGTATAGCAAATGTTTAAAAAAAAATCTTTATTTGACAAGGCAAATTTGTATTTCCATATGAAATACGGAAAATTAACGCGGGGCCCCCCTTGGGCGCGGGGCCCAATTTGGAAAATTGGATGGTCCAATCGGCCGAGGACCGGCCCTGGTATCTATCATTAGGAAATGCTGCTTACTCTGTGAGCTTCACATGAACAAGGAATGTCATTGCATTCTGGTTTATATAACAATAAACTATCTGATTTGGAAGAACACAAAAAAATATTGGCGACAGTCTGCAGCGCATTGGGAAAGAAAAGGAAAAGCTTGCATCTTGTTTAAGACCTCATGTTTCTTAAATAAACAATTATTTCAATTGTCCTTTTGAATTGAGACATCCATCCAGCTCTCTTTTCTAGATCAGTGAGGTATCTGAAAGGGTTTAGAGTGCACTTAATTTGTTTAACAGTGTTTGTTCCTTTTATTATTTAGGAGCCCTATTCAATCCTGATGAACAGATCTGTGCCAACCATTTAACTGCCATTAATTACATCTTTGTTTATTTACACAGCCATTAACCAATCCATCATGTCCTTGCAGCCAAATATCTTTTGACTCTTTTATTGGTTATATAGCTGCAATTGATCATTGTGAAGCATAGTCAGATGTCACAAATGCTTAATTAATGTTTATTCTGCAACCTTCTTTGCAGAATTAGTTTTAATTAGTTTAATCAGATAAATAGATATTTAATCCACTTGTCAAATCCCAGTGATAGCTTGGAGAAGTGAGGCACAGATTCTTATTGATTAAGATTTAAGGATCCCAATGAATACAAAAGCATGACAAAATAGGCATTTTATAAAATCAGGACAATGCCTCGTTTTTTAAGGAGGGGGTGTCACCATTCAAGTGTTTGCAGAGGCAGAACCCATAGAGGAAGAGTTAAATCAAATAAATGAGCACAAGCTCATCGGGTTACTTGCTTGATAGTACTCATGCTTGTGAAATGTTTGGTTAGGATCCCACTTTTCATTCACGGCCTTTGTCTCCAGGCTGCTTTTGTCCATGTTCCCAAAACATCAGTAATACTCAATGGAAAAACTGCATGTGCTGAATGTCTGAAGGAAATACTGGAAACCGTCAACAGGTCAGACAACAAGTGAGGAAACAGTAAATGAATTAACATTTCAGGCTTGATGAAGGGCCTTTGACCAGAATGTTAACTCTCTCTTCGCATAGATGCTGCCTGTCCTGTTGACTTTTTCCATCTTTTTCTGTTTTACTAACACTGTAGAAGTGTGCAGACCCAATTAGCTTAGAAAATATGTTAAAGAAGGAACTGCAGATGCTGGAGAATCGAGGGTTACACAAAAAGCTGGAGAAACTCAGCGGGTGCAGCAGCATCTAAGGAGTGAAGGAGATAGGCGACGTTTCGGGTCGAGACCCTTCTTCAGACTGCCATGCTGTTTCCTAATACATAAATCTCTCGCACCTTCCCTCTTCTCCACCCCTCCAATTTGCTATGCCCACGGTCTCACTTGTGTGAGTTCAACTTTTCTAACTGCAGGCTTGTCCCTTCCGTTGATGGAGATGCAGGAGTTTGTCAGTGAGAGTTTTTGTTTTTGCTTCTGCTCCAAATATTCTATCTTGAATATCATCCCAGGCAGGGGGAAGTTCAGCTGTT
Organism: Raja brachyura; assembly: GCA_963514005.1. The sequence goes on along the minus strand of OY740784.1, from coordinate 92,403,192 downwards.
CTTCCAAGTTGTTGCTAATCTGCGCGAACAGATTTGTGCGTTGTTTATAGTGCACACGGGGAAAGGCTGCGCATAATACAGGTGTAGGGCAATTCACTGGAAGGGAAGAGAAAACAGCTTTGTAATTATGAAGTTACATGTCATCAGGGTCTTTTTGCCATGAAATGTTGTGGTCAATATCTGTGCTAGGAAAATGTAAATTCTTTGGTACGTCGATCCAATTTATGAGTTGGTGATCGTGACTTTGAAGATGTTCATGATGCCTATAAAAGTTAATTGCATTATTTATTAAAAATACCTCGCAAAATTAAATGTTTGCTCAGCTATAACAATGAACAAATATTAATTACTTGGTTGTACATCAGGAAAAGGCAAGCTCATTTAAAACACATTCATTTAACAGAGAGAAACACAATTTGTATAGATTTTAAAAATGCTATTAACTATGCCTTTTTCCACTAATTAAATCATGACAAAAAAAAACTACACTACCAAATAATGAAAACGAGAATGCGTATGCCTGCAATGTTAATAAACTTCAGAAAAAATCCATTGGGTTGATTAGCGTCTGTGGAGGCAAAGTTCGGGAGTCAATATTTTGGATTGTTACACTGCATCAGTCCTGATGCAGGATCTTGACCCAAAAAGTCAGCCACTCCTTTGCCTCCACAGATTCTTTGACCCACTGCATTCTTACAGCAGTTTATTCTTTTTTGTTCCAGCATGTGTAGACTCCTGTTTCCTGCTTAAAATATTAACTGATTCTCCCTCCTGGATGCTGCCTAATTTTCTGAGTGATTCCAGCATTTTCTGTCATATTAGATTTTCAACATTTGCAATCTTTTGTGGACCACCAATCAAACTTGTTTTCTTCTCATTTATAAATTGGCTTTTAACAGTGCAGAAATAAACTGAAAGTTGTCAGGACTTGAGTCAGCAGACACTGTGTCTGGAGGAGCCCTGCATAACACTACCATGTTCAAGAGTTTGCAACCAGTCTTTTACAGGACAACAATCTATGAGTGGGGCAGTGGCACAGGTAGTAGGCGGGAACATGTTTCCTACCTCTAGTGTGTCCAAACCCTTAATAATCTTATATGTCTCATCCTTCTAAATTCCAGAGTATACAAGCCCAGCAACTCCATTCTATCAAGAAATGAAAGTCCCGCCATCCCGGGAATTAACCTAGTGAACCTACGCTGCACTCCCTCAATAGCAAGAATGTCCTTCCTCAAATTGGGAGACCAAAACTGCACACAATACTCCAGGCATGGTCTCACTAGGGCCCTGTACAATTGCAGAAGGACCTCTTTCCTCCTATACTCAACTCGTGTTATGAAGGCTAACATGCCATTTGCTTTCTTCACTGCCTGCTGTGCCTGCATGCTTACTTTCATTGACTGATGAACAAGGACCCCCAGATCCCATTGTACTTCCCCTTTTCCCAACTTGACTCCATTTAGATAATAATCCGCCTTCCTGTTTTTGCCACCAAAGTAGATAACCTCACACTTATCTACGTTAAAATGCATCTGCTCGCTAACCCAACTTGTCCATGTCACCCTGCATCCTCATAGCATCCTCTTCACAGTTCACACTGCCACCCAGCTTTGTATCATCTGCAAAATTGCTAATGTTACTTTTAATCCCTTCATCTAAATCATAAATGTATATTGTAATTAGCTGCGGTTCCAGCACTGAGCCTTGCAGTACCCCACTAGTCACCTGAAAAGAACCCGTTAATCCCTACTCTTTATTTCCCCAATAATGTGCTCTAATTTTGTGCAATAATCTCCTATGTGGGACCTTTATCAAATGCTTTCTGAAAGTCCAGGTACACGACATCTACTGGCCATGTCCAGTTTCCTAGTTATATCCTCAAAATATGCCAGAAGATTGGTCAAGCATGATTTCCCCTTCGTAAATCCATGCTGACTAGGACCGATCCTGCTACTGTTATCCAAATGTGCTGCTATTTCATCTTTTATAATTGACTCCAGTATCTTCCCCATCACCGATGTCAGGCTAACTGGTCTATAGTTCCCTGTTTTCTCTCTCCTGCCTTACTTAAAAAGTGGGATAACATTAGCTAGCCTCCAATCCACAGGAACTGATCCTGAATCTATGGAACATTTGAAAATGATCACCAATGCGTTTACAATTTTTAGAGCCACTTCCTTAAGTACACTGGGATACAAACTATCAGGCCCTGGGGATGTAAGTCCCATCAGTCTATCCAATACCATTTCCTGTCTAATGTGAATTTCCTTTTAGGGTCTAGGGTGACAGAGGAACTGAAGGAAATTCACATTAGACAGGAAATGGTATTGGGTAGACTTATGGGACAGAAGGCAGATACATCCCCAGGGCCTGATAGTTTGCATCCCAGGGATCTGGGGTTCCTTGTACATCAGTCTATGAAAGTAAGCATGCAGGTACAGCAGGCAGTGAAGAAAGTGAATGGCATGTTGGCCTTTATAACAAGAGGAATTGAATATAGGAGCAAAGAGGTCCTTCTGCAGTTGTACAGAGCCCTAGTGAGACCACACCTGCAGTATTGTGTGCAGTTTTGGTCCCCTAATTTGAGGAAGGACATTCTTGCTATTGAGGGAGTACAGCGTAGGTTTACAAGGTTAATTCCAGGGATGGCGGGACTGACATATGCTGAGAGAATGGAGCAGCTGGGTTTGTACACTCTGGAGCTTAGAAGGATGAGAGGGCATTTCATTGAAAGATATAAGATTGTTAAGGGTTTGGACACGCTAGAGGCAGGAAACATATTCCCGATGTTGGGGGAGTCCAGAACCAGGGGCCACAGTTTAAGAATAAGGAGTAAGCCATTTAGAACGGAGACGACGAAACACTTTTTCTCACAGAGAGTGGTGAGTCTGGGGAATTCTCTGCCTCAGAGGGCGGTGGAGGCGGGTTCTCTGGATGCTTTCAAGAGAGAGCTAGATAGGGCTCTTAAAAATAGTGGAGTCAGGGGATATGGGGAGAAGGCAGGAACGGGGTACTGATTGGGGATGATCAGCCATGATCACATTGAATGGCGGTGCTGGCTCAAAGGGCCGAATGGCCTTCCTGCATCTATTGTCTATTATTCCAGCACATTGTGTTCTACACGTGGACATCATAATGCTTGTTTTCTCGTCATTACTGTTGCTGTCTTCCAGTGTCTGAATTAACTTAAATTTGCTCCCAAGCACTTTGTGGCTCAAATTTAAAACACTTTGGAAACAAGGAAACTTCATGATTCCAAAGTGTTTTAAATTTAGTTATTAGTAAAGTTTGTCATGGAATCTTGTGAAGAACCTTCATCCAATTTTGATAGTCTGCCAGCCTGTAGTTGTGAGATTCCTACCTAGCTTTAGATTTTCCTTTCAGTGTATAGTTCCACCTTATGGCCAACCCTTCAATTAAGGTTCTGGTCAAAGATGTATGTTTGTATCTTCATGGTTGTCAACTCTTTGGGATGCTTTGTTCTAGTCAAATTGCAGAGAGAAACTTCTTATTAACTTTCATCTACATGGCAAATATGTAGTCACCCTTGAAACTTTTGGTCTGCACAGAATTATTCATCTTTAGACCATCAATAAAAGTGTATTTTTTCTTCCCTGTTCTTATTACTCTTGAAGATATTGACTTCTTCCTGGATGATTACTCCTGTTTCCAGGCATTTCCTAATACTCTATCCTGGCAACAATCTGGTAACAACCAAAATAAAATGGCATTTTATTTTCCTTCCTTAGACCAAAGGATACTATGTCGATACTATGCCTCCTTTGCTAGCTTGCAGATTAATCTTTCTGTTTAGACAATCCTGGTTTTTGTGATACAATGACTTAATTCATCAACATTTGGCCTTTCATGGGGATAAATATTATCCTTCAGTTGTCATTGACTCTTGCGATTGTTCTTGGAGTATCATTTAAATTGGGAAAAGGATTAGAGGTGTGTGATGACTGATGAAGTAATGTGTTTTCACCTTGAGGGTGGTATAGTCTAGAATTTATTGCCATAAAGGTTGAGAGTGAAACATATAATTTAAGAAGTACTTGGATCTGCATTTGAAGACCAGTGACATACAGGCGTATGGACCCAGCACTGAAAGATGGGATCAAGCTGTATTTCTTTCATCTGTGCGATGTAGATAGGATGAGCTAAATGGCCTCCCTCCCTCTGTTGTTTGTCTTCTATGACTGAATGACGTGTTAGTTTGAGGGTAACTTGACCAGACCAGTATGATGGATGATGGACTGGATGTGTTGAGAATTCCATCTGCCCTTCCAGTTAGCCTTTAGTTCATTATCCTCGTCATGGTGACCAAGTGGTGGAGTTACTCCCGGGCACGTATTCCAGCCTCTGGGCAGGAATGGCTGCCAATGGAGAATACATCCTGGAGATAGGAGCTGGATGCTGGATTATGTCTAGGTAAGCAATTTGTTTTCCAGACAGTGCGAACAGGTAGCTTCTGATAAGCCACCTATTTACCTTGGACTGATTAAACACCAAAGCAAATGCATTCAGGAAGTTATAGTCTATGGGAATTGATAAGCAGCTTTTCCTTTGTTCAAGGTTAACGGGACCTTTGCTGGCATATTCAGCTGACACACTGTCAGCTAGAGACTGGCTGCTTTGTTTGATCATGAGCTCATTCAGCCATAGGTAATTTGGTTCTCGCCGCTGGAGGAGTTTTGATTTTTGTTATTTTAAGTTGACTTTATGGTCTCCTCTTCCTGATAGTATTGATTCAGGCAGGTTTATTTTAATGAGTAGACTTTGATTTTATTCAATAAGACTCGCCTGCTAATGTGTTAGTCTGGGTATAGATAGAATTAGCTTTTGCTTTCAGACTACAGATTCATTGGATGGGAAGAGCAGAGCTGTTTATTTTATGTAAATCTAATGTACCACAGATCGGTAATCATTTGGTAACTTATTGATTTAATTTGCTTGAACAATTGTAGATCCGTCAAAATCTATTCCAACTGGGGATTTTGGTGACCGGCATCTAGAATTGCTTCTTACATGATTAAAAACAAATTAAACACATTTGTAGGCTGAGACCTTTGCTACTAGATTTTGTAAATTCGACAAGTCTTAAGGTTTCCAGTTGTATATCCAATCTCAAACAATTTTAAATGTTTGTGTGAAATAAAACCTGGCAGAATTAACTCCACTAAACAATTCCATATCTTTCACTGTAGTTTTGCATGACAGAATATTAAATTGTAAGAAATAAAGTGTGCTTCTTAATCTAATGTCATTCTGCTCCATAATACTGTGCAATGATGAGTGACTGTTGAATTAGAAAACAATGCTATGTCAGCTTAGTAATGTACATCATTGAGAGACGCTGAAGCATAATTCCTTGACATCTCCAGGCAGAGTGGAAAAATGTTAATAATTTAATGAGAATTTAAACGAGCTTTTCAGGTTATTGTAAAACCTTTGCCTTGCTTTTGTAGAAGAATGTAGATGTTGCAATGTCCCTAAATCATTATATCAAGTGATGAAAGTTTGTACCAGAGATTACTTTTAATGTCCGTGGCTCACGTTCACAGCTAAGTGAAGCAGGGGATGTTTGAAGATGTGAATGATGCTACATTTATATCTGATTTCTAGAATCCATAGTTTTTAGTTCTTAGAATACACAAATTTTTATAAAACAAAACAAGAATAGGACAATCAGTCTCATGTGGTTATTTTATCACAGTGCAACTTTCCTAACCACTCATCCCTGATCCTCTTAATATCTAAAGATCTACCAATCTTTGTCTTGAATATGTTTGGCACCGGAGCTTCCACATCTCTTTGGGATAATAAATTCCAAAGATTCACTATCCCTGAATGAAAACAACATCTCTTCATCTGTGTTGAATGGCCACCCCTTTATTTTAAGGTTTATTTATGGATCTACAGACTTGAGTCAGAGGAAGTATTAACTCTGCATCCAACTGGACAAGTGCTGTACAAATGTGGTATGTCTGAACAAGATCACCTCGCATTCTTTTAAATTCAAAGGAGCATAGGCTTGATCACTTAACATCTTGTATTACAAATCCACCAATCCAGTGATGAATCTGGTGAGGCCCTGTATTTTCCCCAGACCACACTGGCAGAGTATCATCAAGATACATTATTTTGTTAAACTTCATTCCCTCATCCAAGTCATTGATATAGATTATGAGCAGTTGGGTACCATCTCCTATCTTGGGAGGCAGACTGGTGAATCTATGTTGCCCTACCACTATTGCAAGTTCTTTGGTTAAACTGGTACTAGATCTGTAGAATAAGGTCTGTATAATTTCCGTTGTACTTGTCTTGTACTCGAATGCTCTTACAATGAAGACCGGCATATCATTACCTTCCAAATTACTTGCTGTATCTGCATGTTAACTTTTTGTGGTTTATGTATGAGCATACTTAAACCGCTCTGAACAAAAACATTTTTCATTGACTTGGATGAAGTCCAGTATTTGGAAGAATCACCGGAGATCTCATCAAAACATGCCACATTCTCAAATGGCTTGCCAGGCTAGACGCAGGCAGATTGACTCCAAGGTGAATCATTTAGCACAGAGAGGAGCAGAAACATCTTCCCTCAAAGGGTGTTGAATATTTGGAATTCTCTTCCCCACATGTCTGTAGAGACCCAAACGGAGAGATCGATTAATCTCTGAACTAAAGAATAGTAAGATTGAACGAGAACTTACCAGTTCGAAGGTTGATCTTTATTTCATGAGGAGTCGAAGTGAGGGATTTCGTGAAGAGCCCGCCGGCGCGCATGCTCGACATACTTCAAAGTAGCGGCGTGGAATCACAGAAACCAATGAAAAGAAATGACTTCACATAGTAAGAATGAAAACGACTAAGATTACCAGATGAAGGTGATTGAGGGTTGGGCGAGGAGGGCACGAAATCCCTCACTTCGACTCCTCATGAAATAAAGATCAACCTTCGAACTGGTAAGTTCTCGTTCAATCTTACTATTTCATTTCGGAGTCACGTGAGTGACTTCGTGAAGACTTCAAAGCTTCTGTGATGACACGCCCTGGACCACGTCCATGCTGTCACACCACTACCAGGGATGGATGGGAGGAATAACGTGCTGACTAGTCCATACTGCAAAACAAATCATATTTATTAACAACAAATCAAAAACCCCTTATTCGGGGACATCTCCACGTTCTTGCCCCGCATCTAATACGGCTTCTGCGAACTGTAGAGGCGCAGCGACGGGCCGGTTGTAGAAACGCTGGAACACCGCTTCATTAGCCCATCCTGCTGTGGCGAGAATATGGTCCATGGGCACCTCCATGACCCTCGCCGCCGACGTCGATGCAGCCCTGGTGGAATGAGATTTGAACACATTAGTGTCGATACCTGACTTACCCAAGACGACTCGAAGCCACCTGGATATCGTCTGTGTTGTCACTCGATGGTGAGGTCTCTTATGAGTGACAAGCAGGTATCTCTCTTTTCCTCTGATGCTTGCCGTCACCTTGACGTAGTAACGGATGTGGGAGGCTAAACATAGCCTAGCATCTGCGGGGTATGCCGGGAACTTCAGCTGCAGCCCTGTGCACCCAGGTCTATGCTGCTTTAGTAGCTCGTCAACAAAGAAAACTACTTCTGTGGGGTAGACATCATTCTGTCGACACGTAGTTTATGGAGTGTCTGTACCCTCTGTGCTGAAGTCAGCGCTAGTAACATCACCAGCTTCATGGTGAGTTTGTCCAGCTGGAGCCCTTCCATGGGGGACCACGTCCTGAGCAGAGCTAAAACTACCCTGACATCCCAGGTGATATTGTAGCGTGGTGTAGGCGGATTCGTATTGAAAATACCCCGCATGAGCCTGGACACTAGCTTGTTGGATCCCACCTCAATATTGAGGTAGAATGATAGAGCGCTCCTGGCGCTGTTGATGGCACTGTAGCTTAAGTGTTCATCATGGTGCAACCCCGCGAGGAATTCCAGGACGTCGGTTATAGTCACGGCATCGTACGTGATGCGAGAGCGGCTGCAGAAGGCTTCCCACTTCCTGATGTGAGAGCGGTATCTTCGCCTTGTAGACTCTCGGCACGACGCTGCAATGGTATCCATGGTCTGGGTAGAAAGGCCGTATCCAACTAAAGGCCGATTCAGAATCTGCAAGCCAACAAATTTAAATAGCCATGGCAGGGATGTGGCTCCCCTGATACAGGGTGAGTAACTAATTCTGGGCTACCCTGCAAACGGACCCAAGGTTCACTGAGCGTGTCAAAGACCATCGGATACCACGGCTGTGTAGGCCAGTCGGGTATGATAAGGATGCCCTTGGCACCATCCATCTGAATTTTTCGTAATACCCGACTGATGAGGCAAAACGGAGGGAATGCATAGAAAAAGCAATTCCCCCAGTCTAGCGAGAATGCATCTAACGCTATAGCCCCAGGATCTGGTTCCCACGAGACGTAGGTTGGTACCTGATGGTTCAACCGGGACGCAAAAAGGTAAATATCCGGTTTCCCAAATTTGGCTGTGATTTTTGCAAAAATTTCAGGATGAAACATCCATTCAATATTATCATTGAACTTGCGTGACCTGGCGTCCGCCACAAAATTAAGCTCACCTGGCAAATAGGTGGCTGAAATCCAAATGTCTCTCTTGACACACCAGAGCCAAATTGAATTAGCCAATTTATCACATGAAACTGACCTGGTACCGCCCATGTGATTTAAATACGCCACCGCTGTGGTGTTGTCTATTTGGAGCCGGACATGTGCTCCAAAGATCTTGGAACAATATGCACGAAGTCCGTGAAACGCTGCAAGCAGCTCCAAATAGTTGATCCCTTGTGATACCAACATTGTATTCCCAAGGGTATCCCATCGGCCCCCACAACTAGAATGCTGATTCGTAGCTCCCCAGCCATCAGAGCTCGCATCAGTTTGTAAGTATATCATCGGTTTCGCCTCAATAATAGTTTTAAACGAGTTACTAATGTGGCAAACCCACCATCGTAACTCATCCAATGCTGCAGGCGGCAGCTGCATTGATCGATCATAATGACCAGCATGCCGCCGCAGCGCAGCAATCTTGGCTCTCTGCAAGTTTTGATAATGCAGAGGTCCATACCAGGCTGCCGGAAACAAAGCCACAATCTTGCCAATGACAGTAGCTGTGTGACGAATCGATGGTATACGAGTATTGAGTAAATCTGTACACACCTGTGTTACCTCCTCAACTTTGTTAATTGGTATGGTGACTCTCATGCTAATGGAATTCACCTGGAACCCCAGATAATTAATTACCTGGGTGGGGCAGAACTTAGATTTTTCTGGATGAACAATGAACCCAAGCTGTTGGAACAAATTGACCGCAGCTGCAACCCCTTGTTGAGCTGATTCCAAGGTGTGTCCGATAATTAAAATATCATCTAAATAGGCCATCACGACATGATGTCATTGTCTTAAATAAGCCATAATTGGCTTCACCAATTTAGTAAATAATCGAGGGGCTGTGGTGAGCCCATTAGGCAACGCCCTATATTGCCACAGCTGGTCCATCCAGATAAATTTTAAGAACCTTCTGTAATATTTTTGCATGGGTACGGTATAGTACGCATCCTGTAAATCAATACATGCCATAAAGCACCCTTGTGAGATCAATGATTTGGCCGTTTCAAACGTGTCCATTTTAAAATGAGTATATGTTACAAAGTTATTCAGAGTGGTCAGATCAATAATGACTCTACAGCCTCCATCTTTCTTAGGTCGGGTAAAAATATTGGAAACAAATTCAACGGGCTCATGAACCGTTTTCTCTATGACCCCTTTCTGTTCCAACCTTAAAATTTCCTTATAGCCTACGGACTGTTCCGCAGCCGTTAGTTTAAACATACGACCCGGTCTATGCTGAGACGGAGGGATGTCCCCATTAATAAACTCAATGCTATGGCCCTGAATATTCCGTAACACATACTCATCACTGGTAATATCACCCCATGCACCCGCAAACAACCGCAAACGCCCACCAACATGTGAAGTTAAACAAAGAGAAAAAAGAGAACCAGACCGCCTCACCTCTGTGGTTACCGGCGGTCCCTGACACGAGTGGGTGGACGTAGAGGTGCTGGGTTGGTTTGAGGTCGTGGCGTCCTCATTTTCCATCTCGGCTTCTGCCGAGCCTGTCCTAAAAAAGACCCCTGTGGTTGGGGTGGCTGATATCGGTTTGGACCTGGAGGGTAATTCCTGGTAGACATGCTGGCAGACCCTCGTGAGCGGCCAAGCGAAGCTTTGGAGCTCGATGGCGTGGGGGCACTCTGAGAGCGCATGAGCCCCACGGTCTTGGCTTGTTCATCAAGCTCTCTGACCCTTTTGGAAAGGTCTTCGCCAGAGAGCTGACGGGGCGGCGGCGGTGGTTTGCACAACCCTGCAAATTTGGGGTTGAGCGCTGGGCGGATGCTATTTTTCCGAAAGCCGTTAATTTCGTTTTGAGTAGCGCATAGAAGCGCCAGAGCATCCTCCTGGTCCAAATTAAGCTCCTCTCCATCGACCGACCGCACAAAGGCAGTAATCCCGGCCGTGAGGAGTTTCAGGATCCGCTGAATCTTTAGCTCCTGCTGACGGATAGCCGCACTGATGTTGCCCCATATCGGCGTATTGACCACAGGCACGTTGAGGGAGTTGCAGTTTGATGGAGCCTTGTGACGGCTCATGGCTTGTAATAGAACTTCCTCCTGAAGCTGGTGATTATTTAGGAAGTCCACAGTGGCTGCCAGCTTTGTATTGATAGGAAGCCCCAAGGAATGAGGGGCTGCAAACTTGGTGGCCACATCGAGGAGGTCCTCCGCCGGTAATTCAGGCGGGGGTGGGATGGGGTCGCCCACGGCCTCCTCGTCCTGCTGCTCCAGGTTGATGTATGAAGCTGGTGATGAAGCCCTGTGCCTGTCGCTGCTGGATGCCTGTTGATGTTGGATGAGACGTTCCAGCAGCCGCTCTATACGGTCAATACGCCCTTCACCCTGAACACTCAGGTGGTCGGAGTCCTCCAGCTCTGAAAATTGGCCGGGGCTCCTGTCATCGGCCCGCACCTCGTCGAGGCCCTGCCGGTGCCGGTAGTTGTCTTCGACAGCCGCCGAGGCGAAACTGCGCGATTCCTGCACGGGCGTGTTCAACCGCCTCCGTGTAGCGGGAGCGGAAGCCGTTGCCTCTAAGGACAGATGCGGCATAGTGTCGGCACCAGCCGAAGCCTGGATACCTTGGGCCCGTGCAGGCTTGCCAGCTGCCCACATCGTGGACCTTGCCGACGCATGGTCTCGCCCACCCATCCATGGGGGGCTCGGCGACCGTGACGGGACCCCCAACTGACTCGTCCCGGCGACGGCTGGACCTCACAGCTGCCCCGGGTCCCGTCCTGGAACCTGACCGCTCCTTAGCGGCAGGCAGAGCCTTAGCCCCGACAGGGTTAGGCGTCTGGGCTCCTGCCCTTCCCCTGCGCAGGGGGCTTCGTGAAGCGGGCCGTGCAGCCGCACGGACCCGTCTGCTCGAGGCCGTCAGCAAGCCTGCTGACGACCGGACTGCCATGGCAGGGTCGTCCTGCTCTGGCGGCACACCACACTCCTCCTCGTCAAACTCCTCCGAGCTGTGGTGTGCGGGCGGGTCCGGACCTGAAAAGACAGAGCTCACCGACATCTCCGCCCTCGTTCCGGTCTGCGTTGCAGGTACCCCCGACAACTCTCGCTCCGGAACTGCTGGCCGGCGACTTTTTCCCGATCTCCGGCCTCTCAAACTCCCATCCATGTTCTTGCTGTGAAGCAAACACAACAAGAACCACCAACTTAAGGTAGCATACTTACCTGCGTGGTTCCCTTATGAAGGGCTGGCGAGGAGCACGCTCCTCCGTCAGCCGTCGCAGCAACGCGTTACGACGATATGTCGAGCATGCGCGCCGGCGGGCTCTTCACGAAGTCACTCACGTGACTCCGAAATGAAATATGGGGATGGTGCTCAAATGGCGCTGAGGGGGAAGATCAGCCATGATCATAATGAATGGCGGAGAAGGTTGAAAGGGCTGGTTGGCCTACATCTGTCCCTATTTTTTATATGCTATACTATGATGGAAGGAAGCAGGTTCTCTTCTCTGGACATTGCATGAAGGAAATGAATTTGGTCTTATATCTGTGCTTAACATCAGCGGTGTAGCCCTTTCAATTCTGGCAGATTTTTCTATTCAAATCTAGTGCCCAGATAATAGCTGTGCAATTTTATTCCAGCTGTAGTTTCTCATTCCATTTTGAGACAATTGAGTATCTCGGCCATCCAGATAGCAATCATGATTAAACCACATTTCCTATGTATGTCCAATGAAGCTAAATGTTTCACTTTTGTAAAAGGACATTGGTGAACCATAGAGTTATAATAATAATAATCCAACATTTCCATGGTCACCTTTACTGATGTCAGGATTTTATCCCAGACAGATTTAATTAATTTAAATTCTGCACCTGCCATGGAATGATTTAAACCTAGGGTCTTCAGTTTGTCGTTTTGCTTCTGGGTACAAGTTCAGAAACATGCCACTTGCTGCTATACCCTGAAGGTACATAAATATATGAAATTAATGTTTAATATTAAGGAATCCACCTTGGACAAGAATTGGACTTGTCACATAGAATTGGACATAGAATTTGTCAGCTCAACAATGGCAGTTGACAATTTATAGATGTGAGCATGGACAGTCCAACTAGTTAAAGAATGGTATCAAAGTAATAAAAGAGAATTTGGGAGATGTTTGGTGTGTTGATATTGAATTTATCCCACCACTTTAAAATGGGAAGCTACACTTTAGAGTGGAAGAGGTATTTCAACAAAATGTTTTGGAGATATTTCTAAAATAGTTAGCAGTAAGGGAAAAGTTACTTCAATAAATTGTTTAAGTGGGGAAAAGTAATAAAGGTTAAAATTATGACATTAGTACGGATATCAAGGGTTTCTGCATCGGACAATGATTGACACAAACAATGTGCTTTTGGATGAAGGCGGGGAAGGGAATAATCTTCCTCTTGTGATCTTGTAACATATGCAGACCTCTTTCAGTTTCAATAATGCAACTCTGTAGCTTTATGTAACATTAACATTGAAATGTAGTATCAGATGGTAATGCTGATAAAATGCAGTGAAAAGTAACATTAGGCTGTAAACGTGTAAATTAAATTAGGATGTTGGTTTCTAATTCGCAGTATATGGGACCAAGTCAAGTTTAGTGTCATCTACTAAGGTACAGGCACAATAAAAAATCTTTCATACAACAGCATGACAGGCACATAGACTCAGACAAACACACAAAAACATACATTATATATATTACACATTTTAAAGGACACATTCAAAAGGAAAAGCTGTGTGCAATCAGTGGTGAAATTATTGGTGGCATTACAGCTGTTCTTAACCACACAGTGAATGTAGAGTGGGAAGAACAGGGAGTTAAGCACTCAGCCTTGAGACGAACCTGTATTGATGGTCAGTGATGAGATGGTGTTACCAATCTGTACTGATTGAGGTCTGCCGATGAGGAAGTCAAGTGTCCAGTTGCAAAGGAAGGGAACGGATCAGGTCTTGGATCGTGGCGATGAGTTTCGGGGGAATGATTGTATTGAACTCGGAGCTATTGTCGGTGAACAACAGACTGGTGTATGGCTCTAGACAAGACTACTTACATCATCAGTATTACATTCTGTTCGCTGTTCAACTATTTAATTGCTTCAGCAATTTTCATTTTTGAGTTTTAAATAAAAATCCCCCACTTACTTTGATAAATGTTCTCCCATTATTTGCTAAGCATATTGAATCTGAGGCAGGATTATTTAGGTATAAATTGTTCTCTGGTATCTCCTCAAAAAAGGATCAAGGACCAAGATTGCAAACAGGTGACTTGTGCAAAAAATCGCTCTTGTTACACAGTTTCAGCATCAGGACCACATACGATCACATTATTCCCCCATGTAAAATTTATTGAGAAGCTTTGCAGAATAACTCGGAGTGCATTGCTCTGGGGATGTCTGATCTGGTACAGAATGGTTTAACAGCTACTGCATAAATAGAAGACTGATGAGGTGTGGAAATTACTTACCTGTTTCCCAGAGCACTCCCACCATCAGATTATTCTGTTTTTCACTCCCCCCATTCCACCACCACTCCCACTCATTCCCTGATTCTACCATATATCCTCCTCCTCCCAACTTGGCTGGTGGTTCCATTTCAATCCTGCCATCAAGTATCCGGTGACATCTTTCTCTATATACCAACCAAATGATCCACTGGCCCCAGTTTTTGGCCTTGGATTTCATAGAAACATAGAAAATAGGTGCAAGAGGAGGCCATTCGGCCCTTCAAGCGAGCACTGCCATTCATTGCAATCATGGCTGATCGTCCCCTATCAATAACCCATGCCTGCCTTCTCTCCATATCCCTTTTACTAGCCCCTAGAGCTCTATCTAACTCTCTCTTAAATCCATCCAGTGACTTGACCTCCACTGCCCTCTGTGGCAGTGAATTCCATAAATTCACAACTCTCTGGGTGAAAACGTTTTTTCTCACCACAGTCTTAAATGACCTCCCCTTTATTCTAAGACTGTGGCCCCTGGTTCTGTACTCGCCCAACATTGGGAACATTTTTCCTGCATCTAGCTTGTCCAGTCCTTTTATAATTTTATATGTTTCTATAAGATCCCCCCTCATCCTTCTAAACTCCAGTGAATACAAGCCTAGTCTTTTCAATCTTTCCTCATTTGTTAGTCCCGCCATCCCACGGATCAATCTCGTGAACCTACGCTGCACTGCCTCAATCACAAGGATGTCCTTCCTCAAATTAGGAGATCAAAACTGTACACAATACTCCAGATGTGGTCTTACCAGAGCCCTATACAACTGCAGAAGAACCTCTCCTAAACTGAAATACTCTTGTTATGAATAGGGGCCTTGTGAAATTTTCTTGTTATGAAGGCCAACATTCCATTAGCTTTCTTCACTGCCTGCTGTACCTGTAAGCCAACTTTCAGTGACCGTGTACAAGGACACCCAGGTCTCGCTGCACCTCCCCTTTACCTTTCCTCACTCGCAGTGGCCCTGCCTCCAAATTCCATCCCACCCCACAACCACAACCACAACACCTCCTGCCACCCAGAACAGTGAATAAGACAGCTGCTAATGTCCCGCATTTATGCCATGCACGAATACTCTGATGGCATGTGCAAGAATTTCTGGGAATATGCACTCCCAGAAACATTCACGTGAAAATTAAAATAACTGTAGATGTTAGAAATCTGAAATAAAAACAGGAAATACTGAAATGCTCAACAGGTTTGGCAGCATCCACGCAACGTGAAACAGACTATGTTTAAGATTGAAGATCTTTATCACTTCTGCTCTTTCAAGGTGGAGGGATTAATTTTGGTAGTCTGTTGTGGGACTTTGAGTTTAAGTCACATGATATGGAGAGAGTTAGCTGGTTCCTTTCCCTGAAGGTGAGCAAATGTTTTTGGTCAACAATTTCACAACTATTGAATTTTTTCCTGATGCTGATCATTTTCTAACATCTGTCCAAGAGGTCATTCTTTATCTATGAGCTGAAGTGCTGTTGTCTACCTATTCACACCACATTGCCCTGTGTTTTTTTTCTTCCCCATGTTAGCTGATTACAAAGAGAGCTTCAACACCATTGGAAACATTGAAGAAATTGCCTACAATGCCATCTCTTTCACCTGGGATGTGAACGAGGAAGCTAAGGTGAGGATTTGCATTATGTAACAAATGGAGGTTTGGATGCCCATGCATCCAGGTGACCCCCCAGTTCTACTAATAGGGTGCATTATTCTGTTTGGTTTTCACTGTTCGAATTGAACTTAGATCCAATAATTAAAGGGTATCCATCAAAGCAATTTCCATTAGGCTGCCAAAGCTATGCCAGAGAAGCAGGGGAGCCCTATGTCAGTGTGTGCATTGTGCTCCAGTAATGTAATGACAGGGCCTTGGAAGCAATGCAGAGGATATAGTTATGGGACCTTTGTGTATTTTTCCAATATTTGCTCTCTGTGATCATATCTGAACAAAGTCAATAGAATGTCATTCCTTGGGTTGAAATGCATGCTATCATTACACCACCCAGCTGTCAGCTCTTCAATTGTAATTGGGACAACAATTTAAATAATGCTAGCCAAAGAACCAGTTAGGGCAGATAGGGTATGTAACCCCATCAGGAAGCTAGGAGGGAAGTGTGTTGGAGGACAAAGAATCACAATTGGGGATGTTGGTATTGCTGGGTATCTCTTTTACTGGTGGAAAATCCAAAACTATCTTCAAATGGCATGCAATGTTTTGATCAGTCTAGGCAATATATTTTTTATAGAATAACACAAAGAATTACATATGTATTAATAAGACTGCATTTTGTGGCTGTGCCCTGTGTTGAATTCTTTTGAGGAAAAGTATCAAGTGATCTGGATTTTTTTGTCTCCTCCCACGTGTACACGAATGTCTGGCCCAGACAGAGAGCAAATGCAATCTGAATTTCCGCAATCAGCAGAATCAGCCTGTAATTTCTGTGCAGCAGGAGAGATTAGAGGAGGCTATTATCTGGATTAGTGGGTTAAATCCACCATATTCTGCAGTAAGTCAGGATTCACAGCTGAACTGTCACGCAAAGTCCGTGAAAGCCTCAACTGGACATGCCGCACTTTGCAATCAGCCAGGGTTGTCACATTACTGGTAGACTTCTCTATTGTCAACAATTACACTCCTTTTGTGTTCACTTCCATTTAGCTCATTAAGGGAAGAATTGTGTTTTGATAGTGTTGAGTAACTGTCATTGACTTAACATTCCTCTTACAAATGGATAGGCAGTGGTCTTTCTCTTCACGTTTAACTTTTGTAAAAAGCCTTTGCAAAAGTAGTTTGCAGCATCATTGAGTTTGAAACTGGCTGTTCAAAATATGAAAAAATAAATTATCAATTTATTTAAACAAAGCTAGGCCATTTCTGTCTGGTTTGTAATGTAAGGCTTAACTTGTAAGCTTCCACTCTACCTCTGCACACATTTATTGTCTGCCTCACTAAGGGTTACAATTAAACTTGCTATGACATTTCACGTTGCTAGGATACAGTCATAGTTGAACTGACTTGAAAGGTTACTGCAGGAAGAAAGTTTGTCAGGTACATATTATTAACAAACCTGGCTCTTTCAATCAGTCCTTTCAGATATGAGAGACTTTGACACAGGATGCTGTTGCTCAGGCCTGCCAGAAGCTGCAACAATGACTTGCACACGTTGGCAAATAAGATGGTTTCAAAGACTATCCTTTAGCCGGGACACGACTGTGATATAGAGTCATCCTGTGACTCACCGAAGATGGATTAATGTAAAAGTCCTACTTTTTCATGTGCGCTGTGATGAGCTGTGGTGAGCAAATGGCCGGGAGATCGTTAATGATGCCCCCTACTGAAGGCAGGAAAAGGAGATCTGATCATAGCCTGGAAAGAATTCTTGGCTTCAGATTGGTTTAATGAACACATGCATTATCTAGGGATAAACTGAGCTTGATGTTTGATTTTGTTCCCTTCTTGGTTGTTTTACTGTTCTGTTTACATGCAGCGAATGCTGCTCTTTATTCAGGCTGAGGTGTATACAATAAAACCAGTGATGTCTACAGTACATTGTGATAGTTTGCTGCACTTTTGATTTGTGTAAAAGTGATTTGGGGGTATTCTCCGTATCACAAATTCCCAGCATCCCTGAAACAAACTGAATAGAATATTCAATTTCAACGTACTATTCTTATAAGAAAAGTTCAATGTCTGTTTTCACATTTCATTAACAAATACCTTAATCTTTGAAAGGGTCAATGTTTGAAAAACAGGGCTGAAATTAGAAGGGCTTAAAATGAGCGATTTTTATTTTGATCATGGGAGATTTTAATTTACAAATAGATTGGGCAAATCACCTTGGCACATTCCTGGAAAGTATACTAGATGTATTTCCCAATTAGTATGTTAAGCAATCCACTAAAGAGAACTGATTTATTTACGTCTAGTACTGTGTGTTGAGGAGGAGTTAATCAGTAATCTTGTTATAAAGGGGCCCCTAGGAAAAAAAAAGGCCATAATGTAGGATTTTACATTAATTTTGAAAATGACATAGTTTAATCTGAAAGGAAGGTTTTCAAACTAAACAAAAGAAATGATGAAGTTATGAGGGGTTGGTTGGCTGTGGTAGATTGGCAAACGACATTAAAAGGAACAATTGTGCAAAGGTAATGTCTCACCGGCAAAGAAGGAGTACATGAATTGCAGCAAATATGTATTCCTTTAAAGCTCAAAAGCACAACAGGAAACACGATCCAACCATTGATTATGCGAGAAAATAAAGATGGTATTAAATTTAAAGAGTGGACTTGTCAAGTTGCCAGGAAAAACAGTAGGCCTGAGAATTGAGAGTGTTTTAGAATTCAATAAAGGTTGACAGGGAAATTACTAGGAGAGGGGAAACAGAATATGAGAGTAAACTCATGAGAGGTGTAAAAAGAGCCTCTATCGGTATGCTGTTTTTAAAAAAAAAAGCTAAGATCGCAAGGGCAACGTGGGTCATTGAGAGGCAGACACGAGAACATAATGGGGGAATAACAAAGTGACAAATACTCTGAATCTGTTTTCAAGAAAAAGTTGCAATAAACCACTGGAAATCAAGGGTCACGAATAAATGAGAAAATAAAATAAATAATATCAGCAAAGAAAAACTTGTGTCATTGTCATGTTCTACAGTTCTATAATTTTTTTAACATTATTGAGATTGGATGATAATGACTATACTATTTAGGAAGGGAGGAAACAGAACTACCACATTTTAAAGTTGAATTTAATTTTATAGTAGAGAAACACTGGAATTTATCAGAGTCATAGAGTGTGGAAACAGGCCCTTCGACCCACACCGGCCAACATGTCCCATCGGCTACACTTGTCCCACCTGCCTGCGCTTGGTCCATATCCCTCCAAACTTGTCCTATCCATGTACCTGTCTAACTGTTTCTTAAATGTTGGGATAGTCCCAGTCTCAACTACCTCCTCTGGCAGCTTGTTCCATACACCCATCACCCTTTGTGTGAAAAGGTTACCCCTCAGATTCCTATTAAATCTTTTCCCCTTCGCCTTGAACCTGCGTCCTCTGGTCCTCGATTCCCTTACTCTGGGCAAGACATTCTGTGCATCTACTTGATCTATTCCTCTTATGATTTTATACACCACTAAGATCACTCCTCGTCTCCCTGCACTCCCAGGAATAGAGACCCAGCCTACTCGACCTTTCCCTATAGCTCAGACCCTCTAGTCCTGGCAACATCCTCGTAAATATTCTCGGAACCCTTTCAATCTTGACAATATCTTTCCAAAACCCTGAACTGAACACAATATTCTAAATGCGGTCTCATCAACGTTTTGTACAACTACAACAATGCCTCCCAACTTCTATATTCATAAAATATGTTATAGTAAGGTGCTTAGAAATAATAATATGATTGAGCAGAGTCAACATGAATTTATGAAAATAATATCATATTTGATTAATCTACTGGAGTTCCTGTAAAATAGGTGAATGGGAACGAGATCAGGTGTATTTTGTTAAAAAAAAATATTCAATAAGGTCCCACATCAAGAGGTTGCTGAGCAAGGATGGAGCACATGGAATTGGGGCTCATACATATCACCATGGATTGAGAGTTGTTTACCAGATTGAAAACAAAGAGTGAGAACATGGGCCATTCTCGTGTTGTGAGCCTATCACCTGTGGGGTAATGCAGAGATTGATGCTTGGGCCTCAACTATTCCCATTTGGCTGTTTTGCTGAGCAGACTATTGCTGTTGCTGTTTGGCTGAGGGGACCAAATGTAACATTCCCAAGTTTGCTGAAGACATATAGGTAATGATGAAGAAGCATAGCAACCCCGAAGAGATATAGACCAGTTGAGTGCTGAAACGAAGAACTGCGGATGCTGGTTAATAAAAAAAACGCAAAGTGATAGTGTAACTCAGCTGAGTTAGTCCAGCATGTTGTGTATTTTTTAGACCCGATGAGTAGGCAAAAAGGTGTGAAGTTGAGTGTAACATGGAACAATGTGAGGCTATGCACTTGTATAGAAATAAAAGGAAAACAGATTTTTTTTTGAAAAGCAAGATATTGAGGAATGTTCAAAAGGACCTGTGTGTCTTAATGCACATGTCACTGAAAACTAATATTTAGGTGCAGCTGGCAATTAGGAAGGCAAATGGTATGATGACCTTTCTTGCTCGAGAATTTGAATACAAGAGTAATGATGTCAAACTATAATTATATAGAGCCTTGATGAGACCACACCTGGAGCATTGTGTTCAGTTTTGGTTTCCCTTCCACAGAAAGGTTATACTTGCTAAAAGGAACAAGGTGAAGGTTCATCAGGCTGATTTCTGGGATGGTAGAAACAGTGTAGTATGAGGAAAGTTTGAGTAGGCTTGGCATGTGCCCTTGAGAGTTTAGAAGACCAAGAAATGACTTTATTCAAATACACAACATTCTTAAGAGTACTTCAAGGGGCTGGGGAAGCTGCTTCCCAGGACTTCTTTAGACTTCTTTACCTGTGAAAGATCAGTTATGAATTGCATTCAAAACTGAGATCAGTAGATTTCTGAGCATTTGATGTGTTAACTGATTTGGGAATTGGGCACGAAAATGGGGCATGAGATATTTTGTGACTACCCTCTCCTGCAGCCTGGCCGATCCCTGCTCCTAATACTCACATTTTTATCAGTTTAGTTTAGAGATGAGGCACGGAAACAGGCCCTTCGGCCCACCGTGTCCGCGCAAATCAGCGATCCTCAGTGAATTTCAAATTAAAAATGCTGGAGAAAATCAGCAAGCCGGGGAAGAAAGAACAGGGTTAATGAGCTAGATTCTACTGTCCAAGTCATTGCCCACACATGTCCCATGTACTGATCCTGCAGTTGCACTTGCAGATTAGTGTCAGTGAGGCTACCTGGACACCTCCATACTGTGACTCTCCAGTAAGGCGGAGGAGAGCACGTGGTCAGTAGGCTTGCAGAACCTGATGCCCCAACATCTCTCACAACAGCCTTTGATGGCAATGTGCTGTCAAAGATATCTTTCGCTGTTTTAAATGTCTTTAGAAGTAAAAGCAATCAAAATGGATGAAAATAATTTTCCAAAATTACAGTGTTTAGGTAAATAATATCCAGTGAGATAAAGAAAGATAATGTTTTTTTTAAAATTGAAAGTAGAAAACCATTCAATTGAAAGGGTCACCTCTTACATTACCAGCCCCGGATGAATAGCCATAAGTGGAGCCTCGCGTATTTGGCTTCGTATGTTCCAGAGCCAGCAACAAGCTGAATGGTGAGTTCATTAGCAGAGCAGGATGTCGGGTGCATCTACACCTGGGTTCCAGCACATTTGACCTGCTGTGTGGCAAGCTGGTGAAGATATTGACGGTCTGCTAAGCAGGTATATGGTGGATGGACAACAATTCTGTGGGGATCAGTCACTGCAATGTGGCACAGCCCGCCCTTCTGATTAAATACTTCCGACCTTCTGAAAGAACTCACCTGAAATGTTGACTTTTAACCTTTCTCCACAGCTGCTGTAGTCTTCAGATATTTCAAAATTGAACATCAGCAATTTGTGTTTGTGTAAGGGATAGACAGAGTTGACGTGGATAAGCTTTTCCCATTGAGGGTAGGGAAGATTCAAACAAGAGGGCATGACATGAGAATTAAGGGACAGAAGTTTAGGGGTAACATGAGGGGGAACTTCTTTACTCAGAGAGTGGTGGCTGTGTGGAATGATCATCCAGCAGAAGTGTTGGAGGCAGGATCGATTTTAACATTTAAAAGTAAAGTGGATAGTTATATGGACGGGAAGGGAATGGAGGGGTATGGTCTGAGTGCAGGTAGATGGGACTAGGGGAAAATAAATGGTCGGCACGGACTGGAAGGGCCGAGAGGGCCTGTTTCCATGCTGTAATTGTTATATTATATGGTTATGGTATTCAGACCTCTTCTGCCGCAACTGCCATATAGATTGTGGGAATCTCGGTAATGCCTGGACAGCCATTTTTAATGTAGCATCATTGAATTATTTTTTCTTTCCTAAACAATTGTCTGGAATTGAGAGATGAAAGGTCTTTAAATCTTCTGCAAGAGTACTCTTGGTTTCTGCTGAAGTTGTTAAAGGAGATGTGCAAAGTCCCATTAAAAATAACACTATAGTATGGGTACCCTATGCCAGACACCTGTTGATAGTCTTGTGTTCTCCAAAGTCCTGTGACCCCTCGAGGGTGAATCCAATAACTCCATGTCGACCCTTCGGAGAAGTCAGAGGGCTCCTATAAAAATCCTTGAACTTGCAAATTTAGAGAGAATATCAGTCTGAAGAAGGGTCATGACCAGAAACATTGCCTGTCCCTTCCCTCCACAGAGGCTGCCTGATCCACTGAGTTCCTCCAGCACTTTGTGTTTTGCATGAGAGTGAACATAATATTTTCTCTGACTAAGCAAGTTGACCAAATTAAATCCAGTTTTGCTTTAATAGTGAATTCCACTGTGTTTGCTAACTGACACAATGGTGTTGGCTTAAGTCCTTGTTTTATTGGATTGAAAATGGGTGAGTGTACTTTCATGGGAGGTCTATATTTTTGTAGGATATGACTGGATGCTGGGTTTGGATTAACAATGATTTTTAATGTTGTGCCAGGACCACCTATAAATCTAACATATCTCTTAGAGCCAATTTTGCACTCAGCGACCCATGCTTTTGTATTTGTTTTCCATCTCTAATAATATACAGACACAATGGATGTGGTGTAACTTTAGTTTTCCCATGTGCCATGTTCCATTTGTGAAAACAGAAAATGTTGAAACACTCAGCAGGTCAGGCTATGGGAAGGGAAACAAACTGAACCTCTCTGGTTGAAGACCATTCATCAATTCTGAAATGCTCTTGATGTAAAAACTGTGATTATTGAGTAACTGGTAACTAAATAGGAGCAAAATAACAGGAGCAGTCATTAGATCCTGCCAATATTATGGGATTGAGTTCTGCCACTCAGTTACTTAGTGCCAGATCTGCATCCTGATCCCAGTTGTCAGAATTTTAGGTGATTCAATCAATATCCAAGCTCTTTGGGGACTGAAGGTTGCATTTGGGGGTGTTTGGAGGCTCCACTCTACCTTTAGCTCAGAAAAATATTGCTTCCTTATTTAACAGCTGAATTATCCCTTTCTACCTTAAGACTGTGTCTTCCATTGGATTTCCTTACCAAAATAAATAATTTGTCTGGATTTACTCTGTCAAATACTTCCATCATTTTGTGGGGGATTATGAGGACATTTACCCTAGAATCTCTTATTTGGATAAGGATTAGTACATTGCCTTGTAATTTCCTGCTCCTGCCTGCATTGCTTACTTTATCTGCCAACCGAGTGTAATCTGTAGACGTAATCAATTCCTTCATCTGATTTATACATGCATTGAAAAGCTGAGAACCCAGTACAGATCCTCAGGGGCCAATAATGGAAAACAAATAAAACTGCTGAATCTGAAACAAAAACAAAATGTTGGAAGAACTCAGCCAGTCGAGCAGTATCTGTGGAAAGAGAAACCAATTAATGTTTCAGTTTGAAGACCCTTCATCCAAATGGACTCTCCAACATTTCTGTTTCTATTTTGCTTCTCGTACTTGTCAATCAAGAGTATGTTTCCTGTATTCCAGTGTCTGCTTTCTTCTGGTGCTGAATATAGGTGGTCAAAGCGGTATCTCGAGTTGGTCAGCCATTGGCAGGGTAGTATTTGTAAATGATTGTGTCTATGATGAGCATCCAAACTCTCATAAAATACGTTGCTTATCATTTGTTCCCTGTTGCTAAAGATATGAACTCTAGTATGAGTTAGAGCAGTCAAATCATTTGCTGTGTCGCTCTTCCAGGGAGATCCTAAATGCATTTTGTTGTCTCTGTACTGTACACTGACAATGACAATTAAAATTGAAACTGAATCTGAAAATACTTTGAGTTCAGACAGAAGTGGCAGCAATAGAGGAGTTCCAGTCCAGAGCCCTGTCATCTATGCCTGAGTGCAGGTTCCATGGTACATCAATGAGCACGCACTGTACCTTTAATAGTAAAACTAGAAAATGCTGGAGATGCTGAGCAGGTCTGGCAGCATCTGTGGAAAGCAATGTAGGGTTAATGTTTCAGACCAGACCTTTTGTCAGGGTCCACAACTTCTGTCAGGGGTATACATGCCAGTAACATATATTCCTCCAGGAAAATCATTCCTAATTAATATTTGCCTGTTAAATATACAGGGCTTGCTTTAGCATCTCCAAGCAGTTTAAAACATAATTCATTGTTTAGCCCCAAAGTAAAAGCTAAAATCAGATTGTTACATGTTAGAACAGAACAAATGATCTTTTTCTCAAAAATAATATATTAGCCACCTCCCCCAACTTGTCATAAAGGTACTAAAAGTCAACAAAATAGAGAGAGTACAGAGGACATTTACTAGAATGTTGCCTGGGTTCCAGCAACTAAGTTACAGAGAAAGGTTGACAAGTTAGGTCTTTATTCTTTGGAGCGCAGAAGGTTAAGGGGGGACTTGATTGAGGTCGTTAAAATGATGAAAGGGATAGACAGAGTTGACGTGGATAAGCTTTTCCCATTGAGGGTAGGAAAGATGCAAACAAGAGGGCATGACATGAGAATTAAGGGACAGAAGTTTAGGGGTAATACGAGGGGAAACTTCTTTACTCAGAGAGTGGTGGCTGTGTGGAATGATCTTCCTGCAGAAGTGGTGGGGGCAGGATCAATTTTAACATTTAAAAGTAAAGTGGATAGGTATATGGATGGGAAGGGAATGGAGGGGTATGGTCTCAGTGCAGGTAGATGGGACTAGGGGAAAATAAATGGTCGGCACGGACTGGAAGGGCCGAGAAGGCCTGTTTCCCTGCTGTAATTGTTATATGGTTATATGGTTACTTGCTCCTGTACAAGAGGCCATAGCCTTAACATTCAATTTAAATACAGAATGATTAGAGGTGATGTCAGAAAACTGTCTATTGCCCAAAAAGTTGTTGAAATCTTGTTTTTAATTTTCTTCCCAAATGGTAATGAGGCTTGGGGTCAGTTGTTAGTTTTTTTTTACCTTGAAATTTTAAGAGTTGTAGTAAGAAGGTAGTTTTAAGATATAAATTAGCCTGGATCTAAGCTACGTGATTGAACTAATTTGCTTACTCCTGCTTGTATGGATGTCCCTAACGCGAAGATGGTGCATTTAAGTAAAATGTTAGCATCTATAGTCAAAGTTATGCCCCCCATCCCCCTTAAATGGATCTCTCCCACACCCTCATTGAATATCTAGTACTCTAGCCTCTCCCCTCACCTCTCCTCCCTTTACCCAGTCCACTGGAGTGAGTGTTTGAACACTTGGGGGGAAATTTCAGTGAAGCCTGCTGTTCTGACAGCTTCATTCAAGCTCCAGTGCAAAAGCTGTTTAGGAAAAGCCTAACAACTATCAATTCCATCAGTTGGCGATTAGAGTTTTGCTTTGGTTTTAGTTCTATCGGTTTAGTGGAACAGGTATGCAAGGGCCCCAAAGGTGATACGGTGAGATGGCAGCAAGAAATGCCTTGCCTTGTAATGTGAAGATCACTTTCTGGTGACCTCTATGTTCCCAGCTGTGCTGCACCTGCATCTTGGAACACGAAACCGCATTGTTCTATTTACTAAACACGCAGGGTCCATCTTGTGCTTCTGATTTCATAATCTGTTAATGGGTGGTGTCGTTGCCAAGGATGCCGTTGAACACGTCGATGTAACTGTTTTGTCAACATTCACTCTTGCTGATGATTAATGTTCCCAATTTCATTTTCTCATCCAGATATTCATCACCGTCAACTGCCTAAGCACTGATTTCTCCTCGCAGAAGGGGGTGAAAGGACTTCCCCTCATGATACAGATCGACACCTATAGCTACAACAATCGCAGCAACAAACCCATCCATCGGGCTTACTGCCAGATCAAGGTGTTCTGTGACAAGGTGTGGTGAACAATGCATGTTGGAAGGAGCTGGGATTATTGTGCGCTCTTTAAACTCTCAAATTCCCAAAAAGTTGTTTGTGAACAACAGGTTTATTATCTTTGAGATATTGTGTAATCAAAAGTGCATGTCAGAGATTTGCTCCTCAATGGGATTGTATGAATGAATGTCAGAGGAAAATGCAGAGGGGTGCTCTTTCTTGTAATCCAACCAAGCCCTTTTCTTCAACACTAAAACAATGTTGCAGCACCATCTAATGTTTTTTTTTCAGAATTGCACGTCAAACTTCCCAATTCATATGTGTTAATTGCTGTTCTAAAGTTTCCACGGTGTTTTTCCCTTATAGTGTTTTTCATGAAAGCAACCCTCCCAGTGTCTTTTAAGGATCACTAGATATTGCATTTAAGCTAGAGAATGTGTGAAAATCCCATTCTGAGCCACTTTTTGTAGCTGCCTTATTATCATAAGTCCTGACGTTGAATAGATACCTGGTTGGAGGAGGGATGCAGAGAGTTGGCATTGGTGAATAAATAAATATTGGTGTCTGATTGGCATATGTGTCTCTCTGCGATACAGCACGTCATTTCCAATAAGCTGCTAGCTGGACAAATTTATTTTTTGGACAAGGCTAGAAATCATCCAACCTATGTCACTTCCCCTCCATAGTCAAAGTCAAAAGTCAAACAATCTTTATTGTCATTTAGAAATACATTGATATATGCAGTTCCAAACGAAATTACGTTGCATTTGGCTCCCTGTGCAACACAATAAATTAACCGAAGGATAGGTATGTATGAAAAGGATAAATAGACAATAGTGGCAGCCCATTTACATGGCATTCAGGAGTCTGATGGCTCGTGGGAAGAAGCTGTTGCGGAACCTTGATGTTCTGCTCCTTATGCTGCGGTATCTTTTTCCCGAGGGCAGCAGAGTGAACAGTCCGTGATGGAGATGTGAGGGGTCCTTTATGATACTGCTGGCCTTAGACACACAGCGTTTGGTCGCAATATCCCCGATTGAGGGGAGATAGGTCCCGATGATTTTTTCCGCTGTCCTCACCACTCTCTGCACAGACTTCCAGTCGGAGGCTCTACAGTCCCCAAACCAGACAGAGATACAGCTGGTCAAAATACTCTCTATGGTGCCCCTGTAGAAAGTAGTGAGGATGGGATGGGGGAGATGAGCTCTTCTCATCCGGCGCAGAAAGTGCAACCGCTGCTGCGCTCTCTTAACAGTTGATGAGATGTTAGTCGACCAGGTCAGACTGTTAGTGATCTGCACCCCCAGGAACTTTGTGCTACTGACCGCCTCCACATCGCTGTCATTGATGTGAAGTGGTGTGGGACTGTGCCGGGTTTTCCTGAAGTCGACGATAATCTCCTTTGTTTTCTCGACATTCAGGATCAGGTTGTTCGTATTGCACCAGTCCACCAGTTGTTTCACCTCCTCCCTGTAAGCCAGCTCATCGTCGTCCCTGATGAGGCCCACCACTGTTGTGTCATCTGCGTACTTCATGATGTGGTTTGTACTAAACCTGGCACAACAGTCGTGAGTCATCAGGGTGAACAGCAGTGGACAATCTCCAGACAATCTCCAATAGTTATTGAACCACAGTACATGGAAAATACTGCACACATACGTGTTGGGAGACTGAGTTCCATGTTGTCATCGGCTCAATGGCAGAAGCATGAGACCAGGCCTTACAAAGGTCCTCTACCGACCTTCCTCCACTGTACAGCACCCCAACAGCATTAAAGACTCTCAGTGAGACGTGGATATATGGGCCAATTCCCATAACTGGGGTCACAGGTTGCTGCTGCATTTATCCCCTGACAGAATTTATTGCACTTCAACTAGAATGCAGCTTTTTAGTTTTTCTTTATTATGTTATGTCCAGGGATGATCATATTTATTAACAACTTTCATTGTGGGCGATGCAGTGATAATCTTTGGCTTGCTAGCCCAATATGTTACCATACCATCACACCATAGTATGTATTCCTTTATCTCTTCACACTCTCTGCACTCTCATATTTCATGCGATCAATTATTGTCAGAACAACATTAAAGAATTTTCATTTTATTTTAATAGCCTCGAGATTTCCATGTAGCATGCACTTCCTAATATGATTTAGTTTTTGTT
Organism: Raja brachyura; assembly: GCA_963514005.1. Next base: position 92,374,937 of record OY740784.1, on the reverse strand, counting down.
GTTTATTTTTGTTCCTGTTCCTATCCTTAGGGAGCTGAAAGAAAAATCCGGGATGAAGAACGGAAACAGAACCGAAAGAAAGGAAAAGGTTCAGGAGCCTCAAATCAAGTAAATCCCTGTAAGCAAATCTTAGTAAGCCATGTTTTATCGGAAGTTCTGATTTCAAAGGGGAGCATTGTCTCATGAATGGACTTTCACTGGGATATTAAATGTTGTGTTTTCTCCCTGGTTTTCAGCATCAGAAACCAAACTAAACACAACAGCCCAACAGAAGCGAAGTGATGCAACTTTCTTCAAAACCATGAGCGACCTGGATTCGCAGCCAGTCCTCTTCATTCCAGACATCCACTTTGGGAACCTTCAGAGAAGTGGGCAGGTAAAACACCCTACACCTTCCTCATCCCCGCAAAGCCCCTCCTCTTCCTTGATTAGAATAACAGGAACATTTATACTTTCTATACTTCTATCCACCAGTTGTCTTTCCTCTGCGCTTTGAGGTGTAGTTGATTGGCCAATAAAGAGGGAGCAGACAGATTTGCACATTAAAACTTATAAGGGTGCCATTCAGCCCATTGGGTCCATTCCAGCTTCTCGTTCAACCCATATTGGCTCCACACAGAGCAATACCACCAGTCCTATTCCACCTCTTATTTCTTTGTAGCTTTGAAAGTTATTCTACCATGTGCCCATCAACGCCTTATTGATGCTGTTGTTGACACTAGGGGCGATTTTCAGTTGGCAACTAATCTACAGAATATGTTAGCACTGTGGGGGACAAGCTAGAGATTCTCAGGGAATCCTAAAACGGAGGAAAACCATGCAATCTGCACACAGGTGACACCTGAGGTCAGGATAGAACCTGTGTTGCTGCTACTGAAGGCAACAGCACTACCTTCCGTGCTCAAATGCCAGGGTATCAAAGCCAATGTTGATTCTCCTAAAAATTGGTCATCATAACATACTTTTTGATGTTCTGTTAGCCTATAAAAATGTTTTTTTTTAAACACAAGGAGGAATTTGGGAGAGATTAGAATTGGTTGCAGATGCCATAGTTTCAAATATATTTTAAAGATGGTATGCTTTAAAAAAATTATATATATTTGAAACCACGGCATCTGCAACCAACTCCAATCTCTCCCGAATTCCTCCTTGTGTTGGTCATTGCACATATTCTGTTTGAAACCCAGCAGCACCTTCATGAGCTGCTCCCCTGTTGCCTCTGCTATGACTCTGCACCCAGCACTACTAGTTTCTTCAGGGAGCCATTGGAGGTGAGTGAGCTCCCAGGCAAGATCCTGTTGACAGGAAATTATTGTATGTTGTTTTGGTTGAAAAATGCAAAACGTGATTGCCCGTGTTTTAATGGAAGTATAATTATTTGTGGGAAACACAAAGAGGGTTGTATGGATTCAGATGTTGAGTTGTTGGTGGCACAGTGGAGAAGCGGTAGATTTGCTACCTTACAGCGCCAGGGGCCCAGGTTCAACCCTGAATACGGGTGCTGTTTGTACGTTCTCGCTGTGACCATGTTTGTTTTCACCGGATGCTCCGGTTTCCTCCCACACTTCATAGACTAGCTTCAGCTTGTAGGTTAATTGGCTTCTGTAATTTGCCCCTAGTGTGTAGGATGCAAAACATGGATAACATACAACTAGTGTATGGGTGATCGTTGGTCGGCGTGGGCTGAAGGACTTGTTTCCATGCTCTAGCTCTAAAACTTAAACTAAAAATAAAACGCTCGTAAAGAGTAAAATTGCTCACAATTGCAGACAAAGGCAGAATCAAAAATTATCAATGCTGACTCTTCAAAAATGGTTTGCATCTTTTTGTGGCTTGGTGTACATTTCACCATCAGATGTGTTGTCAATGGTAACTATTTACAATGTACTTTGATGATACAACGTGCACGTTTTCCTCTGTAATCATTGTGCTTAGTTTCTGACTTCCTGCCCTTTGGTTTTATAGATGTACAGCGTCAGCACAGATGACATGGAAAGGGAAGGGTAAGAATTGTGCTTCTCTTTTTGAACTATTTTCATGTTGTTGCTGAATAACAGAACATGTTTAACATTCTTGGGCAGTTTATTACAATAGTGGCTGTGTGTTCTTCTTTAACTAAAAGCGCATTTATCCTTCTGGCCAATTCCATTCTGGATTTTAGCCTTTGCAGTATGTCTTGGAATAATATTTATAATTTCATTGATGGCTTTGTCAATGGCCTATCATAACAACTGTTCATAGAGGCCGCAGAGCTTTCAGGATTTGACATATTAGATCTATCAGCACCTTATTTTGGGCTTACAAACTGAATTGTAAACAATATAGAAACTTTGGGAGAAATGCAGCAATCATCTGCATATCTCCACCTCCCAACTGCATCCATTTCACTTCACTTCTGAGCAGTTGGAGTAAATCAATTCCATGATTAGATCTAGTACTGAGGGAGGACAATTAAAAGCTGTTTCGGTAATTGTGGCCTTCCTCACGGATGCGATTGCATTGTAGTGTGTGCAGAAGGGATTCATCTGGCTGTTTTTTTAGATAGAGCTTTTCAGCTGTGAAGGGTAGACTAACATTGCTTTCCTTGAAGCAAAGAAGGCTGAGGGGGTACCTGATAGCAGCATACACAAATATAAAACGTATACATAGGGTAGGCAGTGAGAACCTTTCTGCAGAACAGCGATGTCTGTAGTTTAAGGGCATTAGTCTAAGGTAAGAGGTAGGACATTTGGACAGGATTTGGGGAAGTACATTTTCATCCTGAGGATGGTTGAAAATTGGGCCACCTGAAGGGGTGGTGGAAACAGATAAAACATGTTTTAAATATCTAGACGAGCACTTGAATCACCAAGGCATAGAAGGCCTTAGTGGGCCAAATACTAGAAGATGGGATTAATGCAGATAGTTACTTTATAGGCAGCATAGATACAGTGGGCTGAAGGGTCTGTCTCCAGGCTCTGCCAAGCCTTAGAAAAATTAACTAGAATGGGCAGCATATTGTTTTATCCTGCTTTAATTTGTGTCTAACCTTAAATCACCTCCATGCACTTGTCATGAATGAACTAACTTCCAATAAGATGGAATACTATGAGTTCCAGCACACTTCTGGGTCCTCTCTAGGGTTAATCATTTCTCTAGTGTGATTTTGGGAAGTGAAAGTCACTTTTCTCCGGGTATCTGCATATATGGAGAGGGCAAGCTACAGCATTGAGCTCAAAATACACTCCATTTGCTGCTTGTGAGTTCATTTCCCCCCCAAAAAAGGGATTTCTTAAAGTAGATCAGGGTTGACATCGTTGCAGCTAAAATCAATTAATACTACCGGTCTCAGGCTTGTGTGGTTCAGGCCACCACATTGTGGAAGAGCCATCATGGGTGTCCTTTTATTTCACATTTACAGTTAATCAAATCAGAGGACACCGTACAAACACAAATACCTCACACTGGACATTCTTCAGCCATTCTACACTCAAGGATTTATAAGCAGTTATGTCAGATCCTGTAGGTGATTTACTAACAGTCTTTCAGTGTCACTATAAAACTTGCCCAGTCCAAGCAACATTGGAAAATATAAATCTATCAGTTATATTTTTAGTTTTGTTTAGAGATACAGTGCCAAAACAGGCCCTTCAGCCCACCTGGTCCATGCCGAACTGAGATCCCCGCACATTGACACACACTAGGGACAATTTTTACATTTTATAAAGTCAACTAACCTACGTCTTTGGAGTGCGGGGGGGGGGGACTGAAGATCTTGGAGCAAACCCATGCAAGTCACTGGGGGAACGTACAAACTCCGTACGGACAGCACCCGAGGTCCAGATTGAGCCCGGGTCTCCGGCACTGCAAGCGCTGTCAGGCAGCAACTCTACCGCTGCGCCATCATGCCGGTGTGAAAGAAATGGATATCCTTCATCACACAAGAAGAATGTGACATCTTTGAAAAGATACAGAAGTATAGAAACATAGAAATTAGGTGCAGGAGTAGGCCATTCGGCCCTTCGAGCCTGCACCGCCATTCAATATGATCATGGCTGATCATCCAACTCAGTATCCCGTACCTGCCTTCTCTCCATACCCTCTGATCCCCTTAGCCACAAGGGCCACATCTAACTCCCTCTTAAATATAGCCAATGAACTGGCCTCAACTACCCTCTGTGGCAGAGAGTTCCAGAGACCCACCACTCTCTGTGTGAAAAAAATCCTTCTCATCTCGGTCCTAAAGGATTTCCCCCTTATCCTTAAGCCTTATCCTTATCCTTAAGTTTACCAGGATATTGCCTGGGGTGGAGCGTATTAACTATACGGAGAGATTGGACAAACTTGAATTGGTTTCGCTAGAGTGCCAGAGACTGAGGGGTGACCTGATAGACATATATCAAACTATCAGGGGCAGGGATAGAAAGATTAAAGGAAATTTTCAAGCCAAGTTGTTTTTACAGTGATAGGTGCCTAGAACGTTCTGTCAGAGGAGGTGGCGGAAGCAAATACCTGAGCAATGTTTAGGAGGCAGACGGATGGAATTAGTTCAATGGAAATCATGATCGGCACAGTCTTTGCCGGTCAAAGGGCCTGTGCTGTACTGTTCTGTATTCAACTGAGTGAACAGTGCATTAAATTAACACCCAGCTGGAGTTATGGAGGCAATATTACAGGGTTTGTTTAAGAAAAAAAAGTCACCTTTATCCATCATAATCTTGAGAAAAGAAAATGTATTCTTTGTAAGAAACATTGATCTTCAGTAGAATCTAAATGAAAAGTGTTTCCTTTTTCAATTTGAGATTCTGACCAAGTTTGTTCTTCAGTGTCCTTGTAAAGAGGATGCTTCGATCTCTAGAAGATGAATATCCCCCAACGGCCACCAAACAGATTAAAGAAGAAGTGCATAAAAAAGGTACCTTTTATATCTCCTATAATATCACTTTGGAGATTAAACTAATACTGTGACAATCTTTTGTTTGATGTTTCCTTCTGAAATTGGCAGCAATGTGCCTGAGCCAAATGCATATTTGTGGCCCCTATGTATTTGACAAGTAGTTGCCAAACTGTAATAAATGTTACTGAGGGGTTGATGTGCATCTGGGGAATTCAAACCAGCCTGCATTGAATCTTAACAAGGATTACTTTAGTAATTTTGAACTTAATTTTTAATCTTTTTGTGAAATTCTTCTCATCATCCACTGCAACCTTTGAACACTAGTGCCCATAAGGATGTAGCTGAAGCCACCAGCAACCCAGAGGTTTGGCTCAAATTTGGGTGGGGTCCTTTGATAGTTGGCAACAGTTACCAGCTAATTCAAACTAAGTAAAGATTCTGGTTGATTATCAACTGATGAATGATTTTCCCAATGAGCTTCATTCAAGAATGATGATACAATCAGCAGAAGTTTGCTGATTGTACTCCAAATCGTCAAAACAAGATTGAATGATTCATGCACAGGATAGGAGAGAAAGAAGAGGAAGAAACTGTTAAGAAGGATTGGTGAAAATGAAGGAAAGATTCAAGGATGGGTAAAAATCAGTTACAATAGAGAGTTCTGGAGTTGGAATTTCCTTCAAGTTTCGGAAAGGAATAATCTACCTTTCATCGATTTCGTGTGATTTCATTCAGCTGCCTCTCCTTAATGAAGCTACCCAGAAGATGATCATTGTGGTATAACAAGGAGATGCCCAGAGGAAAATGCATGTAGGAAATGTTGGGTACATCAGTCAATCAGCATAAATCTTTGGGAGACACAAGAAACTGCAGATGCTCAAATCTTGAGCAAAATATAAAGTGCTGGAGTAACTCAGCGGGTCGGGCAGCATCTGTGGAGGGAATGGACAGGTAATGTTTTGGGTCTGAATCCTTCTTCAGGCTGGCATAAATCATTATTTTGATTTAGGTATGAGCTCAATGTTGTTACTTGAAAGATGAGGCTTGGTGTTACAAAGGCAATTTCTTCCAAGTTGTTACTCAATAGTTAATTTGATAAATCGTAGATTTGCATGCAACTGCTATCATTGAATTTTGTAATTGTTACTGAAAGTTAAGATGAAGATAAATCAACAACACAACTTGTGCTCCAGCGTATCAAGGAAAACACATTAATTTACAGTTAATCTCATCAAACTATAAAATATAGCCTTTAGAAAGCAATTTAAAGATCGTGAATAGGAAGATCATTGTCATTTGAAAGTTTGACCATGTCTGCAAAACTATGTTCAAAATTCTGAGCAAAATAACAAACTACTATGTCTGACCGGAACTTCATCTATCCATTATCCTTCACAGATACTGCCTGATCTCCAGAGTTAGTTTAATTTTGTTTCTCAAGATTCCAGCATCTGTAGTCTCTTGCATCTTCAAAATTCAGAAGTATGGATGAGATGAAGGCACGATTAATACTATCGGAATAACTTTAAATGTTGTTAACTTCCACCTTGTGCCCAGAATCTTGCAGATCATCTCTATTAAACAATTGTTTTTGTTGGATAATCACTGAAACACCACAGTAACTAGAGTTACACATATAGATATTGGTTAAGATTATTGAAACTTATTTCTTTTAAATCTTGATCATGGCTTGACATTCCCTAAAGTAAAAAAGAAAATTAGATAAAGTAAGTAAGCTCTTGTTAATTTTTATTACAATACTGTGTTTTGTTCCTACGAGCTGTTTGATGGATACTAAATTGAGACTAACCTGTAATTAAAATGGTATTTTACAAAATTGAGAGTTTTCTCCTGAACGTCATTGACCAGCGTAATAGATTGGCAGTTGCAGCATCTGTGCTACCCTGTAAGCCAGTGTTTTATTTAACCAACATTAAGTGATGAAGTATGCATTTGAGAACTGTTGACAGGTGCCCAAAATGGCAATCCTCCACTCTGGGAGCATGCTTTCATAACAATAGCTCTGTTATTAATCAAAGCAGTGACAGAATCGAAATCTAACAACAGTTGAGATCTTTTTTTAACTGTGACATTGTGGTAAGCTTATGAATATATTTTCAACGTTGAAATGTTTGTTCTTCTAGTCCTGCTGTATGTACGGAAAGAGTCTGATGAGGTGTTTGACGCATTGATGCTGAAATCGCCAACAGTCAAAGGGCTGATGGATGCAGTAAGTATGAAGATACTTTTATTGCACTTTTGAAGTCTGAGAGGTGCTCATGTTTTAAGCATAAGCCACCCAAGCTGAACAACAAGTAGGTCCTCGTTGGCTTGAGTTACACCGACAACTGCCTCTACCTCAGGACAATCAAAATGAGAGAAATTGGTGTGATGTGCCCCCTCCCCACCCCTAGCTGTTGGGAGGGATAAAAATAAGACCATGGGCAATGCTTTTACTATAAAAGACTGAATAACAATGCCAATTTTCTCTTGCATAAATAGACACAGGAGCCGGTACTTTAAGCCATACTTTGCCATTCAATAATATCATGGTCAATCTTATAATTCCAGTCTATATTTCTGCCACATCTGCATGTTTCTCAATCCCATGACTAATCCATGATCTTCTAATTTCAATCTTGAATATACCAGACAACCTTCTCTGTTTTTACTGCGGAGAAGGGGAAAAGTCAATGGTGGTGGCTTGAGGACAGTTGGGGAGGTGCTGCATGTCCTAAAGCACATGAACGTAGATTAATCTTCTGGGTTTGAGCAGGTATATTAAAGAGACCATAGGAAGCTAGAATTGAAATTGCAGAAGCAGTGGCAGTACGAGTCATCATTAGATAGCAGTGTAGTGCCAGAAGACTGACAGGTGGCTAATGTTGTGCCTCTATTTCAGAAGAACTGCAAAAAGAAGCCCTGGAAGTATTGAATAGTAAACCTCACATCTGTGATAGGAAAGTTACTGGGGAGGATTCAGATGGATAAGAAATACATATATTTGGAGACAAATACTGCTTGATTAAGGATAGTCAGCATGATTTGGTGCATGGGAGATTGTCTCACGAATTTGACTAACCAAGATAGTTAAAGAGGGCCCGGCTCTGGAGTAGTCTATATGGACTTTGACAAGGCCTTTAAGATTCCGCATGGTGGCTGCTCTGGAAGGTTAGTTCACTTGCGATCCAGGGAGACTTAGACTGGAAGTCTGTGCCTAGTGGTATGTCTCAGGGATCGATGCTGCCAATTGCTGTTTGTCACCTATATTAACGATTTGGATGAGAATAAGTTTCCAAGGATAAGTTTCCAGATGACATTAAAGTAGGTGGCTTGGTAAACAAAGAATCACAATGGGATCTTGATCAGCTGGGTAAATCATCCAAGGTATGGCAAATGGATTTTAATTTGGGCAAGTGTGAGGTGTTGCATTTGTGGATTTCAAAGCAAGGCAGGACCTTAACAGTGACCTCAGAGTGTTGTAGAGTAGAGAGATCCAGAAATACATGTAACTCCCTTCTGTTACAGGTAGATAAGGGTGGTGATTAAATATTTTGTGATGCTGGCTTTCATCAGTCAGGGAAATGGGTGTAAAAGTTGGGACATTATGTTGCAATTGTACAAACCGCTAATGTGGCCACATTTGGAGCAATGTGTTCAAACTTGGTCACACTGTTAGAGGAAGGGTACCAATCAATGGGAAGGAGTGCAGAGAAGATTTATGAAGCTGAGCCCTAGATGCAGGGAGAGGTTGGGCAGCCTAACACTTCATTCCTTGGAGGGCAGGAGAATGAAGGGTGGTCAGGTGACATATATGATGAAAGAATGGATCGACTGGTGACATATGATGAAAGAATGGATTTACTGGGATTGTATTCACTGGAATTTAGAAGGATATGGGGATCATATAGAAACATATAAAATTCTTAAGGGATTTTAACAGGCTAGATGCAGGAAAAATGTTCCCAATGTTGGGAAAGTCCAGACCAGGGATCACAGATTAACAGGGTAGGCCATTTAGGACTGAGATGAGGAAAACCTTTTCACCCAGAGAGCTGTGAATCAATGGAATTCTTTGCCACAGAAAGCAGTGGAGGTCAATTCACTGGATGTTTTCAATAAAGAGTTGGATATAGCTCTTCGGGCTAACTGATTCAAGGGATATGGGGAGAAAGCAGGAATGAGGTACTGATTTTAGGATGATCACCCATGATCATATTGAATGGCTCAAAGGGCCAAATGGTCTACTCCTACACCTATTTTCTTTGTTTCTATGTCTTGTCAATGTGTACAAAATCATGAGGGTATTAGATGAGGTGAAAGCACAGTCTTTTTCCCAGGGTAGAGGAATCAAAAACTAAAGGGTTAAATTGAGAGTGGAAGATTTAAGAGGAACCCATGCCGACCAAAATGCCCCACTTATGCTAGTCCTACATGGCTGCATTAGGCCCATATCTCTCTAAAATGTTCCTGTCCATATGTCCAAATATATTTTAAATGTTGTTATACTACCTTCCTCAACTACCCCTGGATCCCCTTAAGAGTTCATGAGCATCCCAACCAATGTCTCACCATGACGTTGGAACTTTTCCACAATTGCTGGACCCCTCTGCATCTCAGCCACCGTGATCTCCACAGCTGGCATTGCTTCAGTCTGGTTTTTCCACTGTCTGCAGGTGCTTGTTGCACAGATCACGGCTGAGTGCCATATTTCCCCCCCAATATCTGCTCGCTAGTTTGTGACCCTGCTGGGTGCCAGGAGGTTCAGGAGCGTTTATCTAAGTGAGGTTCCGCTACCAAGATCAGCGATGCCTGTTTGGGGCTCATGCCCCTCTTTTCTGCATATTTGTTTCCTCCCTGGCCCCATACTTTAAGACCGAGTCTTGTGTGTGTGAGTGCGTGTAAACCTCTGGTTGGAAAGTTGCTGTCTATGACTCCATCCTACTTCTCCTGAATTGGCCATAGAAAGTGCTTGCAAATCAAGGGCATTTACATTACCAACCGATGTGTAGTTAAAGACTGGGTATGAGTTTCCATTTTAATTATATTCGATAATTGAAAATGCCTGGCATTATTCAGTCATGATTTGATCCTAGACTATTGCGAGTAAAACTAAAATATAAATATAAATCCAGGTTTGGAAAACTTATCATTGCAAGGGATTTATTTTCTTTTGAAAAGCTTATCCTGGAATCTTTTAACTTATTAACCCAAATAACTCATAGATCAGGAATGTTGATCCTATCTTTTGTTTTCCCTTTTGTGCTGACAGTTATCTGACAAGTATGGATTTCCAGCAGAAAAAATTGGAAAAATTTACAAGAAAAGCAAAAAAGGGTAAGGAATAGTTGCCGGCTAGCAAAGTGAAGGTATCTTGCGGGTCACTGATAATGAAGGCAACATTGTAGAAGCAGGTATTCACTCGCCTTATTACTTTGCCAGACAGGAGTAAATTATTGGTTTAAGGAACTGACATTTTTCAATTGGAATTTGGAATGGAGACTTATTGTGAGTTTTCTGTTTGGTTTGACAACGTGCTGGGAAATAATGAACTCCTGCAGGAGAAAAATACAAAAATTGGTGCCATCATTTCCACCCCCTCTTCCTGTCCAATATCTTTGTAATTCCAAATTCATACCAATCTTTACCAGAACTCCTGTTTTGAATTCCACCATAGTGCAGTAGCATTGAATCTGCTTTTACTAACGTCTTTGACATAGTTGATCAAACAATCCTGTGACAAGGTTTCTCTAACTGAATATACTATTCCAAGGTTTCTTTTCCAGGACAAAAAAATGGAATCGCCTGATTATGTGCTTCTCTTTCTCCCCACACCCTGACTCCTGGTGAACCACAGAGATCTATCCAGAGTCATTTCCCATGTAGACTAGGGAGACCCAGCTCTACCTAATCATCACTTCCCTTTACCTTCCACATTCTTGGAATTGGCACACTGCTTTGACAGCATAGGATGCCACAGTGGTGGCCTCTCAGTTTCAACACACCTCGGGTGTTGGCTTTGTGGAGTTTGCATGTTCTCTCTGTGATTGCTTGGGATTCCCTGGGTGCTCTGATTTGCTCCAAAATCTCGACCCGAAACATCACCCATTCCTTTTCTCCAGAGATGCTGCCTGTACCGCTGAGTTACTCCAGCATTTTGTGCTTACCTGGTGGTTAGACTTATTGATTGTATTGATTAATTGAAAGATGCAGCATAAGTACAGGCCCTCTGGCTCACCAAGTCCACAGCCGTCTGTGGCAATGAATTCCACAGATTCACCACCCTCTGACTAAAGGAATTCCTCATCTCCTTACTAAAGGTACATCCTTTTCTTCTGAGGCAGTGCCCTCTGGTCCTGGATGCTCCTCCTCTCCACTTCTACTCTATCCAGGCCTTTCACTATTCGGTAAGTTTCAATGCACCCCCCCCCCCAACCTCTACACTATCTGCCCTATGCACCTATCTCCTTATCATCCACCAAGCTAGTTCTATGTTATCCCACTTTCACATCGACTCTCTACATATTGGGGTAATTTTCAGAAGTCAATTAAATTGCACCTCATTAGGATGTGGGAGGAAACTGGAGCACCCAAAGGAAACCTACGCGGTCACAGGGAAAACATGCAAACTCCACACAGATAGTGCCCGAGGTCTGGATCAAACCCAGGTCTGTGCTGAGAGGCAGCAGATCTACCAGCTGTGCCATTGTGCCATCCAAATCGTCTACTGTAAAATATTCCTTGCCTTGATGGTTATTGGTAGAATTATAAGTGTATGCAATGAAAGAATTACAAGGAAAATAACGATGACATGGTATTGATGGGGTCCCGGTGGGGGATGGTATAGACTTGATGGGATGAACAGCCTAGTGTTGTAAAGAAATATGATAAATTTAAATATGAGGATACTGCTTGAGCAACTTTAACTAAAGCCTGAGAAGATTGTAGCTATTAATAATTTCAGTCCCAATCACAAACCCGGTTCCCAAGTTTCCTTGTTGGATGCAATAATGCATTATGTGCGAGTCAAAGAGAAGCTTCTAGCTATATATTCCACCTCAGTAATATCACCCTACTCTGTTGCTGAAATGCTCATTTGTGTCTGTTACACCTTGATCCACCATTCAAATATACACCAGGCTGGCCCACCCATTTTACATGGGAATAGGTGGAAGTTAGGATGTTAACAGAAGTTTTGGCAATGCCCATCATTTATCCATGGCCTTTAAAGTTTTCCTATCGGCATTGGTTTACCAATCAACATTGGTTCATTAAAAAAAAATCTAAATTTCTCAAATCCTTCTCTGTCACTGTCAACCCATGAATGCTACCCTACCTGGACAGTTGTCTTCTTCCAATTTTGGCTTCCTCATGAATGGTTCATCATTAGCAGCCATGCCTTCAGCCACCAAGACCCCAACCTCTATTTTCCACTCTGTCCCTTCATTTCCTTTTGATCCTCCTCCTTTCTAAGGTTTTAATTGTCTGCCATACCTTTTACTTAAGTGGCTTGGTGTCAAATTTTTTGCGAACATTCCTTTTGAATGCCTTGACGCAGTTAGTCACAATGAGGGTGATTTACGAGAAGTGGCTTTATATTCTCTGAATAACCTTCAATAAGATTAAAACACAAAAGGCAATGCTACACTTTTTTTCACAAACCTACCACAACTTATATTTAACTGCTTTTGGCAATTATAGGAACTATGGCTGCTGAATTAAAAGTGATTAGTTTAGATGTAATTTATTAGTTAGTTTTAATAAATGTATCATGGGTTTTGTGATAATGTTAAAGAATGATGGGGCCATTATAAAATTAATGTAAGGAAAAAAAAATTTTTACTTAAAAAATGGTCCAATGGAACATTTTAATCTTAACCTCATAAATTAAAACTGTTGTTCTGTTCCAATCTCGCTGTGAGTTTGTTCCCTTCTTTGTAAACTCCATCAATCCTGCAGCAGATCACTGCATTCATCGAGTTCTGTTGTCCAATGCATCCCTGATTTTCTCCAGCCTACTGGCGGCATCTCACCATGTAGTTCATTGTCAAATAACATACTGCTAAACGCGCACAAGACAGTGGGTCAGGAAGGTGAAGACTGCTTCCACCACCATTTATTTTACAGGAAGGAGTTGAGTGAGGGGTTGGTCAGACCTGATCAAGGGGAAGGAGGAGGAATAAGCTGAGCCATTGAACTTGAGTTTGACTTGATTTTATTTATGTATAGTATTATTTGATCTCATTGGATAGTGTACAACATAAAGCTTTTGACTCTACTCAGTACATGTAACAAATGAATCTTAACCAATATAATAAGCTGAAAATGGGCCCTAAAAATAAGTGTTCATTTTATTTTTAAAACTGTGATGTGTGTGTGTATATATATAAGTGCGTGTGTGTATATGTATGTATATGTGTATGTATATGTGTATGTGTGTGTACATGTATGTGTGTACATGTATGTGTGTATGTTTATATATGTGTGTGTATATATGCATGTATGTATGCATATATGTATATGTGTGTGTGTATACACATATATATGTATGTATATATGTGTATATATATGTGTGTATGTATGTGATGTGCTATCATTTTAATTACATATATTAACTGATTAATTGATGGCCATAGTAGTAACATGGTATTGGAAGTTAGATAATGATGGCATCAATATGACAAAGAATTGTGTTGTGTTAAAAATGTTCTGATCCACAGAAGTATATCGGCAAGTCCAGTGCAGCAGCAATATTCTTTAAACAATAATCAACCTTTTTTCCTTTGTTAAACTAGAATTTTGGTAAACATGGATGACAACATCATTGAACACTACTCTAATGAAGATACATTCATTCTCAATATTGAAAGTCTGGGTGAAAGTTTCAAGATCACACTGAGTGAAATTTAACAAAGACTTGGGAGAACCTTCCAACAAAATGTACTTCAGAGTTGGATCACAACTTGGTCATCTAGCTTTCACAGCCTGGCTGTTCATTAACTGTTAGTGACTGATGAAAAGAGGTTTGCTCCTATCAAGTGAACAAATTTCATGAAGCTGAACAGGCATGACTCTTTACTTCATAACGTTCAGATATCGACAGCTTTAGACACTACTGAATTAACTGTCCCAAAGACTTCAGAATGTGCATTGTGATGGTGTTACTTAGAATATGATATTTTAGCTACTAGACAATTAAATAGGTACAGATGGATGCAATCATGCTCGATGTCCTTGTTTTCAACTCCATGCTAATTGTAGTCAGATTTGTGTTCTGGTCATCTGTTCCAAATACCCGTTTTTCCACAGTAGAAGCATTTGTTGATACCTCAGGAGACAAGCTTGTGAATGAGAAGGTAAATGTCACTCCAGTTGTTCCTCCAATTGGAAAGCAATGTGTTTTATTTGCTTTTAAAGTAATTGAAAGCTTGTACATCGTCTGATTACGTTAGTCAAATACATAAGCAATTAAGATTGATAGACCAAATGCTGCATTAGGCCATACAGAATCATCTGTGTGTCCACCTTGTTTCTTGTCTATGTAAAAAGGGTATGTACCAATAATATCACCTTGAGTAGAATCTGACACTAACTGAAATAGAGATTAGCATCTATAATTGTAAAAATGTCTATAATGTGCAATATTAAATATTACATAAGGCATATTTACTGCCATTATGCTTTCTTGGGGTTGAGGGTTTCTGTGGTAGTTGCGTATTTTTATTTTTTCATGTAAAACTTGTTTCCTTTTGTCCATATGTTATGTTTGAAAGGCATCATAAGATTTTACAAAATGACTATAAACTGCAATCCAGGGTATTTAAAGGACTTGGGAAACTTGAACATTTTTACGAATTGAGCAATACTGTATACAAGGTAATATTTTTAGAAATGGGAGTTGGGATCTTTTCAGACTTTAAAAAGACAGTTGTATTTTATTTTTTGTACAATTTTTTAAGAGCAAAATAAACAGTGTACATTGACGTCTGGTGTAATTTATATGGACGTGATATCAGGTCAGACACCTCTTGCAGTTGCACGTGGAGTCAATTTGGAATTGAAACTGGCTTTTTGTATTCCTGCTTCTCCCCCTCCCCCCACCCCATTCCCTTCATCTGTTATTGTAACCCATTCCTCTTGACATCACATTATTCCTCTCTTTTGCTGCTCCTCTACTCCTTCCCCTTTCCTATTCCAAGGATTTGGAGTTTCATATTGATTTGTGATTTCTTTCATTTACAGCTTATGCTTTTTGTTTCCTTGCCCTCTCCCCCAGCTACTGTAGCAGAGCTGTCAAAATATTGCTTCATCCAACTAACCTTTAATTACATGTTAATCTTTGATGTGAATTACCAAGTCAATGTTGCCAAGTGGCTTGCATATTTTACTGAGCTCTTTGACTAATTACTTACAAGCATCAGATTATTAAGTTGTACATCTTGGCATCGTCTACGTACTATAACTCCACTATCAAACTCCACCAAACCTTTTTTTGTGCCAGCCACACAATAACATGGTTTATGTAAGAGTGTTGCTGATAAAACGGTTGGGTCAACTGTTTGTGCCATGAGTAATTATTGCTGTAATTTCAGCTTCAGACTAATTGAGATTAAGTAGCAATAGTCTGAAGAAAGATTTATGCTTTTGTTGAGAGAAGGCAGAATGAAGAGTGAGCAGAAGACCAAATCTGAAAGCAGGATGCTGAAAAGAGCAGAAGGGAACACAACATTACATCTCAGCAGCACTTAAAATTGCTTAATTTCTCTAAAAAGTTGACTCTTTAAACACTCAAAAGTGAATTATTGAGTTGCATATCCAAAGTGTTGCCCCCCAAAATATTCAACTTGAAATCCCTTTTGTACATTCTTGCTAACCCCCTCCTTTGTCTTCTCGCTGTGGATTCGCAACTGTTCAGAATCGCAGGATGGTCACAACATATTCGGGCTGTCAAGTCTACCTGCTAGATCAGTATCAGCACTTTTTGTAGGCCTGTGTTCTTGCTATCTCTTCATAACTCTGCAAATTATTTTGTGGATACTAATTATTTTTTAGATCTCCATTGAATGCTATTATTGAATGTCCCTCCACTAATACATGGCAAACCATTCCATTCCAGACTCTTAACCGCTAGGTGTGTAAAAGGTTTTTCTTGGAACCTCAGGCAATACTTGTCCAACCCTCTTTTCCCTTCCCAAAATTCAGGGAACAAAATAATCATTTGTGGCGAAGCAGCACCTCACTTGCACTTCTTCCAAGCTAGTCGGCAGCATCAGGTCTTCTTTACCTTGGCCAAACCAAGCATAGATTGGATGACCTGCAAAAAAGACAAAGTGGTGGAGTAACTCAGCAGATCAGTCAGCACATCTGGACAACATGGGTAGGTGATGTTTCATGGCCAGACCCTTCTTGACTAATTAGGGGTGGGAGTAGGATAAAGCAAGGCACATGATAGGTGAATACAGGACATTTTTTTAAATTGGCAGATAGTTGGAACGATTGGAAGATAACCAAAGAAACAAAAAGTGTGAGATAAGGATAGATGTGGTGTGAATTGTGAAGCCAGAGAGCAAGGAATAAAGGGGAGGGAGGTGGAGAAATGGGTGTGAATCCATGGGGACAGGGAAGAGAGAAGGGGAAAAAGGGCCAGCCGTTTGTAGGTTATTTACTTACAATTGGAAGAATTCTACGTTCGAACCATTAAGTTGTAAGCTACTCAAACAGAATATGGTGCTGTTCCTCCAGTTTGTATGTGACCTCACTCTGGCAATGGAGAAAACCCAGGACAGAAAGATTAGTATGGGAAAGGGAGTTAAAGTTGTTAGCAACTGGGAGATCCAGCAGTCCTTGGTGGACCAAGCACATGTGCTTGGCCAAATAGTCACCTAGTCTAGGTTTTGTCTCGCTAATGTAAAGGAAGCCACATTGGGGACACTGAGTGAATGAGGTTAGAGTAGGAGCACATGAACCTCTTGTCCCGCTTAGAAGAAATGCAGGGGTCCTTGGATGGATGTGAGGGAGGAGGTATATTACATCTCCTGCAGTTGCAAGGGAAAGTACCTGGGTGGGAAAGAATAAGTGAACCAAGGAGTTGTGGAGTGAGCGATCTCTTTGGAGGAGGAAAGCGGTGGTGGGATCACTTTGAAGGTAGCGGAAATCTTGGTGAATGATGTGTTGGATGCTTAGCCTGGTGAGATGAAAGGTAAGGAGCAAGAACAGAACTACGAGCCACAGAGGAGATGTGGGTAAGGGATCAGTTGAACGAAGGGGGCTATGAAGGCATGAGAGGGGAGCTGGCCAAAGTAGACTGGAAAGGGATCCTAGCAGGAATGACAGTGGAACAGCAATGGCAGGAATTTCTGGACATAATCCGGAAGACGCAGGATCATTTCATTCCAAAAAGGAAGAAAGATTCTAAGGGGAGTAGGAGGCAACCGTGGCTGACAAGAGAAGTTAGGGATAGAATAAAACTAAAAGAAAAGATGTATAACACAGCAAAGAGCAGCCAGAAGCCGGAGGATTTTGAAACTTTCATAGGACAACAGAAGGAAACAAAACGGGCAATACGGGCTGAAAAGATGAAGGGCGAAGGGAAGCTGGCCAGGAATATAAAGAAAGAGAGTAAAAGCTTCTTTAGATATGTTAAGGGAAAAAGAGTAGCAAAGTCATATGTGGGTCCCTTGAAGGCAGACACGGGTTAAATTATTATGGGTAACGAGGAAATGGCAGAAAAGTTGAACAGGTACTTCGGATCTGTCTTCACTAAGGAAAACACAAACAATCTCCCAGATGTACTGGAGGACAGAAGATCTAAGGGGTTAGAGGAACTGAAAGAAATTTTCATTAGGCGAGAAATAGTATTGGGTAGGCTAATGGGACTGAAGGATGATAAATCCCCTGGGCCTGATGGTCTGCATCCCAGGTTCCTCAGGGAGGTGGCTCTAGAAATAGTGGACGCATTGGTGATCATTTTCCAATGTTCAATAGATTCAGGATCAGTTCCTGTGGATTGGAGGATAGCTAATGTTATCCCACTTTTCAAGAAAGGAGCGAGAGAGAAAACGGGGAATTACAGACCAGTTAGCCTGACTTCGGTGGTGGGAAAGATGCTGGAGTCAATTATTAAAGAGGTAATAATGGAGCATTTGGATAGCAGTAAAAGGATTAGTCCAAGTCAACATGGATTTAAGAAAGGGAAATCATGCTTGACTAATCTTCTGGAATTCTTTGAGGATGTGACAAGTAAAACGGATGAAGGGGTGCCAGTGGATGTAGCGTATCTAGGCTTTCAGAAAGCCTTTGATAAGGTCCCGCACGGGAGACTGGTGACTAAAATTGGAGCACATGGTATTGGGTATTGACATGGTGTTGACATGGATAGAAAATTGGTTGGCAGACCGGAAGCAATAAGTAGGAGTGAATGGGTCCTTTTCAGAATGGCAGGCAGTAGCGAGTGGAGTGCCGTAAGGTTCGGTGTTGGGGCCGCAACTGTTTACCATTTATATTAATGATTTGGAAGAGGGAATTAGAAGCAACGCTAGCAAGTTTGCGGATGACACACTGGGTGGCAGTGTGAACTGTGAAGAGGGTGTTAGGAGGTTGCAGGGGGACCTGGACAGGTTGAGTGAGGTGGCAGATGCAGTATAATATAGATAAATGTGAGGTTATCCACTTTGGCGACAAAAACAAGGGAGCAGATTATTATCTCAATGGGGTTAGGTTAGGTAAGGGGGAGGTACAGTGAGACCTGAGAGGCCTTGTACCTGCACGCCAACTTTCAGTGACTGATGTACATCAGGCAGTGAAGAAAGCTAATGGAATGTTGGCCTTAATAGCAAGAGGATTTCAGTACAGGAGTAAAGAGGTTCTTCTGCAGGTGTTTAGGGCTCTGATGAGACCACATCTGGAGTATTGTGTACAGTTTTGGTCTCCTAATTTGAGGAAGGACATCCTTGTGATTGAGGCAGTGCAGCGTAGGTTCACGAGATTGATCCCTGGGATGGCGGGACTGTCATATGAGGAAAGATTGAAAAGACTAGGCTTGTATTCACTGGAGTTTAGAAGGATGAGGGGATATCATATAGAAACATATCTCTATTATATTAAAACTCTCTGTCTGCTGACAGACGTCTGCCTGCCGCCCGGCTGCCACATTTTCCCCCTTTGATTCCGTGCTCCGCCAAAACCGGACCCTCAGACGCCGCCATTTTTTCCATTTAGCCAGACGTTACGCTTGTACATTACCAAAGATGCTCATTACGTTTAGACGTTGTTACGTACACCATTTTTAATAAAATCCTCCCCCCCCCCCACCAATTTTTCAAAAGCTTAAAACGATCAAACTGCTCTTACCCATAGAATGTTGGTAAATGCTCAATGCGGGCCCAATGCACACAGATGGCCAATCGGAACGGATCTCATTTACATCTGCCCTCGCGCCAGCCCTAGCCCCCCCCCCCCCCCCCCCCCCATCGCAGCCTGTGTCGAAGTGTTTGATCACATGTGTGGGAATAGAGAAAGAGGTTTGGGGTGATAGGGAGTGGGGAATAGATGGACTGCCCCAACCCTTTCCCCTCACTACCTCCCCACTCTTTCCCCTTGTCCCCTACCTTCACACTCTTCCCCCCCTCTCCCCTACCCCATCTCCCTCCCACCCCACACCTCTCTCACCCTTCCCCATCCCTCTCTCCTCCTCCACCTCTCCATCTCCCTCTCCTACCCCTCCTTCCACCCCATCCCTCTCTCCCACACACCCCTTCCCTCTCCCCACCCCATTCCCTCTCTCCCCCACCCCTTTTTTCCTACCCCTCTCCCTCTTCCACCACTCCCCCTATCCCTCTCCCCATCGCTCCCCCCTTCCCACACCCCTGTCCCTCCCCACCTCTCTCCATCCCTCTCTCCCCCCCACCCCTTTCTCCCTCTGCCACCCCTCTCTCCTTCCACCACTCCCCCCCCACACCTCTCTCCCTCCTTCCCCACTCTTCCACTTCTTTCCCCCCCCCCCCCCCAGCCCTGGAACTTGGTTGAGACAACCCCAGCCTGATCATCTGAATTCAGTCTTCGGGGTGACCCTGAGATTCCCTCAAGTCTTCATCTCACTCTAACCTATTGGTCTGTGGCCTCCTGTACTCTCACAATGAGAGGCAAGCTTGAGGAAAAGCACCTAATTTTCGGTCTAGACTTGTTGAAGCCTTCTGGACTCAATCTTGAATACTTTGCCGTCAGGTAACTTCACTTCTTGCTCTCTATCAGTCATCCAGGTGTAATATTAGCTCAGTTTCCTTTCTCCCCCTCTTATTTTCTTGTAACACATCCTTTTCACCTGCCCGATTGTCCAACAATCCAGCAGTAAGTCTTTAGAATAAACAAAGTAACTGGAGTGACCAGAAGGAACCCACGCGGACTGCACTGGAAATCAGGATCCAACTGGGTTGCTGCAGCTGAGCCCCTAGCCCTGCCCAATATGCTACTGTGCTCCATACCTACTTTAAATATATTACTGTCTGTACCTTTAGCTTGGGATTTGTGACATGAATGAATTTGGGATAAATCCGATTCATTTATTTGCATGGTCTGGTACTTTGTACCTGCTTTATAGCCCTGCTTTATATTCTTTAATAAAGAATCATGCCAAATGCCACAAAATGTTTTCAACATTTTAATCAAATATAACTTTTTTTTACAAATGCTTATTTTTGTAAAGTGTTGTTTCATCAACACCTTTCGACAACATCAAAAAATTAGAAAGTCTAACTGCAAAATACACAAAAAACTACAATTACAAGATAAGCATTTTCTTTAAAAAAATTATCAATAATCACAGCTTAAACAGACTTGACCCCATGAAGTATCCAAAGCATACTAGTACCTATTTGCCAAAAAATATGCATTTACTTTTTACCCGGTTTGTAGCTGCCCTCCTTACAACAGCCACAAGGTAACAGTCATATTAAGGTGGCATAAGCATGCAATGTACATGAAATGGCAAACAACCATGTACTAAAGAAATGGAATTCGTATGCCCATTTGTAGAAGCAAAAAAAACAAGAGAAGGCTCAGATGCTGAACATGCTAATCATAGCAAAATAATCTTTGTGGCCTGTTGAAATGAAATGAGACATTTCCAATTTTGTGCACAGTTATTTCTCCTAAAACCTTGACTATTTGGCTCCACACAAAGTTTTAAATATGTGTCCCACAGCAGGGTTCAGTCCGTGCATTTCTTTCTACCAACATGGATGAATGTCTTGAAATATTTAGCATCATATTACCTCTGTACACAGTGTACATTTTAATATTTGTTTAGACAATCCCAGGCAGAACTTGCACAGTAAATGATAGGGCCCTGGGAGTATGGCAATAAGAATAGAACAGTTTCAAGACCTCATTTTAAGGAACAATTGTCATCCTTGCAATATTAAGCAAAGAACAGTGGTAAGTGGGCAATTTATTCCCAATCACCTGTTCAAGATAGCACACTGGAACAAAGTCCATTACTGCATGTGGTTTAAAAACAAATAGAATTGTTTCTGTAATGTCATTACAACATTCCTTTTGATAAAATGGCCATTGAGTAAATCTATTCAGTGTACAGGTAACATGAAAACTGATCAAAGTAAATTAAAAGTATAGATACTGTACAAGTTGCACTTTTCTCAGGTTTTGTTGCAATCAGGACATGGGCGTAACACGTGGCAATTTCCCAGTATTAACTACTTTACATTTTACACCAGGAGAAGATAGAATCACAATGCACACCTCTTAATTTTAACCTATCACACAAAATAGGCTGGAAAGTAAAGTGGTAGACAAGAAAATAATAGTTCAAAGTAAAATGTTTCAGGAATGGTAATAACTTGCTATACAGACGTAAATGCACTAAGATTTAGAACCATGAAGTAAAAATAATTGAATGTTAATAGTCAGTAAAATTATCCATGTCCTAAGTATATAGATTTTTTCTCAAATTAGGTATTTCATTTGTTGAACTAAATTCCCAGAAATCCTAGCCCTTCCTCAAAATTATTATTTCACAACACACATACATGCATACACACACACACACAAACCCACTCAATTATTATTTGGTTTGTTACCAGTTTCTGGAAGATCAGAGAAAGTGCTAAACTAACTTACATGCAATGTAAAGTATATCAATTCTATTAGATTTCAATCACTGAAGAGATTTCTAGGTATGTTTTAGCTTGGTCATAGCTGAACCCAAAGTTTTATTGAAAATGTTACCAAAATAATAATGAATTCAGCTTTTTAAAACAAAATTGTTTAGTTTAGCTGGTGGGTGAATGGGGAAAAAAAAGGCCAATTAGGTGGTGCTGAAAGGTAGATCAATGCATGCAAAACAATGAACACTGAAAATCTGAAATAAAATCATAATGCTTCAAAGACATTTTTGACCCGAACATTGTTCTTGAATAAATACTTATCTTTCTAATGGTTAAAAATATTTTAAATAGCAAGAATGCATTGTCAGTTCGGGGTGTAGGGAACACTGATTCTTATTTCTGAAAAAAAAAATCCCTTATCTCATTTTCTATCCCACAGTTTCTTAAAAGGATTGATCATATCATGTAGCAAGTGGAGAATATTTAAAGATTTGTTTTATATGCCATTTTATATTGTTGCTTGGATTTGTAAAAGCATAAGTGTATCATGGACAAACATCAGCCTGGGCCCATACCAGAAGAGTCACCAATCTCAGAAGCAAAACCTGGGAAGGTTTATCTGTCCACTTGTCACCAGATAACAATTGGAAACCACATATTATATTTAAAAAATGTCCTTACTATATCCCAAGTAGAATTGAAAGGAAACCTATTCAAGGATGGTAAGAATTTAAAGCTTGCCATTAAAAAGAATTGGTCGAGGTGAAAAGTAAAGATGAACTCGAGGTAAAAACCAAATGCACATGAGGAATGAAGAAACATATTGATGGGATTAAATGACGATTGGCAAGAGAAAACTTTCATGGAGATTAAATACCTGTAACAGTGTCATGTAGATCTGTGCGAGAATGATGTACCAGCACAAAAGACTTAAGGTAAGAGCTGGATTGGCACGCTGTCTCAGCAACATAATAGCAGCAGCAATTATCTCCAGTTCTCAAAAGGTAATTAAGATATATTATCTTTTTAGTTTCAATTTCAACTATGATTATGTAGCTCTCCTGCCTCTCACTTCTAATCCTTCTAGCAATCATTTTAAATGTATGCCCTTTAGTGTGTGCCACCTGTGAAATAGTTACTTCTACATATTCTATTATATCTACTAATTTATATCTCAACTCAATTTATGTCTCCAACTTCCTCTACGGAACAAAAACAATCCCAAACCCCTCTATTATTTTTATATAGCCAAACCTCCAGTCTTGGCAATATCTTCATCAATCTGCTCTGCATCCTCTCCATTCCAAACTCATCTTTCCTGTATTGCAAAACAGTACACATCCCTCAAGCTGTCATCTAACTAGCAGTGTATACAATTTCAGCATAGAAACCTAGTCTTGTTCAACACTTCAGTTCATAAAAAAGCATCCCACCTACCTTTTAAACACTTTCATGGTGGAGGATCTGTGAATATAATCCAAGGTTCTTCTGGTCCACCTGTCTCCTCCCATGTATTGCCTCGCCTTGTTGCACCTTCCTCAACGCATTACTATAAATTCACTGTATTCAGTTCCATTTCGCCTTTTATGTGAAGATCTTGTCTTCCTGTAGTCTAACGCTCTGTACCTCACAGTCAATTTGATCAATTGCAAACTTCTTCATCATGACCCTGTGTTTAACTCTAAATAATTGTTATAGATTTACCAAGTGCAGCGAGCAACACCAATGGTAATACGTTATCAATCACAAAAAAAGCTATTATTCTTTGCTTCCTGCAACTGAGCCACTTTTGGATCCCATGTTTTTCTTTACTTTGTTGAACAAGATGCTATATGGACCACATATGTTAATCCTTCTTGTTACCGCTTAGCTAGACATGAACTTCCCTTTGAAAATCCAGAGTTTTTGATTAATCTGGGTTAAAGTAAAATAAGTTTTACATTGCCCCTCAGTTAATTCTGACCATTTGCACACCACCAAGGTTAAATTAATAGTCCTACAATTGTTCAGTTTATCTCTTCTTCTAATCAACCAACACATCTGTGCAGACTGAGAAATGATGGCCAGAACCTCGAGAATCTCTTGTCTAGTTTCTTTCAACAGCCTGGGATATATTCCACCAGTGCCGGCTGGTTTATCCACTTCTAAGGATGCAAATACCTCTCTTGATTATTTACATCATCAAGCCAATTTTTAAGTACGTCACCCAGCTTGGATTCTAACCCTTCTGCACACAGGGAAATATACTGGGGCAAATTCCCATTATGGATTGGCAGTATTATAATTGAAAATAAATCATTTAGTGAGCTTGGTTATCCTGAGAATAGTGAAAGTGAAAATTATTGGCATTTAAAAATGTTCACTAGATGCTGTAATCACCTATCTATTCAATTAGCTGGTCGATTGTTGCGATGTTAGCGATGTTGTACTCTGAGAAAGTTGCTGTGCATGCTTTTCAGCAAAGCGTTTTGGGCAACTTTATTAGAGACTAGCAGCAACCACTGTCACTTTGGCACTGACTGCATAATGGACTGACTTTGTGCACTGCCAGTATTTTGTAATTGAGTCCCGTGATCTGATGATCTGTGGTTTCAAGAGCTAATCACGGCACCACTTTACATTAGTTTACCATTGCAGCTGCACAGATGAACTACAAAACAACTTTCAGAGAACACTCATTCAATAGGCCAGTCAACTATGAGTTTATCAGAAAACTACACCTGAGGAGGAGTTAGTCTGGTTAGTTACAAAATGGTCTAGTCTTATTTCTGCAAGCCACAAATTGCATCAGTTCCAATACATCAGCCAAATACTCCCCAAGCAAATTGTAATGGAATGTGACATGCTTCTATCACAACTCTTGCAAGAAAAGATACCCGTCCAAAACACACGTGTTTGTGAACAAGTGCTGAATATTTTTGAACATATCATGGCTTGAGTAAAAACATTCCTGCTACAGAGCCAGATTCAGTATCAGGCTGTGAAGAGCTTTCAAATTGGACTTACTCCAGCACCAAGTTTGCCAAACTAGTGAGAGTTCTTCTGCAACCCAATCAAGAAGAAAGAAAAATGTAAAAGATGTTGTACCAACAAGACAATAAGCGAGTCTGAAATTGAAGGCAGACAGATATTAGATATGTGCCAAAACCTTCAAAAGGTGATCGTGAGAGAAATACAGCTGATGCACAACCTCACAAAGTGAAAATGACTCAAATCATATCAGAATCAGGAAGATTTGTCCAAAATCGATCAAATACAGCACAGAAGAGCATAAAAAGATGCAAGAAGATCTACACCACAGAAATAGGTGAGCTTATAGAAACCGATGAACTTATGTAGACTGGTCATCACTAGTGATTCTGAATATTAAGGCTTGGGCTTGGCAACATGATCGATGAATTGTGATCGAAAAACAATGGTGGTAAGTCCAGGAACTCTAAGAAAGCAGGAACAGATTTCACATACATCATTGTTTGCCTTTAACTGCAACTATTAATTATAATATCAGCAAAGTGATTCCAGTAAAAGAAAGCTTAAAATCTTATCAATTTTAAACTTGTTTTGCAAACAGCCTGGGTTACAAATGAACATTAAAACAATTCTATGGCTGAAATGATAGTGGAAAATAAAGGCTCTTTATAATAAAGTAATCAATTAAGTAATTAGCAAGTAGAACCCATACTTAATTTCTCAGGCACGTACAAAAGTGCAAATTGAAACCTGCATAGAAAATAGAAATTTCAAGAAATTGCGTTATCCGGAGGTTCTATTATCATTTCAGTCTTGTGATGTCTTGGTTGGAATAAAGTTCATAAATAGAAATACCATTAGGGCTTTTTATATTTTCAGAATATATTTCTAATGCAACTCGTTATGTTAAAATATGAGATGACAGTCGATGTTTGCCTACATTTGTAATGCAATTTCTAGTGCCTAGAATTGAAATATGATTACTTACAGATATACAATGAAATATGGATTAATACAAAAAAACATATACAAATGCCTGCACTCATTGACCATGACATGAGTATCCAGCACACCAAAATATGAGAGCTACAGCCACCACAAAATGTTGGCCATATAAAGTGGAAAACTAGCAAAGCTCACTGAGCAGAATGAAGCCAAAGATGCAGGATTAAAAGGGATGAATAGTGGAGGACAAACTGTAGAAACCTACAGAAAAGGAAAACATTGAATTACCTCTCAAAGGGATAAAGGAGACAAATGCAGCATAGCCAGATGGAAAGAAAATTAAAAATCTGCAGGGCATGAAGATGATGAAACCCAACTTCCAAGGAGAGTTAGGCAGCGTAATCCCCACTCCCCAGGTCTATTGAATAATGTGGAAAGGGTTTTTAGTTGCAAACCTGGGGTGTAAGTAGAAATTTGCCTTTTAAAATAATACTACGATGGATGTTAAAACAAATAATTTAGCCATCATTTTTGTTGACTTGGCCAAGGCTTTTGATATGTACAAGGGCACATTAACTAATAAATCATTGGATTGCTAGTAGAGTAATTAAAATGTTATCATATAAAGGATTTTCATTTGAATACTATTAAATTGTATTTGGCTGAATAGACAAAGCCAATTTCTATAAAGCATAGCGATCTATTTTCACTATTAGAAACATAGAAAAATAGGTGCAGAAGTAGGCCATTCGGCCCTTCAAGCCTGCACCGCCATTCAATGTGATCATGGCTGATCATCCAACTCAGTATCCCGTACCTGCCTTCTCTCCATACCCCCTGATCCCTTTAGCCACAAGTGCCACATCTAACGCCCTCTTAAATATAGCCAATGAACTTGCCTCAACTACCTTCTGTGGCAGAGAATTCCAGAGACTCACCACTCTCTGTGTAAAGAATGTTTTCCTCATCTCGGTCCTAAAGGAATTCCCCCTTATCCTTAGACTATGACCCCTTGTTCTGGACTCCCCCAACATCGGGAACAATCTTCCAGCATCTAGCTTGTCCAACCCCTTAAGAATTTTGTAAGTTTCTATAAGATCCCCCCTCAATCTTCTAAATTCCAGCGAGTACAAGACGAGTCTATCCAATCTTTCCTCATATGAAAGTCATGACATCCCAGGAATCAGTCTGGTGAATCTTCTCTGTACCCCCTCTATGGCAAGGATGTCTTTCCTCAGATTTGGAGACCAAAACTGTACGCAATACTCCAGGTGTGGCCTCACCAAAACCCTGTACAACTGCAGTAGAACCTCCCAGCTCCTATACTCAAATCCTTTTGCTATGAATGCTAACATACCATTTGCTTTCTTCACTGCCTGCTGCACCTGCTTGCCTACTTTAAATGACTGGTGTACCATGACACCCATTCTCTTTATTCTTTTATATTTATTCTCTTTAAATATTCTCTTTAATATTTTGATGGATAACCTACTTTGCACATTGAATAGTGAGGGATGACATTTTTATTCTCATGATAAGGCAATCAGATGCATATCAATGATGAAATGGCAGTGTTGTGCAATGCATTTAACATACAGAAAAATTAAAGATTTGGAGAGAATTTGTTTGGATAGTTTAGTTCAGAGATAGTGTCGATACAGGCCCTTCAGCCCACCAAGTCTGTGCCAAAGTTGTTAATTAATATGGAATTAGATTTTATTGAGCCTCAGATTATAGAAAGATACTTAGCTACTCGTATTGATCCAAGGCTAGGCTATGTTAAAAATATTAACAAATAAGGTTGTTAAGGGTTTGGACACGCTAGAGGCAGGCAACATGTTCCCGATGTTGGAAGAGTCCAGAACCAGGGGCCACAGTTTAAGAATAAGGAGTAAGCCATTTAAAACTGAGACGAGGAAACACTTTTTCTCACAGAGAGTGGTGATTTCTGTGGAATTCTCTGCCTCAGAGGGCGGTGGAGGCAGGTTTTCCGGATGCTTTCAAGAGAGAGCTAGATAGGGCTCTTAAAAATAGCGGAGTCAGTGGATATGGGGAGAAGGCAGGAACGGGGTATTGATTGGGGATGATCAGTCATGATCACATTGAATGGCAGTGCAGGCTCGAAGGGCTGAACGGCCTACTCCTGCACCTATTGCCTATTGTCTATAACTGGGTAGAAGAATTAGATGACGAAAGATAATTTGAAAGCAGCAAAATTATCAACACATCAGAAGCTCATAATCCCGAGGACATTAGAGATAAGAGAGTTCCGAAATGCCCATTGAGGACAAGACATAGGAAATGGCATCCAACAATGTCCAATGATTACAGTTATGTCTGATCAATGATACCTAAGATATGCAGGGGGTAGAAACTGAGCAATGACATTCTAACTAATTTATCTGGTTGATGACCAGACATGAAATTGGCAGAATTAAGACGCACCACAAAATTGTTGTTAGCCTA
Source organism: Raja brachyura (assembly GCA_963514005.1). Next base: position 92,346,560 of record OY740784.1, on the reverse strand, counting down.
AATTGACAAAAACGCCTTTTTTTCTAAATCTAAACTGAGATCAGCCAGGGTCATACTATAATCATCCAATCACACATTCAAAGAGCAGGAGGTGATTTTATGAACATCACCATGTAAGATAAAGGCAATAGCCAGTCACTGAAGACAAAAGTTGAGAAGTGCGAGAAATACAAATACATCTCAGAAACCATCATTAATTGAAGTTCTGATAGTCAGATGCTTTAGTGAGATAAGCGCAAAGCAAAATGGCTTGAAAATAAGCAGTTCATAAAATGCCATAATATTAATGAATAGAACTATTTACAAACTTGTTTCCAGCCTTACCTTAAGACTAACAATGAACACTCAGAAATGTGGGATTCATGGACAGCAAGATCCTAGCTCAAACAAATGGAACAAATAACTATGGACCAACATCTTGGATGGAATGCAATTCATGGTGCCAGAATATGTGGCTATGGACAATAGATTGTACATGTACATATTATAGCTAAACTTAAAATTTGTACTATACTTAAATTAGTGCATTCAGCAAATCAAATTGTCTACTCTGTTGCCGTTTGTGCCATGGAAATAAGGAATAAAGGCAGGTAATTAGAGATATCAACATCAGTCGATCAAGAAGGAGGTTTGAGGTTAAACATTTCACCTCTATGGAGAAAGTACAATGTTTAATGAAATAGGAAATAATTATAGCAAGGATCAAAATCAAGTATCTGCCTCCATCTGGTTGAGGGAGTAGAGGTCTATCTAACTCAAGAAAATTTCATCTCGTGTCCACATAACATCTTTCTGTTCAAGTTCCCCATGGCTTTTGGAATGTAACTGGACAACTAAATAAGCACCTTATGCAAGTCCTAATGCAGACAACCTGCACAAGGTCTTACCAAATCAAATTCATAAGTGTAACTACATTTCACTATTGTGTGCAAGGCAGCTTTTTAGTAGACTATCTTCTTAAATTAGAACTAGACAAGACAGAAAATACTGGAAATGTTCAGAACACCAAGCTGCATCTGAGGTGACTGAAACAGAACCAAACTTTCAGGTCGGTGAAGTTGCATTAAAACAATTCAATATTATTCATCTCTCCACATATGCTGACTGATCTGCTGAGTATTTCCAGCATTATTTGCTTTTATTTCAGACATCAAGCACATGTGTTTTTTGCTTTGTTAAGAGAACCAGACATTTTAGATTGAGTGGCAAACATGCAGTTTTTCTGAGTGGCAGATATGCAAATAACAGCTTAAATTTTGGCATGCTGGAGTTTGGGGTGGGGAGAACGGGTGTATCACAAAAACAAACCAGACAAACAGACCATAACATACCAGACAGACTTCCTAAAGGATAATGCCACAGGCATATAATTGTAATTATTCATGAAAGCACATTCAATAAATCATAACTTATGCTAATTTGTATATGTGCAAAACACACAGAGGTATAAAAAATAGCAAAATGAATCAAAAGAAAATAGTAAGAGCTATGAAAAAGGGACTCTAAGGTTGACAGATAGTGTTTAAAAAATATTGTTGGCCTAAAAGGTTTGGAAGAGCAGTATGGAAATCATTAGAACTGACACATAGGCGCAAAAATATTTATAAAGCTAAACACTGTTATCCATCTCAAGGTGGCTGGAATAGACAGAGGTTACATAAAGATCTCGAGGAGATATTGGGAGAAGTTAAAATCGGGCCATGCGGGGCTGGGAAACGATAAGGTTGGAGGCTCGGGGGTGCAGGGAGCCGGAGTTGATGAAGTCGGTTATGGTGCTCGAGATGGTGGCCTGGTGCTTGTCAGTGGGGTCATGGTCCAGGGGTAAGTAGGAAGAGGTGTTGGGAGAAGGTAAAGATCTAATGGGTTGTCATCTGAAGTCTGGACACCCTTATAGCCCTGAGGGGTTTCAGCTTGGTTAATTGTACTGATACTTGGGTTAAATTTTAGACAGAATGGATTGTTTTATATTCTCTTGACTATAGAAAGTTAGGAATGACTTGAGGTACTTAAAATGTTTAAATGATTTGTTAAGCTAGTTGGAGGAATATTATTCTCCTGTTTAGGGGAGGAGGGTTGGATAGTGTCCTGGATAAAAGAAGGTTAGGGGCAGAAATTAACTTTAAAATATAAGCTAGGCCTTTTTGTGAGGGAATAGGAGGAATACACTTACTCTGAAGTGGGAAATGTAGGACATTGCCACAAAAGATTTCTGAAACATTGTAAATTCAACTGTTCAGAACTTTAGATCGATTCTTCACTTTAATTTGGCAAGAATATTACCTTGACGGGCCTACTCCTGTTCCCATGTTCCCTAATGGTTATACAACATTTCCTGAAAAATACGTGAGAGAGAAAGAATAGTTTGAGTGAGCCTTAATTGACACTCTTTTAAAGGGTCAGTATTACCTTTTTATACATTAGTGCAGAGGGCTTTCTAGTCTTGTTGACAACATGTGACACAGCAACAGAAACATATTGGAACAATAGGTCATGTTTCAGAAACATATGAAGAGCTACCTGATTGCAACATCACTGTGACAAAAAGTTCTTAGGATTTCACAATGCAAAAGCACAGATTACCTTTCCCTTTAATTATGTGTGTATAAGAATTTTATAAACTGAAATGAATTTGTACCCTTACAATTACAAAGATTATCATCAATAAGCTTAAATGAGTAGCTTCAAATTACTTCACTTTGCATCATCAAATGCTATTTATTTTCTTCTAAATGGTACAAATGTTCTGCTGAAAAACTATTAACTATTTGTTCATGGTGAAATGTATTGGCAAATACCAATGTGCAAGGAAGCAATGGCACTCTAAATTCAAGTGTGGAAAATATATTTTTAAACAACATTACGTGCCAGTCTAAACTTTCAAATATCACACAATACTTATAAAATTCACAATGCTGTTAAATTTCAATGCAAGAATGGTTCAAAAATGGCCAATACGACAAACTGCTTTCCATGAGATTCACAATGCACTATCCTTTGCTTTTCCTTGTACAAAAGTAAAAATCTTTAATGCTGTTTTACAAAACGATTCATGCATGTGCAATGCACTAAAGTGAACTTTAATGAAGTGTTTGAAGAGATTCTTCAGCATAATCACATTGATACACCACAGATAAAAGGAATCATAAAAAAGAGACACTGATTGTAAATCTACATTTTATGGCATCAGATTATCCCAGGCAATGGATAAATGGAAAGAGTCACATAAGAAACTCATCATTTAAAAAGCTCTGTCTCTACTTCAAATAAAATGATGCAGAAAAATATAAATGCAGCAGTCATACAGCCCTGTTGATATCAATCTCCCAAGTAAGCAACAGCAACATTGAAAAAATTGCAGTTCAAAACAATTGTCTAAGGGATTCATTTGCAGGGAAGTTAATGACTAATGTTTGTCCTTTAATGTTAGGCGTTATCAAACAGCACGTCCTCAAAATTTGAATATGCATGTCAATGCTTACAACTCAAATTTGAACTCAGCAGGACAAATCAATGGGTAGTTTGGGCAGTAATTAGATATAAATCTGATGGGGTTGGCAATCCCTTTCAGACTAAAGCAGTGGGCATGAGATTTTCATCTACAAAATAAATAAATCTTGCAACCCCAAAAAAAACACTGATCTAGTGTACTGAAACCTCAACCGTTAATGTTTGAATGCAATTTGATGTAGAAGGTAAATCTTTTTCTACCCATTATGTATTATGGAGAGATCTTTTCCATATTAGCCCATTAACATTTCTGACATAACATATTAGCCCATTAACACTTCGCACCAATGCATATCTCAAATTATCTCTTTACCTATCCACAATAGAAATTTATCTCATAAGATTCCATTTACAGTGGATTTGTAGAGATATCAGTCAAGGGCGTAAATTTAAAATAATCTGTAGAAGGATTAAAGGTGAGTGAGAAGAATGTTTTTCATCCTAAAAGGAAGAAACCTTTATTCAGTTTTAAACAATACACAAATGTCTTAATCCATTAAGGCTAGGGCCTTTGGTGGCTCAGCAATTAGCACTGTTGCTGCACAGCTCTTGAGATCTGGGGTTGATCCTGCCTTGAGTGCTACATGTAACGTTTGTACATCCTCCCATGGCATAGTACGTGGTAGGAGAATTGGGGAGAGTTAATGGCCATGTGAGAGAGAAGAGATTATGGGGAAATATGTAGGGGAATGGGATTGATCTAGAAAAGATTAAATGGCCTTCTTCCATGTGGTGAGAACTATGAGTAAGTGACAGGGCGTGAAATATGGCAGACAGCCATGACACAGAGATAGACATCCTTTTTTTGTGCCACAAACCTTAATGATTTTCATAACTGCTGCTTGGGACAATGGCCCTTGAGAAATGTTATGTAGTACAGAGGTAAGGAGTTTCACAATAAAACATATGCATGCATTGTGAATTACTTAATTTCATCCAGCAAATTATTCTTTAAAAAAAATAGCAATAAAGATTTGCATAGAATGAAGATACACTCAATGATTATACAACAATTTAAAGGAGCCAATCACTTACAGTATGTGTTGTAATAAGGCCTGCAAGTATGCAAGTGTCCCAGAAAGTATATTGAAACATTATCAACATGAATATCTTGTGCTATGTTTCCACTGTCAGTTCTTATGTCTATATTTAAAATGGCCCCTGGGTGCGTATGCTTTTGTCATTATAATTACATATTTCACAAATGGCAATGTTGCAGTGTCTCATTTTTGTATCTCTTAGCTCTTTGCAAGGTACAGCAAAAAGATTATTATGCTCTAACTAACTGCTTCGAAAAACTACTTGTTTTGTTACTTATTTAAACTATAAATAACGTGGTAATATTAAAATATATAAGGCAGAATGTACGACTTTAAAATGAATTGCACACAGGTGTCCTGTCCAATAATCTTCTTCATTTTATCTGAAGGCTAGTTATTCTCAACTTCCACGTCAAAGCTTTAATTTGCACCAGGCAATGGAAAAAAAAGACAGCAAAATGTATAATATACGGGCCTCATATCTGTCTCATGCCTCTGCTTAGTTAAAGTTAAAGTTTTTGTTCCAAAGGGAGTGACTGTGATAGCAAAGTGTTACATGAAAACATTGGCAGTGAATCTCCAGCAGCCTCATGTATGAATGCTTTACAATAGAGTGAAAAATAGTTCTGGGTTTTCTTTATATCCTTTAAATACAAATATTTGTCAGACTGTGACTTCCCAGCCTGTTTTGCAGAAGGCAGCTCAAACTCTAATTTACGTGTAACCCCATCAACAACTCTAAAAGAACGTATGCTCATATTTATAATCAAGTAACTTTCAATTCTAACCACACTGGGTTAAACTAACATCAAAATACTTAACATATTAGCATCACTCATCATTCAAAGGCTGCAACATAAACATCCACCCGACTGATCTGCTTCCTTTTAACAACGTTGATAACTGTGCTTTCTTTCTGAATGCAGTATGGAGAAGAGTGACTACTGACTGAATGGCTATGATACGTTTCCCACAGACACAAATATCTGCTCCCTTTGCAACCAAGAGACATAAGAGTTTCATTAGAAATAAAATCAAAGTCTCTTTCTGGTTGAAATTAAAAAAGAACAAAGTTCTAAAATTTCTGATCAAGGTACATATAATTATTGTAACAATGCATTCACACAGCCCACAAAGGTTGTGTAATATATTCAGACAGCATTTAATTAAACAGCCAGTTACAAAGTCATAATTAAAAGTCAAACAGGCTGAACAATGTCAGATGCGGCCATGAAGATGTGACTGAGTCACCAATGACATAATGGCAGGAAGCAGAAACACAGCCACACCAACTGTCACTTTCTTCCATTTTGGAATTAATATTGACCAGCAGTGCTAGGATCACACTGAAGGAGACGCACGATGGAAGGATCACTTTTGGCACCTCGGATGAATTCTTCAAGGGATAGTTTACCTACAACAAAAGTAAAATTCTAATCATGAATATTTAAAATTTGATCAAATGGACTAGAAGTCGAGAGTACAGATCAATAGGCTAGTGCATGTAATGAAACATATTCTATTTTTCCAAGTTTAACGTGTCAATGGGTTATGGGGTGAAGGCAGGGGAATGGGGTTAAAAGGGAAATAAAGATCTGCTATGATTGAATGGTGGAGCAGACTTGATAGGCTAAATGGCCTAATTCTCCTCCTAGAACTTATGAACTTAACGAGTTGAATATTTTAAAATAATGACATATTGTATATAATGTATAAACATATCAAATACATAAGGTACATCAGTTTTGAAGATAACTAAATCAGACACTCAGCGACTTTCGCAAGTGTTACGCTCTGTAAACCCTTGTCAGATTTTATGCGTCAGAATTCCCTTAAAACAAGGTAGAAGTAAAGAAATGCAGATGGTGGTTCATATATAAAATGACACAAAGTGCTGGAGTAACTCAGCAGGTCAGGCTGCATCTCTGGAGAACATGGATAGGTGAAATTTTGGGTTGAGACCTTTCTTTACACTCAGTCTGAAGCGCAGTTTAAAGGCAACTGTTTTAACTTACTCTAGTAGATTATGAGGAAACTAGAAGAAGGCATGAGAAAAAGTGTCAAATGGGTAGAAAATGGAAGACGCAGAGGATAAGATGAATGTAGGGAGTGACTTCGGTAAGGGAGAGGGTTGGAGTCACAGGTGATTAGCAATTAATTTGGCGAAAGGGTGGGATGCAGAAAAAGGGAGTGGAAAATGAAGTGAATTGAAATGAATTTAATACATTTTATTAGCCAAATATGTATACATTCAAGGAATTTGCCTTGGTGCTTTGCTCGCAAGTTACAACCCGATATACAGTAGATAATTAAAAATAACACATTACAATGAAACATGTGAAGGATGAAATAAAATACCAGAGCAAAAGGAGGCTACAGACATTTGGCTTTTGAGTAGAGCTACTGCTCGTGGAAAAAATGCATTTTTTATGTCTGGCTGCGGCTTTGACAGTCCGGTTTCGCCTTCCAGTGTTAGCAAACCATAGGAAAATCGCTCGTGCGTCTGATGCATAAAGACTCAAAATAATTTGGTAAGCAACATCAAGGTATTTCAAGTTCAAGTTTACATTTATTGTCACTGTGCCAACTGGTACAGCGAGATTTGGGTTGCCATACAGCCATACAAATAAAAAGAACTCAACACACAATAGAGTTTAGCATGAACATCCCCACACAGCAGAATCAACGTTTCCCACTGTGAGGGAAGGCAATAAAAGTTCAGTCATTTTCCTATTTGTTCTCCCGTGGTCAGGGCCTATTGAGGCCTCCGCAGTCGCTGCAACGGCAGCCCAATGTTCAGGCCCTCTCGCCGGATCATGGAACTCCAGCATCGGAAGAACACTCTCAGTGGCTTGGAGTTCCGAATCGGCCGCTTCCTACCGGAGACCGCGGCTCCCAAAGTCCACAGGCCGAGCTGGGCGGAGCTCCACACGGAAATTCTCGGCGAAAGACCCCAGGGCGCCGCATTGTTAAAGTCAGTGCCGCCCGCGGCTGGAAGCTCCGCAGACCACCGCTCCACGGTGTTCAAGTCGATAGTCCCAGCACTCCGGAGCTCCAACACGGCGACCTGCTCCACGATGGTACTTCAGTGCTGCGCCGCTGCTGAGCTGAAGCTCTGGCCGGTCTTCGACAGGAAAGGCCGCGCCAAACCCGAAGAGGGGACGAAGATGCTGCTCGGAGGACAGATGCATCCTTGACCCGGTAGTGAATGAAAAAAAGTTTCCCCCTTCCCCCCCCATCCCCCACATAAAAAGACTAAAAGACCTCCAAAACAAAACTTTTGACAGACTAAGAAATAAAAAAAGAATGAAAGGACGGACAGCTGCAGGCAAGGCTGCCATACTCAATGGCGCCCCCAAGGTATTTACTACCCATTAGACGTCACTGTGTAAGCGAGGCTATGCCTCTGGAAGAGCATCACTTTTGCACGAAATACTTGTTCCTTTATATAATCTTTAGATCAACTGTTATCTTAATTATAGTATCTGAATCATCCCAAATAGGGTTTTGTTGCAGAGGAATGTTAAATTATATAAATCTATGGACAAAATGCATTATTTCTCAGTTGTCGAATCAAGGAGATTCTGGATCAGTGTTTAAAATAAGCAGCATGCAATTGTTTTGCACCTTAACAATCTGAAACACTGCAAAGAGACATTCAGAAATGCTGACCCTTGAGGTGTATGGGAACATGATCCTTTTAAGAAGAGGGAAATCTTGTGGGTCATCCTGGCTATTAGAGTAGATCAATTTTGCATTTAGTTTTTAAAACCAGGGAACAAGATGAAAGGATGAAAACCACAGGAACTGAAAGTTGGGAACCTATGCTGAAGCCTTATTAAATATTTCAGTACCAATTGTCTCTTACACTTTTGGAAGAATGTGATGTCTTGTTCTTTGAAAGAGTAAATAAGTGATTACTAGAATAATTCCTGTGATGAACATTTACAGTTAAATAGACAGTCAGAAGCTGAAGTTTTCCTTCGATGGAACAGAGAAGACCATAAATGAATTAGAATTGTTTAAAATTAAAGGAGTTATTTAAAAATTAATTGAAACTGTTACTGTTGACAGCAGAAATTTAGGGTAAAACAGCGAAAGAGTTGGGAGTGAGACTGTCTGGAATGCTATCTGAACAGTCAGTTCCTACTTAATGCATAATGTTTCATTTTACTGTGCTACCATTGATTTTATTTTATCATGCAATAGGAAATAATTTCTCAAAGGCCAGGCAATTGACCCTTCTAAAGAGAATGGGACAATTGTCCTATTTCTTTTCCAATTTGATTGCTTTTCAATTACTAACCCCAAAATGGATGAGGTAATTTCCCTTAAGTGGCCAGCCCGCCAGTGCTCAAAGGACCACAAAACAACAATGGTCTCTTGGTCTGTCAATATAAAGCAATGCAGCACTGACCTCTATTGGAAAAGTGGTGAAACTGGAGGAGATAAGAAATCATTTAATGGCCTGTCCCACTTAGGTGACCTCTTAGGCGAGTTTAGGAGACTCTGCGCTCACATAGTCACAGGTGAGTCTCTTTCATGGTCGAGAGGAGTTCCTATATTCCGGGAACTAGTCGCGGCCTCAGTGTGGTTGCAGCAAATTTTGCAACATGTTGAAAAATCGCCATGGAGAAAATTGAAAATTGATACTTTTGTAGTCCTAGGTGCAGTGGTAGTGGGGTCGCCATGTAGTTGTAGGGAGTCAAGGCAGCCGTAGGTAGTTTTAGTTCATCTCCTTCGTTGACCGGGAATTTTCATTGGCTCATTAAGGAAAAAAAAACTGTAAACACGAGTTTTCAGAACCAAGGAAAACCGACCGGTAAGGTTAAATGCCCGCCAAACTTCATAGCTGTGTATCTCTGGCTTCTTAAAATGTCTCCACTCCTTCTCCATCCCCTTCTCCACCCTCCTTCTCCCTTTCCGCCCCCGCTCTTTTAAAGAACTTACCGTACACTGTGCTAGCTGTCTTTAACCGTCCTGTTCATCGCGGATATCACCCTGGCTTTGCACCGTGTGAATTTCAGACAGCACTCTCCCGCTTTCCCTGGCCCCCGCCTTTGCTCTGTGGGTGGGTGGGTGGGTGGGGGGGGGGGGGAGTGTGTGTGTGTGTGTGTGTGTGTGTGTGTGTGTGTGTGTGTGTGTGTGTGTGTGTGTGTGTGTGTGTGTGTGTGTCCCCGTCCGTTCCGCTCTGACGGTCGTTCCAGCTCGCGGCCTTTCAGGCAAATGCCCCCGAGCTTGAAGTTCGCAGGCAGTCTGCTTGAAAAGTCGTGTAAGTGGGACAGGCCCTTTAGTGTTATGCTTCCTTTGGCCTGAGCAGAGTACAACCTACCCGTCATGAATGTCAATAGACACTAGACAATAGACAATAGGTGCAGGGGTAGGCCCTTTGGCCCTTCGAGCCAGCACCGCCATTCAATGTGATCATGGCTAATCATCCACAATCAGTACCCCGTTCCTGCCTTCGCTCCATATCCCTGAACTCCCACTATCCCAGAATCACAGGATGAGTCAGTGTCTTCAAATAAATGAGGGAGATATGGAAGATATTAAAGTGATGAAAACTTTCTAATGTAAGGCAATATAAAAGATCTTCGCAGCATGTACATTTTTAATCTGTGAGAATACAGTAGGTATGTTGCAAAACTTACCTTTAGCGGCGCTGCAGTTCTGTCGCTCCCCGTGTGCGCGACTTTGGCGCCTTTCAGAGGGGGGCGGGCTTAAAGTGCCGTTTTTCCACAGGCAGGGAAAATCGATCCATGTCGGACGATTTAGTTGCGGAAGAAAAATCGCTCCGACATTTCATCAATGAAGGTATTTTTAAATTACTCTAGATTATTTATTAACTAGAGTAATTTAAAAATCACCTTCAAAAGCCGTGAGCACCGACAACGGGAAGGATTTTCCGTAGGGGAGAAAAAAAGGTAAATAGTTTATTTTTATATTAAAAGTTGGTTTTTTGGGAGGCTTTAATAATATTTTTATGTTGCGAAATGGGGTCCAAAAAAATGTATGAACAAACAGTATTTTTCCCCCCGACTTCACCGCACACCGCAACGTTCCAATCCACCGCATTCCACTAAAACCCACTCGCTAGTTGATTTAAATGGCCATTAATTTACAGGCATAAAACACTAAATTCCTTCTATTTGGCCCAGAAATTCATGAAAATGAGATTTAAAAATTATGTTATATTGTGGATTATTGTGTGAATGTTATTTGGACACTTAGGCAATTTTTAAAAAGTTTATATTTTCTTAAGAAATGGATAGATGTTTAGATCTACTCATTGAATTTTGTAATTAGCTACAATTAGATAACTAACTAATTATATACTTTAATTTCAGGTAATCCAAGTAAGATTGTTTAATATTTGTTTCAGAATGCTTCAATCTATAATAACTGAAAATTTCATTGAGTTCTCTTAATTTTTAAGAAAGTTATGGGCTTTTAACTTTTCCAAATCACAGCTTTTGAGTTAAGTCAATTGAAAGGCAATGGGGAGCAAGATGCTAATTTCCGAGTATGAAAATGGCCATAACTTTCTTAATACTGAAGATATGAAAGTAAATTAGGTGTCAAATTAAACTTCTTTTTATGCTTTATCTGATGGGATAAATTGCAGACTTGATTTTTTAAATCTCAAAATTTTGTAACATTGCTAAATACAGGGGAGTGTTTTTTGGAAACGAGAAACCTAGCGATGCAAGTACATAGTTCCCTAAAAGTAGCAATATGGTCAGGGAAGTTTAATAAAGTTTATGGCATGCTTGGTTTTTTCGGGAGTAACACAGTACACGAATCGGGATATCATGTTGCAGCTGTATGAAATGTTGTTGAACCCGCACGTGGAGAATTGTTCGCTGTTCTGGTTGCCATACGATAGGAATGATGTGATGAAGCTAAAGAGGGTCCAGGAAAGGTTGACAAGGATGTTGCTTGTTAATTAAAAGGCTCGAGTTACAACAAAAGCTACCAGATAAGCAGGGTGCGAAGGAGCCTGAAGGTTGACCGTAGAGATTTATAAAATCATGAGGGGCTTGGATAGGATGGAGGGGCATGGATAGAATGGAGAGTCGCAGTCTTTTTTCCCCATGCAGGGGCATTCAAAACTAGAGAGCATAGACTTAAGAAAAGGTTTTGACCTGAAACGTTACCTATCCATGTTCTCCAGAAATGCTGCCTGACCTGCTGAGTTATTTCAACATTTTGTCTTTCTTTGAGTGTAGATTTCAGACGAAAGGAGAAAGATTTAAAGGGGATCTGAACGGCATTTAAAAAAAAGGGTGGTGAATGAGCTGCCTAAAGAAGTGAAAGAGGCCAATGTAATTATGATGATTAAAAGACATTTAACCACATACATGAACATGAAAGGTTTAGCGAGATATTGGCCAAATTGCAGGCAAACTGGATTAGTGTTGGTAGGCATCTTGGTCGACATGGATGGCTTTGGCTAAAGGGTCTGTTTCCGTGCTGCATAACTCTACCTCAACGATAGAATAACAGTGTCAGGAATTTTTAATGAAAAAATTTAAATATGTGCTAAAATAAAGTGCAGAAGGACTGGTTTCTTGCCTATGGAGAGTGAACATTGTTTACATCTCTTGAACTCGACATGTTGGCAAGAATCTTTCAACATGGCTCCCGTTCAACACAAGCTTCACTTTTCAGAAATACAACCGCTATTTGAAACTATTTTTAAAATATTTTTTAAGAGAGTGTATAAAATCATGAGAGGAATAGATCGGGTAGATACACAGAATCTCTTGCCCAGAGTAGGTGAATCAAGGACAGAGGACATAGGTTTAAAGTGAAGGGGAAAATATTTAATAGGAAGTTGAGGAGTAACTTTTACCATACAAAGGATGGTGGGTATATGGAACAAGCTGCCAGAGGAGGTAGTTGAGACTGGGACTATCCAAACGTTTAAGAAACAGTAGACAAGTATATGGGTAGGACAGATTGGGAGGGATATGGACCAAACACGGGCAGGTGGGACTAGTGTAGCTGGGACATGTTGCCTGGTGTGAACAGGTTGGGCAGAAGGGCCTGTTTTCATGCTGTATCACACTATGACTCTGGAAGGCTATTGTTAAAAGATAGTATATTCTTTAACGTATTCTTTAACCACTGTATAGAATGCAAGACTATAAACAATTCACTATAGTTTTCAACTAGCAATGCTTCCACTCAAATTCAGAATATGGTTATATTTCATTCCATTAGTTATAATCTCTGAAATCAAGTTATTAATGTATTCTAAGAGTTGTAACAAATACATTTATAATCCATGATGCTAATCAGTAAATGTATGAAAATAATTATGATCAACTATTTAATGAAGGTAAAAGCCTGGAGATACATAGACAGAAGAATTCATAGACTCACCATCACGGTTGGTATCCATCTGTCTGAATATTTTTTCGGTCCTCTTCTCAGGTGTTGACTCATCCTCTGGCATCCGCATCACAGAAGAAACCATTTTATAGATTGCCTACATAAAAGGAAAGGCGCATCAAGTGGGTCTGTATCTAAATGGTTTCTTATAGGTTATTGCAAGCAGACAACAGTCCAGAATTGATTTTATGAATTTGGGTTTAAGGCAACAACTGCTGAAATAAATACAAATTAAATTCCCTGCAAAGCTAATAAAATAATATGATTAATTCCCTGATATTATTTGAGGGTTGTCTTGACATAGAGTCACTTCATAAGTTATTTAAATATCTTACACTCTGCAATGTACCAGGATTTCCCAATATTGAAATGACATAATCACAAAATCTACCATTCCCATAATGGTACCCTCTCACAACCCTAAACCCACGGTGAATTCAATGGACTCACAATGTATGTACTTATAACTATCTCTAATCTTTCATAGGCAGATCGAAACACTTTAATGGCAGAATGTCACTTATGAATCACTAAGTTGCTTAAATGTTGTGGACAAGTCAATACACAGAGTGGCAAAAATGACTAAATATAATCTTGAATTAAGAAAATGATAAAGCTCTTCTTAAGACTGAGGAATCCAAATAAAATATACTACATGTTATTTTAATTGCAAGTTTTACACTTACTAATTGGCCTTCTGTTCTGGGCACAAAATTTCCTTGCTGATCACACTTACTCCTAGAACTGGTGGACTGATTCACTACTCGTGTCTCTTCAACTTGTCACAGGAAGTATGAGTTAGGCCATCCATTCTTCCCGTATTTAGGGATTTGTCTCTCGGCCTGACAACTCAAATTAGAACTATATTCAACCCCATGCAAAGCACACATCACTTGTCGTTAACACTCACTGAAATCTTCAGGTTAAATTTCATTGTTGAAAGCATTCTGGTACAGGTATATCAGTTGAATCCTGATACAGTTATCACTTCTCTTGACCTACAAAGTTGATTCCTTAAGAACCATATTAAAAACATCAAGTTAAATACAATTTGCACCAAGATCCTCTAATGGCTGTTCAGCCAGAAATGATGAAAAGTGATATCCTACTCCTGCACCTCTCTCAAATAGAATGAGACAATTGCTAATTTTTTGCAGGGCAAATTCTTTGTATATGACTTGTACTGTAGAACAAATTTTAATGTTTTTGACTTTTATCTGTTATGTTCCAATTTTGGAAAAGTGCCGGGAGGGTGAACTCTGCTGTAGCTTCTTGCTCTTCTTGTATACGCAAGCAGAAGAAAAAGCTTTAAAAAGGAAGATGGAGGTCAGACATTAAGATTTTTTCAAGGCATTCAAAATAATCAGTTGTCGTCATTTAGAATTTTGTATCCAAGTTCAATTGATAAATCTGAAATTTGGTTCAATTTCGATTTTCCTTTGAAGAGGGAGCAGTAAGTGTCAAATGAAGAGGAAAAAATACTTAATGGTGGTGCAGTAAAGAATACTTTAATTGGCTAAGGTAAATCATATTCACTCAGTTGAACTGCTACGTGTAAGGCAGTGAAAATCCGATGTTGATACCAGCTGATTATACTTGCTAACCATTCTCCTCCAACCTGTTTACATCACAGACTGCAGTTATACATCAACATTTCAGATAACTTCAAAGTTTAGATTATTAAATGTATCCCATGTCCACTTTTGCTGTAAATTGATACATATAATTAATGGAATGAGTGGCCCCTTGGACCCAATGTTTATATTTCAATACACAATGTTCTCAAAGGGCCTGATAGGGAAATGTTTATATGAAAACTACTGCCTCTATGCTCTTTCAAGAGATTACTTGGGAACATAGTGGATGCGGTATACTATCTTCACTTGACAATGTGGCATAGCTAATGAGAAAGGTTGCAATGTGTAACCAAATGTATTATGGTCCACGTTGTAAATCTTTCGATATTAAATGTCTTCTGGAGCTTGTTATTTCCTTAATTTCTTTATATGGTTTTCAAATTAAGCCTGGCACCTAGGGAAGGAGTACAAATTTTTTTTTTTGCAAAACGATATATTTTTTAAAAATAGTATACCCTAATCACTTGATGTAGGAGTCTGCAGTGCAAAGGCAGCACTTTGCCTCTGCAACACCAAATAGTCATCATTCATATCAACTGCATCTTAGCATTTTGGATAGACATTTCTGGGACAGGTAAATTGATGAGGATGTCAAGAAAGTCTCAGGCCACAGCAGAGTACACAAGTGTGCATTAAGATAGCTAAAAGTGTACACTTGCTACCAAATATCCAAGGCAGTTCTTAATAACATTAACTAATCCTCACATATAAAGGGAAAATCAATCTAACATTCACAATTGGGAACACACGCACATACACACCAATGAAGAACCAACCAAATGAATACAAAACTAGTGAAGAGTTTCTACAAGTTTAGGTGTCAAAGAACATGCTCGTCAACCTGATCATTCTCAGGCAAGATACAAAATTACCAAAATTTAGTCTGAAGAAGTGTCTCGACCGGAAACGTTGCCTATTTCCTTCGCTCCATAGATTCTGCCTCACCCGCTGTTTCTCCAGCATTTTTGTCTACCTAAAATGTAGTGACCATGTTTTTGCTAGCAAATGCCAGAGGCTGAACTATTCAAATGTTTCTGGCTGAACTAATTGGTATTTCTCAATATCAAGTCCAGTAAAGTTTCAGGATGCACATGCATAATTCCAGAAATCTGCCAGTAATTATCTTGCTACTCTGCTCTTTGATTCGTCAAGTCCAAAAAAAGACCAGATGCTTACTGTGATTTCCCAGTATTTACTCTGAGATCCGAGAGCCCATTCATTTCAGGGGAGATTAAAGGGTAGTGGGGAAGTCAAGCATGGGGAATATGTAGAAAGACAGAATGGTATCAATGTAGCAGCACCAAACGTGGTCAGGGGAAAGGCCAGACGTCACGCAGGTTCAAACAGTAGTTTTTAATTCAGTTGTTACATGTAAGTTTGGCCGCTAACATAATTGTCATTGCTGCTGCAGCTGAGTGAGGGTGTTGTCTCGAGCTCAGCTACCTGTTGACTGGGAAGATCTCAAGGTGAGATAAGCTTATGTAGCAGGACACTCCCCTTAGCCCATGGCGTCACGTGCCAGCCTTCGTAGCTACCGACGAGGGTTCGACCATAAGTGGTCTGTGTATCAGCTGACGCCACATCAACAAGGGGTTTTGTAGATGAGGCTTGCTATGGATTTCCTATGTTACCCCATTAAACTATTAGAGGACCTGCTGCTGCTCTGGGGCTTCAAAGATCAAAGAAAGGCTCAAATGGTTCAAAGACCATCTGGGCCAGAGAGAAAACCACTGCTGATTTAGAGAATAAAAGTCAAAGGGAATGGGAACGTGAACAGTGAATCTTGCATGAGAAAATCCAGACCATAGCTTCTTATCATCTATTTTCACTTTAGTGAGGTACTTATTATGATATTGTTGGAGAGGACAGGCTCACAATGTCATCAGATACTCCTGCTAAAATGAATCACCATGTAGTTGAGCAGACTATCAAAGGATGAATATATATGGACTGGATTGGAAAAGAACTGGTGAAAATTGACTCAGTTCGTGGATTTTGTTATTGCAGTTTATAATTGCTTTAAGAAAAGATCCTCAAAATCTATAATATTAAAATGGGAAAAGCAAACAGAAACAGATTAAATTAATAGAAAAATAATCTGGATAGCTGGAGAGTTGAGCTGGTGAAAGGCAAATGTTATTTTATCTGGTCAAAGGACAGATTGAGGGAGGACAATAAGCAGTCGGAGCATGGTCAAACATCATAAATTCACAGGAGTCAAATGAGACTTTGCTGAAATCATCCCCAGTGTATGGAAGCAATGAAGAAAGAAAAACAGGAATGCGTCATTTAGCTGGAAGAATGTTGTCATCTCAGAAGTATTTCTTAGTGTGTACAGATGGATCATCAAGTATCACATGGAGGAACATGTACAATTCACACTCTGTGAAAGACATTCACATAGAGGGAATGGTGTGGGAATTAAACAGATTATTAAGAGGTTGCAGGAATTATAAACCTCTGCCCTAGGTGGAGAAAAGTTTGGAGGGTAACCTTAAGAAGAATTCCATATCTTGCGACAAGAATGGATCACAGTATTTAAGAAAGTCATTGATCCTCCAATAAAGGAAAAATTCCCATAGCAATATAGCAATCAACATTATGGTTCCCAGGGAAGAGGCAGAGATTTCAGGGGAGAGGGAGAGGTTCCGCCACCACTCGAAGCAAACTGCAAGTGCTGGTCAACAAGATAAATGCTCCCACTGATTGTTGCCGGAAGCTTGCGTCCTTTTCGGGACGGATGATTACAGCGATGTCAACATTTGAAACATGGAGGATGAACATGAAAGAAGAAGATGCCAGAATTGAGTGCTGTGTGCAGGAAGCCAGAGTGTCCAGTAGGCTATAAAAGGAGCCTGCAGTTGATTCTAGTCATCTCCTCTATGAACAAGTATAACTGCACAATTGAACAATGTGGAAGTAAATTTTGTGTTCTCACAGAAAATGTAAGAGTGATTTGCAAATCACTGTTACAACACACAGAGTAAAGGACTGCACAACAACTGCATTTTACACGATGTGGAGTTCCTTATGTGAGGTGGGTCTCATACGGAAAGCCAGTTATTTTGCAGCAGACCCTTTAAATAACTGGACTACGGACTCATTCATTAATATATTTCAATCACTGAACTAAGACCTGCAAGGCAGAAGATGAGTGATTTTTAAGAGTGGGCTCATGCTCTGTTGGTGGTAACAGTTGGATTGTGTAAGAGGGCTACCTGGCTTGCATTAATGTCTACGATTTCATAGGTTCCTTCGGAGAAGTGTCTGTTAGGGAGCCTTATAAGTCCTGTTGATGATGCTTCCCTTTGTTGCTCAGCTAGGAGGTGAGGCTGTGGATGCTGAGCAGAGACATTTCCAGGTAGCTGTCTTCTTCCTGTTGTTGCTGCTATTCTTCAATCATTTGCCTCAGGGCTCCCTTGCTGTTCCTCCTCTGGCATTATCTACCTCCTTTAATTTGAAGAATTTCCAACCTCTATCACACAAAATTTTATGTGTAGGAAGGAACTGCAGAAGCAGGTTTGAACTGAAGAAAAACACAAAAAGCTAGAGTAACTCAGCAGGACAGGCACATTCTCTGGAGAGAAGGAACGGGTGACGTTTCAGGTTGAGACCCTTCTTCAGACAAAATGTTATCACCACATCTGCATGGCATCTACTGTGCAAAGCAGCCCTGGTTGATGCAGGCAATTAAATCTAATTTTAAGAGGATAATGTCAGTTCCCAGTACTATCCTGGTAGTTTCATGACTTTTATGCTGCTTTGGCTGGATCTATGTGAAGAGCCACAAGTGGATCCTCCATCTCCCAGGATCTCATCTCTCCTTGCTGCACTGGCTGCTGAAAATGACTAATGTGCTCAGGACAGAGGAGTTGCATGCTTTCCTGGAATCTTGGCATTCACTATTAGATAATTCTTATGATCCACGAGCTGAAAATGAGGGAATTAAACCCTTAGCTGATGACGGAAAGGTCTGCATTCTTGTTGGAAGTCCTTATGAGCTGAAATGTAGTCGCTGATGGTTTATAAATTTGTGGGAATACGGCAAATATGGCAAATTCTAATGCCAAGATACCACCAATTCCTCAGTGTAATCAAGTTAAATGAAATCTTCTCCTTGTGATCTGGTGACTCTGGTGACCTCTCTAATGCAGCGATGTGCAACAAATCGAGAACCAATGCAAAGGTCTGCTAAAGGGGCTGTCCCACTTGGGCGACCTAATTGGCGAGTTTAGAAGAGTTTAAAAAAATGTAATGTTGAAGACCTCCTTCGACTCTGTAGAAGACCTCTTTCGACTATGTTGAAGACTAGCTACGACTAACTTCGGGAAAATTGGACACCGAATAGTGGAGAGTGAATACGACCTCCTTCGATCTCCCTTCAACTATGATGAAGACTATCTACGACTACCTTTGACCACCTTCGACTTAGAAGGATGAGGGGGAATCTTATAGAAACATATAAAATTATAAAAGGACTGGACAAGCTAGATGCAGGAAAAATGTTCCCAATGTTGGGCGAGTCCAGGCCATTTAAGACTGAGGTGAGAAAAAACGTTTTCACCCAGAGTGTTGTGGATTTATGGAATTCCCTGCCACAGAGGGCAGTGGAGGCCAAGTCACTGGATGGATTTAAGAGAGAG
This sequence comes from Raja brachyura, assembly GCA_963514005.1. The sequence continues at coordinate 92,327,336 of OY740784.1, read as the reverse complement.
TTAGATAGAGCTCTAGGGGCTAGTGTAGTCAAGGGATATGGGGAGGAGGCAGGTGCGGGTTATTGATAGGGGACGATCAGCCATGTATGCAATCCATGTTAATCAACCAGACCTTTCCTGGCATCAAGCATGTATTAAATAACAATGCTAGCCATGCTGCAACACCCAATGATATTGCTAAGCACACATCACACATTTTCACCAATACCCAAATAAACTGGAGCTCAAAGCTCCCCAGTGCAATGGTGGTAGAGTATCAATAGCACAAGGCATCACGGGTTTGATCTTAACCTCAGACCTGTGTGGTGTTTGCACATTCTCCCTGTGACCCCGTGGATTTGATAGAACAGTACAGCATGCCTCACAACATGATGCCAAGGTAAACTAATCTCTTCTGCCTGACATTAGTTTATGTAGTTTCTATATAGCTAGATGATACATATCCATCCATTCCCTGCTTATTCATGTGCCAATCTAAAAGTCTTTTAAATGCCGCTATCGTATCAGCATCCAGGACAACCACTGGCGAAACATTCCAGGCACCCTGGGGTAAAAAAAAAATTGTATGGGCCATCTCCTTTAAACTGTACCTCCCTTCATTATGCCCCCTAGTCTTTGGCAATTCCACCCTCGGAAAAATATTCTGATTGCCTACCATATCTATGCCTCTCACAACTATATAGACTTCTATCAGGTTTTTTCTCAACCTTTGGCATTCTAGGGACCTCCCCTTTATTCTAAGATTTATTCTAATTACAGAATATAAACAAATTTGCTCATTGCATCTGATTACTTGGATAAAAGACTGCAAAAAAACAAAAGCACTTTGTACAGTAGATGGCACCAGATTTGTAAACTTTCTGCTTCAATAGAAATATTCATGAGAGATAAATGTATGTTGACCATCTCTTCCTGCCCTTTGGTGCAGTTTGCAGGATAATTACTGGCGAGACCCATTTTAAATTCCATTTGGAATATTTTGCAGGACCAAGAAACCAAGAACCCAGGCTGGAGTGTAGAGAATAAAGAGATTGTAATTCACATAGATAGAAAGTATGATCTGCACCCCACCATTTGTAGAGGGAATAGAACGCCACCTAGAAATACCAGTTATTAAGCAACGGTCAAAAGCTTTTCCTTGTAGATTGCAGAAGTTTCCAATAAAACATTAAATCAGATGGTTAATCTGTGGGTGGAAAATCCAATTAACTACTCTGCACTGCAGTGTCTGCAAGTTGCAGGCACCTGTGATTGGTTTAAGAGCTGGCAATGACATTTTCACCAAGCTTGGTTAAACAAAATTGAAACCTAGCCTCCAGCAGCACACATAGTCCTTTCAAATGGAAGATTGCTTGCTTGTTTGTTTCTTAAGGTCAAAAGATTCAGCTGTGATAATCACCGTTCTGCTGTGGTTGAGCCACCCACCCACTAAACCTGTGAATACGGAAGCACTGTTCAGATCCTGAAAGGAGTGTTGGTGACCACATGTCTTCAGAATTTCCAGACTTGCTGATATCAATACCGAGGAGGAATGCAACAAATTAATAGAAAAGCATTAATAAACTCAGAAAATTATTAATGAATGAAGTTCAAAATAATAAATGTGATCTACTATATTTTAAAGGGAAGAGATCGAGGTTACTTGCTACTATCACCACCTACCTACCCCATCAATATCTTGAAAATCACCATTGACCAGAAACTGAACTATTCAATGTACAAATACTGTGGATACAAAAGCAGGTCGGCGACAGGGTATCCTGCAGTGAGTGACTCATTTCCAAATACCCCAAAGCTTATCCACCAGTGGCACACTATGACCCACTCCAAACATTCATTCCTTATGCCCTTGTCCCACTTAGGAAACCTTGGAGACTTTGCGCCCCACCCAAGTGGAAGGCAAGACCTCCCTGGTGGAATAAAACTGGGTGAAAAAAAGGTCTTACCTTCCACTACCTGCAACCTCCGGCAACCACCTTCAACTAGCATCGCAACCGGCTTTGACTAAAAAATTACCGATTTTTAAACGGCAACCTATTTTTAGTCTCGGCCGGTTTGGAATTTTTTGAAATAATTGCCGGAACATAGAAGAAACGGAAACCACTTTCGACCATTAGGGAGACTGACAAAAACCTCCAGGAACCGCACGGAAGCCGTGGGTGGGGCGCAAAGTCTACAGAGGTTTCTGTTCAGGTTTCCTAAGTGGGACAGGGGCATTACACCACAGTACTGCAGTATGTACTATCCGCAGAATGCAGTAAAGATATGGGGGTGAAAGATTGCAACCTTCACGTGGTCTGCCCTGTTTCGACGAATGCAATCAACCCGGCGTGCACAATCAAATATCCTACAACTTTAGGCTGTGCACACCATATGCAAGAAGAAGAAGTGAAGATACTTACTACAGAAACTCTCACAGTACTTGTCAAACCCATGTATTCCACCCCCAAGGATCAGAGCTTCACACACATGGGAACACAATCATATGCATGTTTCACTCATGCTGCGTCGGCAACTAATCAAGGAAGAGTTGCACACCGGCCACTCTATCTTCTCCCCTCTCCCATCAGGTAAAAGGTATAGGTGTGAATTGGACGGGAATTTGTTGATTTGTTGATTGGACGGGAATTTGTAAGGGAAGCTGGTCGGTGATTGGACCCAACCCCCTTAGAGACAGTGGTTGATTGGCTGCCAAATAATCGGGCACAAAAAATGGACAGACCGGTAAACAAAAAAAATCGGAATTCCGATTTAAATCTGATATAAGGTACATAGGGTGGGTATCGATTAATTCTAGACAACAGATTAAAAAAAAATCTAACCCTATTAAATCACTCGGGGTGTATAATGATATGTTCTACAGTATGAAGCAAAGATTATAGAGGAGCAAGATAGGCCACTCCTCGGAAATCCAATGGACTGGTGTGTAGTACGTAACGGAACATCACGGCCGCCATTTTGGCGGATTGCCCCCCTCTGTGTAATCCGCTCCAAAGCTGCAGAGCAGTTGCAAGCAAAGACGATAGAGGAGCAAGATGCATTAGAAAGTTATTAGATTTATTTGTAATAGATTTTACTTGCCTCTCGATCCCTCTCTATCCCCTCTCTTCTCGCTATCTCTCTTTATCCCCTCTCTTCTCTCGATCCCTCTCTCCCCTCTCTTCTCGCTATCTCTCTTTATCCCTTCTCTTCTCTCTCTCTCTCTCCTCTTGATCTCTCTCTCCCTTCTCTCGATCTCTCTCTCCCTTCTCTCGATCTCTCCCCTCTCTCTCCATCTCTTCTCTCAATCCCTTTCTCCCCCCTCTCTTCTCTCGATCTCTCTCTCCCCTCTCTTTTCTCGATCTCTCTCTCCCTCCTCTCTCGATCTCTCTCTCCCTCCTCTCCTCTCTCGATCTCTCTCCCTCCTCTCCTCTCTCGATCTCTCTCTCCATTCTCTTTTCTTGATCTCTCTCTCCCCCCCCTCTCTTCTCTCGATCTCTCTCCCCCCTCTCTTCTTGATCTCTCTCTCCCCTCTCTTTTCTCGATCTCTCTCTCTCGATCCCCCTCTCTTCTCGCTATCTCTCTTTATCCCCTCTCTTTTCTCGATCTCTCTCCCCTCTCGATCTCTCTCTCCCCCTCGATCTCTCTCTCTCCCCCCTCTCCCTCTCTTCTCTCGATCTCTCTCTCCCCCCTCTCTTCTCTCGATCTCTCCCCTCTCGATCTCCCTCCCTCCTCTCTCTCCCTCACTCCTTACCTCTCCCCCCCTCCATTTTCCCCGTTCCCCCATTTCCCTCGCATCTTTCCTCACCAGCCCCCACCTTTGCGTAGTTTCCCTTGCATTGTATTGTGCAGCTTCCCTTGTATTTGTTCTTCACACACAAACACACATTCATATAAATATGGTGGGACAGATAGAAGAGCTTATTAAAATCTTCTTACAAAGACCATTATGTAATTTATTGCTATCCTCTTTTGGGCCTAAGGCATAGCAGGGCTGCCAACTCTCACACAGAGGGAAGGGAGGGAGAGAGGGAAATCGAGAAGAGAGGGGAGAGAGATAGATCGGGAGGGGAGAGAAAGAGATCGAGAGGGGAGAGAAAGATATCGAGAGGGGAGAGAAGGAGATCGAGAGAAGAGAGAGAGATAGCGAGAAGAGAGGGAGATAGCGAGAAGAGAGGGGATAGAGAGGGATCGAGAGGTAAGTAAAGATTTATTACAAATAAATCTAATAACTTTCCAATGCATCTTGCTCCTCTATAATCTTTGCTTGCAACTGCTCTGCAGCTTTGGAGCGGATTACACAGCGGGAGATCAAGAGACAAATATTATAGAGAAGCCTAGTTTCCCAATGATGTAGATGCCATAGTCGACACCATCTCTGGTCCGCTAATATGGCGTCGACAATCACACATGTGATACTACGCCTTTTCCACTGAGTGGCGCATCTTTTCCCATTGAGGGTAGGAAAGATTCAAACAAGGGGGCATGACATGAGAATTAAGGGACAGAAGTTTAGGGGTAACATGAGGGGGAACTTCTTTACTCAGAGAGTGGTGGCTGTGTGGAATGACTTCCTGCAGAAGTGGTGGAGGCAGGATCGATTTTAATATTTAAAAGTAAAGTGGATAGGTATATGGACGGGAAGGGAATGGAGGGGTATGGTCTGAGTGCAGGTAGATGGGACTAGGGGAAAATAAATGGTCGGCACGGACTGGAAGGGCCGAGAAGGCCTGTGTCCGTGCTGTAATTGTTATATGGTTATTATATGGTTATCTTGCTCCTCTATAATCTTTGGTATGAAGTGTACAGCAAAACGTGCACTTCCAGAATGGTCTATCGTGTTGTTTCTTCAACGGACCACGGATTTATTTTAAGAGCAAAACATAAAGTGCTGGAGAACTTAGCAGGTCAGGCTGGATCTATGGAGAGTCGGAGGAAGGGTCTCGACCCAAAACATCACCTATTCCTTCTCTCCAGAGATGCTGCCTGACCTGCTGAGTTACTTCAGCGAAAGACAGAGAGACACAGCAAGAGAGGGAGGGAAGGAGGGAGCAAAAGGCAGAGACAGCGAGAGAGGGAGGGAAGGAGAGAGCGAAAGACAGAGAGACACAGCGAGAGAGGGAAAGAGGGAGGGAAGGAGAGAGCGAAAGACAGAGACACAGCGAGAGGGAGAGAGGACGAGCGAGGGGGAGAGAGAGAGAGAGAGAGAGAGGGCGAGGACGAGGGAGAGCGAGAGAATAATAAAATAGCGTGGAATAATAAAATAAAGTGACTATCTGCACACCAGAAGTGTCCGGAGCAATGACAGTGAGTTTATTAAATTCCTCATGAATTTTATTCAAAGGTACGCTGTCATTAATACATGGTCAGAACACAATTACATTTACTGAGGAATGTGGATCGATGTATTGATGACACATTGTATAACTATGTGTTAACAAGTGCTAACAGTGGTAGTTAACAAATCGTTTTCATCTCATGACTGATGCAGCGTGACTCGTTGTAACGATTATCCATGGTCACTTTAAAAAAATACATATTTAACATCTCTGACTCCCTTCTTGTACAGAAATTGGACATAAACTGGAAACTGAAAAGTAGGGGAACGCCCTTCCCCTGAGTACCCCCCCATTTCTATCACTGGTCATGATCTACTACCTACCTCATTGGAGACCCTCAGACTATCTTTGATTGATCTTTACTGGACTTTATCTTGCACTAAAACTTATTCAGGTTATTCCCTTTATCCCTGTGGATGGCTGGATCGTAATCATGTATAGTCTTTCTGTTGATATCTTGTTGGTGAGTCATGATATACCCTGGGGTTTTGATTGAGGAGTTTTAACACAATATCTTTGAACTGAATTGAATGAACAAGTTTATTGGTCAAGTATGTTCACATACAAAGAATTTGCCTTCGTGCTACACTCGCAAATGACAACATGACATACAGTGACAATTAAGAATGACACATAAAACATTAAACATTATTAATAAAACATTATTGATCAAACATGCGAGTTAAATAAAATAACAGAGCAAAAGGAGGCTACAGATTTTTGGTTATTGAATAGAGCTACTACTCCTGGAAAAAAAGCTGTTTTTATGTCTGGCTGTGGCAGCTTTGACTGTCCAGAGGGAAGTAATTCAAAGAGTTTGTGGCCAGGGTGAGAGGGGTCAGAGATGATCTTACCCGCTCACTTCCTGGCCCTTGCAGTGCACAGTTCGTCAATGGAGGGAAGGTTACAGTCAACAACCTTCTCAGCTTATCGGACGATGCGCTGCAGCCTCCGGGTGTCGTGCTTGGTGGCTGACCCAAACCAGATCATGATAGAGAAGGTGAGGACAGGCCCTACGATGGCCGTATAGAATCGGATCATAATAGCCTGTGGCAGATTGTGATTCCTCAGCTGCCGCAGGAAGTACATCCTCTGTTGTGCCTTTTTGACTGTGGAGTCGATGGTGGCCCCCCCATTTAAGGTCCTTGGAGATGATGGTTCCCAGGAACTTAAAAGACTCCAGAGATGTGACTGTGGTGTTGTTGAAGGAGAGTGAGGGGAGGGGGGGCTCTCCTAAAGTCCACAATCAATTCCATTGTCTTAAGAGCATTGATCTCTAGGTTGCTGATACGGCACCAGGATGCCAGCTGTGACACTTCCTGTCTGTAGGCAGATTCCTCCCCATCCTGGATCAGTCCAATCAGGGTTGTGTCATCTGTGGAGGTTCAGTCATTGGTGTAGAGAGCGTAAAGGGGAGAGTACGCAGCCTTGCGGTGCTCCTATGCTGAAGGCCTGCAGGTCCGAGATGTCACATGCCGCTTCCTGCGTCAGGAAGCTGGTGATCTACTGACAGAGGGGTTCAGGCACAGTCAACATGGAGAGTTTGGAGTGCAGTAACTCTGGCACAATGGTGTTGAATGCAGAGCTAATATCAACAAACAAAATCCTCGCATAGGTCCACTGGCGGTCTAGTTGCTGGAGGATTAAGTGCAGGCGCAGGTTGACTGTATCATCCACAGATCTATTGGCCCGGTGTGCAAACTGCAGAGGTTCCAGCAGGGGGTTAGTGATATTTTTCAGCTGGCCAGCACAAGTCTTTCAAGGATCTTCATGACTACAGAGGTCAGTGTGACATGCCTGTAGTCATTAAGACCAGTAATCCTTGTCTTTTTGGGTACAGGGACGATAGTGGAGACTTTGAAGCAGGCAGGGACAGTACAGGTTTGCAGGGACTGGTTGAATATGTCAGTTGTTCGGCACAGAGCTTGAGAGTAGGGCGGGAAACATTGTCTGGCCCTGGAGATTTCCGTCTTCTCTGTATTCTGAACTGCCTCCCCATCTCCTCAATTTCTATTGTTGGTGATGGAGAAGTGGCCAGATTGATGTTGGGCAGCATGCAGGGGATGGGTCGTGGGCGAGGCCCAGTATTTTGCAGTCAGGCTGTAAGTGGGTGTTAAGTGGTGATTTGAGAGGGGTGTGTGGGAAAGGGTCCAGTCTTTGCAGACTGGAGTCAGGCTGTGAGTAGGTGTTGGTTGGGGAGGGGGGGGGGGGGGCGGGGTACCAGGGTTAAGTTTCTGTTTATCAAAACGGCAGTAGAAATCGTTCAGGTCGTTGGTCAGCTGACGATTGTCCACAGAGCGGGGCACTTTCCTCTTGTAAGATCTGGTGATTTCTTGCAAGCCCTTCCAAACTGAAGAGGTGTCACTAGCTGAGAACTTGTTCATCAACTTCTCAGAGTACCTTTCCTTGGCAGCTCTGATTCCTCTTCTCAGCTTGTACCTTGCCTGCCTGTAGAGGTCTGGATCCCCCCCCTCCTGTAGGCCTCCTCTTTAGACTGTCAGAGCCATCTTAGTTCTGCTGTAAACCAGGGCTTGTTGTTGTTGAACCAGGTCCGGGTCCTAGTTGGAATGCAACTGTCCTGACAAAAGCTGACATATGATGTCACAGTGTCAGCATAGTTATCGAGGCTTGTGGTTGTTTCTCTGAACACATTCCACTCAGTACAGTCAAAGCAGGACTGTAAGTTTTCAATGCCCTTGCTTGTCCACCTTTTCGTTGTTCTGACCACAGGCATAGCAGATTTTAGTTTCTGCCTGTAGATCGGAATAAGGAGAACTAAACAATGATCAGAGAGACCCAGACCCACCCAGGGAACAGAGCAATATACGTTCTTGATTGAAGTGTAACAGTGGTCAAGTGTTCTCTCCCCTCTGGTGGGGCAAGTAACATGAAATCTGTACGTTGGAAAGTCTCAACTGAGGTTAGCTTTGTAAGGATGTCACTCTCTACCCTCATTACCTGGTCAGAGAGTTGCGTTTAAGCCTCACGTACGCAGCCATGGGGGACGGGCGGGATGTAAACTCCAGCGAGAATAAAAGAGTTAAATTCCCTCAGAGAGAAGGGTTTGCAGTTTATAAAGAAGGATATAAAATGCTTCTGTGACAATAATTATGACAGGATTATATTGAATTTATGCTTATTTTTTGGCAAGTAGCAAGAACAAAGGAACAAATAATAACCAACCAAAAAAAAGTCATAATGTGTCTTATATTCCAGGCAACGAAGATACATTGGTTTATTGAAGCTATTTTAAAAATAAAGTCTTATTTGAAACTGAATCTGTTGCCTAATTCTTCTTTTCTAATAATGAGTTCTGCTCACGGCTAAGTCTGCTGTTCAGCTGATTTCTTTCTTACAAGATTGGTTAGGGAGAGAGATACGGGAATGATATTAATTACGTAGATTCTGCCCAGCCACAAAGCTTTCTCTTAAACAACATTAGTGGCGATAAAATACTTTGAGAAGTTGGTTATGGCAGATATATCAACTCCTGCCTTCAACACCAACCTGGACAGAGGTCAACGGATTATGCAATCTCACTGACTATGCACTGAAACACTTGGACAATAAAAACACGTGTCAGGCTGCTGTTTATAGACTACAGACCGGCAGTTAACACATCAAGCTTATGGAAATGGGTCTCTGCACCTCCCACACAACTGGATCCTTGACATCCTGATCAGAAGACCACAATCTGTACAAAATTGGCAGCAACACTTCCTCCTCGACAACCACCGGCACAGAAGCATCTCAAAGCAGCAAGCACAGCCCCCTGCTGTACTCACTCTATACTCATGACTGCATAGCCGGTCACAGTTCCAACTCCATCTTCAAATTCGCCGACAACACCACTGTTGTTGGTCAAATTACAGATACCAATGAGTCAGAGTATAGGAAGGAGATTGATCAACTGACTAAATCGTGCCAGAACAACACCTTGCTCTCATCATCAGTAAAACCAAGGAACTGATTATAGACTTTGGAAGAGGAAGATCGATGAAATCTGTCTTAATCGACGAAAAGGTGGTGGAGAATCAAAACTTTAAATTCCTGAGTATGCATATCTCTGAAGATCTGTCCTGGACTCAGCACATTATGATGCAATCATAAATTAAGCTCATGAATGCCTCTACTTCCTTAGAAGTTTGAGGCGATTTGGTATGTCAACGAATACTCTCTTGAACATCTGCAGGTGTACAGTAGAGAGCATATTGACTGGTTGCATTTCAGCCTGGTTCAGTAACTCAGTAGCCCACTGACCTCCCTATCATTGAAGGGATCTACAGGAGTCGCTGCCTCAAAAGGCTGCCAGCATCATCAGAGACCCACACCACCCTAGCCACACTTTCATTTCACTCCTGCCATCGGGAAGAAAGTAGAAAAGCTTTGCACTATTATTGTTTGTGTTTTTATTTATCTATATTACTAAAAATGTGATCTTGACCACTTCCTGTTGTTCTGTATATTAATTTTAGAAAATACGCTGCCACTTACAGCTGTGATTTTTGGCCATCTTACTCAGAGCCCCCCTCCGCTGCGCAGGACAAGAGGATTTTTCCCATCGATTAAAAAATAAAAGAGTTATTAGCATTTTAAAAATGTTGAGATTCTCTCACCTGTCAATCACGTCATGAAGGCCATGCCCCTTCTGGTGGGGGGGGGGGGGGCACGACTATAAAACCCAGAAGTGTAGGCATGGCTCAGTCTCTGCAAGATGGAGGGAGAGGTCACGATTTGCTGTCTTTAATGGCCTTGCACCCTGCTTGAAGTGGTAAGAAACTGCACTTGAATTTGGTGGCCTTGCACCTTGCTTGAAATGAAATTTCACGGAATAGCCATGAGTCAACTGCCAGCCCACCAGCCGTGAGTGAGTTGCCAGCACAACAGGCTTGAATGGCTGAACTGCCAGCCTAAGAATCCATTCGGCCCACAATGTCCATACTTGCCCTCTGGAAACCAGCCCCTTCGGCCCACAACACCCATACTAACACTCCAGAAAGCTCCCCCCTACCACCCACCAGCTACCAATGTTGGAATTGGTGGAGAGGTGGAATATTACATTGAGGGACCAGCCCTCCCGTGTGATGCTGGGACCCAACAGGTCCCACTTAGCCTAGTATATAAATAAAAAGCAAACAAAAAATATATTGTGGGTTTTACAGAGTACTATGTTTATATATCTGTTGTGCTCCTGCAAATAAGAGTTTCATAGTTCCATTTTGGGACATATGACAATAAAACAGCCTTGACTCGACTCATTTTCAGTCCAATTTACCGAACAATAAGATTTCCCATGATCTAGTTTCTCAGTGATGCAGGGTTTGCAATTTTTCTCAACTAAGCCAATGGCAGTGTTTATTTCTCATTGAGATAGTATCCAAAAAGCTTTAATTGTCTGCTGCTGAGATGGAAACAAAGTGCACCCCGAGATGTATTTCTGACCTGCAAAGTTAAAGATGACAAGGTCTTCTGGTGTTATTTCCGGAATGCCATGTATCGTATTTTTGTGGACTAGGCGTGATATTACCAATATTCTGCTTCCTGCATTCACATTGCTGAATCCAGAAAAAATGGACCATATCACGAGTACTGTAGATCCCACAGGAAAGTTACTTTATAATTCCACCACACAATCTCAATTTTTCTGTCTATGGGTTCTTCTTCAGTAAGTGCCTACTCTTAAGTTTCTGGAAACCCGAAAATAAAAAGTAAATATTTGCAACTTTGAATGTTGTTTCACATAGATGAACTTCTCAATTATGGGAAAAATATGTTTGGCGCAATTTAATTTATTTTTTCCTTTTCTTTTTCGAGGTTGCCCATTGCATTCAGTCATATCCGTCATATTTTTATGATTAACAACACTGCAAAATACAACTGATTTAAGAATATAAAATCAAATTTTTAGTCAGTCTTTCAAATTATATAATTTGAAGTGGGGAAGTGGCGGCGCTCGTAGTAGCAGCGGGTCGCCTGCAGTCCGTCTGTTTTCTTTTTTTTGTTATTGTTTTCTTGTCTTGTTTGAGTGAGTTAATTTGAGTTATTATGTAGTGTATGTGTGTGGGAGGGGTGGGAGAAACGTTTTGGTCTCTTCCTTTGAGGGGGGGGGCACGCGACTTTATTTTGTCGTATCCCCCGTCTCCGTCTGCGCTGACAGCCTCCAATTGCAACCGACCTCGAGGCTCCGGAGGCAGAGCCACCCAGGACTTACCAGCACGGGGCTGGCCGACTTCGAGGCTGTGGCGGGTTCAGGCATTCCGGCGTTCCGGCGGCCCGACTTGGAGCTGTGCGGCTTTCCGGTGGCGGTAGCAGCGGGCCCAGGGGACATCGTTGGGAGCTCGCAGGTCACAGGTTGGTGACCTGTTTTTCCGGAGCTCCCGCGGCAACAGCTGCGTCCGCTGGACTGGAGGGCGGCAGCTTCGGCAGCTTCGACTGTCCCGGGCTGCGGAGTTGAGCCAGCCCGGGGCAGTCGCGTTCGCGGAGCGCGGTTCAGCCGCGGGACTTATTTACATCACGGTGCGGTCACAACATCGGAGGCCCGGGTCGCCTCAGCACAGAGGAAGAAGAAGAACAAGAAGGGAAGAGACAAAGACTTAAGTTTTTTGCCTTCCATCACAGTAAAGAGGTGTCTGGTGAACTCACTGTGGTGGATGTTAAATATGTGTTTATTGTGTGTTTTGTCTTTACTATATGTATGTCTGCAGGCAACGAAATTTCGTTCAGACCGAAATGTCTGAATGACAATAAAAGTTTTCCTATTCCTATCATAACCTCAAAAAAAACAAACAAAAAAAATTTTTAAATAACGCATTGATTTTAAACCTTCGTAGCAGTTTACTGGCAAAAAAAAGTGGTGATTTTCAGCAAGAATGGTAACCACATAACTTTTCACCAACTTCCTCTAAAACAATATTAACTTCAGATGAATAGGAAGAAGCATACTGTTCATTTATCAATTACAATTGATAATTATGGAGATGATCAAGTTTGGGAGCGTCACATGATGGAAATGACTATAACTATCTTTGGGGGTGGGGCTCCCCCGATCTCCCGGACTCCAGCTCCAGCTCAATCTCTAGCTCCAACTCCATCTGGACACAAAGGCCTGTTGCAGCCATCGCATCGTCCTGTGACCCGATGTCCATCTCCACGCACGGCCCTCTTCAGCCGTTGTTCCCCGGTTGGGGGGGGGGGAAATAAGGGCTGAAGAGGGCCGGGTGTGAGGAGGGACATCGGGTCACTGGAAGAGGCGACGGTTACAACGGGCCTGTGTCCAGCTGGAGCTGGATAGAGATCAGGGGTTAAGTTGCGGATGTGGCCGTGACGGGTATGGTGGCCTAAGCCTTTAGCCCACAATGGCCTCACCGGAAGGCCATGCCTGGTCATATCGTTTCCTGAATGGCACATGGTATGATTTGTTCTCCAGAACAAATCAAAAAATATATATTTTTTTAATTCTAAGAGTTCAGCAATGTTCAGAGTTGGCGCTGATTAAAGGTACGTACCTTTAAACAGCAAAAAACTGAGTTTTCACACACTTCTCGGCCCGTGAATCAGGAGAAATTCACAAGGTTTTGAATTCCGCGATCTTTTAAGGTCGGAGGTTCGCGTCTATTCTATTTATAGCCATGTGGGATGGCCCAATAAAACTGAGTGACGGTAATGGCTCGAATCATCGGGACAAGGAATTTTTGAAAAAAACGTTAAGACATAATTTTATCAAGAATAGAGGATTTTTTCTAAGGGAGATAAATATTTTAATTATTAATACCTGCCGTTTAAAAGTACTTTAATTTCAGATAGATCCCCATTAAATAAATATGCCTAATTGAAATTTTACTAGTAACCATCGGGACATGCGGTTTTCGGAGGTGGGGGCATCGAACATCGGGGGACATTTTTAAAAAATTCATTTAGAGTTTAATCTTTATTTATGAGGATTATGTTTAATATCAATATAGAAAAAGAAGAAATGGGATAGAATACGGATTTTCCTTATATACAGCATCAAAGTAGCAGGACACAAAGTAGACACTTACTGTAGACACCCCTATATATCTGTTTTCATCTCTGACTTGCCCATGTTACATTACTCTCAGCATTCATGTTTATTGCTGCTACCTGTTGAGCCTTGGCTGAGCTGGTGTTTTTTTCTATTACTTCACTCGTTTCCTACCCCGATGCAGAAAAAAGAAGCATGGTATGGAATTGATATAAAGAGGCTTCACAAGCACGGGGAAATTGATGAAACTGAAAAAGAGAAATTGATGAAACAGAAAAGGGAAAATCGGTAGGAGCATAATGGAGAAAGCCTCCTCAGAGATTGTCGTATGGTAACACCATAATGGAAAGGGATAGAAGAAACAGTTGGAAACAAATGATAACCTCAAGGTTCCTTCTTTGATCAAAAGATACCTGTGCATCAAACTTGTATGAAAACATTACAAAACTTCTCTGGCAACGTGAAGCTGATGATAAGACAGGCATTAGAGTCCAAAGCTCTCCTTTAAGTCTGTAACTGAAAATAAATTTAATTACATAACATCTTAAAGAATATCAGACATCTGCCTTTTCGAACATGTCAAGAATCAGGTTATTACTTTTTAGATTTGGCTGCCTCAAACAGGGCCTCAGTGACAGAACAAAAGACACAACATCTACTAGTTAACCAAGATATCAATAGTACCATTTCAAAAGCCTGGCAATATATTATGTATAAATCTCCTCAGGGAAAACTACTTCCACGAGGTATGTTCCTCTGACAACCAATACTCCATCCAATTTGTGGAGCAACATATGTTTCTATCTATAGTCTTTGCTCACGACAGGAGCACAGCAGAATTGTCTAATCGGACTTTACAATTTGTTTCTCATAACCAGCACAGATTTTGCAAGATGCTATTCAATTCCTCTTATAACCAGCACAGATTTTGCAAGATGCTATTCCTTTCCTCTCAATTTCTCCATCTCTGCTACATCTGCACCCAAGGTAAAGCTTTCCATTCTAGGGCATCAACAGACCCGTAGCAAATTCTAAAGGACAACAGTGTTAATATGGAAGAGGGGTCATGATATACAGACTAAAATTTGATAATTAAGAGGATCTAGGAAAAATGTTATACAATTGAATTTAAAAGTAGATTTAAAAATGCTGAATTGTCTAGGCACATCAAAGAATACAGCGACAAGACAGATGGTGTGCCACTGTCACAATTACGGACGATGCCAATAGTAAATTTTCAATGTGTTCTAAGTGAAAAAGTTCAAACAGGAACCTTCAGGGAAGATAGGAATGAGTTCGGTTGATAACTTCAGACCTAGGAAAAGAAATGGAAATAGCAATTCTTTGCAATAACACAGGGGTTAAATATGGACATGACGACAAATTTATCTTTTCAAAATTGCTAAGTTACGAAATTAATTTACAATAACAACTTGTATGGAGACAAAGTTGTTTGTGAACTCTGACAATTAGCGAGATTGAGACTACCACCACAGATCTGCTGGAATCAGACTCATCTCAGTCAATTACTTCTTCAAGACAAAGTAGTTTATCAGCTCCCGACCTGGATCAGAATCTCTACTTTGTAACAACCACTAATGTGGATAAATGTGAGGTTATCCACTTTGGTGGCAAAAACAGGAGGGTAGACTATTATCTGAATGGTGGCAGATTAGGAAAAGGGGAGATGCAACGAGACCTGGGTGTCATGGTACACCAGTCATTGAAAGTAGGCATGCAGGTGCAGCAGGCAGTGAAGAAAGCAAATGGTATGTTAGCATTCATAGCGAAAGGATTTGAGTATAGGAGCAGGGAGGTTTTTGGTGAGGCCACACCTGGAGTATTGCGTACAGTTTTGGTCTCCAAATCTAAGGAAAGACATTCTTGCCATAGAGGGGATACAGAGAAGGTTCACCAGACTGATTCCTGGGATGTCAGGACTTTCATATGAGGAAGGACTGGATAGACTCGGCTTGTACTCGCTGGAATTTAGAAGATTGAGGGGGGATCTTATAGAAACCTACAAAATTCTTAAGGGGTTGGACAAGCTAGATGCTGGAAGATTGTTCCCCATGTTGGGGGAGTCCAGAACAAGGGGTCACAGTCTAAGGATAAGGGGGAAGTCCTTTAGGACCGAGATGAGGAAAACATTCTTTACACAGAGAGTGATGAGTCTCTGGAATTCTCTGCCACAGAAGGTAGTTGAGGCCAGTCCATTGGTTATATTTAAGAGGGCGTTAGATGTGGCACTTGTGGCTAAAGGGATCAGGGGGTATGGAGAGAAGGCAGGTACGGGATACTGAGTTGGATGATCAGCCATGATCACATTGAATGGCAGTGCAGGCTCGAAGGGCCGAATGGCCTACTCCTGCACCTATTTTTCTATGTTTCTAAAGAGAGACTAAACATGCGGTAGTTCGTGCAGCACTCCCTCATTTACAAGGAAATGGGAAAGGGTTAGGTTTACGGTCAAACCTATATTATCACACTTTATTCACAGTATTTGCTCTGAAGAGAATTCCTGGTAAGAATATAAATTTGAAATGCGTCAGAATAATTTGCTGCCGAAATCTGTCTAGGTAAAATAGCAAGTCCAGTGATGGTGTCAACTATCTACAAATACTTTATCTGAGACAATGTGAAGGAACCTTGGCATTTTAATTATTCAGACAACTCTGTATCATTCATTAAAATAAAAAGAGAGGGTTTTTTCCAATTAAACCAAAGTTTGACACCGGGTGGCGCCACTAGTAATGGCTGCCTCGCCAAAAGTATGTCTGTCTTTTCTTCTTTTTTGTTATTTTTAGTACAGGTATGTGTTAAAAGTATGTTTTAGTATTCCTTGGTTTGTTTTATGTGGGGGGGGGGTTGGGGAAAAACCTTTTTTCTATCTCTTACCTCGACGGAGATGCAATTGTTTTACATATCGTATCTCCATCCCCACTGCTACCTAACATCACGGAGTTGGCGGCCTTTCCTGGAAACTGATGGGAGCTCCAAGCCGCGGGAGTTTGCGGGACTTTAACATCGCGGAGCTTGCGATCCCTTTGCCGGGGATCGAAGTTCCAACCGCGAGGCTGCAGACTTTAAAATCTGGAAAGAAGAAGCCAACTCGGGAGCTCAATGCCACAGAGAGAGTTTCAACCACACAGACGCGGGAGTTTCGATCATTCCGACAGGTGCTTCGATCATCAGCTGCAGCGGGCTTTGATCACCCCGACTGTGGATGGTTTGACTACCCCGACCGCAGGAGAATAAGAGGAAGAAGATTGACTTTATTGCCTCCCATCAGAGTGAGGAATATGGAATCCACTGTGATGGATGTTTACATTAACTTTTATGTGGTTGTGTGTTTTGTTGCTTTTCACTTAGTATGGCTGTATGGTTAACTCAAATTTCAATGTACCTTAACTGGTACATGTGACAATAAACTGGCCTTGAAACCTTGAACAAAATAAAAGTTTCCCAGAGTAATTGTGAGGACAGATATTTTCTTTACAATTTGGGATTAGAGATAATCAAGCATACAAGAGAGTCCAATGAATAATTGGACAATGAGTTTGGAATGCGAGAACTGGTTATTAATACAATTAGCTTGGGCTGGAGTGGATTTCAAAAAGCCAGAACATGGAGTGTGCAAGAAAAAAGTATTTGTCCTATTCAAAAACAGAACTGTACTATGAAATAACAAAGTATATACTGGTGATTCTTCTTTGCCCTAGTAAGGAAACATAATAAAATGTTAAAACTAAATAAAGCAGCACCATCTTGAATACATTTATACAATAAACATTATTAATGAACATCTGAGTTATCACTGACGCAGCTTTACATTCTATTTAAAAGAAATTAGCTATCTTCCAGCACAATGGGAGGCAAAATTATGGACTAAGATGAGATCTTGGATTGACTGGAATAAGAATGATGGACTAAGATGCGATTTTGGATTGACTGGATTAAGAATGATGGACTAAGATGTGATCTTGGATTGCAATTCCTTTGATTTTAGAAGCTTCAAGAGAAACAAAATCAAAGTAATTTACAATAGAAGTATGTCCACAAAGCAGATTTTTTGAGGATCCTATGCCCTACAACACTGCTGTCTGGTAATTAATGAGGGAGGTTAAAACACACTTTAAAAGCCAGAGTGTGATATTTGTGCTTTGGTACAATCCCCTTGGGCAAAAGATCTCGATTGTAGCAGTTCAAATAGTCTCTCAATCAGATTAATAGGATTTTAAAGTATCTAAATAGAATTACCATGTGTCCAAGCTTAAGTGGCAAATTTGGAGAAAATGGTTCATGAAACTGAAAGTATGATAAATTATGCCTTACCAAGTCCCTCCCCACTTCTCCCCAAGCAAACAATGCAAAAATAAAAAGGGAATATAACTTTCAAGATCTCCTCAATGCCACCTGGCACACTGATTTACTCACTTTTGCCACTGTCTCTATTGAGCATAATTACCAAAGGTGCTAAACAATATTAATAAGTAATTATATATGGAACATGGTATCTAAAGAACTATAAAACAAAAGTAAACCAAATTCAATACTCCTCCTTCCCCCTCCACCACCAAACTCCAAATCAAAATCTGACTATTAAATTATATTGCACATTAGTTTGCATCTATTAATCTGCCCGTCTTGGGCCTAATATAGTTACTACTGGGTCACTGATACATCTCCTAACAGTTCTCCCTGAAGTCCGGAAATGCTTCATATTTGGAGTTATTGTCTCTAATAATAATCCTCTCCTTCAGCCAAAACTTCACCTTATTGAATACTGAACTCAGAAAGAAGTAACAAAGGCTAAGTGAAGACTAAGAACAATTTGTGCTTTGTTGCATTTATGCAAAGATTAATACTCACACGAGTGAATGAATTGTCAGATTATATTGTGCATCAAATTTTGTTAAGAATCAGCAAAACATATTTAGTAAAACATAAAAAATAAAATATATTGACAAGAGGCATGCTCCTTTCAATAATTCAGTAAACATTTGCATTGATGCTGTAGGTTCACAAATTCTAAACACAGCCTGCCATCAGAACACAAGAACAAAAAGTCAAAATGCTCGATTATCAAAACATTTTGAGGATGCATTACAACATACAGTAAATTGCTATAATTGAGGGTACCTGAACAATCTCCAGCATTTCTGACTTGCTGATATATCCATTTCCATCTAGATCATACATACTGAACGCCCACTTTAACTTCTGCTCCAGTTTGCCTCTTGAAGTGACACTTAGTGCAATGATAAACTCCCGGAAGTCTATTGTTCCATCTCCATTGGCATCAAAAGTGCGAAAAACATGCTCAGCAAATTTGGAAGCATCCCCATAGGGAAAGAAGTTCCCATAGATTTTCTTGAATTCTTCCATTGATAAGTTCCCACTAGGGCAATCCCTGAGGAAACCCTTATACCACTCCTGAATCTCATGCTCCGTGAAGTCTGTGCTGTCCAGCAAATCCTGCATCACCTCAGGCCGTAGCTTGCTATTCTGCTTCCCCATCTTGAATTTATAGGCCTTAAGCTGCAGAATAATTGCAAAAGAACATTGATTTGAACCAAGTTAAAGTGAATCCAATCCAATATGTTAAATTATATTTCATAGCAACAACAGCATCATTAAAACATAAGATTAAAACACATCAAAAATATACAAAATTTAAAAAACGAAAACTCTACATAAATACAGGCTGATAAGTGAAGAATAAAACCAAAATCTTGGTTAGAATCCATAGTGAGGTTGATTTGACAGCTCCCTATATATTATCACCAACAACCATCACAATCATCCCAGGAAGGAGTGTTTGCTGGAGATTAAATAGATCTCAAAATAAACTGACTTTTTCATTCTATACATAGCCCAGCAGTGTTCTCAGAAAAAGGTCACTGTAAAATCAAATAAAAATATTCCAAGTTAGACAAATTTAAACCCTTAATTTTGTTTACAGGGATATGTTTTCAAATAAATTTGATTAACTACCTAAAGTAATCTGGTTGCAGACCAATGCTGCATAATCAATTATTGCCAATTGTCATCTACCTCAATGCACACATTTTGATTTATGAAGTGTCCCAGCAATAATTTTGACCCTTGGAGTTCTGGTTCTTGATCAGTAAAGCTATTTCTTATTTTAACCAAAAGTGCACTACTCTAGATGCATAGGAATACATTGTACCAAAATAGTCATAATGCATTCTGTTGAGTCTTTTCAATTTATGAAATGTTTCATTTTTCATTTTCTTTTGTGATCAAGAAAACCTATTAGAAAACAGCCATTTCCATTAACCTGTTACTGTGTAAAGTACAATTCCCACCACTTTGGTCATCCTGCTTAAACCTCCTATATCGTCAGGCAAATAAATGTTAACTACTTTCCATTCCCGAGAAGGATAAATTACAAAGGCATTGTACAATCAACATTAAGTCTATCAACAATGCACACAGCTGTTTGCATTAATTAAAACAAATTAAGAAAGGCCTTCTAGGCAACATCCTGATCATCAGCTTCAGTAAAAAAAAAATTCTGCCGTAGTCCACATGATTCTAATGATTTCGGCAATGAGACCAGTAAACCCATATGTCCATCCAAAATCACCAGTTTTTCACCTACCTTTCACGTCCAAAGCCAATATATATCGTTTTCTGCAAAACATTAATTGCTGGAAGAACTCAAAGGAGGCAAAGGGATGGTCAAAACCCTCCATCAAGACTGAGAGTCTAGAGGAAAGACATCCCCTCTGTCCTCAATTCCCTGTTATCTGTTTCCACCCATCATTTGCTAATTTATTTAACACTTCCCCACCCATCTGCCTATTATCCCCGCCCCCCCCTCACATATGCTGCTTGACCTGCCAACTTCTTCCTTCAGCTTGTTTTTTGCTATTTCTGCACTCTCATGTGCTTCCATGCATATATTTCTGAATTCAACATCTGTCACAACTTCCCCTATTCAATCATCTCATCTAGTAATATTCCTTTGCAGAATTTGCCATTCATACCCATGCCCGTTCGCTTCATCAGTTCATTTTTATCCAAATGCTTGCTCACTATCACAAATACAACATTCAAGAATTGGAACAATTTAGTAATTTCGACTTCAGCTGACTTCTAGACCGATCATCTTTTCTTTTCTGTTTCTTTCTTCATCTTCCTTCATAAGTGAAATTATTTTTGATTCCTTGAATTCAGAGTTTTGGAATATAAATTGCACCTCAAGAGTATCCTGGCATTTTTTGTTTGTTAGAAGTAAATACAGTAATGTGGTACCTAAGTACCTGATGCATACAGACATATTACAGTTCTTGTACAACTTCTAATTTTTAATTTAATAATAAAAGAACAATGATAGAAAGAAGAAAATAGAGAGTGTCATAGGAAATGGTGAAGGTGCTAATTTGTGATACAATAAGAAAAGCCCGAAAAAGAGGTAGATGGACAAGAGAGTAGAAACAAATAGCGAGAGGGACAGAAAGAAGAAAGAAGAAGCTAGAGAGATAAAAAAGAAGGAAAATAAATTAGGAGAGATATACCTATTTCATATCTTTACCCACCCGTCACCTGGTTCTGAACCATTTAATTTCTACGGTAATGTTGCATCATATGCTTGTAAGGCATTTTTCTTTTAACACCAGGATGTAGACCATACCTGCCCTGGAGATTTGTCACTCATTAATTTCATATTACTTTTAATGTAATCAAATAAAAAGTTTTACAAATTGTAAATTGCATCAGCAATGATTTCCACATGAAATCACGCTTAACATAAAATTGGCCTGGGCACTTCCTAATTCACAGTAGCATGCATGATCTTTTTCAGGTATGACATCACTATTCAGACAATACAGCAGTGCAGCAGGAAAGGTTTTCCTTTCCCTTGACTCTAGTCTGAAGAAGGGTCTTGACCCGAAACGTCACCCATTCCTTCTCTCCAGAGATGCTGCCTGTCCCACTGAGTTACCTCAGCATTTTGTGTCTAGCAGCAGTAGAGATGTTGCCATACAGCGCCAGAGACCCGGGTTAAATCCTGACCACGGATGCTGTCTGTATGGAATTTGTACGTTCTCCCTATGACCATGTGGGTTTTCGCCGGGTGCTCCAGTTTCCTGCTACATTCCAAATTCATGTAGGTTTGTTGGCTGCTGCAAAATTGTCTTTAACGTGTAGGGTAGAACTAGTGTATGGATGATCGTTGGTTGACGCGGACTCGCAGGGCCTGTTTCCACGCTACATCTCTAAAACAAATACCCATTTCTGACATTAATGATACAAAATGAAGCTCAAAGCTGTTTTACAAGCTATAATGAAACAGACTTATTGCAACAAGGAGGTAATCATGCTGATCTGTTGCTTGTTAAAAAAGTACACTCGACTGACATTTGGTGTCTATGCATCTTTAGATTTGAAGATAAAGAGACTGCAGACGCTGGCACAAAAATCAGCAAAATTACAGAATTCTGGAAAAAACTTAAGGGCCTGTCCCACTTGGGCGATCTATTCCGCGAGTTCTGGCGAGTTTGCCCATACTCGCAACATGGTCGACACGAGATCATAGGAGGTCTTCGTAACTGTCCTTCATGCTTGAGAGTGGTCTCCACGTACTCGAGGCCTCAGCTAGGTCGCGGCGTTTTTTTCAATTTGTTAAAAAATGCCCGCGAGTAAAAAAAGGTTGCCATGGAAAAAATCGATATTTTTTTTACTTGTAGGTTTAGTCGTAGTAGGTCGGCATGTTAGTCGTAGGTAATCGAGGGTAGTCGAAGATAGTTGTAGATAGTCTTCATCATAGTCGAAGGGAGGTCGTCTTCACTCTCCGATATTCGGTGTCCAATTTTCCCAAGGTTAGTCGTAGTTAGTCTTCAACATAGTCAAAGGAGGTCTTCTACATAATTGAAGGAGGTCTTCAACATATCATTTTTTAAAACTCTTCTAAACTCGCCAATTAGGTCGCCCAAATGGGACAGCCCCTTTACAGGCTAAGCAAGATCTATGGAGGTTGTTTGACCCACTGAATTCTTCCAGCCTTCTTCTTGCCAACTCTCGCTCCAATACTTTTCCCGCTCCCCCCAGAGTCCTCTCTCACACTCCCTTCTCCACTGATGACCCTTTCCAATGGAGGTCCCCTTATAGACCGGTGCATTGACCTGTACATTGCAGTGGCCAAACACCAACTTTTGAAACCTCCTCATAAGTTCCTCTAGACTGATCGAAGGTGTTCATCGAAACAATCGAACTTTCTTTGAGGAGATCAAGTTGTAGTTAAATTATGAAATTGTAATTACTGACCTGTATATGTAGTTTGTTACCATGTAATGAAGACAAAAATTAAGGAAACAGTATTACTCAGCTACCATGTTTTAAGTGAGGGCGATGCTTTCAGTATTTACTAGATCAAGTGGGACCCATTGGGTCCCGACCCCAAACACAATATTCCACCACTCACCTATAGGTCCCAATACTCACCACTCCGCAGAGAGGGAGGGGGAGGGGAAAAGAGGAAGGGGGAGGGGCAAAGGAGGGGGGTAGAGAGGGAGGGGGCAGAGAGGGAGGGAGGGGGTGGAGAGGGAGGGGGGGAGGGTGGAGAGGGAGGGGGTAGAGAGGGAGGGGGAAGGGGTAGAGAGGGAGGGGGAAGGGGTAGAGAGGGAGGGGGTAGAGAGGAAGAAGAAGGGGAGTAGAGGGAGGGTAAAAGGAGGGTAGAGGGAGGGGGAGGGGGTGGAGAGGGAGGGGATAGAGAGGGAGGGGGGCAGAGAGGGAGGGGGGCACAGAGGGAGGGGGGCAGAGACCCTACCCCATCTCCCTCATCCTCCTCATTCCCTGCCCCAGGACCTACCCAGGTCATAGAGCACCAGGGCCTGGGCAGCTTGAGAGCCTATTGTGATTGGTGCACTGTGAGAGGCAGCCAGCTTGAGAGGCCATTGTTACCGTTGGTAACGGTCATTGTGGGAGTTGGCAGCCAGCTTGAGAGGCCATTGTTACAATACAATACCGTTTATTGTCATTTGAACCTCATTGAGGTTCAAACAAAATTTAGTTTCTGCAGTCATACAAACAAGGAAAAAAACCAAGACACAACACAATTTACACAAACACCCATCACAGTGAATCTTCACCTCACTGTGATGGAAGGCAAAGTCTTATCTCTCCCCTGCCCTCCCCATTCTCCTCCCGATGTCAGAGTCAAAGCCCCCGACGGGCGATGGTAAATAAGTCCCGCGGCCATTAAGGCCGCGCCGGGCGATGTAAGACCCCACTCCGGGTCTTGATGTTGGAGCCCCCAGCGGGCCCTAGCAAGTCTCGCGGCCATTAAAGCAGTAGTAGTTTCTTTATTGTCATTGTAACATGAACCATGTACAACAAAATTTAAAAATGTCAACCAGTCAGTGCACCATTCAAACCATAAAAGCTAATGATACATACAAGGTAAAATATTAAAAAAAGATAAACTAAAATAAATATGAAATATGAAAATAACACGCATAAACACCCAACCCTGCATCCTTCTGTCGATTTCACAGTGTACCAGCCACAGTCCCTTAGTCCCCGCATTCCTTGGCGGCTACATTTAGTGCCTTTATAGCAGTGGGGTAAAAACTGTTTTTAAGTGTGTTCGTCCTTGTCCTTGTAGATCTGTACTATCTGCCTGACGGCAACAGTTCAAACAGGGAGTGTCCGGGGTGGGAAATGTCCTTTATAATATTCTAGGATCTTTTGATGCAGCGGGAACTGTGTAAGTCCTCCAAGGTAAGGAGAGGGCAGCCGACAATCCTCTGGGCATTGTCAATGGCCCTCTGGAGCGCTTTCCTCTGAGCCGCAGTGCAGCTGGTGTACCACATGCATACACAGTATGTTAGAATGCTCTCAATGGAGCACCGATAAAAGGACAGCAGCAGTCTCTGTGTGATGTTATTCTTCCTGAGCACCCTCAGGAAGTGCAGTCTCTGCTGGACCTTTTTCAGCAGCGCAGAGGTGTTCACGCTCCACGTCAGATCCTCCTCAATATGGATTCCCAGGAAGCGGAAATCCGCCACCCTCTCCACACAGTCCCCTCTGATGAATAGTGGTACCATGTCCGTTTTGTTCTTCCTGAAGTTTATTATTATCTCCTTGGTCTTTAAGGTGTTCAGGAGCAGGTTATTTTCTCCACACCACACAGTCAGCTGCTCCACTTCATCCCGATAGGCGTACTCGTCCCCGCGCCGGGCGATGTAAGGCCCTGCTCCAGGTAATTTTCAACCCCGCATCTTGGGCAGGAAAAGTTGCCGTTGCGGGAGCTCCGAAAAGCGGTCTCCCACCAGGGACCCGCGAGCTCCCGATGTCACTGTCCACTGGCCTGCAGCTGGAGCCTCCGAATCTCCGGGGTCGGGCAGCAGCAGCGCACCACCACAGCTCCTCCCGTTCAGAACTCGGCAAGTTCCACGATAATAATTCCACAGCTTCACGACTGGAGCCCCAGGTCCGGTTGGAGGCCGCTCCACGGTGCTAGGCCCCAACGACAACGGAGACCCGACAGAGAAAAGGTCGGGTCCTCCGTACAGGGAAAAGATTTTAAAAGTTCCCCCCACCCCCTACATATACCCAGCTAAAGAAAAAAAACACTATAACTACATTCAAAACGAGACAAAAAATAAAAAATGACCGACGGACTGCAGATGGGTCTACTGTTGGCAACGTTCCATTGTGATGTCATTGTAGCAGTCGACAGGCAGCTTGAGAGCCCATTGTGATTGGTGCACTGAGAGAGGCATTGTGACATCATCACTGGACACTCTCTGAGAAAGCAGTTTTGGCTTTTTTTTAAACTTTAAATCATGAATAACTTCGGAAATATAGGTCGGAATGTGGCGGGAAGATGTTTATCGCTTCGACAGGAAAAATGTGAGTAGAATATGAGAAAATGGGAAGGCTATGGCCTAGCTTTTGGAAGCAGATAGGAAAAAGCAGTGCAAAGTGACACATTGCCGGCACAAACAAAGAGTTTTAGTAATATAGATTGATAGATGAACAATTGCTCCAGGACACAGCAATATATAATCCAACTACTGTATAAGTACCGCCCAGAATTTGCTGGTAGTGTTACAAGTACGCTGTTTCTGATGTCTTTGGCAGCAGATAAAGACACCAAAATGCAAGTCCAAAGGAATTAATTACTTTTCCAAATAGAGTGACTTAAGCAGTGAAACAAGCTGAACATGGTATCTGGCTGTCTAATCTTCCATTGCATTACATAATGTGACATTTATAACCTTTATAAGGTGTTCCATTTTAAGCTAGGCACCAGTCTTTCACAGTGAAATATTAAACTATTAAATGCCAGTCATAACAGTGTCCCCAATTTGGATTACATTTCCCAAGCAGGTTTGTGGAAGAAACTTTAGGATACAGGTATTCAGCAGGTGCAGGTTTATCCCCTTTCAACCCCATTATTTATTTTCCCAAAATACTAAGGGTGTAGAAAAAAATTCCCCTGGATGTTACCAGAAACCAAAGGCTTGCGTTACAAGGAAATGCCAAAACTTTTTCTGGAACGTAGGTGGACAAGGGGCAACCCTGTAGATGTATGCAAAATCAAGAGAGAGATCCAGAAGTACTGGAAGGATGTAGAGGCTTTGAAAGGAGTGTAGAGGATGTTTACCAAAATGATGCTTGGATTAGAGGGTATTAGCTACAGGGAGAGGTTGGACAGATTTGGATTGTTTTCTTTGGAACGCTGGAGGTTGCGGGGGTACCTGAAAAAAGTATATAAAATTATGAAAGACATAGATAAGGTAGACAGTCAGAACCCATTTCTCAGGATAGATATAGCAAGTACTGGAGGACATATCTTTAAGATGAGAGGGGAAACATTTACACAACGCGCACATGTCAACCAAGGTGCCCCATCTAAGCTAATCCTATTTACCCCCATTTGGTTCTTATCTGTCTAAACCTTTCTTATCCATGTATATCAAAGAATATCATAATATTTATTGCCAATTTATAATTACAAACATATAGAACAGATTAAATGAAACCAAGTTAATCCTAATCTAGATAAAGAAATGGGTGACTATATAGTGAAGAATAATTAAGGTACGTGTGGCTAAATACATTTTGTTAAGAAGATAAAGAGAGAAAACTAAAATATCTAATAGAATGTAACCAATCTGCATACGTATACTTTGCAAAGGAGTGTTTGGTTTATAAGTCAGTAAAATCCCATGATGTGATGCTAGTAGTATCAAACACTAACTACTATTGGGTGTTCAGGCCCGAGAACAGCTATTAAAAGCAAATCTTTCATCAGACATCATGTGTTAAAGACTTTAAGGCACTACAACATTTTTGATTTGTTGTTTGATTTCAAGTTGACATGTCTCTTCATGTCAATAGGTAAAAACAATTAGCATCAGGTTGCACAAGATTAAGATTTTTCTTTGATTCAGGGAGTGACACTGCACAGAAACAGGCCTGTTGGCACAATTCATCCATGCCAACCAAGACAGTTATCTAAGCTAATCCCATTTACCTGCATTTGATTCATTTTCCTCTAAACCCCTTCCTATTCAAGTACCTGTCCACATGTTTAAAAATAAAAAAAAAAATATATATATATATATATATATATATAAATAAAATGGTACCTGCCTCTAATCACCTTCTCTAGCAGCTTATTCCATATACCCACTTGCCACTATGTGAAAACCTACCCTTCTCCCATTACTCTGCCCCTTATTTCCTTCATCCCCCCTCCCCCGGCACACGCCTCAACATCCCTTTGCATTTCACTCCACTTCTCTCCTTATCCAACACCATTTTGTCTCCTTTTCTAGACTTTGCCACTTACTTTGTCCCAACACCACTTCTTTTCCAGCTTTCTCTCCCTTACTACAATCATTGAAGTGCCCCTTCTCGAAAAGTCACCTATCCATTCCCTCCACAAATGCTGCGACCAGCTGAGTTCCTCCAGCACTTTGTGTTCTACTCAAGATTGCAGCACATCTAGTCTCTTGTGTCTTCCTTTAAATCTTTCCCTTCTCACCATAAAACTAGAGTGCATAAACTCCCCTATCCTGGAAAATGATCTGTGACTTTACCCCATCTATGCCCCTTATGACTTTGGAAACGTCTATAAGGCCATTTCAGAAAAACTGTCCCAGTTTCTCCTTATACCTCAAGTCCACAAGTCTAGGCAATATATTTGTGAATCTGCACCCTCTTCATCTTCAACTCAGCTTAGCTAGCAGAACAGTACGCGACACAATACTCCAAATGTGGTCGAATTGGTTCTCAGAAATGTTGTGGCTTGAAAATTTAGCCATCCCCACAAAAGGTATTAATTAATAGTTGCCATATTCTTGATTTTACATGATAAATAGTTCCATTTGACATTGAATAATTGTTGTGTAAGTGTACAGACACAATGACAATTGATCGACCCAATTACCCTCAATGAAAATCAGGTAATTCTGATCGACACTGATACCTACTAAAAAAAAACCCCACTAAATTAGAAAAGACAGCACAAAAAAAGCATGCATAGTAATTCAATTGTATGTTCTAGCATCAGAGTTGGTAACATTCAAATCTTCAAGTATTAATGTTGCTTCCATATTGATTACAACAGTGAACAGAAATAGCATGTAATTAGTTACTGGTACACACCCTACGGCCTTAGACTTATCGGCCAAATGATTTTCATGGCAATAAAATAGAACTAATCGTGAAACACAAGAAGAAAATTGCTCAGCTTCTCCTGTGGTTCTGTTGTGAACACTTGCCATGGAAACAGAATACATTACATTCAAAAAGAAAGCAAATTCTCCTAATTGCTCCATAGCATTAACATTAATGGCCTTTTACAACCTCAGTTTCTTCCCAGATCCTTCTGCTTGGTTGGGAGTTCTATTAAGGGTATTTCTGCTGTTAACTGATTGGAGAGGTAATGTATCGTTTGAACATCCATCTGTCTGGTGGTTATCAAACTCAGTTTTCAGAGTAATCAGTAAATACTGTATGCATTATCTGAAATCTTGCCAAGAGAGCACCTAATTCTTATCTATTTCCTTAAATGATGTAGATTGTTATGCTCCCTGGAAATTTATCCACAATTCTTTCATAAAATTAAAGACATGGGTGAAGATAAGGCCATTTCTTAAGAAGAATAAAATGAGGAACAAATAAATAAAAGTGAATGGGTTTATTATTATTGTCATATGTACCGGGGGTTGAACATGCTATCCAATCAAATCAGATAATATTATACATAAATACAATCAAGTTAAATTCCAATTCAATGGTAAGAATGAAGGGAAAGATACAGAGTGCACAATATAGTTCTCAGCATTCTAGTGCAACAGTTTCAGAGACAAAGTCCAATATCCGCAATGAGGTAGAGGAGAATCGGACGGTAGCATAGTTATTTTTCAGTCTGGTGGTGTGCTCTTTCACATTTCCGTATCTTGTGCAAGGAGTAGGAGGAATGATGGGATGGGAAAGATCTTTGATTGTGTTGGCTGCTTTCCTGAGGCAGCATGAAGTGTAGTTGGAATCAGTGGTGAGGAGTCCGTGTGATGGACTGTGTGATGATTTATGCAAATTTACCACAACAAGTCATTGTGGATGAATTACATCCTCAACACTCTGCAATTTCTTGCAGTCTTGGGAGAGCTGTTCCAAAACCTAGCTGCAATGCAACCTGACAGTATGATTTCTATGGTGCATCTGCAGAAGTTTTGTAAGAGTCAATGGAGACACTCCAAATTTCCTCGGTCTCCTGATGAAGTAGGGGCATTGGTGTGTCTTCCTGTCTGTCATTTCAATGTGGTTAGTCCATGGCAGATCATTGGTAATATTTATGCCAAGGAACGTGAAGCACAACGATTTCCACTTCGGCACCATTTATGCTGATCAGGCATGTGCTCCATCATGTTTCCTGAAGTCGATAACTAGCTCCTTCATTTTGCTGATATTGAGGGAGAGGTTGGTGTCCTGATACCATGTTTACAAAGGTACCAATCGCCTTCCTGTATTCTTCATTGCTTGTGGTCCCACCCACCACAGTGGTGTCATCTGGAAACTTGTTGATTGAGTTTCAACCATATTTGGCCACACAGTTATGTGTGTAGAGGAAGTGTAATGGGAGACTGAGAATGCATCCTTCAGGGCACTGGTGTTGTGAATTATTGTGGGGGATATTTTGTTTCCTGTGCTCACTGGTCTGCGAGTTAGCAAGCCAAGGATCCATTGCAGAAAGGAGTTCAAATTCCTAGATCCAGGAGTTTGGAAATGTGCTGAGCTATAGTCAATAAATAGGAATCTGACTTGGGTGTTCCAGGAATGAGTTTATGACTGGAGAGATGACATCTTCAATAAATCTATTGTTATGGTAAGCAAACTGCAGTGGACCAAGGCTGACTGGGAGGTTGGAGTTAATGTGTGTCATCCCCAATCTCTTTAAGTACTTCATGATGGTGGATAAGGCACGCTACTTTACTTGTCGTTGGCGCCGATTGGACAAGAGAGATGTCGAATGATAGTGGTCTTCTCAGCATGGAGGAGTAAGAGGTTAAAGATGTCCATGAATACCTCTGACAGCTGGTCCGCACAGATCCTGAGGGCATGTCCAGGCTCTCCATTTGTGTTCCATGGATTCACTCTCAGGAAGGCCAATCATACATCTGTCATTATAACTGTTGGTAGACGCTTACCCGAGACTGATGGGGCGGGTAACGTTCTGCAATCAATTTTCTGTTCAATGTAAGCTTAGTATGCATTGAACTCATCAGGGAGGGATCCATTGTTGCCATTGATACTGTCCACCTTTGCTTTGTAGCCTGTTATAGCATGCAAGTCTTACCAGAATCTACAGGTATCCGTGGCATTGCCTCGAGATTCCAGCTTGGTCCCAATTTCCTCTTGGCATCCTTAATGACTCTGCGAATGTAGTAGATGCACGGTCGTAGTTGTCATTACCAACATATAGTGCATTCAACAAAGTAAAAAAAAAACATGCCGCTTCACAAGAGCATTAAGTTCGTAAGAAAGTAAGTTTATTGGCCAAGTATTCACATACAAGGAATTTGCCTTGGTGCTCCGCCCACAAGTAACAACATGACATACAGCGACAGTTACGAATGACTCAGAAAACACTAAACATTAATAATAATAATAAAACATTAATGATTAAATACCATTGATTAAGCATGTGAACCAACAAAATACCAGAGCAAAGGGCGGCTACAGATTTTTGGCTTGAGTGGTGCAACTACACAACTACTACTTACATAATAAAGTTACAATCAAAATAAATTAGATGCATTATATCAAATGACCAAAGCTTCTATGTTCAAATAATTAACATCATACAAGTAATTGCCAGATTTACTTGATTGAAAGTGCAAGTATCTGAACTGGTGCAGGGCAAGTATGAGTTCTGTAGAAGTGCACACTCAGAGTGAGGACGTCTTCTAAGGAAAAGGCATCATCCTACTGTATATTCCATACAACAGATGGCCACGTGAGAGCGAGACAAATTGGAAGTCTCCACGTAAGAATATTTAAAATTGTCATTGTACACCTTAATCATTTTGCCCCGTCTACTGACATTAAGTCTGCAATACAACATGGCTGGATAATTTCAAATTCTGACACCATGCCACCATCTTTCAATATCTGAAGGTATTACATTCAGAAAACCTTTACAAATAAAGATCTTACATGCAAGAGCCGATTTGTATGGGGTGTGTGCAGGGGTGGAAACCCGGGGGGAGCCAGATGGGACACGTCCCCCCCCCATGTTTTGAGAGGTGGGGGACATCCCCCCCAAGTTTTTGTCATCCGGATTTTAAATTCTCCGCTTTCCACGAGACAGTGGAGGTGGGACTGCTGATCGAGGGCGCCGATTGGACGAGAGAGACGTCGGTCAGCAGGCAATGGGGGCGGGACATGATGATTCAGCGCGATGATTGGAGGAGGGAGACGCGGCACAGACCTGCGCCTCATCCGCAGCCAGGATCGATCCCGGCCGGCTCTCTGGTGCTATCCCATCCCCACCTGAGTGCCCCCCCCCCCCAGGTGGCCAGAGACGTCGGCAGTCAGATGGGAGCTGTACCCCCAGGCCCACAGCCAGCGCAGAAAAGCAGCGCTAAACCCAGCTCAACCCTGCCTGGCCCACCAGGTTAACCCACCTGGGCTGGCGGGAAATATGGCCAGCGCAGAGAAGTAGCGCTGGTATACCGTCAGTCCAGCCAGGGCTTGTAGGTTAACCCGGCGAGAAAGGCAGAGTTGAGCTGCATTTAGCGCTGGATTGAGCCTCCGAAGCCTCGCGCATGTGTGTGTTAGTGTGCGCATGCACACTAACACACACTTCCCCCGCGCATGTGTGTGGGCGCGGGGTAAGTGTGTGGACGGGGGGGGGGGGGGAAGTGTGTGGACGGGGGGGAGATGTGTGTGGGGCCGGGGGTGGTGTGTGGGGCCGGGGGTGGTGTGTGGGGGGGGCTTGTGGGCGTGGAGGGGTGTGTGGGTGGGGTAGAGGGTTTTGTGGGCGGGAGTTGTGGGCGGGAGTGAGCTCAGAGAATAGATGGGGAAGAGCCATGGGGGAGAGGGGGGAGGAGCCAGCGAGGGGGACCAGAGGGGTCATGGCTGGAATTGGCAGAGCGATGGGGCTCACAGCGGGCGCTGGACGTTCTCCTCCACCGGGATCAGAGTCTCCGCTTTCCGTTTGGCGACATCTCCGACTACGGGCTGGGCTGGGTCTCCGACTGCAGGCTGGACTGGGTCACTGACTCCGAGCTGGGCTGGGTCTCCGACGCTGGGCTGTGTCTCCAACTCAGGGCTGGGCTAGGGTCTCCATCTCTCGGCTGGGTCTCCCACACTGGGTTGGGCTGGGGCGGGTCTCCGACGCTGAGCTGCTTGCAGCTGGGCTGCTTGGGGTACCTCCGAAAATTGTGCCTGGTTGGAAACCTCCGCCGGCCATCCTTAGCTCCAGTGAAGACGTGATGGCGCAGAGTCGGACAGTCCCGGGTCGTGACATGGGGAAGAGACTAATCCGCATGGCAGAAGAGATCAATCTGCGCATGCGCGGTTTTTAAGATTTTTAAACCTCGCTAACTTTTACGACATTCAACCGATCGGAGCGAAACTTGGTACACTCGCAGCACAGGAGAACAGTGAGTGAACTGGCCAAAAATTGTAGCGCTATCGTGAACCGTTTTTGCACAAATAGAAAGACCGCCAAACCGGAAGATAACCAGATCAGAGTTTTAGTTATGTATAGATGTCTCAAGGTGACTGGAATCCCTCCCCGACTGAACTCTGTCCTGGTGATGTTGTGCTCTATTTATAAGTAACTACGGTATAAACACATTTTCTGTTGTGCACACTAAATACAGACTGGCTTGGTTGGCTGAACATTTTGCTAATGAGTTACCAATGAATGACTGGGATCATTATCAAAATGATCTGATACAAAGGGAGGCAGAGGAGAAATGTGATAAAGAATAAAACTAAAAGGACAGCAGACAGCGAAAAAGAGAAAAGGAGTTTAAAAGTTGTTCAAAGGTTTAATGGGGCACAGTTACTGAGCTGATGTTGTAAAGGGTTGATTTAAGGGAAAAGGAGCAAGCATAGAGAAAAGAATAGGATCAAGAGAGCATGCATAAACAAAGACAAGGCAGTAAAAGTTGGAAAGATAATGAATGCTGCAGATTGCTTTTTATTCCTTTCCACTTTCTGCCATTAAGGCAATTTTGGATCAAATTTGTTATGCAATCGAACTTGTCAAAAGCCTTGCTAAAATCCAAGTGTAATACATTTCAAAATTCAGGTCAGTGTTTTCTGAAATTATTATTTAGGATCCGAGTATCACTGAAAAGATAAACATTTATTACTCATTTCTGGCCTTCTGCAAAGTAATGAAGAGAACCTTAAACTGCTGAAGCCTTTCTGGTGATGTTACCCTTACAATGCTATTGCAGAGGGAGATTTAGATCCAGCATTTAGATCCAGAAAAGTAATGACAGGTTCATTTATTTCCCTTCTCTAATGGTTACCAACACTAGTTTAAATTCCAAACTAATAACCAAATGTAAGTTCCAAAGCTGTCCTGATGAGATCTGAACTCTATCCTGTTAAAGAATCTCTGAACCGAAAAATTGACTCTGCTTTTCTTCCCTCAGATCCGGCCTGACCTGCTGAATATTTCCTGCATTTTCTGTTCTTGTTTTAGATTTCCAACCGCCTCGGGTTTTTTTTTCCCCTCTCACCTTGAACCTACGTCCTCCAGCTTTTGATTAGTCAACCCTGGGACTAAGGCTGCGTGTATTCATCCTCTGTATGTTCCTCGTGATTTTATACATCTCTACAAGATAATTCTTCAGTCTACTATGCTCCCAGGAATAGAGGCCTAGTCTGCCCATTCTTCTCAATGACTCAGTCGCTCAAGTACATAGGAAATGTTTAGAGGGATATGGGCCAAGAGTCAAAAGGAGTCAAAAAGAGTTTATTGTCATGTGTCCCTGACAGGACAATGAAAATCTTTCTTTGCATAGCACAACAGAACATAGAAGGCATTGACTACAATTCTATACATAAATACACCCACGACTTCATAAATTAATAAAGTGCAAATAACAGATGGAGGGATATTAATGTTCAGAGTTCCGAGCCAGGTTCAATAGCCTGATGGCTATGGGGAAGTAGCTATTCCTAAACCGGGTTGTTGCAGTCTTCAGGCTCCTGTACCTTCTACCCGAAGGTAGCAGGGAGATGAGTGTGTGGCTAGGGTGGTGTGGGTCCTTGATGATGCTGCCAGCTTTTTTGAGGCAGCGACTGTGATAAATCCCCTCGATGGAAGGAAGGTCAGAGCCGATGATGGACTGGGCAGTGTTTACTACTTTTTGGAGTCTTTTCCTCTCCAGGGCACTCAAGTTGCCGATGCAACCAGTCAGCAAGCTCTCTACTGTACACCTGTAGACGTTAGAGAGAGTCCTCCTTGACAGACCAACTCTCCGTAATCTTCTCAGGAAGTAGAGGCGCTGATGTGCTTTCTTAATAAT
Source organism: Raja brachyura (assembly GCA_963514005.1). The sequence goes on along the minus strand of OY740784.1, from coordinate 92,292,972 downwards.
TGCATCTGTGTTCTCGGACCAGGAAAGATCTTCACAGATGTGCACGCCCAGGAATTTGAAGCTCTTGACCCTTTCAACCATCGACCCGTTGATATAAACAGGACTGTGGGTGCCCATCCTACTCTTTCCAAAGTCCACAATCAGTTCCTTGGTTTTGCTGGTGTTGAGGGCCAGGTTGTTGTGCTGGCACCATATGGACAGTCGCTCGATCTCTCTTCTATACTCGGACTCATCCCCATCAGTGATACGCCCCACAACAGTGGTGTCGTCAGCGAACTTGATGATGGAGTTCGCGCTATGACCGGCTACACAGTCATGAGTATAGAGTGAGTACAGCAGGGGGCTGAGCACGCAGCCCTGAGGTGCTCCCGTGCTGATTGGACACGTTGCAATAGTGTAGATGGGGCATGTTAGTTGCGTGGGCAAGTTGGACCGAAGGGCTTGTTCAGAGTTGAGCAGCAATGACAAATTCATGATTTAGAAGAGATACAATATCAAGGTAGCCGTGGACTACGCCATTACCTCTTGTGAGGACATAACCCAACAATAAATGAATCCCATGATATAGAACTTACCATTGAAGATCTGTATAAACTAAGATCACAGGAGGAACAAGAAGATATTGGCTTAGCACTACACCACCACAACATATCTTTACAAAAAGGCTTTTAGAGGTTCTACTTCATCAAGAAAGCAATAGACTTAGAAGGTGGACCACAGGTCATTCAGTTCCTCAAACCAGTTCATTCAATAAGATTATATTGGAAATTCCCTAATAATACAATGGAACTAGAATGGGAAGAGTTCCATTGGATTATCAAGAGCGATGTCTGTGGAATTACCTTTGTACAGTTTTAACAATAGGTTTATGAGAAATTTAGGAGTTATATGTTTTGTGGAGCGTTTTCGCTCCAACCAAGACAATTTGCTTAAGCAACAGAATCAAATGTAGTAATGTTTGCTCATTCATATTAATGAGTTCCATGCAAAGGATTGTTTTATTTTTTAATTTCTTGTTTAAGATTATATATCAACATAGACTATTAGATTAGTTCAATGGAGAAGAATAACCAAGGTGGGAAATAACCAAGGATTATGACTGGAAATTCAACTCCGCATTCTCTCCTATTGTGGTAAGCATTCATCTCTTTGCTTATGAAGGTTTGTGTTAAAGAGGATTCTACTTGCACAAGATGAGACCACCAAAGACTTACAATATCTTAAATGTTTCCCAGTGGTAATGTTTGTTTGATAGTTTCATTTAAGGTTTAATTGTGAATAGAATTATATTTATTATTCCAGATATTTGTATTTTAAGGTATTCAGGATTATCAACCAAGATTCTTGTTCATCAGAATGCAAGCAGATATTTTTTAATTAAAATGAATTAAAAAAAACTTTGATTTTGATTTGCAATTTGTTGATTGATAAAATGTTATTCAAGAATGCAACTTTTGAAGAATACCTGCACTCGCCTTGGGAACAGCTCAACAAATCTGTCCCTTATATTACTCTCAAGTGCTTAGACTGCTGCAGGAATCACATGCATATTTCACACAGTGCAGAATGTTCAATCATGAGATAGATCACCCAGAGGCTGCATCAAACTCACTAGAATAATTCTGTTTCTTGTGAAGGACAAGATGGAACAGAAATAGGAGGAGCTAAATGAAAGGAAATAGACACATCTACTATGTCTAGACACTTAATGTTGCTGGCCATAATGAGGGCAATCCAGTCCTTGCCCTGCTCAAACAGAGAAAGTGTAACTGCAGCAGGTGACACGTTTTTGTGTAGCTATCCTTAATGAAACACAATCATTTTGCACATTGTTATGCTGATTGTCTGTCTGAATGACCAGGGCAAGAATAACGTCCTGATGAAAGTTTGTCTGCTCCTCCTTCTTCCAGGATCTTGCATTGTTCAACATACCTCCTGCCAATTTTCCATGTCATGTCACATTCCACTGGGAAGGCCTTCTAATGAACCATGCAATGCATGTATAATTGGTATTTTAATCTGCTTCCTCTACAGTTAACTAATTCATCAATCATATTAATTTCTTACTGTAGAGGCATTCAATCTTCAAGGATTTATAATATGTTTAGCATTTTAAACCCCTGTTGCCCCCTAATAATACAATGGAACGAGAATGGGAAGAGTTCCATTGGATTATCAAGAGCAATGTCTGTGGAATTACCTTTGTACAGTTTTAACAATAGGATTATGAGAAATTTAGGAGTTATACGTTTTGTGAAGCGTTTTCGCTCCAACCAAGATAATTTGCTTAAGCAACAGAATCAAATGTAGTAATGTTTGCTCATTCATATTAATGAGTTCCATGCAAAGGTTTGTTTTATTTTTTAATTTCTTGTTTAAGATTATATATCAACATAGACTATTAGATTAGTTCAATGGAGAAGAATAACCAAGGTGGGAAAAGTTATTGATTATGTTGGCTGCTTTCCTGATGCAGTTTAAAGTAGATAGGTGGGTCTAGTACAGGGGTTCTCAACCTTTTTTGGCCCGTTTACCCCAGGTAACTTTAATAGCATATAACAATGTTATTTCTTATATTTATGAACAACTAATGATGAACAGAGGGTACACAAAAGGCTGGAGAAACTCAGCGGGTGCAGCAGCATCTAAGGAGCGATGGAGAAAGGCGACATTTCGGGTCGAGACCTTCTTCAGAACAGATACCAGTGTACCAGAACCAAACAGTCAGTCAATGAGAAAAAATATGTACAAATCCAGAATCAACAGATTTACCCCCTGGTACAAATATGATATGCAAACCATTGACAGTTGCATGGCCATTCATTAAGCAATGGAGAGCCGGCCCTATGGCAAGAAACATATTACACACTTTTTGCATCTGGTATCAACAAGTCATGGAATGATGTGGTTCAATGTACAGTAAAACTCTCCACTCTCCTCACAATGTGGTTTTCTCCCATCCATGAACAATATTAACTATAATAAAGATGGACACAAAATGCTGGAGTCACTCAGCGGGACTGGCAGCATCTCTGGATAGAAGGAATGGGTGATGTTTCGGGTCGAGACCCTTCTTCAGAATCTAAAGAAGGATCTCAACCTGAAACATCACCAATTCCTTCTATCCAGAGATGCTGCCCTTCTTGCTGAGTTACTCCAGCATTCTGTGTCTATCTTTCGTGTAAACCAGCATCTGCAGTTGCTTCCCACACTTAACTATATTAATATTGAGATCCCATTTCTGAACATAGCTCTCCCAAAAGTTTTGCTGAACAAGTTAAAAAACTTCATACTGCATCGGGATAGCAGCCAACATAATTAAGAACTTTTCCCACTTTGGTCATTCCTTCTTCTCCCCCCTCCTGTCGGGCAGAAGCTACAAAATACGTACCACCAAACTCAGTAGCTACTTCCAAACAGCCCTTCCTTAAGCTGGGGTACAATCTCGAATCTCCAACCTACCTCATTACTGACAATGGACTTTTTCTGTGGAACTGTTCTTAGAAACCATGTTCTGCACTCTGGTATCATTCTCTTCACTCTAACTTTTAGATATGTATTTTGCTTAATTGTATAATGTATAGTAATATCTGATTTGATCGGATAGTACGCAAACAAATGCTTTTCACTGTGTCAGTACAAATGACAATAATAAACCTAAATCTCAACCATTTGTTTAAATAATTAAACATCTGTATTGGAGAGATGCCAATCAACAGAATATTTAGATATTCACATAGAAAAATATAGTTTAAAAAAACTTTCTTACTTTTGTATGGTTTAAGAGCAACCAGATGCATCACTTTGATGCCCGATATCTTCTGGCCAGAGTTCGTCCTGCTGTAAGATTGGTTCATTGCCCAGAAGCTCAACCACCACATGGCTGATATGAATGACGACTCACTTTGTTTCTCTTTTCTAAATAAAATCTCCCGCTAACGGCAGAAATTATAAAATAAAAAATCATCTTGCCAATAAGTTAACATGTTATTTCCAATAAGCCTGGGAATCAATAGCCACTGACTTTATATGATCACTGATGCTCTTCCGTCCTCTCGGCAGACTTTTACATAATTAAAGTACCAAAGTACAATGATCAATTAAATTATTCCATATGGTACACAGTGTGTTTTAAAAAATAAATCATTAGTGGTCTCTAAAGAGAAATTTCCATGCACAGCAACCAAAATGTGGCTTTTATCTGATATGCTCTCATCAAACAAGCACTCAGCTATGTTGGACATGAATCAATTTCTTAGCAAAACCCTTTGATTAAGTATTAAAAGGGACTGTGCTTAGGCACCAATTCAATCCTCACATTCCCCCTCTTTGATAGGAATTCCATTATAAAAGGGTTATTTTATCTTCCCACATTCATTACATCCTTCTTTCTCAATTCATCCATAAACATGCAAACATGCTCAACTCATAGTTAGGCTAGTGTCCAGAAATCACAGAAAGAACTCATGAAATAATTAGAGCTCAGCTATATAACCTTCACTGTTTGCACCCTTTCAAGTATTTGTTTACCATTGTGCTAAAGTAGAACATCTTAAAATTAGAACATTCTTGCACATGAAGACCGAGCTTGTTTTACAATTCTTTCTCTTGATGACAAGATTCAGTTAGAAATCTTCAAACAATAAAAACATTATATATATTTATTTTTACGAGATATATATATATCGTAAAAATAAAGTAACATTACAATACCTTCAAAGTGAGAATGCAATGCAAATCATTTAACGTTTTCTCATTGCACACAATACTTATACGTAATGGCTGTGTCTATTCACAAGGTGAAACATTAATCCATCACATAAAGTATTATCCTGTAACGTTGCACTGTATTTATTTTCAAGCTTTGAATATTGCAGGCAAGTTTGTTTTATAAGGCACAAACACATAAACGTATGTATTAGAGAATTGAATAGCATTCATTCACATGCGAACACCTCCGCAGTTACAGATCTCGCCCACTATTCACACAACAGCTCAAGAAAACATTAACCACTGATCACCCAACTGTATCACCCAACAGCCGATCCCATCAGCATTACAAAGCATGAATGAAACCAATCTAGGTCCATGCTCAGTATAAATGCAAAACTTCTTCACTCTCACCAGAAAAGGCAATTAGTTAAAGCAGGTGATTCTATATAATTATGCCGAGAACTGGGGTTAAAATACAAAGGAAGGTTCAACTCCCATCCCGATCCCCGGTAGACTTCAGTTACCTCGCTGGTTCATTAGAGGACGCTCAGGGGTTATTTTAACTGCTCATGGTAGCTGGCAGTAACGGAGCTCCTCGCCAAACTTGCTGCCGGAGCTTGGGCCGCACACGCTGAGCCAAAGCTGCCAGACTCCCCCTCTCTGCCTGCGTCAAATGGCGGTCACGTGGGCGGCGGCGGCGGCGGCCAGCTCCGGCGTTGCCTCGGCAACCGGCGCACTGATTTCAACCAAAGATCTCCGAGCTCTATGATCTTTGATTTCAACAGGGTCAGCCCGAGGGGGTAAAGTCTGCACAACTTGCTCCGTGCTGGTGTCCCCCTGCTGTGCCCGTTCGCCAATGCTCCTGATATCCACCGCTCGGCAGGCAGGCCGGCCGGCCGGCGATGTTTATCGAGACCGCCTCTGGCCTTGGCAACAGGTCCGATGATGCACTGGTGGGAAGAAGCTGAAAGCTCTTCAGCAGACAAGTAAGCGATTACTTGGGCCCTTTACAGAACCCGAGCAGGGAGCCCCTCGATGAGCGTCGATTGCCATCGATCCTCACCTCCATCTCTCCATCAGCATTCCTTGCCTCCAAAGCCATTCCACCTTCACCCACATGAACCTAATCTCGCTGCATTCCACTCCAACCATTCAGAACCACATGCTTCCTCCTCCTCCTCCACCACAATTCCGCTTCCACCTCCACCCCTCCACTTTTGTCACTCAACCCACTACCACCACCTCTCCAATCCCCACACCAATAATTCCACCACTTTGCTCCACCATTTCTTTCGTTATCCCCTCACCTTTGCTCTCCTGCCACGCACCCTCCCCTTCCTTATCACACCACCAACCCACACCACCACGCAACCCCATCCATCATCAATCCATTCCACTGCCATTGCTGCACCACGACCCTTCCACCAACTACAGTCACCCATCACTCCGCAACCACCACATTTGTAACCAGAGGTATTTCACCTTCCTTTGTCAGAAGATTCTGTTATATATTCAACTCCACATTCATGTTCACTTAATTCAAATATCACAGAATCAAGGGACCCGTTACTGTCTATAAGTAACATTCTCTTAATTAAATTAAAATAAATTTCTGCATTGAGCAGTGCTCAAAAGAGAGATACTGTCCAATGCAAATATAATTAGATTGATATGCTCATGTAGCTAAATGCAGACCACAACTAAAGATCTCTGTAATATCCACAAATTAATGTTGATTAATAAGGATAAAGAGAGTGTGTAATGGAGTCATTTCTCTAAGTAAACAAAAGCCCTCTTCACTTTCCATGTCAGGAAAAGAGTCGTAATGTTGAAGGGTGGTATTATACCATATATTTTGTTCTGTCATTAGTGATTAGTATGAAATATTAATTTATCTAATTTTGTTAAGTAATTAAGTAAAGATAATGGGCCATGTGTTTTTGAAAATGTTTGAAATCATCGTATCACTTTTCCCCAACATTACTTTGCAAGCAAAATGCATATGTTTACAACTTGGCAATTTTGATCCACGGCAAAATCCATGAATATCTGTATTTCAAGATGCACACAATACCTAGCAATGTATTCATTTTAAAAATTTTGGATAGATAATACATGTAGCTTTTACTTATTAAATTTTTTTTTAATGCTTATAACTCGGTACTTAAACAGAGGTATCCCAGATACTGGTGTGCAAGATTTTAGGAAGTGCTGAGCTCTGAACAAATGAAGGCATATTTACAATTAGAAGAAGCAATCCTTTTGCCTAAAGCGATTATTATGTACTATGACCGATATAGTACTCATTTAAAGACTCGGGTATCAATTGAATACATGCCTATCCACTACCCAGTGTTTTGTTCAACTTGTTCAAGGAGCCTTTGCCTCAATTCATGTGCAGAGTTAGTTGAGCACAATTGGTTTCAATGCTAGTGAGCTGGACAAAGAATAATAAAATGTGTCCACAGTGTTTCAACACAATGCATATAATTGGAACTGAAAACATGAATAACTGTGCCTTCAGGAAATAGAGGAGTTTAGATGGCGGAAAAATATATTTAACCCTTAACTTGCAGAATAAACATATGCACAAAGGGATGCTACATTGAATATTTGAATTGCATTGTGTATCATTTATCTTAGATTTCATAGAACAAACTTTATAAATATGTGAAAGAGCGTGCAAGAGTATGCCTGGAAATTCAATTGCCTAATACAATTTCTTCAAAATTGTGCTACTTTATTTAGGAATAAGACATAACAGCATTCTGGCTTAGAACATAGAACAGTACAGCACAGGAACAAGCCCTTCAACCACAAAGTCTATGCTGTACATGGTGTCAAGTTAAACTATGTTCCATATTTTTATCAGAACTACAGCTGGGTACCTTCTGGCATAGCATGAAGTAGGGCGTCGACAGTGGTGGGATCTCAGCTGTGGCGGTGAAGCAGCGGCAGTGGTGAGGCCTCGCGATGATGGGACCTCGGCGGCGGTGAAGCCTCGCGGCAGCCGTGAGTGACCGCTGTGAGGGAGGAGAGGAAGAACAATGGAGGAACCAGCGTGGGAGGACTGCCATGAGGGAGGTGAGGAGAGAACAGTGGAGGACCCGGCGTGGGGGGACCACCATGAGGGAGGTGGGGGGAGAACAATGGACAACAAGGGTTTAAAATGCTGGGAACTATAGGCCAGTGAGCTTAACATCTGTAGTTGGTAAGTTACTGGAGAGTATTCTGAAGGATAGGCAATCCAGGCATTTGGATGGGCAAGGGCTGATTAGGGACAGTCAGCATGGTTTTGTAGGTGGGAGGTTGTGTCTCACAAATCTGATTTATTTTTTTGAAGGCGCGAGCAAAAAGGGTGATGAGGGCAGATGTTGTGTACATGGACTTTAGTAAGGCGTTCGACAAGGTGCAGCATAGAAGGTTAGATCTCATGGGATCCAAGGAGAGATAGCAATTTTGGCTCCATGGGAGGAAGCAGAGGGTGACGGTGGAAGGTTGCTTCTCAGAATAGAGGCCTGCAACTAGTGGTGTGCCGCAGGGTTCGGTGTTGGGCCCGTTACTGTTTGTCATCGACATCAATGATTTGGATGAGAACATTGAGGCCATGATCAGCAAGTTTGCTGATGATACAAAAGTTAGTGCTTTTACAGATAGTGAAGAAGGTTGTGAATGATTGCAGCAGGATCTGGATCGATTGGTCATGTGGGCGGAGGAATGGTAGATGGAATTGAATACAGAGAAGTACATGGTAGGCCTCTGCAGGCATGGAAATCACTATCAAAACATGGGGGTGACACAATTTCTTGGCGGCCACTTGCATGCGCACACATGCGAGTCTTCGGCAGTGGGCCCCGTGCACAGTAACACCGGGAGCTGACCTGGTTGGTGACCGACTCCGAACTCCAACAACAGCAGCTTTGCCCGGAATCGTGGGGCTTGAATCGGCCCGTCCATGGGGCCTTTCATCGGCCGGCCGGGGCTTCAACATCGGGAGCCTCGATCGCCACGATGCAGCAGTTTGATTTTAAGCCACGCCGGGCACTAAAAGGCCCCGCAAATGGGCCGATTCAACACTTTGAAAGCGTCTGATGAAGTCCGGGTTACAAAACATGGGGGGGATGGTCCCCCACCTCTCATAGAAGTTTGCAGGTCATGTTGCATATAAGACGTTGGTTGAGACCGCATTTAGAATATTGTGTTCAGTTCTGGGCACCATGTTGTTGGAAAGATATTGTCAAGCTTGAAAGTGTTCAGAAGCGATTTTTGAGGATATTGCCAGGACCAGAGGGTGTGAGCTAATGGGATATCACTCTATGACTCTATGACAATATATGCATTGGTGTAGATGGCACCAATGACAACTAACTCTTGTACAAATCATATATAAACCCAGACTTGAAAATATATCTCTATCTATCTATCTATCTATCTATCTATCTATCTATCTATCTATCTATCTATCTATCTATCTATCTATCTATCTATCTATCTATCTATCTATCTATCCATCTATCCATCTATCCATCTATCTCTAAAACGCTGATCTTAGACAATAGACAATAGGTACACGAGTAGGCCATTCGACACTTCGAGCCTGCACCACCATTCAATATGATCATGGCTGATCATCCACAATCAGTACCCCGTTCCTGCCATCTCTCCATATCCCTTAACTCAGCTATCCTGAAAAGCTCTATCTAACAAGAGAAAGTATCCAGAGAACCAGCCTCCACTGCTCTCTGAGGCAGAGAATTCCACCCACTCACAACTCTCTGTGTGAAAATGTTTTTCCTCAACTCCATTCTAAATGGCTTACCACTTATTCATTAACTATGGCCCATGGTCTGGACTCCCCCAACATTGGGAACATGTTTCCTGCCTCTAGCGTGTCCAAACCCTTAATAATCTTATATATTTCAATAAGATCCCATCTCATCCTTCTAAATTCCAGAGTATACAAGCTCTGCCACTCCAATATATCAACATACGACAGTCCCGCCATCCCGGGAATTAACTTCGTGAAGCTACGCTGCACTCCCTCAATAGCAAGAATGTCCTTCCTCAAGTTTGGAAACCAAAACTGCACACAATTGTGCTCTTGTGCTCTTCCGGTTTTGCGTTTGTTTCTATTTGCGCAAAAACGGTACACTACAGCACCTTACTCACCATTCTCCTATGCCACAAGGGCAACAAGTTTTGTTCCAATCGATGGTATATTTTAAAAGTTATTAAGGTTTAAAAATCTTTAAAAACGAGCATGCGCAGATTCGTCTCCTCTCCTGTCAGTCGCCGCCACGCAGATTGATCTCCTTTCCTGTCGGTTGCCAGGACGGCGATGCTCGTTCCTACACCATCGCCGCACTGATTGGCCGGTCCGCTGTCAGTCATGGGCCGTGCCCAGGGCCGGATTTAGATGAAGAGAGCCCCTAGGCTATTTCACTTGTGAGGCCCCTCCCAATCCCCCACCCTCACCCTCACGACGAGAGGAAGATGGAAGAGTCCACCAGATTGACATCGATGTGCAGCCGAACGTGGCCAATGAAATAAGGGCTGGAAAGCTGCGCTTTTTATTTATTGCTAGTATCGAGTTATTGGCTTAAAACACAATTATTCTGATATGGAGGGCAAGGAAAATTACCGAAGTGTTGTTTAGAGACTACAGTGCATTGTGACAGCATATGTTAGAAAGTCCTATGACAGAGTCAAAAATATTATACACCAGGCACATACGAAGCTTTTCAAAAAGGGGGGTGGCATGGCAGGATTATAAAAATGTTATGTGAAATAAGTGCACGCAGTGCATATCACAAGCGCGAAGCTCAAAGACTCTTGAGGCCAGGGTCCAGGGCCCTGGAAGCTCTGGGGTTTTAGATGCTCTCTGGTGCATTCTGAGCCTTATTTTGGAGCATTTTTGCACCAAATTTATGACCAATATTTCAGAAATAATTTTGGTTTAGTCAAGAGTAATGAGTGGTTGGAATGAGGTGATTGGGGTCATTGTTGTATACATTTTTTCAAATCAAGAATTGAAGCTGTCCTTGTTTTAATAATCAAGTTGTACTGTAAAATGTTATGTAAAATGTTATAAAGGAGCATGCAAACACTGCGAATAAAATACTGTTAAGTTTTTGCAGTAAATAAAACCTTTTTTTAGAAAATGTTTTGTGTGTTGTTTGATTGCCTGTTACTGTTCGACTGTGTTAGTGTGTGCACATTAAAGATATGATGCAAAATGAAAGTCGCAAACTATGGAATACATATTTTTCAGTATTGTTATCAAGGAAAAGAAAGCAGTTCCAATTGTTTGATATTATTCATATGGAGGAGAAAATATAATTGCTCTAAAACTGCACTTAGTCTAGTTTATTTTAATTGTTGAGTTAAATTCTGGAATTACAGCACCCTTCCACCAGAACTGCAACAGAGCAAGAAACCAGCTCACCACCACCTTGTTAATAAATTAGACACAGGCAATAAATGGTGGCCTTGTCAGTGATGCGTATCCAAACATCAGTGCTGCTGCTGATGTTTCCACAATCAGGAAATGGAATTGTACCAAGCTAGCCTAAAAAGGGGGCGGCACCGTGGCGCAACAGTGGAAGTGGTGCATTACAGCGCCAGAGACCCAGGTTTGATCCTAATGGGTACTGTCTGTGCGGAGTTTATACGTTCTCCCTGTGATTGCTTGGGTTCTCTCAGGGTGCTCTAGTTTCCTCCCGCTTTCCAAAGATGTGCAGGTTTGTAGGTTAATTGGCTTCTGTAAATTGCCCTTAGTGTGTACAATGCAAAATTGTGAATTAATGTATGAATGATTGTTGGTTGGCACAGACTTGGTGGGCCGAAGGGCTGGTATCTACGTTTTATCTCTGAACTAAACTAAAATATTGGAGAAATCTAGCATGGCCCATATTCAAAGCAGTCAGTGCATCATGCTAAAACATTTCCTCCAAGTCTCTCCCTGTACATCACCACACATCATATCAGACAAGATATCACTCAAATAACTGCTTAACAATTAGTCTATTTCTACTATTCCATATTGTAAATGTGCATCCTCTGGGCCTCCCCAGACCATTCAACTGCAACAGTACAGCAAAAGATAGTTTCTTAAATCAAAATTAGGTTTGAATCAATTTTATCAGCTACAGTTTCACAACAGAATGGTGTTCTTTGAAATATATATAATGGTTCAAGTAATATAACAAAAATGTCCGTTAATCATAGCTAAATCTTCTACATTTCTTCATCATACAAAATCTTTTGCAGTCCTTATGCTGCAGTATCAACAAGAAAGATGTATATATCTAGATTAATGTTCATCTATCATTCTGAACACACAATAAAACTTTGCATTTGATTGAGCTCACTCATTTTCTTAACCACTGGCTTAATTCTACAACTGCAAACTTATTAACTATATCCCCAACATCATTGTCCAGGTTATTAAAAACATCAAGGGCAAGGAGGTATGGGTCAGGAATAGGCAGCTAAAAACAATTGTATCCTTGGAGCAGCATAGGAGATTGAGGAGCATACTTAGGAAAAAAACCAGGAGGGCAAAAAGAGGGCATGAGATAACTATGATAGAAGATTAAGGAGAATTCTTAGACATCTTATGTATATTAAAGGGGAAAAAAGGGGACGAGAGAGAAAAGGGCCCCTCAGAAACCCAAAGTGATCATGTATGTGTGGAAATAATAATTGTCTTGTTTTTACCATGGGGAAAGACATGAAGACTAGGAAACTTGAAAAAGTTAATGGGGATGTCTTGCGGACAATCTGCATTGTAATCGTGGAGGTGCTGGACATCCAATGGTTTATGGAGCTAGATAAATCTCCCAGGCCTGATTAGATATATCCATGGGAAACTAGAGAAGAAATTGCAGGAGTCCTGGCTGAGATATATGAATCATCATTAGACACTAGTGTGGTGCTGGAACAATTGGAGGGCGGCTAATGTTGTACCTCGATTTAAGAAGGGCTGCAAAGAAAATCCAGGGAATTATAAACCAATAAACTGAACATCTGTGGTAGGCAAGTTACTGAAGGGAATTCTAAACATATAACATATACATGCATTTGAAAGACATGGGTTGATTCGGGATAGTCAACACGGTGTTGTGCACGGGAGATTGTGTCTCACAAATTTGATAGAGTTTTTTCAAGAAGTAACCAAGAAGGTTGATGAAGACAGGGCTATAGTTATAGTGTTGTAAGTTATAAACGAGATAGTGTTTATAGTTATAAACGAGAAAGCCCTTTTGTAAGGTTCTTCACAAAAGGTGTATATGTGTACGTGTATATAATTGACTTCATGTTAAGAAGCAGAGGGTGATGATGGAAGGTTGTTTTTTGGAATGATGGTTTGTCTGCCTCGGGTTGGAGCTGGTCCCATTGCTGTTGGTCATCTATATCAGCGATTTGGTTGGGAATGTACAAGGCATGATTAGCAAGTTTGCAGATGACGCCAAAGGTGGTGTTGTAGAAGATGATGATGGTTAGCAAGAATTACATCAGGATCTTAATTAATTAGGCAAGTGGAGTGAGCAATGGCAATTGGAACTTAATTCAGTAAGTGTTAGGTGTAGTGTTTTGGGACATCAAAACACTTGCGCCTTTTTTGCCCTCCTGATTTCCCTCTTATGCATGCACCTTCCCAGTTACTTACGATACGATAGAACCTTGTTTATCGCAGGAGGGAAGTTGACTCCTGCTGCCTTCTCCATGCCTCCTTCGTTTTCCTGACAAAAGCTTCATTTTCTCTTGACATCTAGGCGTCCTTACCCATCCCTGCCTTGCCCTTCATTTTAATGGGAACCTGCATGCTTTGAACTCTCACCTTTGCACTTTTAAAAGCTGCTCTGTTTCTGGATGTCCCTTTCCCCACAAACAGCTTACTCCAATCAACCTTTGCAGGTTCTAATACCAACAAAGTTGTCCTTGCTCTAATTCCGACCTTTACCTTGTCCATAACCATTTTAAAGCAAATAGAACTGTGATCACTGGTCCTAATAGTTTTCCTACCAACATTACCAGCCCTACCCAATTTCCTGAGAGTGGGTTAAACTTTGTTCTATTGAACAGTTGCAAAGGTACAGTGGAAAAGAAAATTGGGAAGTGTGTCAAGGATTGTCTCCTATACCAATATGTTACAGATATTACCCAGGAACAGGCTATTTTAAATTTGGTCCTATTTTAAGTGAGGTAGGATTAATGAGAGATTTCATAAGAGAGGATCCCCTTGGGAGTAGTGATTGCAACATTAAATTCCAGATTCAAAGCCAGTGTTCTCAACTTAAATACGGGCAATTACAAGAGATGGAAGTACAGCTGGGTAGATGAACTGGAAAAATAGGCTAAAGGATATTTAACCAGCTTTGCTCAACGGGAATCTATCTGAAATAGAATAAAACGGATTCGATGAGAAAGAGAAACCATACATACCTAACAAAGGACGTCAAGGAAAATATTTAATTAAAAACCCAAGTATATGAGGTTGCAAATCTTGTGATAGAACATAAAGCTATAGTTTTTTCAGCAACCAGCTGCGGGAGTCTAAAAATCTAATCAGGTGGAGAAAATTGATAAACAAAGTTGTATCGTATTGTAAGTAACTGGGAAGGTGCAGATGGGAGGATTGATTAGCAGATGGGTGGAATGCGACAAAGGCTAAAGATGAAAAGAATGCACAAGAGTCTCCGATAAGGAAAGAAGAGGAGGTGTGAAATGTGCAAATGGAGGGAGGGTTGTGGAGGATTGGAATGGGGAAGGGAAAAGAGGTGGGATGAAATGAAATATGAGAGATGGGAGGGGCAAACGGAGGAGAGGAAAGGAACAGGGTGACCAGGTAGGTGAAAGAAATGAGAAAGATTGGGGGGGGGGGGGAGAGAAGAGCGAGAGAGAGAGAGAGAGAGAGAGAGAGAGAGAGAGAGAGAGAGAGAGAGAGAGAGGGGTAAGGGGGGCAGGAGAATCATTCGTTGAAATTGTTGAATATAATGTTCAATTTTACCTCTGTGCTCAATCACACTGCACTCATCTGCCAATCACCCCTCTTCACATGTATCCACCTATCACTTGCCACATTTTGGCCCATACTTACCTCTTATCCAGTTTTCTTACCCATACCCCATCGTCTGGAAAAGGGTCCCAACCTGGAGTGTCACCTGTCCATTCCCTCCACTGATGCTGTCTGACTGGCTGAATCCCTCCAGTACTTCGATATTATCTGCATTAAACTGAATTATCTTCTACCAGCTAAGAGTGGTTACATTACTCAGAAAAGATTAAACATCTTTAGCAGCTGCTCCTCGTTACTTATAAGCATACTGTAATCTGCTTGTAAATCAACATATTGTATAATCACATTTATTTTTAACTGCATCCATAGCTCAGACTGACCAGTAAGTCTTTCCTTAATATCTAACCACTTTGAATATGATGAAAGAATGCTAGTCTGCAGGGCTGTCATCATGACTCCTCTATTCATAGAGCTCCAATAATATGACTCGCATTTCAGTTTATGTCTCTTATTACATGTGTCCATTTATCATTTTTGGCATTTTACAGCAAAGTAACTGAAAATATGTCAAAATATTATGTCAAATTATTCTAAATCATGAGGTAAAATCATTAAAAAAATCAATACTTGGATTTGTATCATACATTTTTTATAATGTCACAACCATATTTAAAATTTAAAGAGCATTTCTTAAGCAGCTATCAGGCACCACTATGTAGCCATTCTTTTCAAATATAACAGTTTTACATTTGTTAAACATTTGTTTACATGTGCATCTCTTTCTCGAGCCCCAAGTTCTTGGGCTTTAGTCCCTCAGTGCATTTCCATGCCTTCCTCCTTTCCTATGAGTCATAGTCTTACAGCATGGAAACAGGCCCTTCGGCCCAAAATGCGCACACCGGCCAACGTGTCCCATCTACATTAGTCCCACTTGCCTGTATATGGCCCACATTCCTCCAAACCTATCCTATCCATGTACCTGTATAAATGTTTCTTAAACATTGCAATAGTATCTGCCTCAACTACCATTCACTGTGTAGATCCTGCCTATGTTAGACTTCCCAAAATGCAACACCTCACATTTCTCTGGATTAAATTCCATGAACCATTCCTCAGGCCACTTGCTCAAAAGGTCAAGATCCTGCAGCAGTTTTTTGACAACCATCTTCATTATCTACAATACCACTCACTTTTGTGTCATTTACAAACTTGCTAACCATGTTTTGTATGTTCTCATCCAAATAATTGATATAGATGACAAACAGCAATGTGGCCAGCACTGAACCGTGAGGCACACCACTAGTCACTGGCCTCCAGTCCGTAACGCAACCTTCCACCATCACCCTCTGCTGCATTCCATGAAGCCAATTTTCTGTTCATTCAGCCATCTCTCCTTGAATCCCATGGGATCTAACCTCCTAGAGCAGTCTACCATGTGGAACCTTGTCAAATGCCTTACTAAAATCCATGCATACAACGTCTACAGCTCTGCTTGCATCGACCTTTTTGGTCACATCCTCAAAAAACGCACTCAGATTCTTGAAACACGACCTGGCACACACAAGGTTTAAAGGGATATGGGCCAAATGCGGATACATGGGACTAGTTTAGATGGGGCATCTTGATCTGCATGAACAAGTTGGGACGAAGGGCCTGTTTCCATGCTGTAAGACTATGACACATCGTAGAAAGGATGCAATTGCACTGGAGTGGTTCCAGGGGCGTTTTACGAAGATGTTGGCAGGGCTGGAATATTTTTTTCACTTTGAGGAAAGATTTGATAACTACTGTATTCTCTGCAGCAAAGATTTAGTGTAGGAAGAAATTGCAGATGCTGTTTTAAACTGAAGATAGACACAAAAAGCTGGAATAACGCAGCGGGACAGGCAGCATCTCTGGAGAGAAAGAATGGGTAATGTTTCGGGTCGAGACCTTCAGACTGAAGAGGTTGAAAACCAGCCATAAAACACAATGACTGAAGATGTGTGTTATCCAACCAAGGGCAGAAATCAGAATCATGTCTTCATCTATATTGACGTGACACCACAATAAATATATTACAGAAAAAATAATTTAATGGGGTGGCACGTTGGCGCAGCGCTAGAGTTACTGCCTTACAGCACCACAGACCTAGATTTAATCCTAACAAGGGTGCTGTCTGTACAGAATTTGTACATTCTCCCTATGACCACATGGGTTTTCTCTGGATACTCCGGTTACTCCCACATCCGAAGGAAGTGCAGGTTTGTAGGTTAATTGGCTTCTGTAAATTGTCCCTGGCGTGTAGGATGGAACTGGTGTATGGTAGATTGCTGGTCGGTGTGGACTTGGTGGGCCGAAGGGCCTGTTTCCATATATATGTTTTACATACTATTGATCAGAGCTTGGCTCTACTGTGGAATGTAATTATGAATGTAATTTAGCCTAACCTTATACCTAACCAATTTAAAGCATAAATGTTGCATTCAAATGTAAGTTAAAAGACTCGCTACTATATGTACCAGATTGCACAATTTCAAACTGAAAAATGCAAAAGCTCCCTACCACAGCCCTCCCACACCCTCCCCCCCCTCCCCCCCCCCTCCCCCCCCATCTGGTTGCTATGCTCCCTCGCAATTTCTCACTCTCAATTCTCACCCAATGTTAGCAGCCCTGTAATTAATTGCTGTGACTCAACATGTGCTTTCCCACTCATAAACCAGCACACCTTAGACACAATATTCGGTATTTTTCATTCCATCTACCAAAGTAAATGCCTTTACATATTCATACATCGTACTCTGGCCATACTCCAGCAAAGAGTAGCCGGAAGCCAGAGGATTGGGAAACTTTCATAGGACAATAGAAGGGAACAAAACGGGCAATACGGGCTGAAAAAATGAAGTACGAAGGGAAGCTGGCCAGGAATATAAAGTAGAACAGTAAAAGCTTCTTTAGATATGTTAAGGGAAAAAAGAGTAGCAAAGTCAAATGTGGGTCCTTTGAAGGCAGGCACGGGTGAAATTATTATGGGGAACAAGGAAATGGCATAAGAGTTGAACAGGTACTTCAGATCTGTCTTCACTAAGGAAGGCACAAACAATCTCCCAGAAGTACTGGAGGACAGAGGATCTAAGGGGGTAGAGGAACTGAAATAAATTTTCATTTGGCGAGAAATAGTATTGGGTAGGCTAATGGGACTGAAGGATGATAAATCCCCGGGGCCTGATGGTCTGCATCCCACGGTCCTCACGGAGGTGGCTCTAGAAATAGTGGATGTATTGGTGATCATTTTCCAATGTTCAATAGATTCAGGATCAGTTCCTGTGGATTGGAGGATAGCTAATGTTATCCCACTTTTCAAGGAAGGAGTGAGAGAGAAAACGGTGATTTACAGACCAGTTAGCCTGACTTCGTTGGTGGAAAAGATGCTGGAGTCAATTATTAAAAAGGTAATAATGGGGCATTTGGATAGCAGTAAAAAGGATTAGTCCAAGTCAGCATGGATTTATGAAATCACGCTTGATTAATCTTCTGGAATTTTCTGAGGATGTGACAAATAAAATGGATGAAGGGGAGCCAGTGGATGTAGTGTATCTAGACTTTCAGAAAGCCTTTGATAAGGTCCCGCACGGGAGACTGGTGACTAAAATTAGAGCACATGGTATTGGGGGTAGGGTGTTGACATGGATAGAAAATTAGTTGGCAGACAGGAAGCAAAGAGTAGGAGTGAACGGGTCCTTTTCAGAATGGCAGGCAGTGGGATGTGGAGTGCTGCAAGGCTCGGTGTTGGGGCCACAACTGTTTACCATATATATTATTGATTTGGAAGAGGGACTTAGGAGCAACACTAGCAAGTTTGCGGATGACACAAAGCTGGGTGGCAGTGTGAACTGTGAAGAGGATGTTAGGAGGTTGCAAGGGGACCTGGACAGGTTGAGTGAGTGGGAAGATGCGTGGCAGATGCAGTATAATATAGATAAATGTGAGGTTATCCACTTTGGTGGCAAAAACAAGGGGGCAGATTATTATCTCAATGGGGTTAGGTTAGGTAAGGGGGAGGTACAGCGAGACCTGGTTGTCCTTGTAAACCAGCCACTGAAAGTTGGCGTGCAGGTACAGCAGGCAGTGAAGAAAACTAATGGAATGTTGGCCTTCATAACAAGAGGATTTCAGTATAGGAGTTGAGAGGTTCGTCTGCAGTTATATAGGGCTCTGGTAAGACCACATCTGGAGTATTGCATGCAGTTTTGGTCTCCTAATTTGAGGAAAGACATCCTTGCAATTGAGGCTGGCAGCGTAGGTTCACAAGATTGATCACTGGGATGGCGGGACTGTCATAAGAGGAAAGATTGAAAAGACTAGGCTGTATTCACTGGACTTTAGAAGGTTGAGGAGGTATCTTATAGAAACATATAAAATTATAAAAGGACTGGACAAGCTAGATGCAGGAAAAATGTTCCCAATGTTGGGTGAGTCCAGAACCAGGGGCCACAGTCTTAGAATAAAGGTGAGGCTATTTAAGACTGTGAGAAAAAGCTTTTTCACCCAGAGAGTTGTGAATTTGTGGAATTCTCTGCCACAGAGGGCAGTGGAGGCTAAATCACTGGATGGATTTAAGAGAGAGTTAGATAGAACTCTAGGGGCTAGTGGAATCAAGGGATAAGGGGAGAAGGCAGGCACGGGTTATGGATTGGGAACGATCAGCCATGATCACAATGAATGGCGGTGCTGGCTCAAAGGGCCGAATGGCCTCCTCCTGCACCTATTTTCTATGTTTCTGTCCTCAATAATGATTTCCCCTTCATAAACAAAAATGTATATAAATCAAAGTTGGAATTGGCATTTGATAACTTTATCAATGACTGCAAATCTTTAATACCGAACATTTGTCTGGGTTTGTTTGTCTCCCTTAAGTAATGGTTCTTATAAACATAGTGTGTTTGATGATTATATCTGGGAAAGTAACTGAGACCCTTACACCTGGCCTCATCATCTCAGCTTGGATAAGGGAAGAATGTCTTAGATATCCATCCCATTAGACTGGTGTCCAATAATCCCTAAAATGACAATGCAGAATCAAGATCAATCATAGAATCATCTTCTTCCTCTCCTCCACCTCAAAACTGGCTGTGGGTATGAAGATTCTGTGCCTCAGGTCACACACAAGCACTTTGCAGAAGGACAACTGGTGCCAGTTAAACTTCATCATAGCAGGAGTTGCATCAGGACAGATATGGAAAAAATGGATTGAGGAGGCACTATGAATCCCTTTATTTACTGAAAAATCATCCCATAACCCTGTCATATGTAATTAAGAAAAGCATTTAAGCTGGCATATCTTGAATGTTGCTAGGTAACAGTGCTTGTCGATTAGTCTCAATGTCAATAAATGCTACATTGAATGTAATCTGGACGAAAACCAGGAAACGATAAGAAATGTTCCATAAACATCAGGCATGTACGGTAAAAATCAATCTATTCAAAATGTTGAATTTAAAATTGAAATAAAGTAACAGACAATAAAATAACATTGCATTTGTTTTTGACATATGACAGCGCACATTTCTCTTTAGTTCAGTGATCGGCAACCTACAGCCCCCGGGCGGAATGCGGCCTGAAACTCAAAATCAACCGGCCCGTAGGCGTATTTTTTTTCCTGTAATTATCTGGCCTGCAGACTTCCGTCATCTCCGGTACTTCCCGGCCCGAGGCTGCAGCGCCAGGCGCGGTAAAGCAAGGACGAAGGAGGCCTGCGCAGGCGGACACAATGGCGGAACCGCCGAGCAGCGCCGAGCAGCGAGTGCCAAGCGCGGCCGAGTTCTGGCTGTAACGCATCCTGCGTAAAGCCGCCGGCACGGCCGTGCACCTCCGGTGTCTGGGCTTCACTGTCAGAATCGGGATTGTCAATAGGCCGGGGAGAAGTGAGTGTGAGTATTTGAGCCACTGCCTTCAGGACAGAGCCAAGGCTATGGTCCGTAACTACGCCGTGTTCGTGAGCACCCGTAACTAAGGGCCAGTGCTCGAAGGGGCGGGATCTATGTGAACACGTGATTTGATGCCTGCTATGGGATGGGGGCGGGATCCATGTGTACACGTGATAGATGTGGCCCACCATCCGCTCACAGACATGCGTCATGGCCCTATGCAGAACAAGGTTGCCGACCCCTGCTTTAGGTGGTATCTTGATATTGCTATATAGCATTAAATATTTACATCCCCCGAAAGCTACATTTTATTATCTATACACATCTGATTATAAACAAAATATCAAATTAATCTGTTCAACAGAAATGCATAAACATATCTTTGACACATACCAGCCTCCCCCCATCGACTCCATCTATATGTCACGCTGCCTCAAGAAAGCAGTTAACATAATTAAAGACTACTTACATCCCATTCATTTTCTTTTCTCTCCCCGTCAATTCAGAACATACAAAAGCTTGAATGCACGTTCCACCAGATTCAAGAATAGTTTCTTCCCTCCTGCTATTAGACTCTTGAACACGCCTCTAATATATTAGTGATGAATTCCCTATCTTCCAATTGAGCTAATTGTAACCTTTACACTTTATATGTCTGCACTTTTTTCTGCAGCTGTAACACTACTTTGCACTCTAATTACTTTCTCTTCTGCACTACCTGACAGTATGATATGATATGATTTCTGTGGTTAGAACACAAAACAACGTTTTTCACTGTATCTCACTGCATGTGACAATAATAAACCAATACCAATGCCAAGTGGATCAACTTCAAGCTGCAGTGCAGTAACAAGCTGTCCCAAAAATTATACATTAGCATGATTATGCACGATTAATACAATTCCAGAACTACATTGATAATTGCAGAAATTACATAGAGTGACACTCTATATAAATGTATACACAAATTGCAATACATTAAATATAATTACTTTAGGGGGCATTGCAGGACTATAAAATTGAATACTTAATTAGTGAAAGGTCTAGGGATCAAACAATCAATTATCTGTTTTTTCAATAGCAGGCCATCCTACAGCATCTTCTTTAAATTAGACTTGACTGCCACCTTGACTCAATAAACCTGTATCATTAATGAAGACTATAAAACACCAAATTCTATAACACATCTGGTTCACAAATGCCCTTCAACTGTGACTCTAGAGTGTAGACAACCAATGTGGTGACTGTTACCAACCTCCTCAGTTCAAGGCTATTAGGGGTGAAAAACAAAAGCTGGTATCGGTGTAGTTTACACATGGCCTCAGGCCAACTTAAGATGTTGACTCTTACCTGTCCTCGCAATTACCCTAGTGATCCATTCAGCTCAAAGCAATCAAGCCATAAAGATTACATTGCCAGCAGCAATCACATTCCATGAACAAATAAATGATGTATTTTTCGAAATTGTAATGAAGGTAGTATGAAAGTGAGCTATCATCCACTAAACATTTTTTCAAAACAAACAAAAATATTTTAAGATAATTGTTCCGTTCAAGAATTCACAGAATCAGTCATTAGTAAAATTGCATTTTTTGTTGCCAAGTTCATATGGGGTAATGCAGGAAGATGAGCGTCAGCTCCCTGCACAATTTGGCCCAGTTCTGACCAGAAAGCCCTGAGGACCAATTACAGTTCCCTATGGGGCTGAAAATTGTGAAAAGTTTTATTTTCAGATCTTGGTACCAATGGTTTCGGGCACTGATTTAAGATAATAAGTAGAAGAGAGGAGATTTATTTGAAGTGAATACAATCATGAGAGGCCAAGGTGGAATAACTTCCTAACGACTGGACCCCCAAATATGACATGGTCATGCTGCTCGTGCAATGCTCCAAATGGAACATTACATAAGGAATGATACCATCCTTATGATACCATGCAGCTATGATGTAGAAATTGCACCAGGATTCATTTTGACAGTCACGCCAGAAAAATTAACTGTTTCTTTGCATAATGCTGAAAAAAATATATATAATGTAATTACATTTCTAAAAAAATAAATACTGAGAATTAGTTAGATCACAGATCCCTAAGAAAGTTGCCTTTGTTGATGGAGTGGAGATTTAATTGAGCTGTTCAATATGATGATGGTCCTGGGTGCAATAGAGAGGTACAGAATCTTTTTCCCATTTCACGATAAATTAATAACTCAGTGCGAGATATGGTTATTGGTCAAAAGATTAAAATTAGGTTAAGAAAAATATTTCCAATCAAGACAGTGCTGTGAGTCTAAAACTCACTGCCCGAGAGGATGGTAGAGGCAGAAATTCTTACCCTGTTTGTGTACTGATGCAACATAACCAATAAGGCTGCAACAGGACAACTAGGAAGTGGGACAAAGATACTGTACTTTTGTGAAATGAATGGACTCCTGTTGTGCAATCATTTTCATTTATTATATTGTACGATATTCATAGACTGAGCAAGAGATGATTAACTTTGAACCTTAAGGCGATAAAATGATTTCTAAATGGAAAAAGAAAGTTTTCTGTCCATGGTCAGATTCCACATGTTGTCTAATAATTGGAGTCCACCCTTTTATGAATCAAAAATTGGTGAATTGCAGAAGAAAAATGAAGTTGATGAAAAGCTCAGTTTAAAAATTGTTAGCATAATTATGAATAATGATCGTCATAATGTCCACAACACAGCACCAGAAAAGCAGGGGAGGTGATGGTAAGAAAATAGGAAAGGAAAGGCACTTCACTGATCTGTATGTTTGTGGGTTCACATGAGATAACCTCGCCCAACGGGCCTCCATTGCACGGTGTTGGCTCATCAAGGTTCCAGCACATGCAGCACCTTGCTTGAGGTACATAATATAGTTATCAGAGATTATACAGTGGGAGGCACAGTGGTACAGCTGGTAGAACCGCTGCCTCACAGGTCCAATGACCTCAGGTGCTTTCCGTGTGGAGTTTGCACATTCTCCTCGTGACCATATCGGTTTCATTTGGGCGCTCCAGTTTCCTCCCACATCCCAAAGACATGTGGGTTGGAAGTCCAACTATAAATTGTCCATAGTGTGTAGATGAGTGGTAGAATCTGGGGGGAATGAAGGGAATTTGGAGAGAATGAAATGATACTCAAATGAGATCCAACACAAATGATGTAGGAAGGAACTGCAGCTGCTGGTTTAAATTGACGGCAGACACAAAATTCTGGTGCAGCTCAGGCAGCATGTCCCACTTCCTTATTTATACACTTCCTTATCTATGTACCCGCCCTCTTCCCTGACATCAGTCTGAAGAAGGACCTGAACCAGAAATGTCACCCATTCCTTCTCTCCAGAGATGCTGCCTGTCCTGCTGAGTTCCTCCAGCATTTTGTGCCTATCTCCAATACAAATGAGTTGGATTTGTATAAAAATTAGTGCCTTGGTGGCCAGCATGGACTCGGTGGGTTGAAGGGTTGGTTTCTGTGCCATATTATTCAATGGTTGTAAGTCACAACATTAACAACAATTTCTGTCAATAAATACAAAATGGCCATTACACACCAAATCCTGTTAATTAACTATGCATCTAATGCTGTGCAAATATTAGATACACAAAGCCAGATTTCGCTCAGAAATGATTTTTTTTTAATTGATATACTCAAATTTATTATAAAAACATAAATTGTGGGAAACACATAGTAGATCAGTCAACATCTGCATCAGGTCCAAAAGTCTTTCTTCAGCATTTTCTGTTTTTATATGTTGTAGTGTAACGCGGAAGATGGCTAGAACTTTGGAATCGTTTTGAAAAAGTAATTTTATACATTTTGCTTAATTTACTAACACTTTGCGATATATGCAAGTAACATTGTTCAATAAACACTGCCATTGTAATAGTTCATGTGTTCAACAGTTTAATTAAAATATGATGGCTAAGGAGATTAACCATGGAACAAGTGAATTTAACACAAGACTTAAAATTATTTGAACATGAGTGTTCCACTGATGGAGAGGATTTCACCTTTATATGTGGTGCCTGCTGCTAGAAATAAAAGGTTTCACATTTAATGTTGCCAGGAGTACAAAACAACAGAAGGAATGTGTGAACACTGTGAACTGTTAGTCTATTGGATCAATTGAGAGGAATTTCCTTTTGAACTGTGGTCATGAGTGGTGCTGTAGTCTGCTGCGACTCATAGATTTGCTGCTGTGAGGGGTCTTCACCAACAGCAGAGCTATGAGAACTGTGTTTAGTTTAATAAGGTAAACTCCTTGTTACAAAATGATTAATAAAACAACTTTCTCAAACATTGATTACATCAAAATCATATTGTAATAAGCCAGGTTTTGCAACACGCCCAGAAATGGCAAGGCTGATTTTGTTCCCCCTAATGTTCACTAATCAACCTGGAAACTATCACTAGTGCAATTAAAAATGAGGAAATTATTTTGTTTTACAAAATTGCCCACAAATGGTTACAATTTTTAAGCAGTGGATTTATGAAATGTCATGGGTGAGATTGGATAAAAAAACAAGGAACAAAAACAAAAAACAAGCACAGGGGTGCAGCATTGAGTTTCTGCCTCACAGTACCAGAGACCTGGGTTTAATCCTGTCTGTGTGGAGTTTGCACATTATCCCTGTGACCACGTGGGTTTTCTCCGGTTTCCTCCCACATCCCAGAGACATGCAGGTTTTGGCTTCTGTAAATTGTCTCTAATGTGTAGGATAGAACTAGTGTGCAGGTGATCGCTGGTCGACACGGACTTGCTAGGCCAAAGAGCCTGTTTCCACGCTGTATCTCTAAAACTAAGCCTTGGTGGATCAAGCAGTATCTCTGGAGAACATGGATAGGTGACGTTTTGGCACCCATTTTCAGACTGATTATAGTAGTGGGAGAGAGAACTGGAAGAGATATGAGAGTCACACAAAATCTGGTCAGTGAAAGGTGGATACAGGTTCTATTTTTACTATCATTTGCAGTTTTCTTATTGTTATCAGAATGGTACCTGGATACGAAGATTTCAAAAGATGAAAGCTTTCATAGCAGGAGGATTTGAGTATAGGAGCAGGGAGGTTCTGCTTCAGTTGTATAGGGTCTTGGTGAGACCACACCTGGAGTATTGCGTACAGTTCTGGTCTCCAAATCTGAGGAAGGACATTATTGCCATAGAGGGAGTGCAGAGAAGGTTCACAAGACTGATTCCTGGGATGTCAGGACTGTCTTATGAAGAAAGACTGGATAGACTCGGTTTATACTCTCTACAATTTAGGAGATTGAGAGGGGATCTTATAGAAACTTACAAAATTCTTAAGGGGTAGGACAGGCTAGATGCAGGAAGATTGTTCCCGATGTTGGCGAGGTCCAGGACAAGGGGTCACAGCTTAAGGATAAGGGGGAAATCCTTTAGGACCGAGATGACAAGGACTTTTTTCACACAGAGAGTGGTGGGTCTCTGGAACTCTCTGCCACAGAGGGTAGTTGAGGCCAGTTCATTGGCTATATTTAAGAGGGAGTTAGATGTGGCCCTTGTGACTAAGGGGATCAGAGGGTATGGAGAGAAGGCAGGTAAGGGATACTGAGTTGAATGATCAGCCATGATCATATTGAATGGCGGTGCAGGCTCGAAGGGCCGAATGGCCTACTCCTGCACCTAATTTCTATGTTTCTATGATCCATTACAAAAAATCTTTTTGTTTTTGAAATTTAAATGGTTAAGGAGTGATTTTATTGAAGTTTTCAAGATATCTAGGTTAATGCTGTTGGTGATTCTTTTCTTCCATAAACTATGTGTGAATTTCAGCACTTAGGAAGAAGCAACTGTGTTGTGTTTCCCATTCGGAAACATTAAGCAAACAACATTCCAGCACTATTTTATAGCATGGTGAACACAGATCTCGGAACAGCCACTTGTTTGAACAATGCTGTTATTGACCACTATGTTGAATAGGTGAACATCGTAGGAAACATCCTTGTTTGGGGACCCAAGAGACACTCAAAATTTCAGATGAAGCATCAGTGGGAGAGAGTGGCCAGGGAGATATCCAAATGCCAAAGCATGTGAGGAAAGCAGATTTCCTTTCCCTGAAAGACATTAGTGAATAAAGTGGCTTTTTACAACAATCAAATAGTTTCATAGTTAATGTCACCAAGAAGAGCTTTTTAAAGACAATCTGGGTATACTTAATTATTGCTGCTTTCTGCTTTACAGGTGAATGTTTCACTTAGGGACAGCACATGCATACAAACAAACAGGATGACTGGCAGATAGACACAGAATGCTGAAGCAACTCAGCGGATCAGGCAGTATCTCTGGAGAAAAGGAATGGGTGACGTTTCGGGTCGAGACCTCTGAAGAAGGGTCTCGACACAAAACGTCAATTCCTTTTCTCCAGAGATGCTGCCTGACCCCCTGAATTACTCCAACATTTTGTGTCTATCTCCGGTGTAAACCTGCAGTTCCTTCCTACACAGGATGGATTAGCCAGGTGTTGCACCACTGCAGGCAACTTTGCCATTTGAAAGTTTGCGGCTATAGAATTGCACCTTGCAGAGAAATCTGAATGGTTGAGTGAAATAACATGGCGAATATGCACATTGTCCTTGGTTGGTTAATTAAATATATTGCTGGGTGGTTGCATTTCTGAATTGCAAACTACTTGGGTTACAAACAGTTCAGGAACGGAACATTTTCATGACATCGGGAAGACCTGTATTGGAACTATTAATTATATTTAAGTTGCAGAAAATCACAAATTTCTATAAGATCAAAGAATACGGATAGAGTGTTGGCACTGAAATAGCAGTCTTGAGGAAATATGATTGGAAAAGCAGGTCGTTCATGAGTAAATGAGAACCGTAAATTTTCAGACGAGTGAGGTTGAAAATCTTGCAGGTTTCGCTGCTTTAGTAATGATGTCGCCAATTGAGGATATTTACTGTTAGTTGCAAACTCCACCAAAAAGTCTGAAGTTGAATTTCCTGATAAGGCACTAAGATACCTCGAAATGTGTGCCATATTGTTCAACCTCATTGCATAATTTCTGTTTGAAAAGTTTTAAGTTTTAGATCTGATTTCCTTTCTAAAAAGGACATTGGAGCTCTAAATTTTCGCTTGCAAGGTCAAAGTTAAAAAGAGCATGTCCATTTTGTTAGTGATAATTGCCAAGAGAAGCACAAGTTTTGCATAGAGAAATTCCAATTAATTCTATCAAATGGAAAATTTTGCATTAAAATTGATTGATGAATATCTGGAAATCTGAAATTACTAACAGTGTACCTCTAACAGCTGCTCACATTATAATAGTACATTATAAGATCATTCTCCAAAGGCAAGCCAATTGTGTTACTACATACAAGATCTACATATAGTAACAGACAAAGTCCTTTTATAGGATTGCATCCAAAATTTAATTAAATAAAGTGTTTTTCTCCCTGTGATGTGAGGTCTTGCTTCACCACACACACACATACACTGACCACAGACAAAGTACCCAAAGTAACTGGAAGTTGGAAAAGCTGGCTTCAATGAAGATGACAGGAGTAAAGAATTCCTTTATGTAGAAAAGAAAGGCCCAATGAGGGAGAACATTAACCATTCTGTCACATTTCTTATTGTTTTATCAGCTCACGTCAATGCCTATGACCTTAATACATCACGACTGACACTACCACTGCGCTGATTTACATGAAAATGAGACTTGTTCCTTGCCTATTATTCTGGTTTTCTATACCATGAAACATTGTGTCTCCTCACCATGGCAATCAGCAACAATTCAACACTGCTGACCAGAGGCATTGGGATGGATCACTTTGCATCTACTGTATAACCCACCCTACCACTTCCTTCCACAGCCGAAGTCATCTGCACTTTGAAGGGCCACTTTCAGATCCCACTCAGGACTGAAGGCTGATAAATCCCCAGGGCCTGATAATCTGCATTCCAGGGTACTCAAGGAGGTGGCTCTAGAAATCGTGGACGCATTGGTGATCATTTTCCAATGTTCTATAGATTCTGGCTCAGTCCTGTGGATTGCAGGGTAGCTAATTTTATCGCACTTTTCAAGCAAGGAGGGAGAGTGGTGGGGAATGTGCTGGAGTCAATTATTAAAGATGTAATAGCATTTGGATAGCATTAACAGGATCGGTCCAAGTCAGCATGGATTTACAAAGGGGAAATCAATAGGCAATAGACAAAAGGTGCAGGTTTATGCCATTCGGCCCATCGAGCCAGCACCACCATTCAATATGATCATGGCTGATCAGCCACAATCAGTACCCCATTCCTGCCTTCTTGCTATATCCCATGACTCCGCTATCTTTAAGAGTTCTATCTAACTCTCTCTTGAAACCATCCAGAGAATTGGCCTCCACAGCCTTCTGAGGCAGAGAATTCCACAAATTCACAACCCTCGGTATAAAAAGGTTTTTCCTCATCTCCGTTCTAAATGGCTTACCCCTTATTCGTAAACTGTGGCCCCTAGTTCTGGACTCCCCCAACATCGGGAACATGTTTCCTGCCTCTAGCGTGTCCAAACCCTTAATAATCTTATAAGTTTCAATAAGATCCCCTCTCATTTTAATAAATTCCCGAATAGACGAGTCTAGCTGCTCCATTCAATCAACATATGATAGTCCCGCCATCCCGGGAATTAACCTCATGTAGTGTAGCTGGACTTTCAGAAAGCCTTTGATAAGGTCCCACACAGGAGATTACATGGGCAAAGTTAGATGGTATTGGGTGTAGGGTATTGTCATGGATAAAAAATTGGTTGGCAGACAGGAAACAAAGAGTAGGGATTAACGGGTCCTTTTCAGAATGGCAGGTAGTGACTAGTGGGGTGCCGCAAGGCTCGGTGCTGGGACCGCAACTATTTACAATATACATTAATGATTTAGATGAAGGAATTGAAAGTAACATTAGCAAATTTGCAGATGGCAGTGTGAACTGTGAAGAAGATGCTATGAGGATGCAGGGTGACTTGGACAGGTTGGGTGAGTGTGCAGATGCATGGCAGACGCAGTATAATGTGGATAAATGTGAGGTTATCTAATTTAGGGGCAAGAACGGGAAGGTAGATTATTATCTGCATAGTGTCAGTTTAGTAAAAGGGGAAGTACAATGAGACCTGGGTGTCCTTGTACATCAGTCACTGAAAGTAAGCATGCAGGTACAGTAGGCAGTGATGAAAGGTCACAAGGTTAATTCACAAGGTTAATTCCTGGGATGGCGGGACTGTCATATGATGAAAGAATGGAGCGACTGGGCTTGCATTCGCTGGAATTTAGAAGGATGAGTGGGGATCTTATAGAAATATATAAAATTATTAAGGGATTGGACACGATAGATGCAGGAAACATGTTCCCGATGTTGGGAGAGTCCAGAACCAGGAGCCACAGTTTAAGAATAAGGGGTAGGCCATTTAGAACTGAGATGAGGAAAACCTTTTTCACAATGAGAGTTGTGAATTTGTGGAATTCTCTGCCACAGAAGGCCGTGGAGGCCGATTCACTGGATGAATTTAAAAGAGAGTTAGATAGAGCTCTTGGGGCTAGCGGAATCAAGGGATATGGGGAGAAGGCAGGAACGATGTACTGATTGTGGATGATCAGCCATGATCACATTGAATGGTGATGCTGCCACGCAGGGCCGAATGGCCTACTCCTGCACCTATTATATATGTATCTATGCTTCAATTGTTGTGAAAATTGTTGAAATGTCATTCTGAGTATCATGCACAAATGAAATGTTAAAATGTGTCTGTAAGCAACCGAAGTTAAAAGCGAGGAATGCATTTTGAAAATCAGTTGTTTAAGAGTTACTGCGGACAAAATGTTTCTTGATGTTGAGGCAGTTCTATTTCTTCATGAGGATGAGTGTGCTTCACAATAAGTGCTTCTATTTCATTCATGAGGATGAACAGAAGCAAACAAAGGCTGAAGCAACTAAAGGCATACTATCAACATTATCCTCTGTCACAGCTACAAGACAAGAATGAAGAGTCGTGCAGTCTAGAGAGTATCGTGGAAGAACTTCGGCATATGGACAACTGGACAGTTGGAAAGTTGGAAATTCATGCCTCCATTTCCTTCCACACTTAAAAACGTATGCCAGTTTTCTCCAATATATTTAGCAGCTATCGTTCCCTAATAATGACTTCGAGCGGCATTAACAGGGGCAGCTCATTTCCACCACATGAGCGAGATGTGGGCATCTAACAAAAACCTTGCAAGAGTTCAAAATGGTCTATCCCATTAGTGTATAGCTGGCCAGTGATCATTTTCAACGAAGCATTCATGCTAATTTGCGGTTCTCAAAAAGCAACTATAATGTTTTGATTTTGTACAAATTATCTATGTCCAATATGAATGCAAGCAGATGAGGCAATGGCATTGTTTGTCTCTTCATCTGAAGGATATTGGCACACGCAAGACTGCCTTGGGCAAAATTATGCACTATTCAACAGCTAGAAAATTATGACGCACATTTGGATCTTAACAGAAAATAATATTTCATCGTGTGGGACCTAGTTTGGGACTTGTCACAAACTGACAAGCTACATTTGTCACTGCAATTCAAAGTCTGTAAAGTCTTTCCTGAGGTCTTTCCTCAGGAAACACTTTACAGACTTTGAATTGCAGTAATATAATTGCAGAATTTGAACTGCAGTAATATAATTGCAGAATTTATTCAATGGGTGAATAAACCTTCCACACCCTTCTTTTTATAATTCTTGCCGACAGATGGTAATGCTGTGCATGCTATCAAATGGTGTAAAGACAGCACACATAGGAATCTGCCAAGGTATCTTAAGGGCCTGTCCCAATGTACGAGGTAATTCAAGAGTTCTCCCGAGTTCTCCCCTGATTCGAGCTTGTGTAACGTACGTAGCGGGTACTTAGGAGCTTGTGGATGTCACGTAGCGACTCGTACAAGTAACGATAGGAACTCGGGAAATCCGGTAAACTCGTGACGTTTTTTCAACACTGTGAAAAATGTCCACGAGTAAAAAAATATTTGTGATGAAAAAAATGTTTACTTTTTACTCGTATGAGCCCCTACGTACCCGCTACGTACATTACACGAGCTTGAATCAGGGGAGAACTCGGGAGAGCTCTTGAATTACCTCGTACAGTACGACAGGCCCTTTATGGATATCCCAAGCAGAATGAAGTTCAGTATTCTTTCACTATCTAAACGCTCACAAAATGTTACAATTTGTTCCTTCCATGTCAGATATTTTTGTATAACAGAATTGCATACCTTCAATATGCAGTGTAGAATTGGAAATGTTCTCACATAATTATCCAATCAAACCGTAACAACTCAAGTATTTTAGAACAATGCAGGTGTCGAGTTAGCACTCTGCATGTTAGAGCAGCAGCCAGTACTGCTGCCTCACAGTTCTAGGGACCTGAATTCCTGACCTCGGGTGGTGTCTGTGTGGAGCTTACATGTTGTCCCTGGTCTTCCACCAGGTTCTCTGGTTTCCTCCCACATCCCAAAGACATGATGGTAAGTTGTAAATGACCCATTTGTGGCCAAAAGAATCAAAGAGTTGATGAACATTTAAGAGAGAGCATACAGGGATACAAGAAAATACTGAAGCTCGGTGCAGCCAACGCCAAGGCTCGGTGGGGGGGGCACGGTATGGTGGAGATGCCCCTCAAAATAAGGGAAGGTATCCCATGTCGGGGGGCCACATGAGTGGCACAGGTGGGGTATCGATTCGCGAAATCTGAGAAATGTATATAGACTGTATGGAACAATTTGTATAGCCTCCGAAAATGTCGGATGGATTTTTCGCATGGTTGATGTATTGTATATATTTATTACCCGAATAAAGCCTATTTTGAAATATTAAAAATAAAAAAAAAATTTAAAAAAGGGATACAAGAAAATGGCACTGAGTAAAGTTCCAAAGAATGCAAAACAGTGAAGTACCCACTTGAACAGTAGGCAGTGCGAAATATCAATTGAACTGTTATTGGAATTGGGAAACTCACAGTCACAGACACCTGATAAATCGAAACCCTAGTTTGTTAATTCCTCTCCTCTGTGCACAAGGTATGAGGTAAAGGCCACCAGGCTCTTGAAGTGTGCCCTGCCACTCAATATGGCTGATCTATGCTGGCCTCGACTCCATTTTTGTGGCAATTCCCGATAACCCTTTCTTCTTGTTATTATTCCAGATTGGTTGATACTGCCAGTTTCTCAGAATTCTGCTCCCAAACAGGCTGAACCAGCATATTTTGTGTTTGATGCCCTTCTGCCCAGATAACTAACATCTATGTTATTTCACTGATAACAGGCATATGTTATTTCATAAATTGTCTGTCCAGTGAAGTGAATGGATTCAATATATCCCATGGTTCTAAGTTGGAGAACAGTCCACAGTTTACCACCACAGGATTCCTCTAAATAAAGCTTATTAGAGACAAGGTAGATTTAATACTCAACTTTAAAGATCTTCTGAGTAACTTAGAAGCATGGGATATATTCAAACCATTCACTTCTCTTGCACAAAACTGCAGTTACACATGCAGTTGAAAACAGCAATATCAGAGATTTAACAAACTAGCAAACATGATCCTGACCTGTTGTGATTCAGTTGTATAATCACTGTGTTTATGGCCTTTTGCCTTGGGCACAGAAATCTTCATCAATACTTCACTTCAGTGGAGATACTGTATTTCACCACCAGAGGCTTGAATATTTTGAAAGTGATGTTAATTCAAGGAACTCTCTACCTGTCAAATAAATGTAATAAATACCGCAACACTATTTTGAAGATAGACTGAAAAGTTATCTATGGTGTTGTGGCCATATTTATTTCCACAATATTTATCCCCATAAGTCAACATCATAAAAGCAATATTTCAATGCCGCTTGAGGAAAAATTGCTGTGCACAAATTAGCTGCCTTGTTTTTTATATTGCACCAATGACTTTACCTCTGAAACACTTAATTGGAAGTCAGGGAAAAATTGTGAAAGACATTTTATAAATGCAGACCCTACTTTACTTTATGTCATGTGAACCAAGGTACAGTGAAAACTTTTGTTTGCGTGCGATCCGGTCAAAGAAAATATTAATAATGATCACAATCAAGCCGTCCGCAGTGCACAGATAAAAGATAAAGGGTGCAACATTCAGTGCATGATAAAGTCCAATAAATTCAAATTAAAGTTAGTTCAAAGGTCTCCTGTGAGGTATATGAGTGGTCAGGACCACATTGTAGCTGGTGAGAGGACGGTTCAGTTGCCTGATAACAGCTGGGAAGAAATTATCTCTGAATCAGGAGATATGCATTTTCAAACTTCTGTACCTCTTGCCTGATGGGAGAGGGGAGAAGAGGGAGTGGCTGGGATGAGACTGATCCTTGATTATGCTGGTGCCCTTACTGAGGCAATGAGAAGTGTATATGGAGTCAATGAAAGGAATGGAGTCAAAGTAACCCACAGTTAACATCCAAATAGCATACCAACAGCAATTTTGTAGTCTTCAATTTTACTGTTGGAGTCCTAAAAAATAAATTATTTTTAATGAATGATAACTTTCTCTACCCAACAGAAACAGGAAGTTTCAAATATGGTACAAATTCTTTGTAGAATCTTTTGAACAGGATGCAAGCCACGTTTTAATTTGGCTCCCTATTGTTCAGGCCTGTCTGCAGCCTCATACCATTCCCTCCTAAACAATAGCACCCTGTTTCCGTTCAGTAAATTCAATGAGAAAGGAATTGTTTGCGACTTGTTTATAACTTACTGCTTTCTATGAATACTGACTAACAAAATTCTATCAAAATCAAATAAAGCCATGTGATTGAATTGAAAAAATAAGATCATCTTCTTTTGGAACCGTAAGGTTTTACAAAGCACTTTATAGTCAATATTTCTGAGGCACACTCATCCCCAGCATAAGAAAATTATCTTCAAAAAAGCTGAGTAAGCATTTGGTCCTGAATTTTTTTTTAAATTTCTCAGTTTCAATGGATCCACTGTAACATTAGTGGATCCATTGAAAAATAAACATAGATGCCGTTCCCCTGGAGATTCGAAAAGTCAGTCAAGTGGAATCCATGCAGACGTTAGTCTGGTGAGGAAAGGACTTAGAGATGCATGGAATAAATGTAGAACCAAATTTAAAATAATGTTATAATCCATCACCATTTCGACAAGGGCCATGAATGTTCATGGTAGATGACAGGATTGAAAGTCAGGGGCATCGTGAGATAGTGCAGCAGGATAATTGAGGCAGAAAATATAATTGGGACTGTACCATCATTACTTGTCAGTGAACCTGTTTTACCTCGGCTCTCTTTTCCCATTCCAAATTGATCCTTTTCTAAACCCAAGCAACACATAGGGTTAACTAATAAATGGTTTAAACCAATCTGCATCAAATTGCCTCTTGGTATAATGTTACAATAGGAAATATGTTTTTATTAATGTCAAAACCAAGGAGTAGACAGCAGAAGTCTATAATAAATTCACAGTGACATTCACACAAAACCAGAATGCATTAAAATATGAAAGGCAGATAGATACCTTGTGCATATTTAATGTGTGGAATTACTGCCATATGTCTACTTCTAACCTTTTAAATACATTAATTACATGTGAAAGAAACAGAAATATCAAAATTGTATTCAAAGTTTGTTACATATATTTATTAGCGAGTTTCACAAGCACCAACTCAATTCTGAAGGTTTTGAAACAATACAATTAAACCAGTAACATAATTAGAAACACAGCAATGCACATTGGTATTGTAACATTGTTGTAATCTCCACATTGAACTAATATTTAAAAGTATGAATTTGCCTGGGGCAGAAATTAATTTTTAATCACAAATATCAAATGTGTGCGAAGCATTGGTTGTGCTGAATTCAATTAAACCAAAATGTAAAGGTGAGTATAACTGGTGGTCAATGTTCTTCCATGTGTTTAGCCCTGGCAAGCAATGGTACAATTTATATTCCTCTCTGCTTTTCATCCTGGTAAGGCTAAACATGAGGTTATGCCAAAAATACATGCAGCACTGATTAGGTGCCTTCGTTCAGATGAAGGGTAGGGTAGACCTGGATGATATTCATCCTAGAGATAAAATATCTGGACACATATTTCACTTCTAAACACCATGGCTGGTACATTTATGGCATTATTACATATTCCCTGTCTGTCAAAACTGACCACACTTGAATAGTACTTCACTGGCTTCAGAGCATTTAGGGTTAATATAAAGTTGGGAAAGGCTGAATAGAACTAAAAAAATGAAAATGTTAGAGAATTCTTAACCAGTCATATAATATATGTGAAGAGAAAATGCATTGAATGTTTCAGGTTAATTATCTTACATCAGAAGTTCTGATTTCTTTTGTAACATAGTGTTTATTGTGCATGTCCAATCTCTTGCCATGCACATATATGAATATTTTTACCATTAAACACCACTTTAATATTTTTATGATCATTTGTTACAATTGATGCCCCATCCCTTTTTTGTACCCAGTCCCTCAAAACAACAACCTGTGGACCCTGTGCTTCATCTATGAAAGGATGGCATACTATCAGCACTCTCCACGGCCTGGCTAAATTTACCTATACCTGTAAACTAATGGAATTTGCTGCACACATTATCATTGAATGTAGAACAATATTGTTTCAGTACTACTCAAGCCCCCTTCCACCCCCTTTTCAGGTGAATTGATGACAACAATATAACCATATAACTAGGTATGTTACAAAACTTACCTTGAGCAGCGCTGCAGTTCTGCCGCTCCCCGTGTGCGCGACTTTGGCGCCTTTCAGAGGGGGGCGGGCTTAAAGTACCGTTTTTCCACAGGCAGGAAAAATTGATGAATGTCGGGCGATTTCGTTGCGGAAGAAAAATCGCTCCGACATTTTGTGAATGAAGGTATTTTTAAATTACTCTAAATTATTTGTTAACTAGAGTAATTTAAAAATCACCTTCAAAAGCCGTGAGAACCGACAACCAGAAGGATTTTGCGTAGGGGAGAAAAAAAGGTAGTTTATTTTTATATTAAAAGCTGGTTTTTCAGGAAGCTTTAATAATATTTTCATGTTGCAAAATGGGGTCCAAAAAAATGTATGAACAAACAGTACTTTTCCTCCCGACTTCACCGCTAACCGCAACGTTCCAATCCACCGCATTCCACTAAAACCCACACGCTAGTTGATTTAAATGGCCATTAATTTACAGGCATTAAACACTAAATTCCTTCCATTTGGCCCAGAAATTCATGAAAATTAGATTAAAAAATTATGTTATATTGTGGATTACTGTGTGAATGTTATTTGGACACTTAGGCAATTTACAAAAAGTTTATCTTTTCTTGAGAAATGGATAGATGTTTAGATCTACTCATTGAATTTTGTAATTAGCTACAATTAGATAACTAACTAATTATATGCTTTAATTTCAGGTCATCCAAGTAAGATTGTTTCATATTTGTTTCAGAATGCTTCAATCTATAATAACTGAAAATTTCATTCAGTTATCTTAATTTTTAAGAAAGTTATGGGCTTTTAACTGTTCCAGATCACAGCTTTTGAGATACGTCAATTGAAAGGCAATGGGGAACAAGATGCTAATTTCCGAGTATGAAAATGGCCATAACTTTCTTAATACTGAAGATATGAAAGTGAATTAGGTGTCGAATTAAACTTCTTTTTATGCTTTATCTGATGGGATAAATTGCAGACTTGATTTTTAAAATCTCAAAATTTTGTAACATTGCTAATATAGCCATATAACAATTACAGCACGGAAACAGGCCTTCTCGGCCCTTCCAGTCCGTGCCGACCATTTATTTTCCCCTAGTCCCATCTACCTGCACTCAGACCATACCCCTCAATTCCCTTCCCGCCCATATACCTTTCCACAATGGTGCTGCTTCTTGCTGCTGAACAGAATTGGAACACACATCCAGTTCCCACCCTTCCCTTGCCTTCTCACGGTCATTTCCAACCCTTCCTTCTTTCCCTTCTTCGACTTCTCTTGCTGAGATTGTACAAAGCTTTGGTGTAATGTCGCATAAATACTATGTGTCATTTTCATCTCTGTACTCCTGGAATGATATAATAACCTTAAATCAATGCAGCATGGATTCATGAGATGAGGGTATTGAAGCGATTGCCTGTCCACAATGTAGAATGAAAAGAATAGCAACAAAGGAGACAGAAGAACAGCAGAGCAACAAAAATGGAAACTACAATAACTAAAAAAGCAGACAAGTAATTTTGGTTGAATCTATCGTTTAAAGTTAAATGAATAATATTGGATGCATTTCTAGTTTTGGTGCAAATGCTCCTCTGAGTCTGTCCTGTTATGATTAAAGCTGCAATTTCAAGGCCTTCTTTGACCTCATGTAAATTATGGCAATGTCCTTTCAAAGGTGGGACAATATATATCTTGGACAGCTTTACAATGGATTATGTTTTAATTCATGCATTATAGCAAGCCACATGTCGCTTTGGCTCGGTTTCAGGAATGCTTTTCAGCCACATATTCTCCCACAAGGATTAAAGGAGAATGGAAGAAAACACTTTGCATTCAATAGGTGACGAGGTCAGGAAATCACTCATTGGAGGGAATAGGAGGCAAAAACCCTCAGCACATTTGAAAGGAACCTGAATGAGCATTTGATGTCCTGTCACTTAGAAGGCTACAAAGCATAATGAAATAGAGTTTGTCCAAATAGTTGTTATATTCAGATGTCATGGGCATCATGGAACAAATGACCTCCTCTTATGCTATAAATTTCAGTGACTGCTTAATTGAAAAATATATTCCTATCAAGTCATACAGCACAGAGAAGGGCCCACCTGTCCATGCTGATCATCAAGTAAGCACCAATCCAATCCTATTTGTCAGCTCTCCGTGCCTTGACAATTCAAATGCTCATACAGGTTATACTTAAATGTTGTAAAAGTATCTTATTAGGTAGTATGTTCCAGACGCCAACAACTTCTAGCTGATTTTTGTTTCCTTAAACCTCCCCTAACCTTCCCAACACTCACCTTGGACCAATAGCCATTTGGAGGTCTCCTGAGATTTATAATTACAAGAACAAATTATCCACTGGTGCCCTGCATCCCACTCTCAATGTCACTCTCCCCTATGCACGGACAGCAGTAGAATAGATGCCTGCTGTATTTAAACAGTCAATCAGATTTAAATGTTTTGGGTTATACATGGAATGGAATGCCCAAAATCCATGGCCTGAAGTCAAAAAGGGACCCTCAGCTGCAGTCCAAGGAATGCAGACTTCATGGGACCTGCAATAAGAGAATGATCCAAAAGCAAAATACTGCAGTTGCATAAAATTTGAAACAAATCCAGAGAATTTTAGAATTACTCAGGTCAGGCTGCAATTATGAAGAGGAAAAATAGTTAATGTTTCAGGTCAGTGATCTTATATCAGAGCCATGTTGGAAATTTTAAAAAGTTAAAAATTCTCA
Organism: Raja brachyura; assembly: GCA_963514005.1. The sequence continues at coordinate 92,253,849 of OY740784.1, read as the reverse complement.
CCTAAACCTTCAAATAGGTTTTCAATCACTGCTTAAAGATCCATGGAGCTGTTGCATGAAAGTAACCTCTTTAAAATAGCATTCAAAATGGCAATGTTTTAGTGTACAGTTACTGGTAGATAAATGTAACAATTCAAGCCTTACATTAAAAAACACATGTATAAAATGGTATTTAACAAGGCACTTCTGGATTTAATAGGCTAACCGGGGCCACTGGAAAATTATGACAGCATTGTTATTAAGCCATCTAACATGAAAATCCAGGCTGTTACCCTCTGCTCCCTGATTTATTCCTCACAGCTGCTCCAAAATGTCGATGTGCTGCAGCTGCTGAACTTGGGATCAACCCCTGTTGTAGGCCGTGGGAGTGGCCATTTCGGAACGTGCAGCAGCGCTGGAACCCCTGCAGCAAACTGACCTACTCGAGGTGGGGGAGGGGAGGAAAGGGAAGCAGCTAAGGGATAAAGGAAGGAGGAGAGAGAGAGAGAAAACATGGAGAGGATGGGGAAACAAATACGATAAAATAATGGAAGTGACAGAGAGAAGAAAAGTAGAGTGAAGGAGAAGGGGGAAATGGTTATATTGGGTAGGACAGCAAAGGAAGAAATTATACCAGCGTTAACTGAGAGCAAAGGAAGAGTGAAACCATTCTATTTTGAATTATGCAGATTGGGATGGTTGAGGGGGAGTACGGGGAAAAGAGTTCCACTTTGTCACAATGAAAATAGAAACATTTTATAAGAAGAATGATTCTACAACATAAGTTTTAATGAACTGCTGCCTATTAGGAGAGCGAAAGTGCGCATCCACAAAAATTTACTGCACTTAACTCAAAGGGGGAAATAAAACTTGCCATAATGTTGTACCTCAACTAATGGCCAACAGAAGGTTCGAGAAGCAGAATTAGATGATCCTGAGGTTAATGAACCTTCAGCTTAATTTGTTTTTATGAGCAAAGTATGGATATGCTGTCATAAATGTCAGTGGTTAATAGAATTTAAGAATAAATGTGACACTTTGTTGGCACATTGTACAGAAACCTTGTTTCTATCGCATGTAATTCATCGGCATCCAACCTTGTACAACTCTAAGGTCCACACCTCCAATGGTCCTAGTAGACACCTGGTACAACCTATTTTCTTGTCATCCCAGAAGTCCCTTCTTCCATGATTCTGTTCCTTTTTCTCTTCATCTAGTTTCTTCCCATATATATCTGCCAAATTCATTGCAGCCACGGGGGTACACAAAAGGCTGGAGAAACTCAGCGGGTGCAGCAGCATCTAAGGAGATAGGCGATGTTTCGGGTCGAGACCCTTCAGCCACCATCACTTTAACAATTCCAGTTCATTGAATTAAAACCAGAAAATATTGAATAGTTCAGAAAAGTGGTCTTCAACCTGAAACCCTGTCCCACTTAGGAAACCTGAACAGAAACCTCTGGTGACCTGGCGCCCCACACAAGGTTGCCATGAGTCACCAGAGGTATTGGTCTCTCGCCTGGAAAGCCTCGACCGAAGCGTGAGCTGCATTTGCTGAGCAAAGATCTTACAGGATCATACAGGATCTTTGCTACCGACCGCGCACACACACACACAAACACATTGCGAAGGTGGGGGCCAGGCACAGTGGAGGAGCGCTGACTGCGCGATGAAGGGGAAGGTAAACGGCTGCCGCAGAGCACAGTAAGTCATTTAGACAGCGGGAGAGGGAGAGAGGGAGAGAGACGGACAGAGAAGGACAGAGAGAAGGGGGGAGAAGGAGAGAGAAGGGCAGAGAAGGGGAGAGAGAAGAGGAGAGAAGGGGGGAGAAGGGGAGAGAAGGAGTGGAGACAGTTTAAAGAAGTTTAATAAACCTAGCGGGCATTTTACCTTCCGGCGGATCTTCTAGGTCCTGAAAACCAAAGATCCTATTGGATCTTTGCTGAAAGCTCCAATGAGCCAATCAAAATGGCCGGTCAGCGAAGGAGATTGCCTTCGACTGCCTGTAAGTAAATAGCAACCCCACTCCACTGGCTTCGACCAAACGGCAACCTATTTTTAGTCGAGACCGGTATTGAATTTGTTGAAATAATCGCAGAAACATAGAAGAAGCCTCGACTATGCGGAAACCACTTTCGACTATTAGGGAGAGTGACCAAAACCTCCGGGAACCTCACGGAAACCTTGGGTGGGGCACAGGGTCACCAGAGGTTTCCGTTCAGGTTTCCTAAGTGGGACAGGGGAATTACTCAGGGGGACAGGGGAATTTCCACGGGTACTGTCTGATCTGCTGAGTGTTTCCAGCACTTTCAGCTTTTATTTCAGATTTTTAGCATCTGCAGTTTTTAAAAATTTCCATTTCAGTTGCATGTCTCTAATTTTCAATGCGGGTGTACAGTCACTTTCCAGCCTACCCCTTATTAGGATAGATGCCCAAATATATGCACCGCACCACCACACTCCACTTACTTCCTCTCAATAAAGGTCCAAGCTATCTTGTCTAATTATAAGCCAGGCAAAACAATTCTTGTTTCACTCTTACTTGGGCTGCCTTGCTCACTCCTTTTCCAGTATGTTGACTAATGTATTGGAGCCATTTCATGCTTTCCAGTAGAACTAGAAAGGCTCATCAGTTTTGTCTTCATCCTTCAATTTTATTTTCATCCTGTTCTCAGTTTCATTGTTCATTTTTCAAATCTTCTATTTCCTTTCTCTACTTTCCAACATTCGTTTCTAGGGACAGATTAGTGACCAATGTGCAATACCAGCCATTAACCCTCCCAATTATATCTGTTACACTTTCCCATCCTGCTTTCTATGAGGATACCATTCACAAAGAGGTGTATTCTTAAGGCATGGAAACAGGTCCTTTGACCCATCAAGTGCGTGCCAACCAGCAACCACCCATGCTGCACTAATCCCATTTTATTTTTCTCACAATCCTCTCAACTCCACATCCCGACCCCAGATTCTACTACTCACGTTCATACTAACCAATAACCAATTCATGTACCTGCAGATTTTTGGGTTGTGGGAGGAAACCAGATAAGAACTTGTAATTCCATGCTGACAGCACCAGAAATCAGTTTGAACTCAGGTCACTGGAGTTGTGTTGCAGCAGCTCTACTCTACTGTGCTGCCCCAGTTTCTCTTTCTCTGACACATCTGTTCTGATTCATCACCTTCTGACATTATTCAAGTGCAGCTCACTCGGTTTTCAACAGCATCTGTTCCATTTCCTGCCCAATCGTGCTCACTCTTTCATCTCCCACCTAGAACACGGATGACGTTTCCCTTGTCTTCATGTTGCACCCCATCGGCCTCCACATACATTATATACATTTTTGGAATCTTAATGCAACGCCATCACCAGGCATATCTCCCCTCCCCTCTTCTTTCAGCATTCAAAATACATTTCAGTTCAGGATGCTTGTTATAGCAGAGATTTAATGGAAACTATGAACGACCAGAGGAATGAAACTGTCAATACTTTTTTTTTCTATTACTGTGAAGAATGATTTCTCCTTCGTGCAAATCTTCCAGCTGTCAGCATCAGCTAATCTGCATACTCAGTGGTGGCCATATATATCAAACTGCTAATCCTTGAAAACTTCACCGCAGTTTGAAATTGGCCAATAAGTTTTCCAAGACATTTCCCAGGGGTACCAGGTTTCATCTGTGACTAAGCTGTTAGGAAGATACCATTCATTCCAGTTATATGTTGACACAACAAATCAGCTTATTACTTATCAAGGAAGCTATGAGGAAGCATTGGATACTGTCTGGTGCTGTCTACTTGATTTTCTGGTTATTAAAACAAAAAAGACATTCCATTCTTTAAAGGAATGCACAAATTAACGAAAGGAAAACTATTTTCCCCAACTACTTATCAGTCTCTTCAGCCATTCTGTAAGACACTGGAATGGAAGATAACGTTCAAATAAGACTCTATTCTACTTTCATTACTCCTGAACTGCGATTCTACTGGAATTGATTCTGGGGTTTATTACGAAGTGTGGACTAGAAAATACAAGCTCAACAGACAATCCCCCGCATTGTGGGGAGGATAGGGGGATTTGGGTTCCTAGAAAAAGTGCACATCATGACTTTCCGTAAAGCAAAGCTGCATTATCTGTTCATTGGTACCCCCAGGCACCCCCTCCCTCCCCTCCCCAACCAACACAGCAGACCCTGCACCCTCTCCTTCCCATTCACCACTTCACAAATACGTAAGGAAAGACCTCCCTGGTGGAATAAAACTGGGTGAAAAAAAGGTCTTACCTTCCACTACCTGCAACCTCCAGCAACCACCTTCAACTAGCATCGCAACCGGCTTCGACTAAAAAATTACCGATTTTTAAAACGGCAACCTATTTTTAGTTGCGGCCGGTTTCGAATTTTTTGAAATAATCGCCAGAACATAGAAGAAGCGGAAACCACTTTCGACCATTAAGGAGATTGACAAAAATATCCGGAACCGCACGGAAACCTTGGGTGGGCGCAAAGTCTCCAGAGGTTTCCGTTCAGGTTTCCTAAGTGGGACAGGAGCATAAAGCTCTGTGCCAAACAGCTGGCACCAGTCTATACAGATATTTTTAACCAGTCTCTGCAAACATGTACTGTCCCTGCCTGCATCAAAGTCTCCACTATTGTCCCTGTACCCAAAAAGGCAAGGATTACTTGTCTTAATGACTACAGGCCTGTTGCACTGACCTCTGTAGTCATGAAGACACTGAAAAGGCTTGTGCTGGCCAAGCTGAAAAATATCACAAACTCCCTGCTGGGCCCTCTGCAGTTTGTATATCGGGCCAATAGATCTGTGCAGGCCCAGTCAACCTGGGGCTGCACTTCATCTTACAGCACCTAGGGGGACATATGCGAGGATCCTGTTTGTTATTTAGCTCCGCATTCAACACCATTGTGCCAGAGCTACTACACTCCAAACTTTCCGAGTTGACTGTGCCTGAACCCCTCTGTCGGTGGATCACCAGCTTCCTGACAGACAGGAAGCAGCATGTGAGGCTGGGAAAGCACATCTCGGACCCGCAAACACTCAGCATAGGAGCACCACAAGGCTGCGTACTCTCTCCTCCCCTCTACTCTCTCTACACCAACGACTGCACCTCCACAGACACCTCTGTCAAGCTTCTCAAGTTTGCGGATGACACAACCCTGATTGGACTGATCCAGGATGGGAGGAATCTGCCTACAGACAGGAAGTGTCACAGCTGGCGTCCTGCTGCCGTAGCAACAACCTAGAGCTCAATGCTCTTAAGACAGTGGAATTGATTGTAGACTTTAGGAGAGCTCCCCCTCCCGTCACCCCACTCACCATCAGCAACACCACAGTCACATCTGTGGAGTATTTTAAGTTCCTGGGAACCATCATTTCCAAGGACCTTAAGTGGCTACCATCGACTCCCCAGTCAAAAAGGTACAACAGAGGGTATACTTCCTGCGGCAGCTGAGGAAGCACAACCTGCCACAGGTAATGATGGTCCAATTCTACACGGCCATCGTAGAATCTGTTCTCACCTTCTCCATCATGGTCTGGTTTGGCTCAGCCACCAAGCACGACACCTGGAGGCTGCAGCGAATCGTCTGATCAGCAGAGAAGATTATTGGCTGCAACCTTCCCTCCATTGATGAACTGTACACTGCAAGGGCCAGGAAGCGAGCGGGCAAGATAATCTCTGACCCCTCTCACCCTAGCCACAAACTCTTTGAATCACTTCCCTCTGGAAGGAGACTCCAGACTGTCAAAGCTGCCACAGCCAGATATAAAAACAGTTTTTATCCACGAGTAGTTGCTCTACTCAACAGCCAAAAATCTGTAGCCTCCCTTTGATCTAATATTTTGTCGGTTCACATGCTTGAACAATGGTGTTTTATCATTAATGTTTTATTATTATTAATGTTTAGTGTTTTCTGAGTCATTCGTAACTGTCACTGTATGTCATGTTGTAACTTGTGGGCGGAGCACCAAGGCAAATTCCTTGTATGTGAATACTTGGCCAATAAACTTACTTACTCATGCATCGGGAATGCGAATTATAATCAAAATTTTATGTTTATTTACTTTTCTTTTTTCACATAAAATTCACGAGACTGAATTTTTATTTTTTGTATTTCAGATTTTCTGTGAAAACTGTAAGGATGATTTTTCCATTATACGTACTGTCCCTGTATTTTTAATCCCTCACACCCAGGTTGGCAGATGAAGTCTCACATTAGGGAAATTTGTCATTATTGCATGGTAATGCTTCTGTAATAGATTGTTTAGTTATTATTTATCCTTCCAGTATTACAATATAATTTTTAGTGCATAATGAGTTTCTGAACAAGTCTTTTATATTTTTGAACTTGAATGACGACCTCATGTTTTCATTATTATTTTTATAATGCAAGTGAACTTCTAATAATAAGTAGTTCCAGATGGAATGCTGAACAGATTATATTTATTTACCAAAAAAAGCCCAGAATTGAATGTTGCCATGCTCTGCATGTCTACATTTTAGCATTTGAGGACAAATAATGAAACTGTTTATAAGCACAATAGAACAGTTTAGTAAAAGGCAGTTCGAACTTTGCATTGGTGACAGTGAGTGAAGACGAGAGGGAACAACTGCTGCTGGTTTGGCTAGCTCCATGCCTGAGCAACTGGAGGCTGCTGTTGGGATAAAGTGTGGGCATTGCCAAATACCAATACTCAAACGCTCAGGAACTTACTGACTGAGTGTATCTAAAATTATAATCATCCAAAATGTAGCTTATTTTTAAAACAAATGTACAGTTTGTACAGTATTTGAAATTTCCAGTTATTGGGTTGGTTTGCTGGTTCATTGTTGTTGCCAGATTAAATACCTGAAAAACTATACCAAACAGCTAGATGGGGCATATTTTCACCAGAAGAAATACAGTGATCATGTTAGAGATACAGCATGGAAATAGGTCTTTCGGTCCATGAAGTTCATGCCGACCATCGATCACCCATTCACACTAGTTCTATGTTATCCCACTTTCTCATCTACTTCCTACACACTCATGGCAATGTACAGAGGCCTACTAATCTACAAATCCGCACGTCTTTGGGATGTGGAAGGAAACCGGAAAATCTGGAGGAAACCCACAGGGAGAATGTGCAAACTCTACACAAACCGCACCCGAGGTCAGGATTGATCCCGAATCTCTGGTGCCATGAGGTAGCATCTCTACCAACTGTGTTACTGTGCCAGCCTGTTCAAGATGATGCTGCCCTGTTCATAATGGTTCAAGGTGATGCACACCAGAATCTTCTCGAGATTAGTTGAAAATGGTTAATAAATGCTGACCATATTAGAGAACTAGGAGGGGGCCAAAAATAAATCTTTGGGGGTTAACAAAAGGAATTACAGGAATCAAAATAATAGGAATCAGATTCATTGTCTCAGGTCAGGTCGGAGGCAGTTCCTCCCACCACGGGTACCATGTAATCCCCTTGCTACCTGCTCCATAGTCGGATAGTTGGGGACTGAACCGTCTCCCCACTTGGTTTGCCAGGTAAGGAGGGCGCTGTGGACCCTCAGCAAGACCAAAATCAAGACCTGTCAAAGGGCCGATGAACTTCTAGCGAGCCAACGGCCATCTACACTTCAGTAGAAGTTGCGATCACTGTCGTACATAGCATTGTAAGGAACGACGATAAAGTACACACACACCAAAATCCTATAGTTCCAGCGGTGGAAGTCACCGTTCCCGTCGGAAACCAGCACCCCTGCGTCGCTAATGTTTTCAACGATGATGATGATGATGATGATCTGAGATTCATTGTTAGTAATTATCTCGATATAATGAAACAAAGCAAATATGGTTCAACCAGTGAGACGATGGTGATGAACTGCTACTACCTTCATCTCTAAGGTCTCTCCACCTCCATATTATTGCTAATATCTCTGAGATGAGCAGCACCTTGTAACGAGTCTAACCCAATAAGTGGTTGGTAATCTGCTTGCAGCAAACATTTCTTCTAAATTACTTTAATTTTTTTCCTTTCTCTTCCTCAAATGCATCTTTAAAACCTTAATAGACTCCAATTTTTTGTATGTCACTGGGCAGTTGCAGCTCTAATATGCAAAATTCCTCTGGATGAGACAGCAAAGAGAAACAAATTCCTCATCTTCAGTTTACCGTAACTGTCCACGTTAACATTACTCAGCACTGAGAGGCATAATACAATAAGCATTTTGAGAAGAAGAATTTTTGAAATATTTATCTACCTATATGATTAAACTATCTGGATCAATCAAAGTCACAAACACCAAAATCTGAGGTTAAGCTACTGCTTTGTAAAGGAACGAGCGCCTCGGTGAAAACCAAATACTGTTCCTATAACTTGGAAAAATAAGCCAGACCAAAAGACTGAAATTTAATGTGCAAATGTGGCCCAGAAGTGAAAGATACAAAAAAAATTGGCTTAGAAGCAAAAGCACTTAGAAGAAGATATTCAACATAGATAAATATTGAGTGGAATGTGAAGTCTTATTCTATATCAGTCATAATTCTCAGGCTCATTTCTTTTTGGCTTGGTTTCTGTTTATGGGAGTTGAAATATAGGCAGCAGCTAAATGTTAAGCATGTACAGTTGCCTTAACACCATTAATAAGGCCTCCTCTGCATATTTATGTAGTTATCTAAGTATCACGGATTTAAGGTATTCAATGGAAAGTGAGGAATAAGAGTGAAAATTGACCAACCTAAAAGAGTGGCATTTCAGGTTCATGAGTTGAAAGATTAAATAAACTGTATTGGGGAACTTTGCTCTACAGTTTTTCCTATGTTCCACACAACCTGCGCTTCTTTTTTGTTGTAAAGGGGAATTGTTGCAAAAAATCTGGAAGAATTCAAAGTAGTTTTAGTTAAAACTGTACTAAGTGGGACCCGTTGGGTCCCAGTCACACGGGAGGCCTGGTCCCCCCCCACGCAACCCATTCCCCAACGCAATATTCCACCACTCAACTGTTCCCCGAATGCAACCCGTTCCCCCAAAGCAATGTTCCATCACTCTGGGGAGGGGGTGTGGGGCAGGGGGGCTGTGGGGGAGGGAGGGGGGGTGGGGGAGGGTGTGTGTGGGAGGGTGGTGTGGGGGAGAGAGGGGGGTGGGGGAGGGGGTGTGTGGGAGGGGATGGGGGATGCTGTGGGGGAGGGGAGGGGGAATGGGGGGCACTGTGGGGGAGGGGGAACCTTCAAAACCTTCATAACTTTTGTACTATTTCACTGATCGGAACAAAACTTATTTGACTTGCAGCAGAGGAGAATGGTGGGTAAGATGGTGAAAAATCGTTTTTGCGCAAATTTAATTACAATGCAGACAGGAAGTGGTCAAGATGAGAGTTTTAGTAATATACTAGACCAAGTGGGACCCCTTGGGTCCCAGCATCACACGGGAGGGCTGGTCCCCCAACAGGGGAGGAGGGAGATGGGGTGGTAGAGGGAGATAGGGAGGGGGGGGGGGGGGGCAGCGCCGAGCCCTGCTCTCTACCTGCTGGCAAGGAACACCGCGGATCCCGGGATAGGCGGATAACTGATTGTGGATGATCAGCCATGATCACAATAAATGGCGGTGCAGGCTCGAAGGGCCAAATGGCCCACTCCTGCTCCCATTTTCTATGTTTCTCTGTTAGTTACTTCAAGACTACTCTGCCATTCAATTAAGACATAGCTGATCTATACCTCAACACAACCTACCCACTTTATGTACATATCCCTTAATACCTATAACAAACCAAATTAGGAATTAAAGGAACTACTATGTAAAAGCTTTGCGTAGTTTATGTCAAGGTCACAGGGGACAGATTCAAAATATATTTTCTGTCAATAATCCTTTGAAATATCAACACAGGTTTTATGAAGTGGCTGTTATGGTGTAAAGCTTTCATTAATACAATACGAATGCCTTGCCAATCTCTTACTAATGTGAAGCTGCCCTTTAGGATGAATATAAATACTAACTACTGCCAAAAGGCAAGCATTAGGTTCAAGCTACAAAACTATCTGTGGATCCTGTCCCATGGACTATGCCAAAATGGGGGGAGAAAGAGTGCAAGTAGGACTTGGAGACGCCGACAGAAGAAAGATTCCAGGGATATATGTCTCAGTTCTCACATCACTACAGCCAATGTAACAAACATCGTAAAATTATTCAAAGGCAATAGAATGGTTTTAAATCAATTGTTATTTGAAAATCTGTTCAGACTGGAATTGTTAGAAGGCAAAATGTCTGCCAGAGAACAGTAAATAATAGTTTGCACTATTAACACTACTTATTCACTGATTATTTTAGCTTCTGATCTAAATGGTTCATATTCCTTCACTAAACTCTTCCTTGTTGTAGAACAAATGTAGATTTTACTGACATTGCACCATGATTATAAAGAATAACGTGAATTTCACTTGTATCCTTCCAATCCGTTTCAGCATATTTCACTTGGGCAGTTTACACCCCAGCGGTATGAACATTGACATACAATTTCAGGTAGTCCTTGCTTTCTCCCTCCTTCCCCTCCCCTTCCCAGCTCTCCCACGGACTACTGTCTCTGCCTCTTCCTTTCTTCTTCCAGACCCCCCCCCCCCCCACATCAGTCTGAAGAAGGGTCTCGACCCGAAACGTTGCCTATTCCTTCGCTCCATAGATGCTGCCTCACCCGCTGAGTTTCTCCAGCATTTGTGTCTACCTTCACAGTTGGTGAGGTACTTTGAAAACTCGTCACTGTTATACTTCAGGAAATGAAATAGGCAAGTCACAAGCAGCCAGTGCCTAAAATAGCACTGCCAGAATGTCCAAAGAATCTATTTTTATGCTCTAATTTACCCAAAGAAAAAGTGAGGAAAAAGGAGAGTATAGGTAAGTTTGTGATTCATTTATCATTTATGAGATATCAATAAATAATGGCTTACACACCAACATTATAGATTTTACATCAAATTTCATCCAGTGTTGCTCACATTCTTAACTTTTTCAATTCCCTGCCATTTAATATCTACAGCAACTGGATAGAACTGTTTTTTTTCCCGTGAAACCAGTTTTAGTGGTACAAAAGACCACACTGGATTTTTATTGAATTTTATCAGAACTCTACGGATTTTCAGTGTTAGTTGTTAGTTTGTTAGATGTTAACAAGACTGGTGTTAGTTTGAGTTTATTTTATTTTAGTTCAGTTTATTATCATGTGTAAAAAGCTTCCCATCCCCTGAGTGACAAATCATCAGAGTAGACAAAAATGCTGGATAAACTCAGCGGGCGAGGCAGCATCTATGGAGCAAAGGAATAGGTGATGTTTCGGGTCGAGACCCTTCTTCAGACTGATGTGGGGGGTTCCTGAGACGATGAGTGGTACGTGGACCAGTGTGGTTAAATGTATTAAGTTTTAAATTCCCCTTCCTTCTAGCACCTCCAACATTTCCCATGGTTATGGATACAACAGGGAATTCCTTTTGGAATTAAATCAAAACAGATAGATTGGATGCAGTGTAGTTGGCTTTTCAAAAAGTATTTCGAAACATTGAGATCACCACAACATCTGTGAAAAGCAAAACAGAGTTAACTGGAAAAGGTTTGACAAAGTGTCTACCATCTGAAATGTTAACTCTATTTGTCTTCTCACAGATGCTGTCTGACCTGTTTTTCTGCTTTTCTTTCAGAAATCCAGCATCTACAGTACTTTTGATTTTCAATTCCCTTTGGACTGACTCATCGTGAATGGAGATACACTGTCCCTTAGAAAACACTAATACTTGGACTTCTTGTTGATTGTTAGCACTTCATTGGGCAGGGTGGTGGGAACGTCTGGAAAAAATTGTGCCTTGAAGTTTAAAGCAGTATTAAAGCAATTTCTGAAGAAGGGTCTGGACCCGAAAGGCAATGTGGTTGGATGGACGAGTTGATGGACAAGTTGAGCCAAAAGGTCAGTTTAGTTGCTGTGTAGATCTATAACTCTGACTGTGATTTTCAATGAGAGTTCAGTTTAACTACACCAAATCTGAGTTCAGAATTTGGAATTCAAAACTTTGCCTCATTTTTATAACTACCATGTTTAGCAAAAGTGCAACAAATGTGAGCTGCTGTAGACCACACAACTGCTTACATGGATCATTAGGGCCACATTTCTGCAATGCAATTCCCATGCAGTTTGCCTCCAGACTAGACTTATACTGCCAAGCAAAACTGTCACAACATTGAGTATTCCATTTAATCAGGTCCCGAGTTACAGTGGGCACTTTAAACTCATTTCGCATCAACATCAGTATTGTGGAGTATTGAAGTATAATTTTTGAGCAACTCAAGTGGTCAAAGAATTTAATGAATTCATAATGTAGCAATGTTACAACATTTTGAGATATTAAAAATCAAGTCTGCAATTTATCCCATCAGATAAAGCATAAAAGAAGTTTAATTCGACACCTAATTCACTTTCATATCTTCAGTATTAAGAAAGTTATGGCCATTTTCATACTCGGAAATTAGCATCTTGTTCCCCATTGCCTTTCAATTGACGTATCTCAAAAGCTGTGATCTGGAACAGTTAAAAGCCCATAACTTTCTTAAAAATTAAGATAACTGAATGAAATTTTCAGTTATTATAGATTGAAGCATTCTGAAACAAATATGAAACAATCTTACTTGGATGACCTGAAATTAAAGCATATAATTAGTTAGTTATCTAATTGTAGCTAATTACAAAATTCAATGAGTAGATCTAAACATCTATCCATTTCTCAAGAAAAGATAAACTTTTTGTAAATTGCCTAAGTGTCCAAATAACATTCACACAGTAATCCACAATATAAAATAATTTTTAAATCTCATTTTCATGAATTTCTGGGCCAAATGGAAGGAATTTAGTGTTTGATTCCTGTAAATTAATGGCCATTTAAATCAACTAGCGAGTGGGTTTTAGTGGAATGCGGTGGATTGGAACGTTGCGGTTAGCGGTGAAGTCGGGAGGAAAAATACTGTTTGTTCATACATTTTTTTGGACCCCATTTCTCAACATGAAAATGTTATTAAAGCCTCCCGAAAAAACAACTTTTAATATAAAAATAAACAATTTACCTTTTTTTCTCCCCTACGCAAAATCCTTCCAGTTGTCGGCGCTCACGGCTTTTGAAGGTGATTTTTAAATTACTCTAGATAATAAATAATTTAGAGTAATTTAAAAATACCTTCATTCATGAAATGTCGGAGCCATTTTTCTTCCGCAATGAAATCGCCCAACATTGATCGATTTTTCCTGCCTGTGGAAAATCGGCTGGAGGAACTTGGAAAGTCAAGCAGCATCTGTGGAGCTGATGATCGATGTTTCAGGTTTTGAGTCTTAAATCTTGAATAAAAAATGAGGTTTTTCAATATGAATCTATAATGAGATTGTGGCATTGAAATTTAATTTCAATTTGTATGTGGATTCTGCATGGCCCCCTTCTTAAATACACTAAATATACTTAAATATATTAAATATACATAATATTGTATGGTATTAATGACATCATAATAATGTATGATAAGCATTTGACAGCTCTGGCCATGTACTCGCTGGAGTTTATAAGGATGAGGGATGGGGGGAGGCTCATTGAAACTTACCAAATGGTGAAAGGTCTGGATAGAGTGGATGTAGGGAGGATGTTTCCACCAGCGGGAGAGTCTAGAGCTAGAGGGCATAGCCTCGGAATAAAAGATCATACCTTTAGAAAGAAGACCAGACTAAGTGGGATCCGTTGGGTTCCTATCACATGGGAGGCCTAGTCCCCCAACGCAACCCGTTCCCCCAACACAATATTCCACCACTCACCCATAGTCCCCAACTGCGCAGGCACTCTCTCTCCTTCCTCTTCACCCTCCTTCTTCTTTCCCCTCTCCTCCTCCCCTCCCCACCTCTCACTCCCTCTCCTTTCCACTTCCCTCAGTCACTCCCTCCCTCCATACCTCCTCATCCCCTATCCCCCCCACTATCCCTCCTCACCTCCCCCACTTCCCACCTCTCCTATTCCCCACTCACTACCTCCCCAACTCCCCCCTCCTCTCCCTCTATTCCCCCTCCTTCCCCACCTTCCTCACCTCCTACCTCTTCTTTCCCCTCTCCTACCCTCCCCCAATCCTTCCCTCACCTCTCCTTTACCCTACCCTCAGTCAGTCCCTCCCTCCCTCCCTCCCTCCATAACTCCTCTCCCTGCCCTACCCCCCTCCTATCCCCTATTCCATCTCCTCCCCCACTCTCCTACCTCACCTCCCCCACTTTCTCCTCTCTCCCCCAACCCCCCCACTCTCCCTCCCCACCTCCCCAGGATCTCGAGGCTAGCTCTCCTCTCCCTTCTTACGTGCCCTGGAGGAGCATCAGCCATGAGTGCCCTCAGAGCCAGGCTCAGACCTCAAATCCTCATCGCGGCCCCAGAACACCAGCAGTTACAGCCGAGCAGAGGCGGACCGGTGAGTGACAGCGGACATGACCAATCAGTGCAGCGATGGTGCAGGAAGGGGCGTCGCTATCGTGGAGGTGACTGATAGGAGAGGAGACTGATATGCGCGTACGCGGTTTTGAAGATTTTTAAACCTTAATAACTTTTACAATGTACCACCGATCTGAACAAAACTTGGTGCATTTGCAGCACAGGAGAATAGTGAGTAAGGTCGCAAAAAATCGTAGCGCTATCTTGTACCTTTTTTGCGCAAATGTAAAAAAAACATAAACCAGAAGATAACAAGATGAGAGTTTTAGTTATGTATAGATAGATTGATATCTAAAACAGAGCAGGAATTTCTTCAGTCAGAGGGTAATGAATCTGTGGAATTAATTGCCACAGATGGCTGTGGAGGCCATCATTGAGTATTTTACTCAAGGGATAGATTGATAAATAAAAGTAAGGCTGTCAAGGGTTTTGGGGAGAAGGCAGGAAAATGGGGTTGAGAGGGAAAGGTAGATCAGCCATAGATAGACACAAATAGCTGGAGTAACACAGTGGGTGAGACAGCATCTATGGAGAGAAGGAATGGGTGACATTTCGGGTCGAGTCCCTTCTTCAGACTGATATCGGGGGAGGGGGCGGGTCGCATTAGTTGTGGTCGGCGTCGTAGTTTCGCCCTGGTCTTTGATGGTCTGGCCATGCTTCGCGTGTTGACGTGCGACGAGCTCGTCTGGTGGATTTTTGCAGGTCTTGCGGAAATGTACGCTATTGCGACGGTATGTGCCAGATGGGCTCTGAACCACATATGAATGCTCGTCAAGCTGGCGAGAAACTATGGCTTTCTCCCAACTCCTCTTTCCTTGTACGAGGGGTTGCATTCGCACTGTGTCGCCCTCATTAAGTGTGGAAAGGTCTTTATCAACTTGCGAATCACGGTTGGACTGCTCGTGTCTCTCAGCCGGTCCACTTCAACAAAGTTGCCATAGTAGTCTATGGTGAGGAGATAATCTTTCCCGTCCCATGTAAAGAGATCTGTGCCGACTTTCTCCCATGGCCTTGTCCGTAGCTCATGACTCATGAGTGTCTCTTTTTGCTGGCACACCTCATAAGTGCGGCACACATCACATGTAGAAATATACTGCTTGATGTCACTACTCATGCCAGGCCAGAATAGGCATTCGCATGCTCGTCGCAGGCAGCCTTCGACGCCTAGGTGTGTATATTTTCTTTCATGCCTCTTAAGCTTATCGATATGATCATGCGCTTGCTGTTAAAGATCAAACCATCTTGGACTGCGAGCTGATCCGCATAGCTGTAATAAGGCATGAGCTGCTCTGGTAGCCTATCTCGTTCACTGGGCCAACCACTGATGATGACATGTTTCAACATCTGTAGTGTGTCTTCTTTCGCTGTCCATCCCAAATTTGCTCGAGATGCTCATCTCGAATTGGTAAGTGTGATATCATGTTTACCTCCTCGAATGCTTGCTCTCTGCTTGGAGTACCGCTAACTGCACACGACAGTGTATCTGCAAGGTACATGAGCTTCCCCTGACAGTAACTGATGTCAAAATCATAGCACTGGTGTGCTTCAGATACCATCTGTCTGATCTTGGACATCGCTTTGTCCTGCTCAGCAAACCACTCCCATGCTATGTCTGGTCTTGTCAGCTGTCTGATGGGCTCAAGGGACAGGCTGGGTAGAAAGCGGCTCAGGTAGTTAACAAATCTAACTAGCCTCTGCACACCCTGTACATCTGAGGGTGCTGGCATATTGATGACATCTGCGACCTTTTTGGGGTTGGGTTGCAGTCCTGTGCCAGTGATCACATGTCCTTAAAAAGGGTATCTCAGTTGCTCTGAAGACAGACTTGTCCTTGTTAAGTTTGATGTGTTGCTGTACACATCGCTGAAGCAACTGGTCGAGCTTCGAGTCATGGTCAATGACCGCGTCTTCCATCGCCTCTCCCTTACCATAGATGAGGATGTCCTCTGCAACGCAGATCACTCCAGGTAGCCCTTCGAGCACTTGATGTAATCTTCACTGGAAGATTTCAGACGATACACTTAAACCAAATGGCAATCGGTGCCACCGGTAACGCCAAGGTGTGTTGAACGTCGTCAGATTGCACAATTTGTCGTCAAGTTTCACCTGCCAGAAAGCTGAGCTCATGTCTAGCTTACTGATGATCTCCGCTTGGTCGAGATCTGGCAAGATGTCCTCAATAACTGGGAGCGAATAGTGTTCTCGCTTCAGCGCTTTGTTTAGACAATGAACATATGGCAAAGCTGGAATTTTTTTTCACTTTGAAGAAAGATTTGGTAACTGGGATTGTATTCCCTGCAGCAGCGGAGGTGAAGAAAAGACTTAGTTGAGGTGAATAATATTATGAGAATAGGACCTGTTTCGCTTAACAAAGAGTGTAGGAAGGAACTGCAGAAGGTGGTTTAAACTGAAGATGGACACTAAAAGCTGGAATAACTCAGCAGGACAGGCAGCACCTCTGGAGAAAAAGAATGGGTAATGTTTTGGGTCGAGACCTTCAGACTGAAGAGGTTGAAAACCAGCCATAAAACGCAATGACTGGAGATGTGTGTTATCCAACTAAGGGCAGCAATCAGAATCATATGTTCATCTTTATTGACGTGACACCACAATAAATATATTACAGAAAAAATAATTTAATGGGGTGGCATGGTGCGCAGAGGTAGAGTTGATGCCTTGCAGCACCACAGACCCAGATTGGATCCCGACTATGGGTGCTGTCTGCACAGAATGCGTACATTCTCCTTATGACCACATGGTTTTCTCTGGATATTCTGGTTTCTCCCACATCCGAAAGAAGTGCAAGTTTGTAGGTTAATTGGCTTCTGTAAATTGTCCCAGGCGTGCAAGATACAACTGGTGTATTGTAGATTACTGGTCGGTGTGGTCTTGGTGGGCTGAAGGGCCTTTTTCCATATATATGTTCTACATATTCTATAGTCAAGGTTGATTGATTTATTTGTGCAGAACAGTGATGGAAGTCACTCCTCTTGCCTTGTTTCTATGTTTTTGTTTCTCTATATATATGCATAACATCATGAATTACAATCTGATTTCCATACATGAATATACTAAGGTCATTCATGTGCTGCACCTGTTGATCAGAACCTGGCTCTACTGTGAAATGTAATTAGGAATGTAATTTAGCCTAACCTTATTCATACCTAATCCAATTTAAAGCATAAATGTTGCATTCAAGTGTAAATTAAAAGACTCACAACAGTGTGCACCAGATTGTACAATTTCAAGCTGAAAATTTGAAATTTACCACCCCCCCCCCCCCCCCCCCCCGGTGTTACGCGCCCTCGCAATTTCTCACTCTCAACTCTCACCCAATATTAGCAGCCCTGCAAATATTTATCATACATTTTGACAGGGTGATTTGCCCTATTATTTACTCGACCTTAGTTACTGTCTGTAAATGCTGCTGTGAAGTACCTTGAGATTGTTTTTCTTCTCCAAAATGGCTTTAAAAATTGAAGCTTTTTTCATGTGCTTAACAAATTTTGAATCATTAAAATAAACAAAGAGCTTAAGTCAACTGACGCAGATGACAATGATGGTTTATGCTCACTTGGGCACATGGCTAACAAGGCATTTCTCAAGACAAAATGTTTAGTGTGGAGAGAAAATGAAGTAATAACAGGCATGGCCTAAACAGCCTAAGCTTTAATATGGAGTAGCCCAATTAATCAAAAGAGAAAATAGAAAATGCTGAAAATATTCTGCTTTTTGCCTCATGGCATGAATAAATCAGGTACGAAGGAAATAAATAATCATCCTCCACAAACCCTCTTCAGGGGATCCCATGGGATAATGCATTGGTTTGCTGATACATGTCAGAAGGATCAATGGAAGTTAATTTTCAGAAGAGCAACACAATGCATAACAGCTCCTACATTAAAAGTTTAACACCTGCATGCGACTGAGAATGAATTTCTTTCAACAGCTCGAGAAGGGCTGAGAACATTAATGGACTCTAACAGGGGATATGCAGCAGACAGTCAATAAATACAATGATTATAACCTCTATATATTCATTCTCTGCAATATAGGCATCAGAACTGATAGTGGAGAGGGATGATTATTGGCAATCTCCACTCTCCACTCATAAGGGCCAGCCCAACTTGGCCGTCATTTGTGCCTCATTTACATGTCATATGTAAAATAGGTCAACGCGTTGTGACGTGTGGGGTGCGCATGCGTTGCGCATGGTGACGCGTGGAATCTCATGCGGTGGCGCTTGATGTCGCGCAGCGCTCCAAGATTTCGTAGAGTAAATAAATCCTCGCGCGCCATCTGCGTGACGCATTGGCGTCGCACGCTGGCGTCCCGACGTCTCACGTGTATTGCATGGTGCAGGAGTAGGCCATTCGGCCCTTCGAGCCTGCACCGCCATTCAATATGATCATGGCTGATCATGCGCCGCAGGGTATTCTAATGACGTCACACGCACCAGACGGCTGTGCTGACGCATCATGATGCGTAATTTACGCGACAACGCGTCAACCTATTTTACATATGACGCATAAATGAGGCGCAAATGACGACCAAGTCCTTAAGTCACAGAGCAAACAGTATACATGTTAATGGTAAATACAATGATGAGTGCAAAACAAAATAATTATGGAAAAAATGTGGTGTAATCTAAACTAGTGCAAAATATACTAAAGGACAATAACAGGGTCACCATTATTGAGAGCTTTGAATTTGGACATCAGCAGAGAGTGAATCTCCTTGTTCATCTACAATTTTTGGTTAGGATAGACCCTAATTGTCGGAAAAAGACCGTTAAGGTTTATCCTAAGCAGAAACTGATGATGACTGAGGTATCCACTTTCAGGCTGCATGAAGTTGTGTTGTTCCAGTCCATTGACTCAAGGCGATCCTGAAGCAGACCCTCAGTCTCCTCAGACAATACAATACAATACCGTTTATTGTCATTTGAACCTCATTGAGGTTCAAACGAAATTTAGTTTCTGCAGTCATACATACAAGAAAAGAACCAAGACACAACACAATTTACACAAACATCCATCACAGTGAAGCTTCTCCTCACTGTGATGGAAGGCAAAGTCTTATCTCTCCCCTGCACTCCCCATTCTCCTCCTGATGTCAGAGTTAAAGCCCCCGGCGGGCGATGTAAGTAAGTCCCGCGGCCATTAAGGCCGCGCCGGGCGGTGCAAGGCCCCACTCCGGGTGTTGATGTTGGAGCCCCCAGCGGGCCCGAGCAAGTCCCACAGCCATTAAAGCCGCGCCGCTCTGGATCATTTTCAACCCCGCAACTCGGGCGGGAGAAGTTGCCATTGCGGGAGCTCCGAAAAGCGGTCTCCCATCAGGGACCCGCGAGCTCCCGGTGTCACCGTTGACCGGCCTGCAGCTGGAGCCTCCGAATCTCCGGGGTCGGGCAGTAGCAGCGCGCCACCACAGCTCCTCCCGTTCCCAACTCGGCCAGCTCCACTTTGGTAAGTAGCCCGCAGCTCCGCGACTGGAGCCCCAGGTCCGGTTGGGAGGCCGCTCCACGGTGCTAGGCCCCAACGGCAACGGAGACCCGACAGAAAGAAGGTCGGGTCCTCTGCACAGGGAAAAGATTTTAAAAGTTTCCCCCACCCCGCCCCCCACCCAGCTAAAAAAAACACTATAGCTACACTCAAAACGAGACAAAAAATAAAAAAAGACAGACGGACTGCAGAGGCCGCTGCGACGAGAGTCACGCCACCCACCCAGTTCTCCATTATTATCTTGTTGGTAACTTGCACTTCTATCTCTGACTGTAAGGCAGCGACAGATGATTAAACTGGCTGAAATGAGAGCAAGGGGATGGAGTGACAGGTGTACTTTAAGATGGTATAACAGTGGTCTGGAATATTTAAACACTGTGTGGGACAGAAGACATGCTGATGGTATTTGGGGAGTATGTACCTGAAGTTAGCTTGATTGAAATCACCAGTGATGATGAACAGGGAATCAGGTTTTGCTGACTCAAGAGAATTACCAACAAAGTATAATTTGTCAAGTGTTATCTTGACCTTAGCTTGAGGTGGCATGTCATCCACCAACAAGGTGGCACTGGTCAATTCCCTTGAAAGATAAAAGGGACATCATTTTATCATCAGATATTCAGGGTTAGTGGAGCAGACCTGCGTTTAGACTGTCGCATCAGTGTATCGCAAAGCAGATGCCACGGCCTTTTCCCTTGCTGGAGGAATCCGTATGGTCCATACGATAAATGGAGAAACCCTCAGGTTGTATAGCAGGATCAGATCAGTCAGGGGTGAGCCATGTTTCAGTGAAACAAAAGAACATGGCATTCCATGATTTCTCTTTCAAAACAACAGCACTGCTCCGAGCTTTTTAGACAGTTTTGAGTGATTGAATGTTAGTGAGGAGCATGCAGTGGAGGAAGAGGAGAAGGGGTGAAATGCCTGTCATTTCAGCTGCTCCTGGAGATGCCGCACCCGACCATCATGCTTCAGTTCTGTGAATTTGGAAAAATAAAGATTGAAAAGTTCTCCTCTGCACGCTGTCTGAGTGCACATGTATTTGCTTTCAGATAGAAACATAGAAACATAGAAATTAGGTGCAGAAGTAGGCCATTCGGCCCTTCGAGCCTGCACCACCATTCAATATGATCATGGCTGATCATCCAACTCAGTATCCCGTACCTGCCTTCTCTCCATACCCTCTGATCCCCTTAGCCACAAGGGCCACATCTAACTCCCTCTTAAATATAGCCAATGAACTGGCCTCAAATACCCTCTGTGGCAGAGAGTTCCAGAGACCCACCGCTCTCCCCTGAACTGCACAGAACTTACATAACCACCTCCACTATGCTTGAGAACTTCTATCATTGTTACACAATTGACACAAATCCCCCAATACCAAAGCAGTTTCCCACCCTAAAATGTTTGACTAAAAACTGTCTGAAGCCGGCTGTGCACAGCAATAAAGAGAGCATGTCCCCACAATCATATCAACTCTAGACTGCCCATTTTTCAGGCATGGAATAGGTGCAGCAATAAACAAAAATGTCAATCCTAGCTTATTTCAGTGAACTGTTTCCATTATTTGATGCAAGGTTAAGCAGTATTTTGTTGTCTGGTCAGTTTCCTCATTTCATTTCAAAATGGGTTTTCCCCATCATGGCTATTCATAGCTCATCCTTGGTTAGTTTTAGTGCTGAGACACCATTAAGGAGAGTGTTCCAGATGTCATAAAAGTGTCAAAAATAAATAAGATCTACAGAGTGAATGCGAGGTATCAAATACTTAATTTTGTCATGTTGGTACACTATTCACCCCACAGTTGATAGCCTAATCGTTCTTTCCTGTCTTTCTCCCTCTTTTAAAAGTGAAGTTTTAAAAGATAAAATCGGCAACTCCATTTTGAAATTTCACATTCCAAGACAAGAGTAAACAGGAACAAAAGCTTCACAACCATGTTCAGCATCGTTTTTCTTTAATCAGAATCAGAATTTAAAAAGTTAAAAACCGAGCAGGTTCAATACATTCATCAACCCAATTCCAATCATATCCGTAGAAATGGAGAATGTTCAAAGTAAAACCATCCCAACATTTGAAACTGTAATTAAAAAATAACACCAAGAGCGAGTGTGTTATTACTGGCACACACACATCTCCAAAATAAAATAGCAAAATTAACCTTATCGAGCACTGAATGTCTATTGGAACTTACATCTTCTTTTAGCTGCCAAAAATGATTTTAATTCTAGGGTTAATGCACACTGTGGAAGCATTGTGTGAACTAGCTTGAGGTTATGTGAACTCCTATGTGAGCGGAGTCAGGGGATATGGGGGGGCAGGAACGGGGTACTGATATGGGATGATCAGCCATGATCACATTGAATGGCAGTGCTGGCTCAAAGGGCCAAATGGCCGACTCACGCACCTATTGTCTATTGTCTTTCAGTACGGTCATGAATTCTAGTCGTTGGTAGGCAACTCAAATTAATACCAGGGGAACTTGTGCTCCATGAGTGTGACAAACGCTACCAAAGGAAGCCTCAAGGAAATGTGGTTGCCTCATTGCTGTCGTCATATGTAAACAAACCATGTTGATGACAAACAAGGCTGAGTGTGAGATTACATTTTTGCACCAATTGAATTTTGGTTGAGGTTCCAATAAAGCATTGGTCAAACTTCACCTGGATTAGCCATATGCAGATCATGCATTACTGATGTAATCCTCAATGCCTGACAGTCCTACTGAAGAATGATCTTTCAAATGTACACTGTATAAGAAATTAAGAAGAGAGGGTAGATTGTGAATACTTCATTAATTAAACTAATTTTTTTTTAAACAGAGGGTAAGAAAAGTAGGATTCTAGAAGTTTTTTTCTAAATTGGGGGGTTCATGTAATCATTTGGTGGTTAGGAATATCATCGGCTGCTGGTGTCTGGTAAAGGCCTATTTATGATACGATACAACTTTGTTCATCCCCAGAGGGAAATCAGTCTGCCGACAGTCACAACACACACACACAGGGTACACAAAAACGTGAAATTAAAAATGAAAAAAAAAGACAAGCGACTGCAAATCCTTGAACAAGAACAAAAGGTGAACTTAGCCACAACCACTCCTTGCAATCAACAAAGAATCAGGTCTTCCCTTAAACCTGCCTTTGATCGCAATGGGGGTTTCTTTGAGTGTGCTCACTTTTATTTTTACATTGATCAATTATCATTTCATTGCACAGAAACGTCCTCCTCCAACAAATCTCAACCACTCCATTCATACAGACTGTCAAATAAAAATATCACAAGCATTGCTGAATGTACACATTTCTAAAGGCCAAAAGGATATTTATAGGATTATAAATTTTATTTTTATGTGCTTATAATTCTGAACATAAGATATGCATATTTCAAAAACATTATTAGTGCCAATTAGTGATGTTTTTACACAAAGTCTGACTTTAATATTCAACTAGACCAAGTGGGACCCGTTGGGTCCCGTCTCCTCAACGCACGGTTGGGGAGGAAGGGGCGGCCTGCAGCATCACACACACAAACCACCCCCACCCCCCCACACACACACACTAGCCCCCCTTGATATTATATCAATGTTATTCATTTGCTTCTTTTACCCCATCCCCTGCCCAATCCAATCAAGCATAGCCCCCAACTGTGCAGGTGCAGTTAGAGAGGGAGAGGGAGGGGGAGGGGGTAAGAGAGGGAGACGGTGAGGGGGCTAGAGAAGGAGGGTAGAAGGAGGTAGAGATTGAGGGGTGGGGGGGGCACACGGCGTCACAGGGTAGGGCTGGTCCCTGAATTCAATACTCCACCACTAATCCATAGGTCCCAATACTCACCACTTCTGAGAGAGGGAGGGCGGTGGGGGGTAGAGAGGGGCAGAGAGAGAGGGGGGAGCAGAATGGGAGGGTGGGCAGAGTGGGAGGGTGGGCAGAGGGGGAGGGTGGGCAGAGGGGGAGGGTGGGCAGAAAGGGAGAGTGGACAGAGAGGGAGGGGGGCAGAGAGGAAAGGGGAAAATAGGGAGGGGGTAGAGAGGGAGGGGGTAGAGATAGAGGGGGAGAGGGTAGAGAGGGATGGGGGTAAAGAAGGAGGGGGTAGTGAGGGAGCAAGGTAGATAGGGAGGGGGTAGAGAGGGAAGGGGTAGATAGGGAGGGAGGTAAAGAGGGAGGGGGAAGACAACTTGTTCTATTTGATCTTATTTGATTGTGCACGCCAGGTTGATTGCATTCATGGAAACACTTGAAGGTTGCAATCTCCCACCCCTGTCCCATTGTGATGTCATATGTAAATTAGATCCGTTGTGATTAGACCGATGTCACAGTGAGATGGCACTGTGACATCATCAATGGAAAGTGCTGCAAGAGTCTCCTACTGAAAAACAGTTAATTTTCTGAAATAAATGATAATTAAAAAAACTTTGGAAATATAGGTTGGAATGCGATGGGAAGATGTTTATCCCGTCGAGGGAAAAAATGTGAGCAGCATGAGTGAAAATGGGAAAGCTGTGGCCAAGCATTTTGGAAGAATATACAAATTAAGGAGATTAAAAGAAATCCGGCACAACCCTGCATACACACAGAAATTTAGAACATTGAGAACAAAGGGAAGAGTTTTAGTATAATATAGATGAAGTCAGAGATAACAAACTGGCATCAGGTATATAAAAGGCTAGCTATCTGCTAATATCTATTTTGCACTTTCAGTGAAGACCAAATTCCAGCGTCTGCAATTCTATGCGTCTCCACTTCTTTCAAACTTAGTTTGCCACCTTCAACGATCAAAACATCAGGTTGCATGGGACTTGTAAAAGCATTACTGCCATCAGTTCTTCAAATGATAACTAAGATCGTTAAGATGCCATTCATGGAAACGGCAATGTTGTCGTTTCCCAGAATAACGGGACATATCCTTCTGCAATTGACACTCACCAGCCAGCGGGCTGGTCCAAGAGGTACTGCCCGTGCAGAATGCTCCAGCCTGCAGCTGGGTCTTCTAGTGCCATTGACACAACACTAATGAGAAACATTAGAAAGCAAAAAAAACAGACACTAAGGATATATATGCAACGGTGATTTAGTTGATGTTATTATTGCATGATTGCATTTATAAACTGTTTGTCGTGTTTGAGTTGCCATGTTTATTTTGTGTTGTCCCATTTTGCATTGTGGCCAGCAGGTGCTGTGATGATCAGCAACAAAGGGAAGGGAAGGTGTGGGAATGTCAGTGAATAGGAAATTTACTTTGACTTCATCACTATTGCAATTGGCTTTGTTCTTCATTGACAGCTTGAGTCAACTATATACACGTTAACGTTCTCCCCAAAACAATATCTGGCATGACACGCACAGCAATGATAAAGGACACCGCAGATGTTAAATTGGAACTAATTCAGCACTTTTGTGGTCCAAAATATGGACTATGGTTGCAGACTGTTGTGGCCACAGTGTCTGCTGTGTATTCATCATACTCCTGATAGAACAATTAATATTGGTTTGTTTTTTTTTAATTGAAAATGCATGTCTGTCTCCCCTCTATCCTGTATGGGGCTTCCACATGCAGTCAGAGGTTAGCTATGTATACCACTTAAAACTGAACAATCTGAGTATCAAAATCCAAGTAACTGAAGCAATGGTAGCAAGGAATAAACCTGGAGGAAAAAGCTATATCAAATAGTATCATTAATATATTGTTATATCCAAAGGATCAAGGCTTCAGCCTCTGAGGTACAATTGTAAACTCAAGGCTTGTGTACTATCACCCACCTTCATAGCTTTAAGGTATGGGGCAAGGTTGAAAAGGGATGTGCAGTGCGGATATTTTTGAGAGTGGTTGGCGTCTGGAAAGCGGTGTCAGTGGTGGTGGCGGTGGAGGCAAACACAATAGTGACATTTAGGATGCTTTTAGATAGGCACACGTATATGCAGGAAATTAAGGGATATTGATGATGTGCAAGCAGAGCATTTGACAACATGTTGCACGTGTATTGTTGGCCATGGAGCTTATTCCTGTGCTATTCTGTTCTATGTTTTATGTTCTATTATTTTTGGCAGCGGCAGGAAACGACACTGCCCGGAAGGAATGGCCATGAAATTGCATAACTTTGATTTGAATACATGTTTAGACTCTACCTCTTTCAATTCTGAATGCTGTCAGGTCCAAATTAGCACACCTTCCATTTGATATAAACTGCGCTCTTATGAGTTCCATGTTTTTCAGCCCACCACCACACTGGTCGCAATCAATGGACTATCCACTGAGATTGAGATGTTCAGAAAGCAAGTGGTAGTGCCTGAGGGCACTGTTGATGTTCCGTGTTTGCTTGTTATTACCCACACATCAAAAATTGAAGTCTCCAGGGAACTTCGCTCTTAGATAAATAAAACACTTGGACATCCTTATTTCTAAAGGAAGTTGTAATGGCAGGGGCACTAGTGAGGATAATGAATGTCTATCTAACAATAGAAGTGCTGCTTGAATGTACCAGCCAATATTTAGGCCACACTTCCAGTGATACTGAATGGAAGAAATCACCCCCAAATGTTAGACAGACCTGGCAGCAACACCCTGTTTTATTCTGGCCTTCTCTATCTTTCTGAAGAAGGGTTCCAACCCAAAACATCACCTTCTCTGCTCTAGAGATGCTGCCTGACCCGCTGAGTTACTCCAACATTTTGTGTCTATCCATGCCACATGCAAAACTCAATAATCTGCTTCAAGAGAAACTGGATTGCACGTGCAATTCCACTTACTAAGTGCGGCCAAGTGCTGCCTGATACTGAGGTCAGCTGTGTTTGAAAGAAGATAGAGCTATGAGGGGATGCCATGAAGTAGCACTGAAGATGAGCTTCCACACCTCAGCACACTGAGCATCTTCACCTACAAACATTAGATGCAGGAGTAGGCCACTTGGCCCATCAACCTGCTCTACCATTTAATGAGAACATGGCTAATCCGAATGTGGCATTTACTCCACACTGCCATCTCCCATGGTTATTCTCAGTTCCTTGCCTACCAAGAATCTATCTACTTCTGGCTTTAAAAATATTCAGTCACTGAATATTGCTTTTAGAGGAAGGAAATTCTGAAGATTCACTCATTTCTGAGAGAAATAAATATTGATTGCATTTCTATCTTCAATGGATGTGCATTATTTGTACATCTTGCTATAGATTCTCCCACAAGAGGAAATATCCTCTTAGGTTTAAATTCATTATAGTCACGTGTACCGAGCTAAAGGTTCACTTCCTACCCAATCAAAGGAGATTCTACTGCACATACGCTGTCAAAATCACTCAGGGTCTTGTGTGTTTTAATAGAATCTCCTCCTACTTTTCCAAACTCCAACAGGCACAAGCCTAGCCTTTCCAATCTCTCGTCATAGCATGATCTACTCTTTCCAACTATTAATCTGGCAATTCTGCTCTGTGATGCATGCAAAGCATTAAAGTCCTTTCTTAAATAATACTCATATTCAGCATGTTACTCTAGATGCCTTCTCACAAATTCCCAGTATACCAGAATCAAAACTCCCTACTTTTGCATTAATTTCCCCTAGTTGTAAACACTCTTTACTTTCCTAATTCCTGGAAATACCTGCATGTAAATACATAATAAAGCATTTATTCCTTCCAAACACAGTCAGACGTAATAAAGCATTTATTCCTTCCAAACAACTCATGGCATTGTCATTAAGGGATAACATATCATTTATTGCAAGTACATTGCAGACTCGCAGTTCAGTTGATTCACAGCTTAGAATGACAGTCGTGGTCTCTCCCTCGCGATCTTGCAGAGTGACTGACTCACGTCCAGGCATCCGGGGTTTTACAGTCCTGCCCCCGTGGAAGGGGCGTTACCTTCATCGCGGTGATTGGCAGGCGAGAGGACCAATCAGCTGATGTCAAGGTTTTTTAAACACTCATAACTTTTTTATTTTTCATCGATGGGAAAAATCCTCGGGGCTGGCTCAGTGGAGGAGGACTATGAGTAAGATGGCCAAAAAATCACAGCGATACACGGTAGCATTTTTAAAAAATCACTATACAGCGCCGACAGGAAGTGGTCAAGATGAGACATAATTATATAGTTAGTGACTGCCATTAGAAATTAAGAAACTCAACAGGGTGGCTGATATAATTTTATATCTCATGTTAAGCTCTGTGTACACCTGAAGAAATTCTAATACATTTCACTCCAGCTACGAGTTCAAAGTTATAATTGGATTAGTAATCATATCCACACCTCAAAAGCACTATTGCACCTGCCAGGTTGACAAACAACAGCAAAACAATATTGCATTTGTTTGCTCTTTTCTAAATTTAGAGATCTGAGATTAACCCAGGGACCATGGTTCACCTAGTGAATTATCCACACAGGGGACAATATTGCACTCAATTGGAGTGCACAGACACAATGTTTTGGAGAGGAGCCAAAGTTACCTTTACTCCCGAAGGACCGGTGTTCGGTAAAGCAAAACTTCAGTGAAAATGAAAGGTGTGTATGTGAGCGGGAGGGGGAGGAGGGATGTGGGGGGATGTATGTTGGGGAGGGCGTGAGTGTGGGAGGGGTGTGTGTGTGGGAGGGGGTTATGTATGGGCAGGTGTGTGTGTGTGTGTGGGGGGAAGTGGGCAGGTGGGTGTGGGAGGGTTGTGGGGAAGGGGGTCATGGGGTAGGCGGGTTGTGGGGGAGGGGGATGTTGGCGGCGGAAGAGGGTGTGGGTGGCGGGGTATGTGGGTGGCGGGGTGTGTGGGTGGCGGGGTGTGTGGGTGGCGGGGTGTGTGGGTGGCGGGGTGTGTGTGGGGTGTGTGAGGGGGTGTGGGTGTGTGTGAGGGGGGTGTGGGTGTGTGTGGGGGAGGGGGGGTTGTGTGGGTGGGGGGAGAGAGCTCAGAAGAGAGGGGGCATCTTGGGGAGGGGGATGGTTGGAACCAGCAAGGGGGACCTGTGGGGTAGTGGCTGGAATTGGCAGTGCGATGGGGACTCACAGCGGCCGCTGGTCGCTGGTCTTTCTCCTCCGCCGGGATCAGAGTCTCTGCTTTCCGTTTGGCAACATCGGCAATATCTCCGACGCTAAGCTGGGGTGGGTCTCCCACGATGGGCTGGGTCGTGTCTTCGACACTGAGCTGCAGCTTGGGGCGAGGCTGCTGCTTGGGGCGAGGCTGCTTCGGGACCCTCCGAAAGTCCGGTTGGAAACCTCCGCCGGCCACCCTCAGCTCCACTAAAGATGCGATGGCGCAGGAAGGGGCGGACCGACCCGGGGAATGACAGGGGAAGAGACTAATCCGTGCGGTGTGGAAGGTAGGGGAAGACATCGATCTGCGCACGCACGATGGTTAAGATTTTTAAACCTCGCTAACTTTTACGACATTCAACCGATCAGAACGAAAACTGGTGCAATTGCAGCATAGGAGAACAGCGAGTGAACTGGCGAAAAATCATAGCGCTATCGCAAAAAGAATGACCGCCAAATCGGAAGATAACAAGATTAGAGTTTTAGATATATATAGATTACAGTTTTTTTTGGTAATGCAATTAGAAATCCATTACCTTTATGATTTCATTCAAACAAAGTTGAAGAAAATCACTGATGCAGTCAAACTGTGAGCTCAAACTACACCATCAGGTAACAATCAGAGCATTTTGCAAAGGAAGGACAATTTGTAACACATGCTTTTATTTTCACTAAACACGTGCATGTTTGCAGATCAGTGACTGATCAATTATGCTACTGATTTAAGAACATTATGTGGAAAAGAGACATTTGATTATGAATTGAATATTAGTTAAGGGCCTGTCCCGCTTGGCGATTTTTTAGCGGACAGCCGGCGACTGTCAAGTTTGCGGCACTCGCTGAAAAAATGGGAATTGGAACGGCGAGTGTCAGAGTGGACGCACACAAACACATTGCAAAGGCGGGGGCCTAGGAAAGCGGTCTGAAATACACATGGTGCAAAGCCAAGGTGATACAGACACACTCCGCGATGATCAGGAAGGTTAAGACGACTCGCACAGTGTATGGTAAGTCCTTTAAAAGAGGGGGGGAGAGGGGGAGGGGAGAAGGGGGAGAAGGGAGGAGAAGAAGGGGGGAGAAGGAGTGGAGACACTTTTAAGGAGCCAGACAAATATTAATAAGCCAGAGATACACAGCTGTGAAGTTTGGCGGGCATTTAACATTATCGGTCGGTTCTCCTTGGTTCTGAAAACTCATGCTTACGTTTTTTTTCCCCTAATGAGCCAATGAAAATGCCCGGTCAGCAAAGGCGATTAACAAAAACTACCTACGACTACCTCGACTACCTATGAATACATGGAATCCCACTACAACTGCACCTATGACTACAAAAGTAACAATTTTTTCCATGGCGACCAATGTTTCAACATGTTGCAAAATTTGTAGCGACCATACTGAGGCCTTGACTAGTTTCCCAGAATGCGGGAACTCCTCACGACCATGAAGGAGACTCACCAGAGACCACCAGCGAACATGTGGCAATCATGTGACATGCGCAGAGGCTCCTGTGCTCACCTAAAAGTCACCTAAGTGGGACAGGCCCTTTAGGCTCATGAACACAATACAACACGAACCACAAACTCAGCAACTATCATCTATGATGGACTTTGTTTTGGTTGAACTCTGGATTTTGGTTTTGCACTATTATGGTCTGGTCACCTAGTAATTCTGATTTATTTATTGTAGTATTGATTATTGCATATTCATTTGTGTTAATGGGCCTATGAAGCTGCAACAAATAATTTGACTATTCCATTGACAATATACACGACAATTAAACACTCTTAACTCTTGACAGAATGGATAAAAGTTAGAAATTGTAACGAGGAACTACAAGAAAACGTGGGTCTTGAAAGCCATAATCGTGTGGAAGAACATGCTAACAAACATCTTTAGTTTACTGCTCATTGAACAAAGGCTACTATGTTTTTTTCAAATAAAGTCAAATGTCTGTTTTCATGTTTGTTGTTTTTTTAAGTCCTAATTTTATTTTCAAAGAAAGATTTTATGGAGACAAAACAGTTTTCCAATTTACTACAGTGCTGTTAGGGAGGCAGTTCCAGGATTTAGATGCATCAACAAAGAAGTATTAGCAATATATTTCCATCTGTTTGGAGAGAAACACAGAGGAGAATGTGCTCTCACGACACATCCAGAATTGTCTAGCACATTATCTGTAGGGTCTGATTCTGTGAGAATGACTATGTCAGATTGTTGCTTGACTGGAAATTCGGAGAGTGTTTTTCATTTACGTACTGACCCCTCTAATGTTTTGGAAGTTTTATTGTAAGGCTCCCTGCCATGTCGGAATTTGGTGCCTCGTTTGATGCTGAGTGTTCAGATGGACAGTAAAATATCTTCTTTATTGCTCTGTTAACACAGCTTAAACACAAACACAGATGAGAATTCCTGAAATACTCATAATTCCTTGAGCAGACATCCGTGCAATCACTGAGTGAGATTTATGGATTAGTTCCATTTCGTAGACTGTTTTATCATGTGACTCCATAATTAAAAAAATATGCGTTGGGTTTACAGGGACTCAAAGCCGCAGAGTCAAGAATGATGACCAACCTATGATAGTCGCAAGCAGAGAACTCAAAAGATGCTAAGTTTATTGTGAGCAACTTCTATTATTTCCTGTCACCAACTGGATTATTTTTCCAAAGAGGTCACTTGTATTTGACAAAGGATATCAGGGATAAGTTACATGAAACAATAGGCATGATTTTCCGTGCATATCCCCAGCTTGGTGCCTAGCCTGCCATTGAAAGGGAACTGGGCCATATTTTGCTGTAACTATGAATGAACTGTGCCAGACTATCATTGTCTTGAACTTGTCTGATACTTTCTATTGGGGTCTGCACATTCCATTTAGCTCTCCATTCAAGTTGCAATACCTTCTGCACATCATCTCAGATCGAAGAAAGAATGAACACTTTGCATCTTTTAAACAACTGGATTCATTTAATGGTACATTTATTGCCCTGAGAAGGTGGTGGGAGCTACGTCCTTGAATCTCTGCAGCCCATTGTAGACTGTCCTCTACAATGCTGGTGAGTAAGGCATTCTTGGATTTAGACCCAGCCACGATGAAAGACCAGCAATGTATTTTAAAGTGATAATGGTGGGTGACAGAAGAAATGTTAATGATCGGGATGACATCTAAACCAGGAAGCATGAAAATATTGAATTCAGTGTCAAATCAGGTACAAAGACTTAGAGCAGTGGGGGAGGGGAAAGGGATGGATGAAAGAAGAAAAAAAAGCAAAAGTCAGATTTTATTTGTTGACATTTTCAACAATAAGTAAAACCAGTAGAAATGAAACCGAGATTTTACGTTTGACAGAAGCAAGAATATACTGGGCTGTGAAATGGGAACTAGTTAATGAATTCTGGATCCACATGGTCGGATCATGTGCCCTCATAATTACTCCCTGATTGGAACATGAACAGCAACCTGTCCTAATAGGATCAACAATGCCCTGAAATCTTATCATGCAGTAATGCTTTACCTCAGCAGTAAATGATTGAAAGTAAGCATTTCCTTCAGGGAAATGTGTTAACGGCCATTGCAAGTCAGGCCAAGTTATTGTTAAATGCATGTAATGTCACTCATCATAATGTTTATTGTCAAGTCAGCTCAATAATAAACAATATGACGAGTATATCGTCATATCTACATGTGTGCACATTTGTAAGATGAGATGGAGGAACAATGAAAATCCTCCTTGCAACAATATTACAGGTATACAGGCAGTAACACATGGAAACATAACATAAATAAGTTACATTGAAATTCTACGCGACGGTGAAAGCTAAAGACTATAAAGAAAATACAAATGTGCAAAACACAGTTAGAAGATCCACAACAGCTCTCCAGGTCGTTTTGACATCACTACAGAGATCTGTCCAAGTGTTGGCCACGTGTGCATCTGATGTTACTTCTGCGCTTGGCACATATCAAATTATATAATTCCATGTCAATAGTTCCACAGTTGCTGTATCTGATCTGGGACAACCCCTCCCTTCCCCCACGCCAAAGTCAAGACAAATTATTTAATGCCCTTCTTCGAGGTTCGCACACACCATGCTTCTAACCTCATCCATATCACCACATAATCTCATCCCGCCTTCTACACCCAGATCACAGCCTCCAATACTGATCCTGACCCACTACTAAGTTTTGACTCTCCAACTGCGCAGACTCCTTCATTTCCCCTCTACTAGGCACCAAATGCCAGCCACTAGGAATCACCCACCCCAATCTCCAGTCACACTGCTAATGCTCGCTGACCAATACCCATCCATTTAAATCTCTTAGTGCCAGCACTATCCCTCTCCCAACTCCCTAGTCCCAGCAGAAAAACAGAAAATGCTGTAAATACGCAGTTGGTTAGACAGCATTTGCAGGAAGAGTTGGTGTTTTGGGTCATAGATGCTTTGCCAGAACTTGGAAAGAGAGAAAACAAATTTGTTTTCAGTAGCAGAGAAGGTGTGTGTATGTGTGTGCATGTGTGCGTGTGCGTGTGTGTGGAGGGGTGGGGTGGTGGTTAGGTAAAACAAAGGGAATATTGAGCTTTGCAAGACAGAAAGGTCAGAATGGAAGCAAAGTGGCAGGAAGCTCAGGCTCGCTCGTGTCAACTGCATTTATAATCAGCGACTGACTTGTTGATCAGTTATTTTCAATACAGCTAGATCCCAAAAGAGCATCAATGAGGTGGTGTTGTTTGGGAGGGAAAATGTTAGCCAGGAAAAATAAGGAATTTACCAGCCTGAATAATTTGTCCTATAAAGTTTAACTAATTGTACTCTAATGTTGCTGTCTGTAATTTTAAGGCTCAGGCATATAACATATGTTTATGGGGGTAGACCTTTACTGTCAGTCACTTCTGGTTAACCAACAATGTCCAGTTTAAATTCCAGTTGGAATATTTTGGAGGACCAAGTAACCAACCAAGAACAATATAGTGGCATCTATGCTTTATACTCTACTTTCATATTCAATTCCTTTGAATTCCGTGGCTGCGTACTTTAGTGCATCTCAATGTGTTGCTGTTCCTATGGACCTGGGAACCGGAAAGTGGGATAAGTTTCAATGGTTGCTTTTCAGCTAGCATGGACATGGACTGAATCACCTCCCATGTAATATACTATAATTCCTTCTGCAGACGTAGCGTATGTAACAAGGTCCAATTTAGCTGCAAGGTTTTCTGAAATTAATAAGATATTTAATTGTATCAGTCATACAAAAACAAAACGATGCACCTTCACGGCTCCAATGTATTTGTGTTAAAGTATCAATTTCAATTTCTAACTGCTAGCAATTGCTCTTAAGGGGTTATTAGCCAAGGTTGATCCAAATAAAAAAACAACTAATTCTATAAGTATTGTTTGGAATCCAGGTAGACAAATTTGATGAGAATCAATCAGGTATAACAGTGCGTTTCATAGAAATCTAAACAAGTTTTAAATGTCAAAGTCATTTGAACAAAGAGTAGTTCATTTTAACTTGCCATTATTGTTTGGCGTTCCAACTTCTCTTTTTGGAAAGACATTGTCCTATGAATCTGGCAAAGAGTGAGTCAAGCAGTCTTCAAATGGTTCATTTTTAATGGTATCACCATCAAAGGAATTGGAACAGTAATTCTGTGAGTGATCTTACTTCAAAAATCAGTAGCAGGGAGCAAAACTTGGGCACAACCACAACCATGGAATAGAAGAACAAAATTATTGCTTGTTTTGTTGCCTTTGCTGTATGTTTTATGATTGAGGGCACCATTTGCAAAATCCTAATGCTTGAAATTTGAAACTGAAATTTAAAAAAGTCCAAGAAAACTCAAACCACATTGGCATAGTGAACAGATAAATTGTAGTTTTGAGGAGAGGGTCAGATATACAAATCCACTGCTTTGGCTTGACCACTAGTTATTTACCTGCTAAACAAATAAATGGCACATGATGGAATATTGAAGCTAAAATATTTTGACCTGGATATTGGGTGAATTTCACAGCTCTTTTTCAAATATGGTGTCCAGTACATCATCAGTAAAGCCAGGATGTTTAGGCACTAAAAAACTCTGAAATAGGCAGGCAGAAAGGCAGAATAAAAGTACAAAAAAGGCACAAAAAAGGCATTTATTGACAAAAACAGGCGTAAAAAGGCATTTATTTCCACCCTCAAAATATGGTAACAAATTATAATATGAAGGTATACATGAAATGACCAAAATTGCCTGGTTGCACATAATTACTAGCATTTGTTTTTCAACTTATCTGGTGTTAAACTGTCGTCTGACAGACAGAATATGCTTCAGTTGTGAAAAACTTCTTTCTACCTCAGCTGAGGTCACTGGTGCATACCCAAAACAAGCTACATACTCTATATTCATGTCGATATCTTGTGCATTACAACTACCTTTGAGAACTTTAGCTATGTTTTCTATTTCTTCAAGATCTTTGTTAGCTAAAAAACTATCTCACATTTTCCTTGTATGTCTTTACCTATATTGCCAGGACCTTTACGAATA
Organism: Raja brachyura; assembly: GCA_963514005.1. The sequence goes on along the minus strand of OY740784.1, from coordinate 92,218,367 downwards.
TCATCAGTTACTTTGTTGAAAACCTGCAAGTTATTAACTAATGTTTCGCCTCGTTTCTCAAGGGAAGTGATAGCTTGTGGGAAGTTTGCAAAATTGGAAGCAATAAACACAAGATCGTAGTGGAGGGATGTTTTCTGCATGATTACACTGACAATCCTGATTGCAGCAGATTCTTCTTCTTCAAAACAGTTGACGATTTCTTTTATCTTTTCAAAGTTTGCAGCATAGTAGAGTACAGCAGAGAGCCATGTACCCCACCTAGTCAAAACGGGCTGAGGTAGCGGAACCTCGGGTGCCATTTCCTTGAACAACTACGCACATGACGGTGCTTTGAGGAAGATTTTCTTGACATTGGAAACTAGGCGATCGCCATTTGGAAACAAGCTACGGATGTGCTTGGCAATTCTATGAAGTCCTTGAGCTAAGCATGTCAAATGCAACATATTGAGCAGTAAAACTTTAAGTCACAAACAGAAGAACATTCTCGTGTTTTATACCTTCTGTCCAAAGTACAGCAAGTGAAGATATAAACAACTGAGCAATAGTTGAGCTGTTTGACTTCTCCAATACCTCCAATGTCAACAAATATTCCTTTGATGGTTGACCTGCCTCCATTGTACCGATGACCACATTGGAAACATATCTCCCCACAGCACCGGTTGTCTCGTCTATTGAGATCCATATTTTGACACGTGCAACTTCATCTCTAATGTTCTGCACAACAATGGTGAAGTTGCTGTCAACATAATTTTTCCATAATGATGACTCGCTTGGTATATGTTCCTCTGTGTATTTCTCTAAAAAAGCCTCTGAGAGATTTGTTTTCCAATTCCCCCAGTGGAATTCTAGCATCAATGAATGCCTTGCACAGATCACTCGAAAACTCAGATTTGAGACTTGTGCCAGTAGTAAATGTAGTGAGGAGACAAGCTTGGGTATTTCGCTTGGGTAATCTACATCTCAGCGGTATCAACATTGACTTCTCTCATTTTTTATAACCCTTGTCTTCTCCCTCCTCCCCCTCCCCTTCCCAGCTCTCCTAGTCCCACTGTCCCCGCCTCTTCATTTGTTTCCCGCCCCCATCCCCCAACATCAGTCTGAAGAAGGGTCTCACCAGCTGAGTTTCTCCAGCATTTTTTGTCTACCTTTGATTTTTCCACCATCTACAGTTCTTGCTTAAATTGATCTTGGAGAAGACTGAACTAGCGGGAAGCGACACTAACGAATGAATGGCCGACGGTGGCGTGCCCGGTTTTGCCCCGGTGGTGGAAGTTTTCTTGTATGTTATACTAAGTTAACACGTTCATAATAACATTAATATTAACGTGTTAACATAGAAAAAGTCATTGTAATCACGGTACAACTAGAGAAAATGCAAACGACCTATTAGCAAAACGGCAAGAAAAGGCTGAATGAGGCACTCGATCGTGAAAAAGGCATTATCCTGGTGAAATCATCAAAAAAAGGCGAAATGGCAAAATCCTGGCTCTAATCATCAGAGACTGTTTTACAGACTGGATTACAGTTTAGGGTTTCACAAGAAAGATGTGACCTACATTGTACATTGTCACAACCAAATTCCCAACAGTCATTCCTGTCATTTGAAACTTTGCAGTAGGATTATGATTTTAAAATGTTACACTAATGTTCACAATGCTGCCACCAGACACAAACACAATTTCACAGACACTCCCAATGAGCTCTCATTTAAGTAGATTTTTTCCCTACCTGGATTTATATCTATTTATTTCTTCTTCCTGCGCTGGAGCTGGGGTTTCGCTTCACTCTAAGAGACAGAAACAATAACATTCTGAGTCTGGCAAGTTTACACATGAAACATCACCTCCGACTTCGCAACACATCTGAGATTTGGCTGAGCTTGTTGCACGCGTTTCTAGCTTTAACAGTTGGAAAACAGGGCACCACGTGGAGCCAACGTTTTGCGATGCTCTTCCTGCCAATATCGCTTTTCATTAGAAAGGTAAATTCAAACAGTGGACCCAATTGTGTACAAGAATATTTACTCCTAAGTCTTTAAGGTGCTGTGCTTACATTAATAAGCTTCTTTGACAATTATATGAGTAGTATCCTGCAGCTGTACAAGTATGCAAGTACATTATTTCAATTCACATGGTGCACACTTGACATTTCCAGCAAAGCAGCAATGGAAGGATTTACCAAACCATTCAGTAACTTCTCTACGACAACAACTCAACAAGCATCCCTACGATAACAACGCATTCTGTTTGTGCAGCCAATGTTGAAAAACTTCTGAGCAGCTTCATGGGTGAGGTAATATTCAAAAGAATGACCATCATACTAGGAGGTACCCAAAAGATCAGGCACAAGAGGCACATTTTAGAGAGATGGAGAGGGTTAGTGGGGGGGAAATTCCACTGAGCATCTTGATTACTTTTGTTACAGTCGCTGACAACAGAGCATTTGCATTGGGGGATGATCAAGAGATGAGTGCAATGCCAGGAGACAGTTCCCATTCACACACCTACTATTATAGCCAAATCATAGTAGGATGACACGAAGCTGGGAGGCAGTGTGAGCTGCGAGGAAGATGCTATGAGGCTGTCAGGTTACTTTGATAAGTTGGGTGAGTGGGCAGATGCAGTATAATGTGGATTAATGTGAGGTTATCCACTTTGGTGGCAAGAACAGGAAGCAGATTATTATCGGAATGGTGTCAGAAGGGGTGCAACGAGACCTGGGTGTCCTTGTTTCATCCAGGTGCTCTTGTTTCATCCCACACCCCAAAGTCATGCAGGTTTATAGGATAATTGGCCATTGTCCATTGACCCAGTGCATAGATGAGTGGTATCATCTTGAACTGTTGAACTGAATGTGAAAAGAATGAAAAATGAGATTAACGTAGGATTAGTGTAATTGAGTGGTTGATAATTGGAATGAATTTAGTTGGGGTGAAGGGCCAGTTTCCATGCTGTAACTCTCTATGACTCCATATTGGATCTTCTGATGATGCAACAAGACCAGCGGTGGAACAGTACCTTGCGATGATAGAAAGGTGCAGACTGGAGACTACTAAAAGCTGGATATGGGGCCAAATGTGGGCTGTAAAGATTTCAGTCCCACAAAGTTTGGATGAGTTGCTCTCCAGTCGATGTATGAAGCAAGGTACAGAGAGAAATATTAAAAATATAAATCACTAAATCCAACCTGCACTAGTTTCAGGAAGTTAACCACTGAAGGAGCAAAATCAACATGCTAAAGTGGGTCAGGCCATCTCTGTGGAGGGACTAGATAGACAACGTTTTGCATCAAAGCCCTTCCTCAGGTTGATAAGAGTGGGAGGAAGAAAACTGGTAAAGAGAGGTGGGGGCGGTCTAGCAAATGATAGACACATAGAAGTGAAGGGGGTGATTGGCAGATGGTGGAAATAATGACAAAGGCTTGAGGTGAATTGGAGACAAAATGTTATCAGCTAAGAAAGAAGAAGATTGAAACTTAAAGCCGGAGGGAGGGGTAAGGATGGAAGCAGTGAGGGGAATGGGGAAAGAGAAGGATAAAAAGAAAATGGGGGACTCTGAATTGGAAAGGGTGGGTGATGAGTAGAACGAGGAAGGGAAAGGAGCAAGGTAAGGATGTTGGTGGGTGAAGGAGTGAGGGGAAAAGAAGGGGATAGTTGTGCGTTTTACTTCAAATTTCGAACATGTGTTGTTCGTTGCGTTGTATAGTAAGCTATCCAAGCAGAATATGAGGTGGTGTTCCTCCAGTTTGTGTTTAGCCTCACTCTGGCAGTGGAGATTGAAAAGGCCAGTATGGACGTGGGAAGGGAGTAAAAATGGGTGGCAACCTGGAGCTCCAGCAGACCTACATGAATGAAGAGTGTGTTCAGCAAAACTAGTCTACACTTGGTCTTGCCAATGCAGAGGGGGCTACATCAGATGCACTGAATGCGTTAGACAAAATTGGAAGGGACACAAGTGAATCTCTCCAGGAAGGGCTGCTAGAGTCCTTGGCTGAAAGTGAGCGAGGTGTAGGAACGAGTGCTATATCTCTAGCATATGCAGGGGGTGGCGGTGTTGGATGGGGAGATATTAATGAACAAAGAGTGGTCCCCATGGAAAAGAGGAAGGGATGGAACCAGGAAGATATAACTGGTGGTGGGATCATGATGAATGTGGCACCAATGTCGGAGAACAATTCCAGCATCGGCAGTCTCTTATGACCTCGCTGAGGATGTTATTGAACCTTGAAAGTTGATGGACAGAAATATTGCAGCTGTACTACAGTACGCTGATAGAATAATGTCCACAAAATGGAGAATATGCTGTCGGAGCATCTGTTACCTTGAGTGAAAGAGCACTTCTAAGTGCAGGAGAGCCACAGGCCTCAGATTCTGTGAGTGCAATATCAGCCTACATCTGAAAGATCTGGAGATTCTCTGACACAATGGGTTCATAGTATCAATGTTCTAGTTTCCCACAAGCAGGGATGCTCATATGGGTAACAAGAAGAATGGAGCAGAGAGATACGGAGTCAGGAAGCTCACCCTGCTTCTCTACTAGTTAACCAGATGTGTCATTGCCTTGCAAGCCATCTTGCAGAAGTTCTAAGGAGGGCAGTTCCCCAGTTACAAGAAAGAGGAGAACCTTTCTTATAACTTTAAGGTTTATTAATTAAATAATAAAAATAACTGGCAGGTTGGATGGGGAAACCATATCTCGGTCTCTGGTCGGGTAACTGCGAGGGCGGGAAAATTCAGACAGTAACAATGAAAAACAAATCCAGAAACTATTACTTCATACAAAATAGTTCTGAGAATGCAGAATCCACTACAATAACAGGACAACGATGCAGAATTAATTGAAGTACTTAAAAACGATACAGACTTTGTTAAGTAGTAGGAGTATTAAGAGAATGATGAGCGTGGATGGGAATTTGGAATTAAACAGATAGAGTTGCCCTCCATGACAAAATGGCAGTAGGCTTGATGCGCCAACAGATCATGCCTTCTTGCTGAGCTTTAGTTTAGTTTACAACGCGGAAACAGGCTCTTCGACCCACCGGGTCTGCACCGACCAGCGATCCGCGCATATTAACACTATCCTACACACACTAGGGACAATTTATATATCTATCAGGCCAATTTAGCTATGTTAGGCGCTTCCCCCCCCGGTGAATGCTACGTACTTACCTTTTCTGTTTCTATCCTGAGTGCAGGCCCCGTGGCTGGGAGTCAGGAATCAAGGGGTTAAGGGCTCCTGTACCCGATTGGCCAAGCTGCGTCAGGTGACGGGAGACTCATCAGAAGCTTAAATACCAGGAGTTCCCAGAATTCTCTCTCTTCTTCGTTGACCCTGACTAGCGAACAGGCTGCTGGTGTGAGCTGCAGGAGGCATGGCCACATGGCATAGAACGTTGTGTATTGTTACCTATATTTCTCATTTAATGTTGTATTGGGACGGATAAGAGCTGACCTGAGGGTTTTTGTGTATTTTGTTTCGGGGTTATCTCCATTTAGGCAGGTTAGAGACTCTGGTTCGACGGTCCATTGCGAGGCTGGCTGGAGCACTGTTATATTTGTTTATTAGTCGATTCTTGTCCCTGACTGTGTTGTTTAAATCAGGTTCGGGATTTTGTCTTCTCTTAACTAAATTAAAGACTATTTTCTTAAACATGAACCTGTTTTTTTGATTATGTTGCGCGGCTCTGAGGTACCTGCCTTCGGGAGTCGTAACAACCTACAAACCTGTACGTCTTTGGAGTGTGGGAGGAAACCAAAGATCTTGGAGAAAACCCACACAGGTCACGGGGAGAACGTACAAACTCCGTACAGACACCACCTGTAATTGGGATCGAACCCGGGTCTCCAGCGCTGTATTCACTATAAGGCAGCAACTCAAGACTAATGCAATGCAGATGCTGCTGTTTTCTTAAAAGCCAAATAATGGGTTGTGTGCCAATGGGTTTATTGGAAAGAATTATCCTCCATATTCCATGTCATCTGTTATTTCTCTGCTGCTGTGAGGCGGCTGCTACTAATACCAGAGAATGAACTCAAATCGACAACAACTACTTATCCCCAGTTATTAGAAGTCTCTGTGCAGGCATGTGCATACTCTTAACCTTTCAGAGCACCATGCACAATCTCATGTCAGGGAGGACAGTGGCAAGGGATAGGACGTATTTACTACTTACTCCTTTAAGAAGGAACTGCACTTGCTGGAAAATCGAAGGTTATCAAAAATGCTGTAGAAACTCAGCGGGTGAGGCAGCATCTATGGAGCGCAGAAAATAGGCAATGTTTCGGGCCAAAACCCTTCTTCAGTCTGAAGAAGGGTTTCGGCCCAAAACGTTGTCTATTTCCTTCGCTTCATAGATGCTGCTGCACCCGCTGAGTTTCTCCAGCATTTTTGTCTACCTTTAATACTTACTCACTCGATTCATTCAAGCACATTTCATAAAAGTTGAATATATTGTGAATATCAATGGCAATTTACAAAAAGTAGACATGAGTACTCATAAGAGATGTTTTATCTGATATGTTAACTTGTCTGGTCCTTAATTGCTGCTTACTCAATACGCACACAAAATGTGTGCTTAATTTACTTGCAACAGGACCCGGTTTGTAACAGTCACATCTACTCACAATAAATCATTCAACTTTAAGATGCCAAGCTGAGATCAGTATCATTTTAACAAGGCAAATACAGCAAAGGTCATTTACACAGTGTTCAAATTCAAGAAATCAGATTTCTTCCAAACTTATTACTCCAGAATGTCTATATTCAAAATATTTTAAGCATGATGTCAGACTTAAGTCTTCTTTCAAAATAAAAGGCTGCAGATGATCTTCTCCCTCCAGTGTTAGTCTTCAAGGTAATTGGTATTGCATTAATGGGAACCATGAATGGTGGTCCTTCATGCATTTATCTAATGTTCCAATCTTGCTGTAGTTTTGACAAAGTAAGGAGGGTTCTGTGTGCCTTAAGAGCAGGAGGGTCCATGCATATAGCAGTGCCAATTTGAAGGTCTTTGGGCTCCTGCCCTTTGGGGAGCCTGCACTGCAGGAAGATTCCAGTCCCCATTCTATCTGTTCCTATGGGCCGAAGGCTCCTCTCCTTAATAACGGAGATTAATGATGTTGCTAATGCAGCAGGGAGCAGTAAACTGTGAGATTTGAGATGGTTTAGTCTCAGCAGCCAGGAATAATCCTGAGGTGTAGAAGCTAAGAGAGACTAACCTTGACTTAGACTGTGAGAGTTGTCCAGGCCATGAGGCTGTATCTGAAGTTGCATGTCACAGTGAGGAATGTACTGATGAAGCATTGCTTGGTTGAACTACGTTTCATCGTGAAGTCTAATTGATAATATGCCTCCATGTAAATTCTGGGTGGACAAGATTGTCAGTGAGGAACCCATCACATACAATCTCCCACTTGGTCCCTATTGTGCCTTGATGCCCACATTCCATTTGCATGTCAACTAATAATTCTTTGAATACAGAAAACGGTTGAAGATAAAAACAAGGCTTAATTTTACATGTGAATAGTTTATAGAATAACTAGTAACTACAGAAGGTTTTGAAGAAGCCATGCAAATAATACCAGTTGTATCTTGGTCCTCTAAATCGCAATATCAGGGAAACAGGGCTGGAAACAAAAACTATCCTGTAAGTAAATTTGAACTATTATTGTTCATAATGATGAGGGAGAAGTTCACCATGGAAGCCTGAAAGTGTACAACACATTATTGCTGGTATCAATGGGCTGGGGTGGATTTCATGCCAGACCCAAGTTTTAGTTCTATCTGCCAGAAAACCAATGGTCAAACTTTGCACTGGGCATGAAGAGGCACTATTGCTCTCCACTCTGGATTGGATCTGCAGCACAGTGCTCTGCCAATGAATAACCAGGTTGCAATTTCCAAAACTCTGGAAAGAGTCCTGCACCAACTTGTTAGTCCATAAAATAAAAAAATTGAATTCATTCTGTCAAATATCAAATTATGGTCACATTTTCAATGAACGGAATTGTGAAAGAGTCCCAAAATCAGTGTTGATAATCCTGGAATTCCACAAAATAAGAGTATGTTTTGCCTGATGCTGTGACCATAAATCTTTGGTTGGTCTTGCAAGAGAGTGGGAAAGTGGATCATACCTCTAATTGTCTTTCTCTTAAAGTGGATCATACCTCTAATTGTCTTTCCTTAAGCATGGAAAGTATTGGTATTTTTTCAATGCTATGAAAATGCTATTGGACACAAGAATTAATACAAGCTGTTTGGGTGGCACTGTATGATGGTGAAACATCATAAAAGTGCTTGGCATAATCAATTACTTTGACATGTAATGATTGATAGCATTCCCCATCGTCATTTGCCTTACAACTACCCAATCTGGCACTAATGTCACTAAATATCCACAGTGCAGGGTTAGTATTCCGGCTCCTAAGGTCTTCAGTACTTAACCCTACTAAACCACCACTATGTGGATGTCTTTAGTATTTCTGATGCACACATTCGGTTTCTATGTCATTCAGCAAGGCCAGTGTTAGGTGTAGATAAATCCCAATTGCAAGTAAGTTTTGAATATAGAGTATGATTGAGGGTGAAAGCAAGTTCATGTCACTCTCAGCTTCCTGGTTGCTCCCATTGTTCTAAGCCACATCCCACAGATTGCTGCTCAGTGTTACATCAGGGACATCCATGAGGCAAAACGTCACCTATTTTTCCTTTGGGTCAACACGGGGCCACCCTGAACAGATATCGTCCTGCATTACAAACTTCCCCAATGCGCAGATATTCAGAAAACTACGCACACAAGAATTCCTGTCTGACGCAGCACTCCTGGGTAACCTCTATTGGCTTCAGCAGCCTCCGTGCTCTCTGAGTGCAGAGGGGCTCCCTCCACTGGATACCTTTTAATAAAGGCTCCAGATTTCTGTCAGTGAACTTGGATGTTAACATTTGCCTGGATCTGTTCTCACCGCTCTTTGCTCATCCGTTCAGCAGATTAATTTGAAATCAATTTTAAAACACTGCCAATAAAAAGAGGAATTACATTAGTTCCAGAAATGACTATAAAACTACTGAATTTGTTATAAAAGTCATAACTGCTTTTACTATTTTCTTTCATGAAGAAAGGCTGGCAGCCTTACTCGGTTCAGACTTTACGTGACCACAGTCCCACAGCTACACGATAATTCGTGCAGAGGTCGCTCAGCAAGGCATTTATCAAAACCACAATGAATATGTCTCCGTTCATAATTGGGGTCTTATCCCCTTGGACTAACAAGTGAGGAACTTCTAATGCCGATGTTGGTCTTGAGATGATGGTGCAATGGTTAAATTAATGGGCCATATTCTGGATCATTATTTTAGGGGCAAGTCAAACCATATATATATATATAGTGAGATATATATATATAGAGATATAGTGATATAGAGAGATATATAGATATTGAGATATAGTGATAAATATAGAAATATAGAGATGAGATATAGAGATGTAAAGAGGTATATAGCATATAGAGATATAAAGAGATGTATAGAAGGTAGACAAAAAAGCTAGAGAAACTCAGCGGGTGAGGCAGCTTTTTTGTCTACCTTTGATTTTCCCAGCAATCTGCAGTTCTTCCTTAAACAACAGATATATAGAGATGTTTTGAGATGTAACTCCACAGTCAAAAAGGCCCAACAGAGGATGGACTTCCTGCGGCAGCTGAGAAAACACAATCTGCCACAGGCAATGATGGTCCAGTTTTATACTGCCATCAGACAGAGTCTGTCCTCACCTTCTCCATCATGGCCTGGTTTGGCTCAGCCACCAAGCATGACATCCGGAGGCTGCAGTGCATTGTTCGATCAGCTGAGAAGGTTGTTGGCTGCAACCTTGCCCCCATTGATGAACTGTACACTGCAATGGCCAGGAAGTGAGTGGGTAGGATCATCTCTGACCCCTCTAACCCTGGCCACAAACTCTTTGAAGTACAGTGCTTCCCTCTGGGAGGCATCCCCGGACTATCAAAGCCACTATAGCCTTTTTTCCATGAGCAGTAGCTCTACTCAACATCCAAAAGTCTGTAGCCTCTTTTTGCTCTGGTATTTTATTTTATTCTTCACATGTTTAAATTATGTTTTATTTTTAATTGTCTACTATATATCGTATTGTATTCCTTGCGAGGAAAGCACCAAGGCAAATTCCCTGTATGTATACATACTTGGCTAATAAAATTTATTCAATTCAAAGGGTGCTTACACCATAAAATAACATATTTGAATTTTTAGAATGTATTTAAGTTGCACTTGCAATGAAAATTGTGAGATTCCTTGATTTTGACTTGGAAATGAAGTTGAATTACCATGTTTATGAGAACTAAACCTTACAGCTGTTCACAAGAGGTTAACATTGGCAAAGTGGTGCATCTTTTTCCCTACTTAAAATATATTGACATGTTGTGAACTTGGTTTTAGTTTATGTTGAAAATTCTAGGCCTTTGTCTGAAAGGATCTTTAAAATGCAATTAGTTCAATGGAATTGAACGTGCAAAAGCACACATAATCAGGAGCCAAAATTATTTTATGTATACACGCAGACAGCCGAATTTCTTCATGTTAACTCTTGGGTTTAACAAATGATAGAACTTTACTTGAATGCAGCAAGCATCTACTTTTAAGGAGGCAAATCCAAGTATTATTTTCAGTATTTGCAATTTTGTCAGGTCCCTCAACCGGGAGATATTGTTCATAACAACATCTAGAACTTTCCCAAATACTACATAAAAATACATTGATGTTAGCTCGAATCTGCAGTCTTAAAGATCTCAGTCAATTAATTGCAAATATTTAGACTTTAGAGATGCAGCACGGAAACAGGCCTGTGCCAATCGCCCCATACACTAGTTCTATCCTACACACTAGGGACAATTTACAATTTTACCAAAGCCAATTTATTTACCGACCTATATGTCTTTGGAGTGTGGGAGAAAACCGCTGCCCCCGGAGAAACCCCATGCGGTCACAGGGAGAACGTAGAAACTCCGATCATAGAGCACCCATAGTCAGGATCAAACCCAGGCCTCTGGCACTGTAAAGGGCCTGTCCTACCAGCATCCGACTCCATGCGATGAGCGCGATCAAACTAGAAGCGGGGGCCGCGCGGAGGTCGGATGATCCCTGTTTACAGGGCCGTTCCCACCAGCATGCGCCTGCATGCGGCAAGCCCGACCAAACCGGCAGCGAGGGCCGCGCGGAGGTCGGGTGAGTTGCGCAACATGGCGCAAAGTGAGGCGAACTTGGGGCGAAGTCTTAAAGGTAAGTTCGCCAGGACAGAGAGGGGCACACAGAGAGGGGCACAGAGGCACACACACAGAGGGCCACGGAGCCACACACATAGAGGGTCACGGAGGCACCTACAGAGAGGGTCACGGAGGTACGACGTCGAGACGGTGTGTAATGCGTCGAGGTGAACTGCGAGCCGACAAGGCGTTGCCGCGCGGAATTTTTGAACATAGTCAGTTTTTCGGAGCCCAGCGCAATGTCGGAACGAACTCCGCACAATTCCGCACAGCTCCGGCGATCGAAGTGGGACCGGCCCCACGACGCCGGACGGCTCAAGCGACCACGTTAGGTCGCGCTCATCGCATAGAGTTGCATGCTGGTGTGACAGGCCCTTTAGGCAGCAACTCTGCCGCTGCGCCACTGTGTGGCCCTATGTATGTAGGTGTGAGAGCCTAAAAAATGCATTTGGACAGGTAATTAGCCAGGAACGACATAGAGGGATCAAGGACTAATGCAGGTGAATGGGATTAGCATAAATAAGTATCAGAGCAACACAGCAACAGCATCAAATCAATTTTGGTGTTATTGGAAGAGCTAAAAATATTTTCATATGAAACTACAGCACACGTACAAGTCTTCAGGGAATTCAGACACTAAGAAACCTCACTCCAAATATAATGAAGCTTTCAAAATTATATTTCTTCATAAGGGACTTGAAGAAAGTCTCAACCTCAAAGCAATGTTATTAGCCTTCTGCTTGAGGAAAATACATTATTTAAAAATAAATGTCATTTTCAATTCAGAAACTACAAAAAGGCGAATGAAAATGTAATCACCTTTGCAGAACAGAATTTGGCTTTTTCTAAAGTATGTGCTATGACGAGAAGGATTAACTACAGACCAGGATAGAGTAACATAAACACAAGACGAGAGATCTGTCTTGTCTTGATTCTTATGATAGTCCCTAGTTCTACAGTGCATTGTGAGAGTTACTGTCTGGATGAATGATTTTACATGGGTTCCTGTGAAGCTATCTGGGTCTTCTCCAGATCGAACACACATATTATCTCAACAATCTATGAATCATAGCTTTATAAACAGACTGAGTCAAATTATTCCTCTCCAATGTCCTTAATTAGATGTGAGGAAACTGCAGCATAGAATTTCTTAGGTGTTGCTGCAGTTCCATTACTCCATATTCCCATTTTAAGTTGCCTGTCACCATACAATGGAGGCATAAGAGACTGCAGAAGGTGGAATGTTCAGCAAAAAGCAAAGTCCTGGAGGAACTCAGCAGGCCAGGCAGCATCTGTGGAGTGAATGGACAGCAACAGGAATCACAGAAGGAGAGCAGTGAGGAAGGGACTCTCAGAAATTCTCATAAGGCCATGTGATACGAATAGAATTAGGGCATTCAGCCCATCGTATATTCCGCAATTAAATCATGGCTGATCTATCACTCCCTCCTAACCTCATTCTCCTGCCTTCTCCCCATAACCTCTGACACCTGTAATAATCGAGAATCTATCTACTGTAGCTCTGCCTTAAAAATGTCCACCGACTTGGCCTCCACAGCCTTCTGTGGCAAAGAATTCCACCGAACTTTCTGTGGGTGAACTTCAAAGTGGACGTGCCTTGAGGAGATCTTGCAATGGAGCAATAATATTAAGACTCAAGAGACTGCAGATACTGGAATCGCTAGCAAAAAATAGGACCATTCACTTATGCAGACTTTTCTGGATAAGTGTAATCTTCCATTCCTCAGTGAGGAGTTGGGTGCAGAGATAACAGTAAAGGACATTTCAGAGACCATTTTACTTCGGAGTCACGTGAGTGACTACGTGAAGACCCCGCCAGCACGCATGCGCGACATATCGTCGTTCGCATGCGGAAGCGACAGTTGGGAGGAGCGGGGCTCCTCCAGCGTAAGTTTAAAAAACTTACGAAAGGTAAGTCTCACCGGAGTGGTGAGCGTGGCGACTTTACATACACTTGTTTTTTCAGGAATGGAGTCGCGGAAATCGAAAAGAGCAGCGGCAAGAGCTGCTGCCATGGAGAGCAGCCAGCAGCGTGCCGCTTCTCCTGAGCTGCAGGTGTTACCTGCAGCTCCCGACTTTTCGCCTATGAGGGCCGCAGGTTCGCCGCGGTCGGGCGGTAAATCCACCCGAAAGTCGGACGGGGCTGCCGACTCAGCTGGGTCCAGTCCCGAGGACACCCCGCTCGCTGATAGCGACGGGGGTCGTCTTGCCCGCATGGAGCGGATGGTGGAGCAATTGCTCCAGAGTGACCTGCTTTTGCAGGGGCAGGGTCACGGTGGGCCTCTTCGCAGGCCCACGGCAGGATCCTATCATGGACTGCCTAATGTCTCGCCCTCTTCGCAGGGGAGCATTGGGGGTCAGAACTGGGCTGACCCTGAAGAGGGGGAGTTGGCTGAACAACCAACAGTGTCAGGGGTGCAAGAAGAAGAGTTACTGGATATGGTAAACAAGCATGCAGTTCCTTCTCAAAAAGGCCTACCTATCCACCCAAAGCTGGCAGCTAGTATCTATTATATGACTACAAACCAGCTTCAGGAGCAAGCCATCAATGCAACAGCTGATAAGTATCTTGATCCTGAAAATTGTAACTCACTGACTGTTCCTGCGGTGAATAACCCTATATGGGGGAACATGAGCCCTACGATTAGAGGGCAAGAAGTCAAACTTCAGAAGATCCTGAAACTTTTGACCGCCGGGATTACGGCAGTGGCCAGAACTGCGGTGGGAATAGAGTTACCGGAAGAACTACAGGATGCTCTGGCCTTGCTGTGTAACACACAGTACGAGATAAATAACTACAGGAAGAGCATTATCAAACCGGCACTTAACCCCAAGTTTGCGGGGTTATGCAGACCAGGTAACACTCAACCACCAAATCTGCTGTTCGGGGATAACCTCCCCAAACAGGTGAAAGACCTGGATGAGGAGGCCAAGGCCATAGGCCTGATTAAGGTACCCAGTACCTCCAAACCTCACTACCAACAGCGGCAGCACCCCTACACACCCACCGGACAGCGATATCACAACAGATCGTCCGGTGGTGAAAGCTCGAAGGCCGGCCCACCTGCACAACGGTCTTTTTTAGGCCATGGCCCAGCCCGGCCTTCTTGGAAAATGCGCCACCCCTACAACGCAGCAACTCAACAGAAGAAACAAGGGCAAACACCGCAACACCGGCAATAACCTTGGAGGTAGGTGGGTCTGGCTCCCACAGGAACATTGCTTGTCTAAATTCATCTTATGTGGGAGGCCGGTTGCACTTGTTTGATGAAGTATGGCGCACTTTTACCTCTGATCCTTACATACTCGGAAGTATTCAGGGCTATAAAATTGAATTCATTTACGAACTCCCTACCCGGTCCAGCATTCGCCTAGCCAAAAGTTTATACTTTCACAAAAAGAAAGAACGGCGGGCCATGCTGAACTATTAAGACTAATTAGTAAAGGGGTAATTGAGAGAACCACCAGAGAATCTCAGGAGTTCGTATCTAATATATTTACCAAAAATAAAAAAGATGACGGGTGCCGCATAATCATAGATCTGACCGAACTGAATACTTCTGTTCAGTATGTTCATTTCAAAATGGACACTTTTGACACAGCTAGACAGCTAATAGCTAATGGGTACTACATGGCATGCATTGACCTCAAAGATGCATACTATTCAGTGCCAATACACAAGGATCATAGGAAATACCTTAAATTTATCTGGATGGGACAATTATGGCAATATAAAGCCTTACCCAATGGGTTATCATCAGCACCCAGGCTGTTCACCAAATTATTGAAACCAGCTTTGGCCTATTTAAGGAAACAAAACCATACTGTTATGGCCTACCTTGATGATATCCTCATTGTCGGGGAGAATTTGGAAATGGCTACATTGGCAGTTCTAGCCACAAAACATCTCTTTCAAAGCTGGGGTTCATCATACATCCAGATAAATCAAAGTTAGAACCCTCTACTACCATGGATTACTTGGGGTTCACCATTGACTCGGTGCAAATGTCTATCACCTTACCACCGAACAAGGTGGTGGACTTGATAGAAGCTTGCAGGAGCCTTACTGGCATCAGGGATCCATCCATACGGCAGGTGGCCAGGGTAATTGGGAAGATAGTGGCTGCTTTTCCCGCAGCGCAATTCGGACCACTACATTATCAAAACCTACAAAGAGCTAAAATTATAGCTCTCAAAAGTCATGCAGGCCATTTCGACAGGCCTATGAAGTTATCAGAAAAGGCAAGAATTGAATTAAATTGGTGGATGGAAAATGCTCAATTCTGTTCCAAACCCATCACTATCATAAATCCCACGGTCATCTTACAAACTGATGCCAGTGCCAAAGGTTGGGGAGCAACTAATACCACCACTAGTTGTGGAGGCAGATGGAGTGCACAAGAGCTAACCCTATTCGAAACATTGGGAATTAATTATTCAGAAATGCTGGCAGCATTTCATGGCCTTAGGGCATATTGCTCAGACATGCACCAAGTACATGTTAGATTACAAATTGACAACACCACAGTGGTGGCTTATATTAATCATATGGGTGGAATAAAGTCGATATCATGTGATGAATTGGCTAATAATATCTGGCACTGGTGTCTGCAAAGGGAAATTTGGATTTCAGCCACTTACCTTCCAGGTAAGCTAAACACAGTGGCAGACACCAGGTCACGCAAATTCAACGACAACATAGAATGGATGTTGGATCGGAAAGTGTTCACAGATATTGTAGAACGTTATGGGACGCCAGATATCGACCTTTTTGCATCCAGATTAAATCACCAACTACCAACATATGTTGCTTGGGAACCAGACCCAGGGGCAGTAGCAATGGACGCTTTCACGCTACATTGGGGGGATTTGTTCTGTTATGCCTTTCCCCCCTTCTGCCTCATCAGTCGGGTCTTGCAAAAAATCAGACAAGACTCCGCATCGGGTATTTTGGTTGTGCCCAACTGGCCTACCCAACCATGGTTCCCAGCGGTACAGAAGATGGCCACAGAACCTTGTATTCGGGTCAACAAACGACCTAGCCTATTAATACATCCCGTCACAGGGGAACACCATCCATGTCATGACCGCATGGACCTGTTGATTTGCAGATTCTGAAACGGCCACTTCTGGGATACGGACCCACCAACAGAACAATAGATACCATCTCAGCGTCATGCAGGGAGTCCACTAGGAAACAGTACCTGACCTACATCAGAAAGTGGGAGGTGTTCTGCTCTACAACAATCACAACCTACGAATCGGCTACCATCAAGGAAGTTCTGGAATTCCTGGCTACCCTTCACTATGATGAAGGATTAAGCTACAGTGCCATTAATTGTGCCAGGAGTGCCCTATCAACTTATCTGGGCAAGGGGAGTGATCAACTGGGCATTAGATCACATCCATTAATGTCCAAGCTAATGAGAGGAATATTTAATTCCAATCCCCCCAGGCCCAGATACAACCACACGTGGGATATCAGCATAGTATTGACTATGTTGCGAGGATGGACACCAAACTCGGGGCTCACCTTGGACAAACTCACCTACAAAATGGTAATGATTATGGCACTTGTCACGGCACAACGGGTCCAGTCCCTGCACAAGTTAAATCTGGATGCCATGACTATCTCCAATGGCAAAATCATTTTTCATATGCAGGGGCTGTTAAAACAAGATCGACCCGGATCGTCTGGACATACGTTAGAGTTTCTAGCCTATCCAGCAGATACTCGACTCTGCATCGTCACTTTGATATCACGTTACATTTCAGTCACCAAGTCTCTCAGGGGCACGGAGAAAGCTTTGCTTATCAGCCACAAAAAGCCCCACCACAAAGTCACGGTGCAAACCATATCTAGATGGTTAAGGGTGGTACTGGATGCGGCGGGGGTGGACACTAATATTTTTAAATCTCACTCCACCAGGGCAGCATCCACTTCGGCGGCTAGGATGATGGAAGTACCCATGGACCACATCCTAGCCACAGCGGGTTGGAGCAATGAGAAGACGTTTCAACGTTTTTACAACAAACCCGTGGCCTCTCCTGACTCTTTTGCAGGAAGGATTTTGAGTTCTGCTAAATAATTACCCTATATGGGATATATATTTTGTTTTGGTATGAATAAATACCTATTTTGTTTTTCAGCCAGTGTCATGTCTGAAATACGTTCATCCTCTTATCCCAGCATAGCAGTGTGTGAGCATGGGGTGTTCCAGGGCATGAAATCACAGAGCTTTGAAATCTTCACGTAGTCACTCACGTGACTCCGAAGTAAAATAGTAAGATTAAATGAGAACTTACCAGTCTGAGTTTGATCTTTATTTTATGAGGAGTTATGATGAGGGATTACGTGCCCTCCGCTCCCAAACCCTCTATTATAAAGATCAACTGGTATGGAAGTTCTCTCTTATCTTACTATATTAGTCTACGTTGCTGTCTTTGATTTCACACCACTGCTTTGAAGAATGTCGCGCATGCGTGCTGGCGGGGTCTTCACGTAATCCCTCATCGTAACTCCTCATAAAATAAAGATCAAACTTCAAACTGGTAAGTTCTCATTTAATATTACTATTAAATCACTGAAAAATGGAAAAACACCTGGCCTAGATGGGCTCAATAATGAATTTTACAAAAAAATTAACGATATAATTTCCCCATGGCTGCAATGCCTGTATACCCAAGACGTTCAAGAAGCAGACTTTACTGCAGACTCTAGCAGAATCAATTATCACTTTAATTCCTAAAGAAGATAAGAACCTTGAAGAGCCAGGATCTTATAGAGTAATTGCACTTTTAAATACTGAGATTCTAGCCAAGACTGGCTCATAGACTCAGCCTAGTCATTGGCAAACTTGTACACAGATCAAACTGGGATCATACCTAAACCACCCTCGTTCTTTAATCTGAGACGTCTGTTTAAAATAATTTATTCACATGGAATACCGAACGAAGACCTCAAAATCGTCTCATTGGACGCGGATAAAGTTATTGACCAAGTTGAATGGTCTTATCTTTTGACAGATTTGGAAAAATTCCAATTAGGCGAAAACTTCATCTCATGAGTGAAGCTTCTATATACTAACCCGACCGCCAGAATACTAACCAATCAAATACTTTCATCTAACTTTTACCTATTCAGGGGCAATAGACAAGGATGCACTCGGTCCCCGATGCTATTTGCATTAGCCATAGAACCACTTGCTGAGAGTATTAGGTCCCACCCAGGCATATATGGATACAATACTAAACACACTATGAACAAAATTTCCCTTTATGCAGATGATGTACTGTTATACATTACTAACCTCCAAACCAGTACCCCAAATTTACTATGCATTATAGATCAATTCAGCACAGAATTAATTGGAATAAAAGCGAAATTATGCCAATAAACGTCATCCGGCTCCAACAGTTCCCTTTTAGAATTGATACTGACAAATTCAGATACATCAGAGTTTACGTTACCAGGAACTATTCCCTCCTGTTCAAAACAAATTTCCCTCCATTAATCACAAAACTTCATACTTTTATTACATTTTGGAAAACACTGCCTATTTCCCTCCTCAGCAGACTAAATGCCGTAAAGATGATCTTTCTCCCACAGCTTTTATATTTATTTCAGGCAATATCTGCCCACATCTTTCTTCAATAAAAAGGATTCCATTGTTACTAACTTCATTTGGGACTACAAAAGCCACCGAATACATAAACGACACCTGTGCAAATCCAAAGAGAATGGTGGACTAGCCTTACCCAATTTCCTCTCTTACTACTGGGCAATGAATATTAAAACCATAATCTTCTGGTTGGATGATTAACACCAACAGGCCAACTGGCTAAAAATGGAAAGTGAAGATTGCTTGCCTTTCTCCATAGGCTTGGTTGTCCTGTCTCCAATACCCCTGAATAAATCAGTGTATGATCATAACCATATAATACATGGTACTATTCATCTCTGGAAACAGTTGAAGTTCAGTCTCAAATTGAGAGACATGTCTCTCCTTCTTCCTATTGCAAACAATCCCTCTTTTAAACCCTCTACTTTAGAGGGTGTTTTCACCCAATGGAATAATAAGGGAATCAACACTGTGGGAGACCTATATTGGAAGGGGACTCTTTCCTCCTTCCAAGAGTTGAGGGAGAAACACGATCTGAATACTAATCATTTGTTCAGATACCTCCAGTTTAGGGACTATGTGAAAACATACATGCAAGACTACAACACTGCAAGTCCAGACTAACCCGATGAGTGTTTGAATAGACATGCAGATACAGAGAAGTTGATATCCTACATTTACAATGTTCTTCAAAGCATCAACACCCCATCATCTGAGGTTTACAGGCGTGCATGGGAAGATGAGATGGGTCAACAAATCTCCAATGATATATGGGATGAAAGCTTACAATATATCCATACTTGCTCCTTAAATGCCAGACATTGCCTGATACAGTTCAAAGTGCTGCACAGATTATACTACTCAAAAACCAAACTTAGCAAGATTTTCCCTAGTGTTTCCCCTCTTTGCGATAAATGTCAGTCTCAAGAAGCCACCTTAACCCTCAGTTTTGTACTATGTACAAAAATAGAAAGTTTTTGGACGGTTGTATTCAGCGTCATCTCCAGAACACCGAAAATCCCATTAGAGCCAGACCCAAAATTGATAATACTGGGGATATCAGAGGCATGTAGCAAACTAACGGTCTTTCAAAGACGCTTTCTCGATAATGGTCTAATATCAGCAAAGAAACTCATACTTAAATTCTGGAAAAAGACTGTAGCCCCTCCAGTGAAGATGTGGATTACAGAAATGGCAGACACACTACATCTAGAGAGAATTAGGTTTGTCTTGAATGATAAACCGGAACAATTTTTTAAAATATGGTCTCCTTTTATTGAATTTCTTGAGCAACACAATAGTTGAACACAAATTCAAAATTAATCATAGGGCTGGACGAGAGGGCGTATGGGAGGATCGACGGATATATCTCATCTCTTTTCTTCTTTCTTTCTTTTTTCTCTCTTCTCTTTCTTCTCTTTTTAATTTAATGTTCAGTTTGGAAAATGTTAAAATCGAAGCTGTTCACAAAGCTGTAAAATGGTCACGTTTATTGTACAATTGTTTTCAATAAAACAAATATATATGTTTTTTAAATGATGCATTAAACCCTGTCCACATGCAGGTGAACTCAACAGCTCCTTGACCCTGTTTCCAGGATCAGCAGGTGATTTGTTTCCCAATACCCTGGCAAATATGTACCTCTTGTTAGGTATGTTGCAAAACTTACCTTTAGCGGCGCTGCACTTCTGCCGCTCCCCGTGTGCGTGACTTTGGCGCCTTTCAGAGGGGGGCGGGCTTAAAGTGCCGTTTTTCGACAGACTGGGATAATCGATGAATGTCGGGCGATTTTGTTGCAGAAGAAAAATCGCTCCGACATTTCATCAATGAAGGTATTTTTAAATTACTCTAGATTATTTATTAACTAGAGTAATTTAAAAATCACCTTCAAAAGCCGTGACCGCAGACAACCGGAAGGATTTTGCGTAGGGGAGAAAAAAAAGGTAAATAGTATATTTTTATATTAAAAGTTGGTTTTTCGGGAGGCTTTAATAATATTTTTATGTTGCGAAATGGGGAACAACTGTATGAACAAACAGTATTTTTCCCCCCGACTTCACCGCTAACCGCAGCGTTCTAATCCACCGCATTCCACTAAAACCCACTCGCTAGTTGATTTAAATGGCCATTAATTTACAGGCATAAAACACTAAATTCCTTCCATTTGGCCCAGAAATTCATGAAAATTAGATTTAAAAATTATGTTATATTGTGGATTATTGTGTAAATGTTGTTTGGACACTTAGGCAATTTTAAAAAAGTTTATCTTTTCTTAAGAAATGGATAGATGTTTAGATCTACTCATTGAATTTTGTAATTAGCTACAATTAGATAACTAACTAATTATATGCTTTAATTTCAGGTCATCCAAGTAAGATTGTTTAATATTTGTTTCAGAATGCTTCAATCTATAATAACTGAAAATTTCATTGAGTTCTCTTACTTTTTAAGAAAGTTATGGGCTTTTAACTTTTCCAGATCACAGCTTTTGAGTTAAGTCAATTGAAAGGCAATGGGGAGCAAGATGCTAATTTCCGAGTGTGAAAATGGCCATAACTTTCTTAATACTGAAGATATGAAAGTAAATTAGGTGTCAAATTAAACTTCTTTTTATGCTTTATCTGATGGGATAAATTGCAGACTTGATTTTTTAAATCTCAAAATTTTGTAACATTGCTACTCTTGTTCAATATTACTGGGGGAACAAGACAATATTTTTTTATTGTAATATTGATGTTTATTGGATCTTGCTGTGTCCAAGTCTGTGTCTAAGGCTTTTCTACAATAATGATTATACTTCAGAAATATTCCACCAGCTGTTAAGTGCTTATGGATGTCCAAGGAATATGTTTGGCACTATATAAATGCAAATCACCTTGTGGGAAAAACATACCTGACTGCTTAAAAGCTTGTTTATGGATCAATCAAGGTTGGATCACATTCAGCACTTTTGCATGTTATTTGTTGAATGAGGTTTAGATGGGAAACTGATTAGAAGAGTACATTTCCTAACAGGTAGAAAGATGGAAGTGTGACTAACTTTAAATTGTACTGAGCTGAATACGTAGCACTTTTAGTTTTGACAGCTACTTAATACAATTTTTTTGTAATGGCAATCTTGGCTGGGGCTACAATGGATAACATACCACAGATATAACAGTGATAAATGTGATGTTTGGTGTACTTTAAATAACCCTCCCATAGAGAATAAAGCAGGAGTGAAGAAGAAAGTATTTTGGACTTTATAGTATAGTTTGAAACTCTTTTGTCCGATACCTCTGAGATCTGACGGGTGCTGGACCGCAAAAGGTCAGATCCACAGACATTGCCCCGATCATCATTCTCTGAACAGGAAAACTGTTCTTTTTCTGTATAAACACTCTCTGGGTGATATCAGAGTTCTGGGAACCACCCATAAACTTAAGTTTCAGTAAGTTAGACCTACTGTCTAACTTAGAGAGCTTGCACTAGTCGATTACGTAGTTACAGATTAGTACTGAAACTAGTTAGTTTGGGATCTTAGTTCGAATTACCATTTCCCAGCAATGAAGACGGTGTTTTTTAACCTAAAATAAGGCCCGAAAATGTACCTGCGTCTTGGAGGCCGAAGGTTAGCTTGTAGCCAAGAGAGACTTGGGCCAAATCACTTTTAACACATGTGGGGTGGACACAATGAGGCCTAACACAGGGTTGGCAACCTGCGGCCCGGATGCGGCCCGCAACTTGAACTCATCCGGCCCACAGGCATATTTTTTTTCAATTCGTTTTTGCGACCTGGGAACTGCAGCCAGACCCGGGGCATGCAGCCGACCTGGGCGCTACAGCCAGTCCTGGCACGCAGGCGACCTGGGAACTGCAGCCAGACCCGGGGCACGCAGTCGACCTGGGTGGCTACGAGTGGCCGCTGGGACCGGACAGCGAAACCGGCCATCACTTCAGCGCCTTCTGCCGGCCCAAATGCCAGCCAGCCAGTGTCCTTCGGCACAGGCGCAACAGGTGGAGGTGGTGGTTGGCGGGTAGCTACTGGGCGGAAGGCTGGCTGCTCCATCCCGGGCTCTCTCTCTCTCTCTCTCTCTCTCGTTCGCTCTCCCTCTTTTCCCCGTTACGTGATCTCCCTGAGCCAGGAAGTCTCCGTCCCTCAGACCTGAACCGCACAGCGCATTGTGGGACAGGCGAAGATGGGGGCTCGCCGGTCCTTATTGCCTCCTTGAAGGAGTTTCACATCTTCCTTTCTACTGACTAAACCAAACCCTTGATCCTGTCCCACCAGCCTTTTTTCAAAATTTAGCAACTCAAAATGGGGGGTGTGTCTTCGACGCAGGTGCGTCTTTATTGCCGGGAAATATATGGTAATTAATTAGTATAAATCTGTACTTCAAATTTAAAACATACCATTCCATGGAAGTTGCTGGACACCAGAAGGCCATACTAGAGTGTGACACATTTAAAACATACAAGACCATGAGAGTTGCTAGACACCAGAATGGCACACTGGAGTGTTTCAACCTGTACTTATATCTACCCATCTATCTCTGCAACAACCGTACACGGGGTATGTGTTTTTTTGCCATATCCCCAAATACAAGGGTTGCACCATAAAAAGACGTGTGATGGCCCCTGATCTCTCTTCTATCTGTATTATAATGGTACATATATTTGCTTCATAATGACTTGAGATTTTAACCAAGGATCAAATGCAGGCTGAATCTAAGTGCACACAGGAATCTAAGCTAGACTCTCTTATCACCCCCAACACATCTCTCAATCTGAAGAAGGGTCTCGACCCGAAACGTCGCCTATCCCCTTCGCCCCTTAGATGCTGCTGCACCCGCTGAGTTTCTCCAGCTTTTTGTGTAACTCTCAATCTTTCTCACTGCTGTGATTCCAACAAGCTTCACAAAGAAACTAATCTGCAGGACAAATGGGAAACTATACAATCTGGAACATGTTCTTACTTTCTCTTCTCTTTTTATTTCTGATTTCCAGCACTTGCAGTTAAAAAAAAAATCATTGTATGTGCATCCTACATAATCTCCACTCCAGACAACGTCGTCAAAACTTCAGTCACTCAGATACACTGTGTAGACAACAGTGGCCCAAATTTTGAGACTGAGCTCCAAGGCATTGTTAATTTGATTACTGTAGCTTGCCAGAAATGGGCCTTACACTTAAAATCCATAAAGCAAAGGCTCTCTGCCTACCAGCTCCCATAGACTCATAAAATATACAGTTACACAATACAGGATACTATATTTTCTTCAAACATTGCACCAAGTATTTTATTATATTTGCTTACAATATTTGCGTACAGTTGGTAGAGCTGCTACCTCACTGCGCCAGTGATCCGAGTTCGATCCTGACGTCGGGTGTTATCTGCGAAGAAGTCTGAAGAAGGGTCCCGACCCGAAACGTCACCCATTTCTTCTCTCGAAAGATGCTGCCTGTCCCGCTGAATTACTCCTGCATTTTGTGTCTACCTCTAACTTATTGTTAGTTTGGTAACTTATTGTTAATCATTATACAGATATATTATACTGAACTTTTATTGTATATTACAGAGTGCTATACCTGCAAGGTCAGCAGAGGAGCGGCTGGTGAAGGAGTGAGTGCAGGGATTGGCTGAGGAATTGAATTAGCAATCGGTAAGTTAGCGAATTAGTCAATTTATCAGCTAATATAAGCACAGTTTACTCTGGGGAGCAGCCTTGACGAGGGAAGTGCCTTGTGAGAAAAGTGCAAGTCTTTGGCTCGAGGAGGCTACACCAAAAGTTGGAGAGGGTGAGACACAGTGAAGAAATGACAGGTAAGCTAATTCAGTGTGATGGCTGCAGGATGCGGGATGTCAGGGACACTGATGGTGCCTCTGGCTGCTACAACTGTGGAAAGTGTGTCCAGGTTCAGCTCCTGACAGAGACATGGCTGCAGGAGGATCGGGACTGAGAACTGAATATTCAGGGTTATACGTCCTTTAGAAAGGACAGGCAGGTAGGCAGAGGAGGTGGGGTAGCTCTTTTGGTGAGGGATGAAATTCAGTCCCTTGTGAGGGGTGACATAGGGGCTGACGATGTAGAGTTGCTGTGGATAGAATTGAGGAATTGTAAAGGTAAGATGACACTACAGCCGCCAAACAGTAGCCTGGATATTGGGTGCAAGTCGCAGCAGGAGTCAAAATTGGCATGTAACAAAGGTAATGCCACTGTGGTTATGGGAGATTTCAATATGCAGGTAGACTGGGAAAATCAGGTTGGTTCTGGACCCCAAGAAAGGGAGTTTGTCGAGTGCCTCCGAGATGGATTCTTAGAGCAGCTTGTACTGGAGCCGACCAGAGAGAAAGCAATTCTGGATTTGGTGTTGTCTATTGAACCAGATTTAATAAGGGAACTCAAGGTAAAGGAACCACTAGGAGGTAGTGACCATAATATGATTAGTTTTAATCTGCATTTGAGAGGGAGAAGGTTAAAACAGAAGTATCAGTGTTGCAGTTGAACAAAAGGGACTATGAAGGCATGAGAGAGGAGCTGGCCAAGGCCAACTGGAAAAGGATCCTAGCAGGAATGACGCTGGAACAGCAATGTGCGGAATTTCTGGGCATAAACCAGAAGATGCAGGATCATTTAATTCCAAAGATGAAAAAAGATTCTACGGGGGTTCTAAGAGGCAACCATGGCTGACAAGGGAAGTTAGGGATGGAATAAAACTAAAGAAAAGGTGTATAACACAGCAAAGAATAGCGGGAAACCAGAGGATTGGGAAACATTCAAAGGACAACTGAAGGTAACAAAAATGGGTATACTGATGGGACTGAAGGCTGATAAATCTCCAGGGCCTGATGGTCTGCATCCCAGGGTACTTAAGGAGGTGGCTCTACAAATCATTGATGCATTGGTGATCATTTTCCAATGTTTTATAGATTCAGGATCAGTTCCTGTGGATTAGAGGGCAGCTAATGTTATCCCAATTTTCATGAAAGGAGTGAGAGAGAAAACGGGGAATTATAGATCAGTTAACCTGACATCAGTGGTGGGGAAGATGCTGGAGTCAATTATTAAATAATTAATAATGGCGCATTTGGATAGCAGTAAAAGGATTGATCCAAGTCAACATGGATTTATGAAGGGGAAATCCTGCTTGACTAATCTTCTAGAATTTTTTGAGGATGTGACAAGTAAAATGGATGAAGGAGAGCCAGTGGATGTAGTGTATCTGGACTTCAGAATGCCTTTGATAAGGTCCCACACAGGAGATTAGTGTGCAAAATTAGAGCACATGGTATTGGGGTTAGGGTATTGACATGGATAGAGAATTGGTTGGCAGAGAGGAAACAAATAGTAGGAATAAACAGGTCCCTGTCAGAATGGCAGGCAGTGGTGAGTGGAGTGTCGCAAGGCTCGGTGCTGGGGTCACAACTATTTACAATATATATTAATGATAGGATTAAATTTAGATGATAGGATTAAAAGTAACACTAGCAAATTTGCAGATGACACAAAGCTGGGTGGCAGTGTGAACTGCGAAGAGGATGCTAGGAGGTTGCAGGGCGATTTGGACAGGTTGAGTGAGTGGGCAAATGCATGGCAGATACAGTTTAATGTAGATAAATGTGAGGTTACCCGCTTTGACGGCAAGAACAAGGAGGCAGATTATTATCTCAATGGTGTCAGATTAGGAAAAAGGGAAGCGCAACGAGACCTGGGTGTCCTTGTACATCTGTCAATGAAAGTAAACATGCAGGTACAGCAGGGGGGAACTTCTTTACTCAGAGAGTGGTGGCTGTGTGGAATGATCTTCCTGCCGAAGTGGTGGAGGCAGGATCGATTTTAACATTTAAAAGTAAAGTTGATAGGTATATGGATGGGAAGGGAATGGAGGGGTATGGTCTGAGTGCAGGTAGATGGGACTAGAGGAAAATAAATGGTCGGCACGGACTGGAAGGGCCGAGAAGGCCTGTTTCCGTGCTGTAATTGTTATATGGTTTGGTATAAACCAGCATCTGCAGTTCCTTTTTATTATATAGTAATACCAGTGAGCCCACACACCACCCCTCCCCTACACCCCCCCTCCCCTACACCCCCCCTCCCATACACCCCCCCCTCTCCTACATCCCCCCTCCCCTACACCCCACTCCCATACACCCCCACTCCCCTACACCCCCACTCCCCTACACCTCCCTCCCCTACATCCCCCCCTCCCTTACACCCCCTCCCCTCCCATACACCCCCCTCCCATACACCACCACTCCCATACACCCCCCCGTCCCATACGCCCCCCCTCGCATACATCCCCCCCTCCCATACACCCCCCTCCCCTCCCATACACCCCCCCTCCCATACACCACCACTCCCATACACCCCCCCGTCCCATACACCCCCACTCCCATACACTCCCCCCCCATACATCCCCCCCTCCCATACACCCCAACTCCCCTACATTCCCCCTCCCCTACCCCTCAATATTTAACAAAAGCACTCTTCAAATAGTAGGCATAGTAATTGTGTAATGCTTCACGTTCATATTTAACAACAGGGTGATTTTAAGTAACAGATGGTAAGCTTTTAGAAATATCTTGTCTGTAAATCAATTAACAATCAGGAAGCAATGGAGAAACTCCCATTTCAATCTATAAACAAAAGGAAGTTCTGACGTTTGTCTATTTCCCTTTCTACACCATGGACTAAAAATTGAGTCCAACATTCTTGCAAAAGAGAATTAAGAGACAAGGGGTATATCAGCTGTGGTTGAATTATCTCTGGGTCAGAAGGTTGTGAGTTCAAATCCAGATCCAGCTGCAGACCACAAAGGTCCAGTCAGCTAGTTGCTTGAGCGCAGTACTGAGGGCTTGCTGCACCACTGGAGGTATTAGCTTAGGGAGGGACACAGCACTACTTTCTCCTTCAGATAATATAAAGAAAAATGTTATTTGATCATCGTTATGTCCATCAGAGATTACTGTATTCAAATGGGTTATTGCATTTCTGATATCTAAAATACCTCATGCAGTCCCTCCGGGCCAAGCACAATTCGCATCTATTCCAGTTCTGCGGGTTCTAAGGTGGCTGAAGGTCCAACATGGGATCCATTGACATCCAGGGATGGGGCTACAATGCTTATTAGGCTGCTGTTCACACAGGAGATGGTCCTTTGTTGTTTTGATGGGTTCTCAGTCAAGGAAGCCTGTGCATACATTGACATTGTGATCTCTCGTCAAGGAGAGGTTGAGGATGCCAGTGAAGTGTTTTTTTAAAATCTTGCTGACATTGAGGGAGAGGTTATTAGACAATAATAGACAATAGACAATAGGTGCAGGAGTAGGCTCGGCAAAATGTTACTAAGCTCCCTTTCTCCATTCTGTCATCTGGCTCGTCGTTGTCCGAGATCTGGTCCACAACAATGGTGTCATCTGCAAACTTATAGAAGGAGTTAAAGCAGAATGTGGCACACAGTTTTGAGTGTATAGGGAGTATAGCAGGGGGCTGAGAATTCAGTCTTGCAGGGCACCAGTATTGAGAATATTTTTGGAGGATGCGTGTTGCCGCTCATCTTCATCGATTATTATAATCTTATATTCGAGAAGTGCTTCAAAATACCAGAAAATAGGATCGGGAGTCGACCACTCAACCTGCCCTGCCATTCAATGTAATTTTGATAAATCTATGCTAGCCTCAACTCCTCTTCTATGCCAGTTCTGTACAAACCTTAATTCCTTAATCTTTATGTATCTATTTTCAGCAGCAATTATAATGCTTCTGAGATGTTCTGGCATTATTAAAGCATCTACATTAATATGGGTCTTTTGTCATGGGTCACAGAATTTGTAGAAACCTGCCTCATTGTGTTAGTTCTCATCACTAACTAGGGGCGGCACGGTGGCGCGGAGGTAGAGTCACTGCCTTGAGGCACCAGAGACCCGGGTTCAATCCTGGCTACGGGTGCTTGTCTGTACAGAGTTTGTACGTTCTCCCCGTGATCGCATGGGTTTTCTCCGAGGTCTTCAGTTTACTCCCACACCCCAAAGTCGTACAGGTTTAAGACGTGAAAGGTTAAATGGCGCTTCATATAATGTAAAAATTGTCCCTAGTGTAGGATAGTGTTAATGTGCGGAGATCTCTGGTCGGTGCGGACTCGGTGGGCCGAAGAGCCTGTTTCTGCACTGTAACTCTAAACTAAATTAAACTAAATTAAACGTAACCAACTACTTCCCTTCACACAACCCAGCCTGTGAAGCAGCATAGTTGACAATTAAATCCTCCATAACATTTTTTGCAACATTTATCGTTCATGACTCTTTCAGGACATCCCTAAATATTTCAATGAAGTATTTTCTATTTGAGGTCGCATTTGTATTGACCTGACAATCTGCTTTTTAGAAAAA
Organism: Raja brachyura; assembly: GCA_963514005.1. The sequence continues at coordinate 92,189,086 of OY740784.1, read as the reverse complement.
TTGATTAAGGTATCCATATCGGCTGGGTCGCCAAGCCTTATACACTTGTTCTCCTTAGCCGCATGCAATAGAACCATTTACATCGACCAAGAGAAGAAATAAGACATGAGTTTAACGTTTCATCCAAACCTTCAGTAATGCAGTTCGCCTTCAGCATTGCACTGGAATGCCAGGCCACATTTTTGTGCTCAACTGAGTTTGAGAGGGACTCAAACCCACAACCTAACACAGAGTCAATGCATCAGCTGTCATAGAACACAGAACATATAACACAGAACACTACAGCACAGGAATAGGCCCTTCGACCCATAATGTTTGTGCCAAACACGATGCCAAGTTAAACTAATCTCATTTGCCTGTACACAGTACTGCCAATTCTCAACCGTGGAGCATGAGAATCACACATTCCACCCGATTCTCATGCTGATCACTGTATTTCTCATGCACAACATTTTTTTAAATTAAGAAAGTTACGATAAATTCAATTCACCCAAGGCTTCCACACTCACCATTGAGAATAGCTTTCTGTCAGCTGGTTGCCCATAAATAACGAACAATTTGATACTGTTTACCCAGAGAGAAGGAGGAAAAATGATGCACTTTTAAAATTACTGGACACGGAGAGTTTAATGATTATTAATAACAAACTAATATACAATAGAAATAGTTTAGTATTAATCATTGCTTACACATGTATGTTATTCCTCCTTAAATAGTTTAAATCGATAGTAGTAGTTAAAAATAATAAAGCATTAATAAGCACTGAAATTTAACACCCCGCCCTAAAATATATTGCCCTTAAGGCATTTACGGAGCTGGAATTATAAACATCTTTTTTTTTACTAACGGAAGTCTGTAGATTAACAGCCACGCTAGTGTGGCTTACACTAACCGCACTTAATTTAGTAGTAGTCACTTTTTTTTTCCTGCACTTTTCTATTAACATTATTAACTTTTTTTATCTTTATTTTTATTTTGTTTTTTATATGTCATACACTGTACTACATTACTTTATTTATGAATGGTATCATACAGTAGACTCGAAGAGATACGTATGTAAGAAAAAGTTATTAGTATTAACATTTGTTGATCACAAACTAGGGTATGAAATTGGGATGAACATGCTGAGGCATCTACCTCATTATAATCCACCTTAATACTAAAATGCAAGACCTTAATAGGAAAAATGGGGGTGATGGAATCACCTTCTGTAGTTGGAATGTAAAGGGAATTAACGAACCAATTAAAAGAGGTAAGGTTTTGGCTCAGTTAAATAGAATTAAATCAGACATAATTTATCTTCAAGAGACTCACCTAAAAAAGGACGCACAATATAGACTAACGGCAAATTGGATTGCTAGAGTGTACCATTCTTCATTTACTCATAAATCTAGAGGGGTTGCTATACTTATTCGTAAGGGTATCCAATTTAAACATAGCTCAATAATAGAAGATCCTGAAGGTAGATACATAATAGTTACCGGTGAATTATACTCGAAGAAGGTCGTTCTTATGAATATATATGGACCTAATTTTGATAATCCGTTCTTTTTAAGAAAATATTTAACACTATTCCTATAGTTACACAACATAATTTAATAATCGGGGGTGACTTAAATTGTACTTTGGATAACTATTTAGATGGATTATCAACTAAAAGGAAGGCTACATCTAAATCAAGTGAATTCATAAATTTGTTTATTAGTTCAGCTAATGTCAAGGATGTTTGGAGAAATGATAATCCCACTGGTCAGGAATACTCATTCTATTCTTCGGTATTCGGAACTTATTCAAGGATAGAATATTTTTTAATAGATTCAAAGCTTATCCCATTCATTATGACTCAAAATATCATAATATTATTATTTCGGATCAATGCCTCCATTAACATTCAAGATTAATTTAAAGGGTATAACTAATAGATATTCGCAATGGAGACTCAATCCTCAAATATTAAGTGATAAGGCTTGTTATGATTATCTGGTTAAACAGATTGAACTATTCTTTGAGACTAATGATACACCTGGAATTTCTTCGTCTCTTCTATGGGACACATTTAAAGCTTTTATACGTGGTGCTATAATATCTGTGCAGGCACACCTTAATAAGGAAAATCGAAAGATTCAACAGAATTTGGAAAATGAAATAAAGCAATTAGACATGGAAAATGCTATATCACCATCTAGGGTGATATATAACAAAATCGCTACATTAAAATATAAGTTAAATGAGATACAATCAAAGTATGTTATTAAACTTTTTCAACAGACTAAACAAGTACATTTTGAATTTGGGGATAAACCACATAAACTGCTATCTCGTCAACTTAGAAAATTAGATGAAGAAAAAAGATATTAATGATAGATTCCAGCAATACTATCAAAAACTTTATACATCCAAACTGACGGATCAATCTGATGGAATGGAAGCATTCCTCCATGAATTTCATGTTAATGGATTAGATCAGGAAGGTAGAGTCTTGTTAGATGCTGAAATATCAGCAAAAGATATTGAGGAATCAATCAGATAATTGAAAAATGGTAAAGCTGCTGGCCCCGACGGTTTAGGTGTTGAATTTTATAAGAAGTTTCATGATTTGATTTCCCCACGTCTACAAACAATATATAAAGATGCCTACGAGCAAGAACAGCTACCAGAAACCCTAAATGAATCTACAATTACACTCATTCCTAAAGTAGATAAAGATCTGGAAGACCCAGGATCATATAGAGCAATTGCTCTTCTAGATACGGATCAAAAAATATTAACTAAAATTTTATCTCAAAGGTTAAGTTTAGTGATCAATAAATTAATACATCATGATCAGACAGTCTTTATTCCTAAACGCTATTCCACTTATAATTTGGGACGTCTATTCAATATCATATATTCAAAAAGAATTAATTATATTGAATTAGCTGTTATATCCCTGGACGCAGAAAAAGCATTTGACCAGGTTGAATGGCCTTACCTATTTAGGATAATGCAGAAATTTCAATCTGGGAAGGATTCTGTAAATGGGTTAGAATTTTATATTCTGGCGCAACAGCAAGAATCCTAACAAATCAAATGTTATCAGCCAAATTGAATCTCTCTAGGGGTTGTAGACAAGGATGTCCGTTATCACCTTTATTATTCGCTCTTGCAATAGAATTATTAGCCGAAAGGATTAGATCAGACCCAGAAATTTATGGATATATCACCAATACCACAATTAATAAAATATCTTTATATGCAGATGACGTCTTAATAAAACAAAACCAGAGATTAGTATCCCTAAGTTACTTAATGTTATAATTGAATTTAGTATGTTCTCAGGATATAGAATTAATTGGAATAAAAGTGAAATTATGCCTATAACAGGAATTAAATTGAATAAATTACAAAAATTTCCATTCAAAATAGTTAATGACCAAATTAAATATCTTGGAGTTAATGTATCCAAATCTTATAATTCTCTATTTAAATCAAATGTCCCCCAATTACTAAATAAACTAAAAAATAATATTTTATATTGGAAAACATTACCAATATCAATGATCGGCAGAATAAACACCATTAAAATGATTTTTTAACCACAACTACTATATTTACTTCAAGCTATCCCGCTATATCTTCCTAAAACTTTTTTTTTTAAATTGATTTCATTGTCAATAGCTTTATTTGGGATTATAAAAATCACAGAATAAGTAAAAGACATTTATGTAAATCTAAGATAAATGTTGGACTAGAACTACCTAATTTTTTATATTATTTTTGGGCAGTTCAGATTAAGAATATGAATTTCTGGTTGGTAAACATGGAACAGGACCCAGCTTGGTTAAAAATGGAAAAGGAAGATTGTTTACCCTTTGCTATAAGTACAATACTCCTTGCCCCAAGGGTGGTACAAAAACAAATTTATAGGGAAAATCCTATAATTTTAAGCAATATACGTATTTGGAAACAAATAGTTAAGACTTTACATTTAGAAAATATGTCGCTTTGCTTACTAATTTTGAATAATCCTCTGTTTAAGCCCTTTTTATTGGATGGGGGGTTTAGACATTGGAAAAATTTAGGAATTATAAGGATAGAACATCTTTACAGGAATGGGAAATTTCTCTCATTTCAAGAGTTGAAAGATATTTATGGATTGCACTCAAATAACTTACTTAGATATTTACAAATCAGAGATTATGTTAAATCAAATCGCAAGATTATAGAAATAGAGAACCAGGTTTACTGGATGAAGTGCTTAATAAGCATCCAAACACAGAGAAATTAATAACATATATATATATAATATCCTTTTGGACAGGGAAATACCAACAACAGAATCATTTCGACAAACATTGGAAAATGAAACTGGTTTACCGATATTAAAAGACTTTTGGGAAGAAAGTTTACAACGTATACATCATTGTTCATTAAATGCCAGACATACTTTGATACAATTCAAGGTATTACATAGATTACATTATTCAAAAAAGAAATTAAATAGAATTTTTCCTAATATATCACCATTGTGTGATAAATGTCAGAACATTGAAGCTGATTTAACACATAGTTTTGTAATATGCACAAAACTTAATAGTTATTGGACTGAGATTTTTTTAATTATTTCTATAGTTCTTAAGATTACATTAAATCCTGACCCAAAGCTAATAATATTTGGTGTTTTAGATTCAAATCAAACATTAACAGTAAATCAAAGACATTTTCTTGATTACTGTTTAATAATTGGAAAAAAATTAATATTAAAATTTTGGAAGGGACCATTATCCCCTACTATCAAAATGTGGACAGTGGAAATGTTGGCGACGTTGCAATTGGAGAGAATTAGGTTTATCCTAATGGATAAAAACAAACTTTTTGAACAAATATTGTCTCCATTCACTGATTACATGAAGGGGTAGCTGGGCTCAGCATAGTAACTCAACAAGTACCCGGTGGTAAGATCAGATGAAAAGGTTTAATCTGAGATTTGTATACTCGTCTCTATATATATATTATTAGAAATTGTTCCATTTATTGTTAAGATGTATATATTTTTTTAATTTTTAAGTATAATAATTGTTTGTCAGTAATATGGGTTTTTATTATTTTTTTTTGTTTTTATTTTTTTCTTCTTCTCACATATAATCAAAATTATAATCATACTTTTTAAATTAAACATCTATTTTTTTCATTACTCTTTTTTCTTTTCACTATAAAAAAATTGAGGCCTATATATATTGCTTTGTAATATTCATATAACTTTGGAAATATGTAATATGTATATCTGAAAAAACTGTTATATTGTTTGTAATACGTATGGCCTCTAATAAAAATATATTTTTTTTAAAAAAATTTGATTGGCTTAAGCCCGTCGCATACTATTTAAAATGGCAAATTCTGCAGTGCTAATGATTTCATTTGACACTCAGCAGCTGGAAATTCAAATTAAAGCAAAAATTGTTTTAGAGGTGAGGGAATATATAAGGTGAATGCATAGCCTTTTCCCCGGGACATATGATTCAAGAACTAGAGGGCATTGGTTTAAAGCAGGGCTGTCAAACTACCGGCCCGCAGATGATTTAAGGAAAAAAGGAGTTTAGTTTAGAGTCTAAAGGTGAGACACGGCGGTGGTCCCAGCACCGACCCCCGAGCCACCGCTCACACCTCCCACTCTCACCTCCGGCGGCTCTGTGTCCGTCGGCCGCTCTGGCCACCATGCATGGAGTTTTAACCCCGGCCCGGCCCGGGATAAGGGCCAAATGCAGATAAATTGGACTAGTTTAGATGGGGCATCTTGATCTGCACGGACAAGTTCGGATGAAGGGCCTGTTTCCACGATATCAGGCTATGACACATTGTAAAAAGGGTGCAATTGCTCTGGAGAGGATCCACGGTGATTTATGAAGATGTTGGCAGGGCTGGAAATTTTTTTCACTTTGAAGAAAGACTTGATAACTGTGATTGTATTCCCTGCAGCAGCGGAGGTAAAGAAAAGACTTAGTTGAGGTGAATAATATTATGAGAATAGGACCTGTTTCACTAAACTAGTTCTATTCTCTTCCTACAAAAAGAGTGTAGGAAGGAACTGCAGATGCTGGTTTAAACTGAAGATAGACACAAAAAGCTGGAATAACTCATCGGGACATGCAGTATCTCTGGAGAGACAGAATGGGTGATGTTTTGGGTCGAGACCTTCAGACTGAAGAGGTTGAAAAACGGCTATAAAACACAATGACTGGAGATGTGTGTTATCCAACTAAGGACAGAAATCAGAATTATGTGTTCATCTTTATTGACATGATACCATAATAAATGTATTACAGGAAAAATAATTTAATGGGGTGGCATGCGCTAGAGTTGCTGCCTTACAGCACCACAAACCCAGATTTAATCATAACTAGGGTGCTGTCTGTACAGAATTTGTACATTCTTCCTATGACCGCATGTGTTTCTCTGGGTAATTCCGGTTTCTCCCACATCCGAAAGAAGTGCAAGTTTGTAGGTTAATTGGCTTCTGTAAATTGTCCCTGGCGTGTAGGATACAACTGGTGTATGATAGATTGCTGATCAGTGTTGACTTGATGGGCCGAAGGGTCTGTTTCCATGCATATGTTTTATATATATATATCTTAAATTCATTGAACCATATACTTGGTTGAATATATGGCATTATTTTTGTCTTCTTTCTATAGTCAAAGGGTAAGATTGATTAATTTATTTGTGCAGAGCAATGATGGAAGTCCGACTTCTCTTGCCTTGTTTCTATGTTTATATATACAAGACAAGAGGATAATATGCAGAGCAGCATGAATTATAATCTGATTTCCATACATGAGTATACTAAGGTCATTCATGTGCTGCACCTGTTAGAGCCTGGCTCTACTGTGGAATGTAATTAGTAATGTAATTTAGCCCAAAGTTATTCATACCTAATCCAATTTAAAGCATAAATGTTGCATTCAAGTGTAAGTTAAAAGACTCACTACAGTATGCATCAGATTGCACAATTTCAAGCTGAAAAAGGCAAAAGCTCCCTACCGATGGAGAGGGGACACCCCCCTCCAAAACCCTCCCCCCCCCCCCCCCCGGTCGCTCTGCTCCCTCGCAATTTTTCACTCTCAACTCTCACCCAATGTTGGCAGCCCTGCTGTACATGATCCATATCCCTCATTCCCTGCATCTGCAGGTACCTATCTAAAAGCCTCCTAAATGCTTTAAAGCAATGCCTTCCAGGCCCCCACAATTATCTGTGTAAATAAATTGCCTGTACATCTTCCTTAAACGTTCCCCCTCTCACCTTATAGCTATGCCCCTCTAGTGTTGGACATTTCCACCCTGGGAAAAAAAGGTTCTGACTCTACTCTCTCATCATTTCATACACTTCCATCAAATCTCCCCTCAATCCGAGTATAATTTGTGGTCAGTGCAAAAATATCCATGCCGGCTGGACCATTGTAAATTGTGGGAGGAAACAGGAGATCCCAGAGAAAGCCCATGCATGTCACGGGGAGAACATGCAAACACCGTACAGACAAGCACTGTAGTCAGGATGAAACCTGGGTCTCTGGCACTGTAAGGCAGCAACTCTACCTCTGCGTCACAGTACCTGTGCGATTTTGGGCCACCAGAAATATCGATCACTCTTCTCTGCCCTGTGAACTGTCCTAAATAATTGCATTAAAATTATGGAAATAATACAATTAGTTGCCTCAACTCTGCCCCCAAACCTTAGAATCTATGGGATATTGACTTTGAACACCTTGCTGATGGCACCTGTCTCCCATGACTCAATTTAACACGTAATTGAAAACACAGTGTCACATTTCCACAGTTCCACAGTCAGGGCTGCCTACTGAGACCCTGCTGCTCAAGTAAAATAAGCCTGCAGAGGGGATGGTCCACTTTCTGGTATCTGCATCATTTTGATCCTTCAGTTCACTTCATTAAATTGACAACTAGCTTTAGGCAGTGCTGTTTCCTGTAATTGGGTTAAAGAATGTGAATTTAATTTTGGTAATGGAACTGTGCCCAGATAATAAAACATTAGAAATGTTGTTGCAGCCTTTTTGATATTATTGTCGTCATTAATTAAATTAAGTGCTGCTTCTCTTACTTTTATATGTCAGAACATGGTACTTGTATTCTTTCAGGAGAAAGAAAAATGACTATTTTTAAACATGCAATGAGTCAGACAGGGAAGGTTGCAGGTTGCTACGGAATAATGAGCTGGCTGACCACATGCTTTCTCACTCATCTTTATACTTTAGTTTAGAGCTACAGCGTGGAAACAGGCCCTTCGGCCTACTGACTCCACGTCGCCCAGCGACCCCCGCCTACACTAGCACTCTCCTACACACTAGGGACAATCTACCATTTATACTGAAGCCAATCAGCCTGCAAACCTGTTCGTCTTTGGAATGTGGGAGGAATCTGACTCGGGGAAAATCCACACGGACTCTGGGAGAACGTGCAAACTCGATACATACAGCACCCGTGGCTGGTAGCGAACCCAGGTCTCTGGCGCTGTAAGGCAGCAACGCTACTGCTGGGTCACTGTGTCGCCCTGTGATCAATCTCATGATAGTATATTTGTAAATTGTCCCTAGTTTGTGTAAGGTAGTATAAGTGTGCGGGGATTGCTGGTCGGCACAGACTAGGTGGACCGAAGGGCCTATTTCCGTGCTGTATCTCGAAACTAAACTTAAAAAAAGGTCTAACCAGGGAAGGTTGATAGAGGAGTTATAGAGGAGGAGGCATGGCCTGGTGTAGATCAGCCATTGTGGTATCGAAATGTGGGCAGGCTTGAAGGATCAGGCCTATTTCTGCTCCCATTCACCTGTGCTCTTGTGAGAATGAACTAGAGTCATGGAATCATAGAGTCGTGGAATCATACACCATGACTGATTCAACTTGCCTAGACCACTGAAGATTCCCCATCTACACTCGATGTGGTTTAACAACATTGGATTATTTCATGGTTACCATCACTGATGCTGGCTCTTTATTCCGTTAACTTAATTTAAATACCCCAGGTGCTGTGAATTTAACCACCATGAATCTTGCTTTTCACGAAAGCACATCTTCAAGCTGGACATTTAACTCCAGAAAAATTCTAACAAACTGGCCCAAATTATTCCAGGAAACAATCAGAAGGCAGACATGTAACTACCATAATTTCTTCACATTATTGACAACAGCCAGAAAATGCAGGTGTCTCCAAATGGAGGGCTGTGGTGACGGCATTTTACTAGAATGCACTTGAACATTAGAATATTTATTTAGCAAAGGAGACTCCCCACCACTTCTAGTGAGGAATCTGCTCGATAATCCTGGGACCACTTCCCCACTGATTTCAGTGACGGGAATTTAATTGAGTAATTAGTGCATTGAGTAATTGAGTTGAAGAGATATACAGATCAGGAACAGGTTCTTCAGCTCATTGAGTGCACTGTGATCACCAACCTACCATTTACACTAGACTTACACAGAGGAACAAAGTCATCGTAGATTTTGGTTAATTATTTGTGAGATCAGGTTATTTTTGAGTATTATATTGTGAACTGTTTAGATTTATTTTTCTTTGTTACATTGTTTTCGATTGTTGACAAGTGGTTAAGCTAGGGGTATTGCTCAGCCAACTGTAAAGAGTTTTGCATAGGTTCAGTTCTTCACACCCAGACTTGGGAGCTGCGGGGTGAGGGGGCTGCATGAAGCCTTCTCCCCACCCCAAGTCAAGTTAATCAACCCTTCCTGGAAGAAATACTAGCACTTTGGATATCCAACTCCCAGACCCCCATAGTAAGCATTCTCCCAAATGAATAACAAAGCGATCTTGCCTGGTACTACATTTACAGAGAAAGAGTGTTTGTGATTTTACAACAGGTGCGTTTATATATTGGATCAAATGCAATATATAAACGCTACTTTAATAAATAGAACTAAGGAACGATGGAATGTTTCCTAGGTGTATGGTGCTCTGTTCTGGTCACCAATTAGTTCCTTTAGGGGCGGCATGGTGGTGCAGTGGTAGAGTTGCTGCCTAAAGGGCCTGCCCCACTTACGCGATTTTTTCGGTGACTTGCAGGCACCCGTCATAGTCGCAGCAGGTCGCCAAAAATGTTCAAAATGTTAAAAATACATTCACGGGTTATGGTCATGAGCAGTGGCCTAAAGAGTCGTAACTTTTTCTGGTCGCCAATGGATTTTCATCATTTTGAACATTTTCACCAGTGCTGAACTATCTCAAATATTTTACTGATTGGGTTGAGAATAAAACATTGAGTATCGATAAACATGCAGTACTCATAAAGAATTCATCCTGAACTGGGTAAAGTATTGAGCTGTGTTTTGCACAGACAGTATGACCGAACCTACGCCTGGATATTTCAAGACAACATTATCTTATCGCAGCCCGGTATCAGCATATGTAGAGAGGCCTTGACGGGACGAGTAGAAAATCTCCAACCTGGTACAATCCAGAAACTGTGGAGAATGAAGGGGCAATAGATTTCAACAAACATAGATTATATGGCCCAGGGACCTGATAGACAAAAAATACCCACCAAATTCGCAGAGATTTCATGTGCCACCACAAAGACACATGTGTACTCAGAAGAGAGTAGAAAATACTACTGATTTGGGCAGAAGGGACTGTTTTTGTGCTGTATGACTCTAATGCCAAAAAGGGTGAGACCCAAATGGAAGGAAAAAAACAGTATTCTTCATTGAGCCAGAGCACGGTTTCTAATGGAGACAGAGAGGAGAAGGAAGAGGAGGAGAAGTCTAATTATTTTAGATAAATATTGCACAACTACACAATGTAATCATGATTCTGTAGGAAGTGGGGAATACTTTACTTATAAAGCAAATTCCAGCTACATTCACTGAGCTGAGTTTTACGGTCATGTTATAACCAGTTGGAGAGTCCGAGTCCTTCTTGAATGGAGGCACAACATTTGCCACCCTCCTGTCATCCGCCACCTCTCCCGGTAAATGACGACAGATAGATCTCAGTCAGGGCTCTTGCAATTTCCTCTGCACTTTCCCACAGTGCCCTTGGATATATCTGATCTGGCCCGGGAGATTTGTGTACCTTGATAAGCATCAGGACCTTCAGCAACTCTGCGACCATAACACTGACTGCACTCAAGACACATCCATTGACTATCTAGTTTGCCAGTTCTCCTGTCTTTCTCCATAGTAAAAACAGAGAAGAAATACTAATTGAGGACCTTACCCAGCTCCTGTGTCCCCCTACAGAGTTGACCACTGATTCTTGAGGGGTCCCACTCTCACTGGTTAACCTTTTTCCCTTAATGTAATTATAAAATCTCTTGGGATTATCCTAAATGCTATCTGACTAATGTTCCCTTTTTGCCCATCTGATTTACTTTTTTAGTTTGCCCCTTGGTTTCTGAAACTCCTCCACATTTGATCTCAGCTGCCTATACCTAAAAACATAGAAACATAGAAATTAGGTGCAGGAGTAGGCCATTCGGCCCTTCGAGCCTGCACCGCCATTCAATATGATCATGGCTGATCATCCAACTCAGTATCTCGTACCTGCCTTCTCTCCATACCCTCTGATCCCATTAGCCACAAGGGCCACATCTAACTCCCCCTTAAATATAGCCAATGAACTGGCCTCAACTACCCTCTGTGGCAGAGAGTTCCAGAGACCCACCACTCTCTGTGTGAAAAAAGTCCTTTTCATCTCGGTCCTAAAGGATTTCCCCCTTATCCTTAAGCTGTGACCCCTTGTCCTGGACCTCCCCAACATCGGGAACAATCTTCCTGCATCTAGCCTGTCCAACCCCTTAAGAATTTTGTAAGTTTCTATAAGATCTCCTCTCAATCTCCTAAATTCTAGAGAGTATAAACCGAGTCTATGCAGTCTTTGTTTATAAGACAGTCCTGACATCCCAGGAATCAGTCTGGTGAACCTTCTCTGCACTCCCTCTATGGCAATAATGTCCTTCCACAGATTTGGAGACCAGAACTGTACGCAATACTCCAGGTATGTTCTCACCAAGACCCTATACAACTGAATTAGAACCTCCCTGCTTCTATACTCAAAGCCTTTTGCTATGAAAGCTAACATACCATTCGCTTTCTTCACTGCCTGCTGCACCTGCATGCCTACTTTCAATGACTGGTGTACCATGACACCCAGGTCGCGCTGCATCTCCCCTTTTCCTAATCGGCCTCCATTTAGATAATAGTCTGTTTTCCTATTTTTACCACCAAAGTGGATAACCTCACGTTTATCCACATTATACTGCATCTGCCAAACATTTGCCCACTCACCCAGCCTATCCAAGTCACCTTGCAGTCTCCTAGCATCCTCCTCACAGCTAACACTGCCCCCCAGCTTAGTGTCATCTGCAAACTTGGAGATATTGCCTTCAATTCCCTCATCCAGATCATTAATGTATATTGTAAATAGCTGGGGTCCCAGCACTGAGCCTTGCAGTACCCCACTAGTCACTGCCTGCCATTGTGAAAACGACCCTGTTTACTCCTACTCTTTGCTTCCCATCTGCCAGCCAGTTCTCTATCCACATCAATACTGAGCCCACGATGTCGTATGCTTTAAGTTTATATACTAATCTCTTATGTGGGACCTTGTCGAAAGCCTTCTGGAAGTTCAGATACACCACATCCACTGGTTCTCCCCTATCCACGCTACTAGTTACATCCTCGAAAAATTCCACAAGATTCGTCAGACATGATTTACCTTTCGTAACTCCATGCTGACTTTGTCCAATGATTTCACCACTTTCCAAATGTGCTGCTATCCCATCTTTAATAACTGACTCTAGCAGTTTCCCCACTACCGATGTTAGACTAACTGGTCTGTAATTCCCCGTTTTCTCTCTCCCCCCCCTTCTTAAAAAGAGGGGTTACGTTTGCTACCCTCCAATCCTCAGGAATTGCTCCAAAATCTAAAGAGTTTTGAAAGATTATCACTAATGCATCCACTATTTCCGGAGCTACTTCCTTAAGTACTCTGGGATGCAGCCTATCTGGCCCTGGGGATTTATCGGCCTTTAATCCATTCAATTTGCCCAACACCACTTCCCGACTAACCTGGATTTCACTCAAGTCCTCCTTTGACCCGCGGTCCCCTGCTATTTCCGGCAGATTATTTATGTCTTCCTTAGTGAAGACGGAACCAAAGTAGTTATTCAATTGGTCCGCCATATCCTTGTTCCCCATGATCCTTGTTCCCCATGATCATGATCCCCCTGTTCTATGCTTCCTACTTACACTTGACCAAAGCCTCAATTTCTTTATGTCACCCAAAATGTATTAACTCACCATTTATTTCACTGCTAAATGGAATTTCTGCAGTGTCCCAGTCACCCACTGAGCCGACAACTATCATCACATTTCTGAAGTGATCAATAAGCAAGACATCAGGCCATGGCTGTGAACAGTTTTCAGGTGTGTGAATCGTTTGAGCGGTGAATTCATTAGCAAAGGAACTTGCCATGTATCTACACAGCTAGGGACAGAGGTCCTCCTTTTTCAATCAGGATAAATGAAAAGCTGTAGACTGCATCGTTATGTGCTCCTTTCAATTGCTTATCTCCACAGGACTCGGACTCTCCAACTGGTTATAACATGACCTTAAAACTCAGCTCAGTGAATGTAGCTGGAATTTGCTTTATAAGTAAAGTCTTCCCCACTTCCCACAGAATCATGATTACATTGCGTAGTTGTGCAATATTTATCCAAAATAATTAGATGTTTTAATTTCAAAACTCAGATTTTCTTTGGATCATGCACAATACGCTGGGATATCCCGCAAAGTTATACCCCTGATTGTTGTGCTGCAGCAAAGCAAGAATTTCATTGTCCTATCTGGGACACATGACAATAAACTCTCTTGACTTGACTCCTTCCATTTTTGCCAAGCTGCCACAGGGTATATGGATAAACCACAATAACACAGGACACAAAGAGGAGTGATTCCGACCGAGCTTACCCTCGCTCCATTGGAATTGCTTATCAGACCCAGGCCCTGGGATCTTTCCTGGGAACCCGTCCCACACAATGTGAGCCGCCACTCTGTGTTACCCAGCATGTCATTCCGTGACACGGAGTAACGTTTGCTGTACGGGCAGCTCCTGCACACTCTCGCTTCCTCGCCCTTGTCTTTCCTCCGGACGCACTGTGATGGTCCGTGTTACCACCTGACAGCAAGGGTGGGCCCCAGTGGTGCTTTCTCTATAAGGGCGACCTCTCCCTTTATATCAGGGACCAGGGGTGGAGATTTGTGGCACAGAGAAGTGGCGTGTTGTAAATGTTTAAGTTGGTACATGGACTTGACAGCTGCTTATCACTTATCTGCCCTGGAAGTGACCCTGTTCTGTGTGTATATGGAGTGTGAGAAGTTGCAGCTCCTGTTTGAGTATCTGAAGGTGGTCCTCCTCAAACTGGCCCCACACTCCTGATATTTGGTCAGGTATGGAGAGTGGGGGGGGGGGGGCAGAGGATTTGGGCGGTGAGAGGATCTCCCTGTTGGTTTGCGCTTGGGCCTGGCCAAGATGGCAATTCAAGGGTCCGGCAGCGGGCAGTCGAGGGATCTGCCTGCATCGACTGCGTGTCCCTCTTCCGGGTCTACATCCGTGCACGCGGGTCCCTGGAGAGGGAGCACGCGGTTTCCAGGGGAGACTTGAGGGCTTCGATGAATGCTACTCGTTTGGGTGGAGTGGGTCGTGGATATGAATCATAATGTAGTAAGTTAATGACTGACTTTTGCAAACTGCTGGGCAGTTTTAATCTTTGCAGTGCTTTATAACAGGTGATTATGCAATAAAAGCTCCTTGTTAAGGGAAAAAAAGAGTAAGGAGCCATGCTGAAATTGTGAAATAGAAACCACGGGCGACTGAAACAACCTCATAGATTAAGGCATGTTGGAAAGGCTGATCAGAGCGCAGTTTCATAATTTCAATATAAAAAGAATTGTTGGCATTTTGTTTGATTTTTATTGGTTTACGTTTCCAAGACTGTAAAAGTTTAAGGATGCAGACAGATAATTCGTCAATGACAGTATGCCACTAAAAGGTTTAGAAGTAAAAATATAAAAATGCATAAATTCAATAATTCAATCTGCTACAATTCACTGTGTTCATTTGGCAGCAATGTTATGTTGTAAGAAAAACTATAACGTATAAATAACCGCAAGTCTTACTGTGACGAGGGTGTGTACATTAATGTATTCCAAATATTATCCACATAACTTTTTCTCCGATCTGTGTATGCCAGGTGAAATTGATTGTTATCAACTTTTAGCTTTGAGTAGTTAATCCAGCTATACCTACTAATGTATTTACAATCAGCAAATTAATTTTGATATGTAGCCTGTAATAGGGGCACGAATAACATATAACCATATAACAATTACAGCACGGAAACAGGCCCTCTCGGCCCTTCCAGTCCGTGCCGACCATTTATTTTCCCCAAGTCCCATCTACCTGCACTCAGACCATACCCCTCCATTCCTTTCCCGTCCATATACCTATCCACTTTACTTTTAAATGTTAAAATCAATCCTGCCTCCACCACTTCTGCTGGAAGATCATTCCACACAGCCACCA
Source organism: Raja brachyura (assembly GCA_963514005.1). Next base: position 92,173,502 of record OY740784.1, on the reverse strand, counting down.
CTCTGAGTAAAGAAGTTCCCCCTCATGTTACCCCTAAACTTCTGTCCCTTAATTCTCATGTCATGCCCTCTTGTTTGAATCTTCCCTACCCTCAATGGGAAAAGCTTATCCACGTCAACTCTGTCTATCCACGTCAACAGCTAATTTTTTTTGGATACAAGAAAATCCTGCAAATAACAAACAGCATAAATGGATAACGAATCTATTCCTTGCTCAAACTGATACAGACACAGAAGGAAAATCTTGTTTTTCTTTTAGGTTTGTAGGATAATTGGCCTCTGTAAATTGCCCCTCTAGTGTGTAACAAGTATATGAGCATGTGGGATAACATAGAACTAGTACAGAATTAGTGATCGATGATTGGTATGGACCTGGTGGGCTGAGGGACCTTTTTCCAAGCTGCATCTGTAAAACTAAAACTAAATATGCCTTTTATTCAGAACATAAGGAAGCACCAGAAACATGTTACATCCAAACAAGACCAGTCCTCAGAACATAAATAAAAACAGAAAATATAATTAGCAGGTCAGGCAGCATTCATGCAACGAGAAACAGAGTGAATGCCTCAGGTCAAAACTGGTGATAGGTTTTCGATCTGGAATAGTAACATTTTTTCCCCACACATGCTTTTCCCACATATCTGACGATGAGTATTTCTAGCATTTTCTGTTTTTATTTCAGATTTACAGTATTTGCAGTTTGGGATTTTCAGAACAATCGTCCAACTTAAATGCGGGGGATATTAATCTGTTGTGGCTGCATTGATATTTCAGCACTAACATGCAAAAATGGAAATTAAATATTTATTCTGTTATTACATTAGACGTGAAACACTGTTATACTAGGAAATTAAATTCTCCATAAACTGGCGAGAATGACAATTATAGCATGAAAGCTCTTCTCATACAAAGAACACGGTTTGCAATTACATACATTTGGCCCACAATAAAATTCCTTTCTCATTATGTTAACCTTGGCTCCTTTGTTTTGGAGTCTAAACATAGTCCGTTCATGTTCCACTCTAGAGATATGAGCACAAAATTCCGATTGAGTAAGTCTGTCAGGAGAGTTGCCTTTCAAATAAGATTTAACACTGAGGTCCTGTCCCTTCTCACATGGAAGCAAAAGATCCTATTGTACTTATTAAACACACCAGGATGCTTCTGCCAATATTCTGCCTGACATTTATCTCTGAACTAACATTAAACTCGGCATATATTTAATTTCCATCTGTGGGAGCTTGACATGTTTTTTTAGGAGTGTGACTGCACTTCAAACAATAAAGTACTTAATTGGCAGAAATGAGGTTTCTGATGTCCAAGATCTGTAAACGATGTTACATAAATGCTCTGTGGAAGAAGTTACGCAAATGCCTTGCAACGTTTTTCCCAATACAGGTCCATCGCTGATTTCCAGAGCCTATCAGAGGGGGCTGGACCACAGCTGTCGGAAGATCGGTTGCAGACCTGTATATATCATCATAAGATCATGCGATAGGAGCAGAATTAGGCCATTCGGCCCATCAAGTCTACTGCGCCATTCAATCATGGCTGATCTATCTCTCCCTCCTAACCCCATTTCCTGCATTTTCCCCATAACCTCTGACACCTGTACTATAAGATAGAATTTATCTATCTTTACCTTGAATATATCCACTGACTTTGCCTCTACAGCCTTTTGTGGCAAAGAATTCCACATATTCACCACCCTCTGACTAAAGACATTCCTCCTCATCTCCTTTCTAAAAGAGCATCCTTTAATTCAAAGGCTGACCTCTAGTCCTAGACTTTCCCACTCGTGGAAACATCCTCTCCACACCCACTCTATCCAAGCCTTTCATTATTCTGTACGTTTCAATGAGGTCCCCCCTCATTCTAAACTCCAGCGAATATAGGCCCAGTGCCTTCAAACGCTCATTATATGTTAACCTACTCATTCCTGGGATAATTCTTGTAAACCTTCTCTGGACCCTCTCCAGACCCAACACATCCTCAGATATGGTGACAATAAAATATCTTTGAATCTTTGAAAATTGCTCACAATATTCCAAATGCGGCCTGACCAACGTCTTATAGAGCATCTGCATTACATCCTGTTTTTATATATATAAGCCCTCTCGAATTAAATGCTAGCATAAATATGTTTGCCATTGCTAAAATCTCTCTCTCATACAGAACTCCTTTCACATATATGCAACACATTTAATTTCTTATGAAAAATTGACCTTCACAATGAAGCTATTCAAGTAAAATAGTAAAATGACAATTTATTCAGCTGGCCATATACAATCTGCCACATTCACCTCCAGCTGAGTCTCCTTCTCATTCTAGCATGATTCTTGCATTACCAGATAAGCACTGCAAATAAATCTTACAATCCATCTTATTCAGCATTTATTTTATTTTCATTCTGCTCAATTTCTGTTCATATATGGTGCATTAACAAGCTGAACCAAGCACTACGATGCACTGGAGCAACTAAGATGAATAAGAAGGAGATCCAACAAAGTCCATCAGTGGGAGGAGACCCACATAGCGAGTGAATAACCTGTCCAAGTGGCTAAAGAGTTTACTTGATGGAGTTCTTGTAACTCGAGAGCTGCCAAGACCTTTGTACTAGAGTGCTCTCTCTCTCTCTCTCTCTCTCTCTCTCTCTCTCTCTCTCCCAGGGCTCTCTCCGCTTTTCGCAGCACCCTCGCTCGACCAGCTCCCCTCCCCTCCACCACTCCCCACCACCTCTTCTCCCCCCTCCTCCTCTCCCACCCCTCTCCCCCCTCCTTCCACCCCCTCTCTCCATCCTCCTCTCTCCCCCTCCTCCCTCTACTCTCTCTCCCCTTTCCTCCCTCCCCCACCGCTCCACCCCCCACTCTACCCCCCTTCTCCCTCCTCCTCTCTCGCCCTCCCTTCCCCCCCTCTATCCCCCTCCTCCCTCCCTCCCCTTCCACCCTCTGCCCCTTGTCCCCACTACCCCCCTTCCACTCCCTCCCCCTCCTCTACCCCCCTCCCCCTCTCCCCTCCACCTCTCCCCCCTCCTCTCTAGCCCCTCTCTCCCCCCTCCCTCTCCCCCTCCCCTCCCCCCTCTCTACCCCTCCCTTCCCCCCAATCCTAACCTTGGGCATTGTCTGTTTGGAGTTTGCAGGTTCTTACTGTGACCGCGTGGATTTCCTCCGGGTGGTCTCCTAATTTGAGGAAGGACATCCTTGTGATTGAGGCAGTACAGCGCAGGTTCACAAGATTGATCCCTGGAATGGCGGGACTGTCATATGATAAAAGATTGAAAAGACTAGGCTTGTATTCACTGGAATTTAGAAGGATGAGGGGGAATCTTAGACAATAGACAATAGGTGCAGGAGTAGGCCATTCGGCCCTTCGAGCCAGCACCGCCATTCAATGATCATCCCCAATCAGTACCCCGTTCCTGCCTTCTCCCCATATCCTCTGACTCCGCTATTTTTAAGAGCCCTATCTAGCTCTCTTTTGAAAGCATCCAGAGAACCTGCCTCCACCGCCCTCTGAGGCAGAGAATTCCACAGACATCTTATAAAAACATACACAATTATAAAAGGACTGGACAAGCTAGATGCAGGAAAAATGTTCCCAATGTTGGGCGAGTCCAGAACCAGGGGCCACAGCCTTAGAATAAAGGGGTGGCCATTTACGACTAAGGTGAGAAAAAACGTTTTCACCCAGAGAGTTGTGAATTTGTGTAATTCCCTGCCACAGAGGGCAGTGGAGGCCACATCACTGGATGGATTTAAGAGAGAGTTAGATTGAGCTCTAGGGGCTAGTGGAATCAAGGAATATGGGAAGATGGCAGGCATGGGTTATTGATTGGGGACAATAAGCCATGATCACAATGAATAGCAGTGCTGGCTCGAAGGGCCGAATGTCCTCCTCCTACACCTATGTTTTCTATGTTTCTATGGTCAGGTTTCCTCCTTCATCCCAAGGCCATGCGGGTATGTAGGTTAATTGCCCAGTGTAAATTACCGTTAGGGTGTTGGGAGTGGATGAGAAAGTGGGATGACATAGATGTAGCGTGAATGAGTGATCGATGGTCAGCATGGTCTCAGTGTTGCACTTTTTCTGCAAGTAAAGCTGAAGGGCCTGCTTCCATGCTGTATCTCTAAACTAAACTCAACGCAGTTTCACTGTGTGTCCATTCCAGAATGCAGCTGACCTGAGAGTCCTTGATGCTAACTATGAAAAAGGTTCTATTCCCTAAACTTCTCTCACCCTGATAAGGCTAAAAATAAATTCATCGAGAGGGTGCTTCTGCTTTCCGATGCACTGTGGGGAGCAGGTCATGAACCCTCTCTCACACATACTTATATCTGGAACAGAGTGTCTTTGGCACAAATCTCTGCTACCTTCCTGGCCAGGACATTAAACATGTCAAATGGAATCCTGGTTTGGCTGAAAATAAGAGAGATACCAACAAATTAATCATTGTAGAGAAAGTGCTTGAAATAAAATCTGACTAAGAGCCAATGCTTGATTTTGTTCTTCATATTTTCTCTTATTTGCTCTCACTTTATTTACAATTGAATCTCATTGTTTTTCTAACAACCTCCTTTTCTAATCACCTGAATTAATGGATACAGCTTCAAGCTCCTTATCTAAAGTTCAGGACATTTTGCGCGTAGTTACATTATTGTTGCATTGGGATGTGGTTTTTCTGGATAGATGCTACGTGGTTTTGTAGGTGGCTGGTAACTATCCATTGAAATAACTCACCCAAATGAAGAAAGTTTTATAAGAAGCTTACGTCAGCAGACTTCTCTCAAACAAGTTAATTTGGTGAATCCTAGCCAGAACTCAAATAATGATGAGATGGAGTACAGGGTGGAGCTAGAGAGGTTAATCACATGGTGTCAGGGTAAACACCTTCAATGTCTGCAAAACAAAATTGCTGGTTGTGGACTTCAGAGAATGGAGTACAAGCCCCAGTCTGCACCAATGGTGCTGAAGTAGAGGTGGTCAAGAGTGCCAAGTTCCCAAGTGTAAATATCAACAACAACATGACCTAGTCCAAACATGTTGACGATAAGGCCAAGGTAGCACGCCATCACCTCAACCTCTTCAGAAGACTGAAGAAATGAAGCATGTTGTCCATGATTCTTACCCAATTCCACAGACGCACCATATAAAGCGTCGACTACATTGATGCAAACATAATTCAAGTCCATCAACACCTCTACTTAGAAGATTGAGGAGATTCGGTGCGCAGCCACGATTCTCTTGAACTTCTACAGTTGTACGGTAAAGAGCATATTGTCTAGATGCTTGAAACTCTGATGTCGGGACGGACGGACACTCCGCGGCTTGGAGGTCCCAAATTGGCCGGTTCCTACCGGTGACTGGGGCTTCACGATGTTATAGGCCGCAGGCCGGCGGTCGGTGGTCTTCTCCAGCAATCCCCAGCAAGGGATCCCAGGCTCCGCGATGGAAAGTCCGCGCTGCGCCCGCGACTAGAAGCTCCGCAGACCGCGGCTTCAGGATGTTGCAGCCCGCAGGCCAGCGATCAGAGCACTTCTTCTCGCGACCCCCCAACAAGGGATCGCCCGGCTCCGCGATGGAAAGTCCGCGCTGCGCTTGCTGCTGAAGCTCTAGGCCCCGACTACGGGAGAGTCCGCATCAATCCAAGCTGTTGGGCCGCGAGGGAGAGTGAAATGCAACTAGGAGAAAAGTCGCATTCCACTGAGGTAAGTGATTAAAAACAATGTTTCCCCCTTCCCTGCCCCCACCCCTCCCCCCACACTAAACACACTTTTAAACATACTAAAAACAAAAAAAGCGGAAAGGATGAACAGCTGCTGACGAGGCTGCCATCTCGCGGCACTCCGGTCTTCTTAGGTGGAGAGGCTTTTCAGAAGAAAGAAAAGCCGGAAATCTCTAGGACCGCCAATGTTTCCCCCTCTACTCTCAAGCTCTGTGCCGAACAACTGGCACTGGTCTTCACAGATATTTTCAACCAGTCCCTGCAAACCTGTACTGTCTCTGCCTGCTTCAAAGTCTCCACTATTGTCCCTGTACCCCAAAAGGCAAGCATTACTGGCCTTAATGACTACAGGCCTGTCGCACTGACCTCTGAAGTCATGAACACCCTTGAAAGGCTTGTGCTGGCCAAGCTGAAAAATATCACTAAAAATATCACTGTTGGACCCTCTGCAGTTTGCATATTGGGCCAATATATCTGTGGATGATGCAGTCAACCTGGGCCTGCACTTCATCCTCCAGCACCTAGACCACCAAGGGACCTATGCGAGGATTTTGTTTGTTGATTTTAGCTCTGCATTCAACACCATTGTGCCAGAGCTACTACACTCCAAACTTACCTAGTTGACTGTGCCTGAACCCCCCCTGTCGGTGGATCACCAGCTTCCTGACAGACAGGAAGCCACAAACACTCAGCATAGGAGCACCGCAAGGCTGCATACTCTCCCCTCTCCTCTACTCTCTCTACACAAATGGCTGCACCTCCACTGACTCCTCTGTCAAGCTTCTCAAGTTTGCGGACAACACAACCCTGATTGGACTGATCCAGGATGGGGAGGAATCTGCCTACAGACAGGAAGTGTCACAGCTGCAGTCCTGGTTCCATCGCGACAACCTGGAGCTCAATGCTCTAAAGACAGTGGCATTGATTGTGGACTTTAGGAGAGCTCCCCCTCGCCTCTCACCATCAATAACACCACAGTCACATCTGTGGAGTATTTTAATTTCCTGGGAACCATCATCTCCAAGGACCTTAAGCGGGGGGCTACCATCGACTCCACAGTCAAAAAAGCACAACAGAGGATGTACTTCCTGCGGCAGCTGAGGAAGCACAATCTGCCACAGGTAATGATGGTCCAATTCTATACGGCCATTATAGAGTCTGTTCTCACCTTCTCCATCATGGTCTGGTTTGGCTCAGCCACCAAGCACGACACCTGGAGGCTGCAGCGAATTGGCTGATCAGCTGAGAAGGTTATTGGCTGAAACCTTCCCTCCATTGATGAACTGTACACTGCAAGGGCCAGGAGCGTGCGGGTAAGATCATCTCTGACCCCTCTCACCCTGGCCACAAACTCTTTGAAGCACTTTCCTCTGGAAGGCGACTCCGGACTGTCAAAGCTGCCACAGCCAGATATAAAAACAGTTTTTATCCACGAGTAGTAGCTCTACACAATAACCAAAAATCTGTAGCCTCCTTTTGCTCTGGTATTTTATTTAATTCACATGTTTAATCAATAATGTTTTATTATTAATGTTTACTATTTTATGTATCATTCTTAACTGTCACTGTATGTCATGTTGTCACTTGCGGGCGGAGCACCAAGGCAAATTCCTTGTATGTGAAAACTTGGCCAATAAACTTATTCAAAACTGTAATGTCCAGGTTGATGGAATAGCTTCTTCCCAACAACCATCAGGCTATTGAACACTACAAACTCCAACTCAACTCTGAACTACGAACTTCCTTGATTGCACTAGGTACTTCAGGCTTTGTTTAGCTTTTCACTGTATTGGTTTTTTTTTTGTTAATTGAACATTTTTGTGTTTATTATAGTATCTGCTGAGTACTATGTTTACATACCTGTTCTGCTGTTGCAAGAAATAATTTCATTGTCCTGTTTCGGGACATATGGTAATAAAACACTCTTCACTCTTGACTCTGCCTCAAGAAAGAAGCCAACTGGCATTCTCGCTTCTCCCTTCTCCCATCGGGCAGAAGGTACAAAAGCATGAAAGCATGTGCCACTAAATTCAGGAACAATCTCATCCCCACAGTTATCAGACACTTGAATGGACATCTCATATGTTAAGGATGTATTCCCAATCTTCCAATCTACCTTATTGCAGGCCTTGACATTTCTTATAAGCTGCTCTTTTGCTGTATCTAATGCCGAGATAGCATGGAAAACAAAGCTTTTCATTGTATCACAATACATGTAACAATAATAAACCAATACTAATTACTTGCATTATTTCCATAAATACCGGTTCTTGGATGCACTTCAAATGTAATCTAATAATTTTACATTTCAGATGGTCGTATATACACAATGTGTATCATAAACATAATTTTTCTTTGTATTCATTCCTGCTTATAGAGTGTTAAAATATATTGGAGCAATGCTGTCTAAAAATACCAGAATTCCAGACAATAATGAGGATGCGAATTGTTCTTTTAGAAACTATTGTATGGTGGAAATAATTCACTAGCAGTGAGACAGAATAAATATGTTTTGAAGAAGATTAATAGTGTTATCTTCTAGAGATATTAAGCAGAGAAATAATGTTGCTACCTACATTGAATTGGAGTTGGCATATGCGTAACTAATTGGGTAAGAGCCTCTAGCATCACATAAAAGCAACGTAATGTATTTAGGTCACAGGCTGGAGGAAACTTTGATCACAAATTAGTTTCGCTTGGCTTCAGAACACAAATAAAGATTAGCAGAATGAAGTCCATGCCAAGTTCTTGATCTGACATCTCTCTGAGCCGAAGACCCACCTACTTACTGAAATTCAGATGAATGGGACCTGTTATCTGACAACAAATAAACTGGATTCCAGCATTTTATAAAAAATATAGCCCTTCTTAAAGTGGGTTCTATGACTCGGAATTCAAGAAGCAACTTCAGATATATTCGAACCTGCAGTAGATTCAAAGTCAGGTAAAAGAGGGACCATGGCCTGAGATTTAAAATAATATAATTGATTTCTGATCTAGTTCACGGAGACGTTTCCAGCTGTAACAGCCGGGTCCTAACTAGCCACAGGAAATCTCCAGCTAACCGATTGGCTCCAAGGTGACCAGACTTTATTTTAGAAATCTGGGAGCTTTTTCCTGCAGAGAGATCTTGCATTTCAATGTGAGGGTCATCATTGAATGACACAGTTTCTCCCTTTCTATTTCAGTGCATGCACTGCACTGTGGCTTTTGGTCAGCTACAATCTCAACAGTATTGTATGATGGTTTTTATGATGACTTTTATGATGATTTTGATCATTAAATTGTAAATGGGTCCAGCTGCTGAACTTTTTCAGTAAACCGGATTAAAAATATTATCTTGCCCTTAGTTCCAATTGCAAATATATTGCGGCTGGCACAAGGCAGAAACAATGAGTGACTCACTTCAAGACTATTTTATAGCCAATTGACAGAAATAAAGCCACTTCCTGCAACAATACAGCCCTGGGAGCCTACAGCAACTGCCTGACTGGAACTTGCTGTGAAGATAATTTTTCAAAGTTTGCAACTTAGCAAAGTCATAACAAGAATTCAGGAATGCCCATTTGCTAATTTCCATCCATGTTTTCAACATGCATGAAGTTCTTACAACTTCTTTATCTACGCTTGCTGGAACCAAATGCTGTTCAGATAATCTATTTACCCTTGCATGGCCCATTCACAGACCTAGTTACATGTGTGTTCATTGTATTTTGCAGCGGCAATGATTCAACCAGAAAGTAATTACATCTGCCTTAAAATAACAATCCAAATGTCCAAAATAACATCATTCCATTTTCTTTAAATTTACCTTCAGTCATCCTTAAAGTCTAAATCGTCAGCCAAGTATCACTAACCAATGCACAGTATTTTTTTTAATTCTACCCCCATGTTATTTCTGGCAGATGTATAGCAACTGAAGCATGTCACCACATTATCATTGTGCCTGTGTTGCATACTTTTCCTTTGGCAGTCTACTGGGATTTTGTGTTGCATGTTTTGTGAATGAAACACACTGGAATATGATTTCAGCTGTGCCTCACTTATTCTGAATGTTTGGACTCCCTCCTGCTTTCTGCTTTACATTGACCAACTATTACCAGGACATTCACATCCTAAATCATTCGAACCTAATTAGGCCAACACATTTACACAGGGTCTACTGGGACATATAATCTGGCCGGAATTCTAGCACTGACCAAACCGTTCTATTTCCAATTAATTCCATCTTTGCCCTCCCCCTCTTTTCCATCTATATTGCGTTTCCATTTGTTCCCTCTTTTGGACTCCACCTTCCTAACTCTCCACTCCATTTGTTTTCAACCTTCTCACCCTCCAGCTATTCTCTCAAGCTAGACTTCTTTTCGGATTCTTCCCCTTCATTGCCTTGGTTTTCTCCACATAAAACCATAAGACATAGGAGCAGAATTAGGCTATTCGGCCCATCGGGAATGCTCCACCATTGAATCATGGCTGATCTATATTTCCCTCTCAAACCCATTCTTCCCGTGTCCTTTGATGCCCTTATTGCACATCTGGGCACATAGCACATCCAGGCATGCATCATTGCCTCAACTGCACATTCCATGCACCCTCCCAAGTCTGCTCTCTGATCACGCTGATTTCTATCCTTTTAAACACTTCAACTAGCAATGTTACAAAATTTTGAGATTTAAAAAATCAAGTCTGCAATTTATCCCATCAGATAAAGCATAAAAAGAAGTTTAATTAGACACCTAATTAACTTTCATATCTTCAGTATTAAGAAAATTATGGCCATTTTCATACTCGGAAATTAGCATCTTGTTCCCCATTGCCTTTCAATTGACTTAACTCAAAAGCTGTGATCTGGAACAGTTAAAAGCCCATAACTTTCTTAAAAATTAAGAGAACTCAATGAAATTTTCAGTTATTATAGATTGAAGCATTCTGAAACAAATATGAAACAATCTTACTTGGATGACCTGAAATTAAAGCATATAATTAGTTAGTTATCTAATTGTAGCTAATTACAAAATTCAATGAGTAGATCTAAACATCTATCCATTTCTTAAGAAAATATAAACTTTTTTTAAATTGCCTAAGTGTCCAAATAACATTCACACGATAATCCACAATATAACATAATTTTTAAATCTAATTTTCATGAATTTCTGGGCCAAATGGAAGGAATTTAGTGTTTTATGCCTGTAAATTAATGGCCATTTAAATCAACTTGCGAGTGGGTTTTAGTGGATTAGAACGTTGCGGTTAGCGGTGAAGTCGGGAGGAAAAATACTGTTTGTTCATACATTTTTTTGGACCCCATTTCGCAACATGAAAATATTATTAAAGCCTCCCAAAAAAACAACTTTTAATATAAAAATTAACTATTTACCTTTTTTTCTCCCCTACGCAAAATCCTTCTGGTTGTCAGTGCTCACGGCTTTTGAAGGTGATTTTTAAATTTCTCTAGTTAATAAATAATTTAGAGTAATTTAAAATACCTTCATTCATGAAATGTCGGGGCGATTTTTCTTCCGCAACGAAATCGCCCGACATTCATCGATTTTCCATGTCTGTTGAAAAACGCCACTTTAAGCCCGCCCCCCTCTGAAAGGCGGCAAAGTCGCGCACACGGGGAGCGGCAGAACTGCAGCGCTGGTCAAGGTAAGTTTTGTAACATACCTACTTCAACCTTTTTCCAATGCTGGCACTAAGAAACCGGAATCACAGACCCTCAGTACATCTTCTTCCTGTTGCCCATTCACTTGTACCAAGAACCTCACCACCATGAACTTAATGAATCCAATAACATTGGCTGGAAATGTCAACTGATGGAAACCAATTGAGGCTGACACTTAACTCCTAACTACGTCCCTTTTTACACCTAACGACACCTTTACACTACTCTTCCCAATCACCCCATTCCCCAGGACCCAGACCATTGCAGTAGGTTACACATCCCTACGGCCTCAGAGGCATTTTCTCTAACTTTGGGAATCACTCCTATTTAAATATAGAAAAGTTTATTAACATCGCACTCAACTCAGTATTTACAAATATACATCGAATTTATATCAAATTAAAACATGACAATCATTGTCCACCAGGCACTCCAGCCCCCGTGGTACTCAGCGGTCCTGGAAGGTCTCCAGAAAGCCAGTGCACTCTGCAATGCTGAGGAGGGGAAGGATGTGGAGTGTGCACGGGAGCAGCACGTATAGAAAATGTCTCAGTGTGGTGTGGAACAACATAGAGGGCATTTCTAAAAGATGGCTCATGTTGTACGGGACCGGCTTGTAAGAAGGATTTTGGAGCTTGGGTTAGATGAGAAATTTGTGCTGAGCGGGAGTTAGGCTGGCCAGGATCACCCTGCAGCCACAAGCAATCACGACACGCATTGTGCTTGGACAGTCTGTGGTTTCAGCCACGAACTCCTGTGATGTGCAGTTCTCGCATTAGCCATCCAGTCTCTCCCTTCATTTGCTGGAACTCTCTGACAGGAGATCGCTATGTCCAAACTTTGAAAAGGGGAGAAGGCAGGCACGGGTTATTGATTGGGGACGATCAGCCATGATCACAATGAAAGGCGGTGCTGGATTGAATGGCCGAATGGCCTCCTCCTGCACTTATTTTCTATGTTTCTATGAAACTTTAGACTTTAGAGATACAACATGAAACAGGCCTTTAGGTCCACCGAGTCCGCGCCAACCAGTGATCACCCCCTACACGAGCACCATCCTAGGGACATAGAAACATAGACATAGAAACATAGAAATTAGGTGCAGGAGTAGGCCATTCGGCCCTTCGAGCCTGCACCGCCATTCAATATGATCATGGCTGATCATCCAACTCAGTATCCCGTACCTGCCTTCTCTCCATACCCGCTGATCCCCTTAGCCACAAGGGCCACATCTAACTCCCTCTTAAATATAGCCAATGAACTGGCCTCAACTACTCTCTGTGGCAGAGAGTTCCAGAGACCCACCACTCTCTGTGTGAAAAAGTCCTTCTCATCTCGGTCCTAAAGGAATTCCCCCTTATCCTTAAGCTGTGACCCCTTGTCCTGGACCTCCCCAACATCGGGAACAATCTTCCTGCATCTAGCCTGTCCAACCCCTTAAGAATTTTGTAAGTTTCTATAAGATCCCCTCTCAATCTCCTAAATTCTAGAGAATATAAACCAAGTCTATGCAGTCTTTGTTCATAAGACAGTCCTGACATCCCAGGAATCAGTCTGGTGAACCGTCTCTGCACTCCCTCTATGGTAATAATGTCCTTCCTCAGATTTGGAGACCAGAACTGTACACAATACTCCAGGTGTGGTCTCATCAAGACACTGAAGTAGAACCTCCCTGCTCCTATACTCAAATCCTTTTGCTATGAAAGGGACAATTTACAATTTGCAGAAGCCAATTAACCTACAGGCATGTACGTCCTTGGAGTGTGGAAGAAAACCGGAGCACCCAGTGAAACCCACGCAGTCACAGGGAGAATGTACAAATACCATGCAGACAGCACCCGCAGTCAGGTTCAAACCCAGGTCTCTGGCACTGTAAGGCATCAACTCTGTCACTGAGCCGCTGTGAAAGACAGGAACCTCTCACAGAGCAGTGCAGCCAATGCCACAGTGAGCTGCCTGTCCACCTTTAGACAGTTCCCCAATGGAAAAATATATAATGCTTGACATACAGGTATCTCTGCAATGTCCAAAGGTGGAGAGTTGCCATCTGGGTTTGGACGCACACCATGGACAGACTGACCTCCTCACTCAGGAGGCCCAGAACTGTGGCAGAGTCCCAATGCTTTATTTTGCCCCAGAGGAAATCCACCAGCTTCTGGATTTTAGTGGCAATGGGGGGAACAGGATCAAAGTGACCATCTGGTACAACAGCACGGAGAAAACCAGTCAGCATTCTGGCCCTAGGTGACTTTCATCTCCAGCTCCTGTCAGTTTGCCAGCCGGGCTTCCTGAGCAGGGCTCGGGTAGACCAGACAAAGGAGGCCCAGGGTACTCCATGTAAATGGCCTCATCTCCTCCAGCAAGTCCACCTGTCATTGACTTAACAAGAGTCCGGAACAGTTGTCTCAACTGATTGGTGTGGAGGAGGCAACCAAAAGGATCTGCTGACAATCATGCATCCTTTGCAGATCAATATAATCTATGACTGATAAATACCTCCTGGGTGAAAAAAGTTGCCCTTCAGGTCATCCCTCAGATTTCTCCATTTTTTTTTGTTAATCGCGAGACAGTTTAATGATTTGATTAAAGTAAAAAGTGACTTCTAACGCCCTCAATGCCTACAACGTGACGGATCACATGAACGGGACAAAACACCGGGTAAGTCGTGTATTTTACATATAAACTTGCTTCTTGGAATGGCTTTAAACAAATTGTACGTTGCGAAAATGTGATTTTGGCCCCATACGAACTGGCAGTGTTTTTCCTGCCGATATGGGGTTCAAATTCACCGCAAATGCAATGTTCCAATCAATTGCGTTCCAGAAAAACCCACTCGCAAGATGATTTAAATGCTTTTTTTGGACAATCATGTCATAAGAGCATCTAAATCGTCTATATTTTGTGTTATTGTCTATCCATAGTCAATGTTTTTATACTAAATATCAGTTTTAGTCCCATGTATTGTGCAAGAAAATAAAAATTGGGATTATATTGAGTGGATGTTTCTTGATTAATTTATGGGAATTAAACATCAAATTCCTTCCATCTGGCATATGAATTAATGACAGTGAGATTTAAAAATCATGTTATATTGTGAATTCTTGTGTGAATGGAATTAGTTTGTTATTTGGATACTTAGGCTATTTTAGAAAAAATATCCTTTTCTTGAGAAATGGAATCTACAGGACATTCTTAATGGGAAAGTAGTGGGCAAAAAGGCATGGTTTGAAGAGCAGAAACTTGTAGTTTACAATGCCAAAATTGAAAATTTGAGGAAAAACAAGGTGTACAGAGTTGTTTATTGGTTACAATCTGAGGAGTATGATGATGCTACTGATTATGATATGCCAATGTACCAGCTAGCAACTGATCTTCTCCGTAAAGACTAGGTCTATTGCTAGAAATTGAAATTTATTTACCTATCTGTTACGGACTTACAGCATATAATACAATAATATTAAAGTTCTGATCTTGAGAATATCACATTTTTGAATTTTCACATCTGGGTGTTTATTACTATTTCCGATACAACGGTCAATTTTGTAATTGACTACAATTAGGTAATTAACTAATTTCAGGTGATCCTAGTAAGATGTTTTATATTTGTTTCAGAATGCTTCAATCTATAATAACTGAACATTTCATTCAGTTCTCTTAATTTTTAAGAAAGTTATGGTCTTTTGACTGCCCTCGATCACAACTTTTGTGTTAAGTCAAAGCAAAAGCAATAGGGAACAAGATGCTAATTTCCGAGTATGAAAATGGCCATAACTTTTTTTAATACTGAAGATATGAAAATGAATTAGGTGTCAAATTAAACTTGTTATGCTTTATCTGATGGAATAAATTGCAGACTTGATTTTTTAAATCTCAAAATTTTGTAACATTGCTACATTATCTTCAAATCCATGCCCAGTGACAGATACAGCTCCATCTCACCGTTAGTTCTCTTACCTCTCCATTGTCCCACTGTGCGTCCAATATCCTAGCTGAAAAAAAACTCCACTGACTTGATGATGACCTGACCGGCCACCAATTCCAGCCATGTCCATTAAGGAATAATTTCACCAAATCTGATTCCAGTGGAAGAGGTGGTATCTTGGGTATTGAGATTTACAATCAAATCACGCAGAATATAGTATTACAGCTACAGAGAAATTGCAGATAAAAGAAAGAGTACAAGGTTGTAATAAGGTAGATTAGGGAATTATGAATCCATCCTTAGTTTATGAAAGGTGCGTTCAAAAGTCTGCTAACAATGGGGAAGAAGCTATTCTTGAATCTAGTGGCGCATGCTTTCAAGCTTATATATCTTCTGCCTGACAGGATAGGGGCGAAAAGGGAATGACCAGCATGTGAGTGGGCCTTTATTATGGATGGTTTGAGCTGTGCAGATATTATTCATTGTCATCAGCACTTTAGTTGCAATCTATTCTGAACATTAAAGATTGATGCTTTTTTTTAAAAAGCTTTTAAATGACTGAAATGAATTGATTTCCCAAAGGTTGTCTATTAGCTTTTAGCCAGAAATTTACGGTTCAACTAATTCCTGGTTTCTGCACCTGCGATTTGCAACACTGAACTCGGAGACAAGCTGGAGGCTCAGCATGTGATCTCCTGCTCCATCAATGGACTCAGCACCATGCCCAGGATGGTGCACAGCTGAGGGACCAGAGGCACTCCACATCCAACCCCTCAGTTTCTCATCAATTGTGGTTATTATGCTGTCAATAATTAATCTACACCTGAAATTGTAGTATGTCTATTGCTAATGCTGGTTAAGATAGCAGTGGTAAGATTGAAGTTGAAATTCCAATGGCACATCGCTGAGAAGAATGCAACAAACTTGTTAATTGATGGGCCACCTCTAGCAAGAGTAACTGGCTAAATATAAAGAGTAACAGGTTAGACGGTGTACTTGTTAATTTGTTAATGGAGCATGCCAGCCCTATCTAACACCCCAGACTAGATTAATCCTAAGAAGTTATCAGTTGAAGGTCACATTTTCATGGGAGTTTTCCTGATTAGTGTGTGGTGAGCTCTGGTTGCACTCAGTGGCAGCCATCCCAAATTCGGCAGATTATCAGTTCAGACACCGAATCCCACTCGCTAAAAAATACAACCAGTCACTTGATGTCTTTCACAACGTCTTGACTAATGCTTGTAAATGAGCACAATACATCTGTAAACCTCTTCTTCACCCTTTCCGAAACCTCCACGGTCTTCATGTAATGGGGCAACCAAAACTGCATATCATACACCAAATGCTGCTTAACCAAAATTTTATAAATCTGCAACGTTAATTCCTGACTCTTATAATCAATGCCTCAACCAATGAAGACAAGCAAAGCATCCTGAGTGATTTATTCTCCCTCCTATTCTTTTCCCATCTATATAAACTCTGCCTTTGCAAAATGTTCCTCTTCCCTCCCTCCCCCCCACCACCAAAAAAAAAAAAATCCATGTTTTGTGCATAACAAAATTAGTCATCATTATCAGGGCCAGATCACATGGGTGCACTTTAAGCAGTCATTTTAAAACACTTAGGTATGAACTGCACTCATGGCAGAAATTTGATGTTGAAGTATGGCATAATTAGAATCTAGTATGCAAAATCTATCTTTAAATTCACAATATATTCACCCCAAAACTATTAGCAGAGCTAACAATAAGCAAAGTGAAAACAGCTCAACAGAGGAGTTTTCATTTTAGGTTTCATGCTGGAGAGTTAAAAAGATCAAACAACACCTTGTGTGGGATGAAGATGAGCAGGATTATGCTTTATTTGTTATTGCATTGGAATATATGTACTTTTTATCTTAACCCAGGCATGCCCAGTCTGATGAGGCTGGTTTATGAGCTCAATGCACCTTAACTGACCACATCACACAAACTGAGAATCAAGTATCAGACTATAGCTTTAGAAGCAGCACTAGTCAGAGAACAGCTGCTCTTTCACAGGGAACACAGATCTAGAGCTTGAAGATGGAAACAACACACCACCATCAACTGCTTTTCATCTCAAAGACTAATTTGTCTCCCATTTCTATCAACTCTCTCCTGCATTATGGAGGGGTATTCCTTACTTAAAAATGGAGGGGTATTCCTTACTTAAAAAAATAAATCTAGAAGAAAAGGGCCTTATAGAAAAATCTCCTTTATTGAATTGTTCTGCTATTTTGCACTCATCGTATTTATTGTTGTATTTAGCATTACTGTGTGTATACTGTTTACTCTGTGAGCTTCATGTGAACAAGGACTTTCATTGCACCTTTGTGGATTTGAGAATAAACTTATCTGTCTGCCTGTCCATCTAAATAGGACCAGGATCTGCTATTTACAGTAAATGGGATGTGAAAATATACTGGATTCTTACTTTTTCTCTTTTAAAATATTGAAAATGACTGGGAGAGTGTTTAATTCCCATCAAAAGGCATCCATGACCGAGAGAGGCAGGAGGAATGGAGGGTCACTCTGACCAAGCTGCATTGCAAGATCTAGCAAATCTCAAGCAGGAAGAGAGTTTGGATGGATACATACTGCAACATTGTGAGGTACAATTTCTAGTACATCGCATCCACTGTTGGTGAGTGAGCTTGCCATGCTGCCAATTCCTTTGAATGGAATAAAAATGTATCTTATTCATTAAGCTGAATTGGATATAGATCTGTCGGTCTATTCTGCACTCTGCAGAAAATGTGATTATTGTTCAAACACCGTGAGAAATTTCACCACAGGAAATGAAGGCTGCAGTGTTGGAATTAAAATGGAGATCAGTTGATATTGTGTTCACTCTCCATGGTGCTGTAATAACCTGCTTTAAGCTTCACATGATATTATTACATCTAACTACAACCATGAAAAACCCCACTCCCAATGCTGTTATTTCCAGTCTTTCTGCACACTCCATTTCACCAGTGTTGCAAATCAAGACTCCATTTGGCAAGTGCAACAGAGGTAACAATTTAAGAGGCAAAACCCTGCAGGTGCCCACGGCTCCAAAGTACAGTGTGATTTGTGAATGAAAAAGCCTTGTGCTTTCTTGTTGACCGAATATATAGACTATTTTTGCAAATGACACTAGTGCAAGAGCCATGCAGATCATATTGTTTGATAAATGACTGCTAGATTAATTTAATCTTGAATTTCACTGGTCATATTAGAATTAATTTGCTACAAAAGTTATATTTGCTCACTAAATTTGATATATATGGGCGCTTAGAGTAAATTGCAGGTCCACGTTGACAAAATTTCCCTCAGAGGCTGGAAAATGTGGATGCCTTTGAGAAAGAACACTCTGCCAAAACATAATCCACAACACTCAACGTCATCTTAACAGGCCTAACAGAAATAGAAAATGTTGGAAACACAGCCAGAACGTAAGAGGTGGCACAGTGGAGCATTCTAAAGACGTGCATATTGGTGGGTTAACTGCCTGCTATAGATTGACCCTCGGGTGTAGGTGAGTGGTTGAATCTGGGAGGGGGGGGGGGGGGGGGGAGTTGATGAGGATGTGGGGGATATGAAACAAAATGGGATTATTGTAGGATGAATGTAAAGGGACGGTTGATGGATGGCACAGATTCAGTGAGCTGAAAGGCCTGTCTATACTGTATCTTTCTATGATTCTATGAGATGAGCTATTATTCTGAGTGCAGCTTTTTAGCACAGATCACTCTACCTGTCGCCTCCAGTAGCACTTACAGGACTTCAGTATACTGTATGTCTACATTTCAAACTCTCGATCATGTTTTGTTAAATCTTTACTGTTCTCGACTTTGAATAGGTAAGCTGCCCATAATAGGAGAGGAAAAAGCTTCCATCCTCCTAAAACACCCCAATGCTCGCTGTCAGAGGCCCAGTTTCTTGTATTTATCCACCAGAATCAGATTCTCTTCCCTCAAGAATAGATTAATATGCTGTGAGATGGGTATTTGACCCTATGAGATGGTCAGCTCTGGGGCTGCTACAACTGGTTGGAGTAACTTAGATGCTTCAGCAACCTTCCTCCTTTCAGCCCAGAGCTTGGTCAGCTTGGTGACAGTTGAAACCCCGTTCAGACCTTGGCATGGTCTGTAGCTCTTCTTGAGTTAGCCTCTTTCTTTCCCCCCATTCACACCACAGTGCACTTCATCATAACGATGGCAAAGATGTCTGACTCCTTGTGATTCTATTCAAACCAATGCAACTTCCTTTGTTGCACAACCTCAAACACTGGCTTGCAGGTTCCAGGAACTGAATGGATTGGATACTTAAGAAACTCTGAAAATGTGTCTGATGCTTAACATTGACATAGGGCCATCCCCTTCCACTGGACATTTGAAAAGGCTCAGGTGAAAAATAAAACTGATATTGATTATTGATATTGATCTGTTCCCTAACATGATAACGTGAAGCGTTGTCAGTTTCACCAGCCAAACGTCAATTGGGGTGCTGCAAGGCTCAGTGCTGGGACCCCAGTTATTTACAACATAGATTAATGATTTAGACAAGGGAATTAAATGTGACATCCCCAAGTGTGTGGATGACACAAAGCTGGGTAGCAGTGTGAGCTGCGATGAGGATGCTATAAGGCTGCAGGGTGACTTGGATAAGTTGGGTGAGTGGGCAGATGCATGGCAGATGCAATATAATGTGGATAAATATGAGGTTATCTACTTTGGTGGCAAGAACAGGAAGGCAGATTATCTCAATGGTGTATTGTGTGCAATTTTGGTCTCCTAATTTGAGGAAGAACATTATTTCTGTTGAGGGAGTGCAGCGTAGGTTCACCAGGTTAATTCCCAGGATGGTGGGACTGACATATGATGAAAGAATAGGTCGATTGGGCTTGTATTCACTGGAATTTAGAAGGATGAGAGGGAATTGTATACAAACATGTAACATTCTTAAAGGATTGGACAGGCTAGATGCTGGAAAAATGTTCCAGATGTAGGGAGAGTCCAGAACCAGGGGTCACAGTTTAAGAATAAAGGGTAGGCCATTTAGGACTGAGATGAGGAAAAACTTATTCACCCAGAGAGTTGTGAATCTGTGGACTTATCTGCCACAGAAGGCAGTGGAGGCCAATTTACTGAATATTTTGAAGAGAGTTAGCTTTAGCTCCTAGGGCTAAAGGAATCAAGGGATATGGAGAAAAAGCAGGAACGGGGTACTGATTTTAGATGATCAGCCATGATCATATTGAATGGCGATGCTTGCTCGAAGGGCCGAATGGCCTACTCATGCACCTATTTTTTTGTTTCCTCTATTTTTCTAGTACTGCAGATGTGTAGGAAGGAACTGCAGATGCTGGTTTACACCGTATACACAAAATGCTGGAGTAACTCAGTGGGACAGGCAACATTTCTGGATAAAAGGAATGGGTGATGTTTCAGGTCTGAAGAGGGGTCTCGACCCAAAATGCCACCCTAAAGGTGGTACAAATCTAGACAAGCAGCAATAGTAGGCTGCAAGTGAAGATATTTGCTGCATGCTGTAAGCTTTGTGTCTATGAAGGACGCATGCTTACAGATCACATAAATGTATGTTTCATTGTAATTTCATCAACTTCCTCATACACAAGGGAATGACGGAAAACATAATAGCCATCCATTCTCCAAAGGTGCATGTCTTCTCCTGGTGTGCCATTGGTTCTCTACATCATGCAAGAAGGGGGTTCTTCTTCTTCTTCTTGCGTATGGCGTGCACAGCCTAAAGTTGTACGACAACTTGTTCTATTTGATCTTATTTGATTGTGCACACCGGGTTGATTGCATTCGCCTAAACAGGGCGGACCACGTGAAGGTTGCAATCTTCCACCCCAAGAAGGTGGTTGCTATTACTGCAGAATAGTTCCCTATCAGTCCACATAATGTGCAGGTAATCTTGGGTTCTTTGCAGGTAACATCAGGAGCCTCAAGGTTTCCTTGTCACATCCGCTGTTATCTTATTCCAATTAAACCACGAAAACCTGCACTGGAGACGATCCAAAAATCAATTCCCTTCATGAAGTTTATCTTCACTTGCCATCTCCCACATGAATCTACAGCTTGCTCCAAAATGCCAAGAGGCCCCTCGAGGCCTAGTAACAACTGAAAGAGCTCATGTTTAAATTGCCATGCTCTTTCTCTCCTGCTGGAAGTGTTTCACTTACAGGCAATAAAGTGCTATTCTCAGAAATTTCATATCTACAAAAAGGAGCAAATGAAAAGGGCAAAATACTAAAAAAAAACCCTGCAATGTATTATTACTGGAAAGACAACACTAGAAACAGCGCTTCACTGAGTGTGGAAGCCAAATGCCAAAATGCCAGTAGATTGAACCATGCAACATGTTAAGAAAAGTACATCCATTCTGAGATCACAGCATTGAACCGTGCATTGACTCCTTACCAAAAACAACTGGTGGCAGTAGGATTCCAGACAACTTAACCCCCCAACTCCTACCACCCCCCATTCTTGCACCCCATGCCCACTCACCCCGGCATGTTTATCATACCCCAATGCATCCAGCGCAGGCTTCACAGGCTTGGGGGGGGGGGGGGGGGGGGGGTGGGGGGGTCTATTATTGGGAGCTTCAAATAAAAGATGGTGGCAGTGGGACTTCCCGTCACTGGGCAGCCTGAACAGCCACCCTCAAGGAGCAGATCATTTGGAACAGCAAACTCAGGCACAAATTGGAGCACCCATGCGACAAAGCCCAAATTTATTTTTATAAATTATATAGTTGGCCTTTGATGAAAAAAAAATGAGTGATAAACCTTGGGTTACACAAAAAGCTGGAGAAACTCAGCGGGTGCAGCAGCATTTAAGGAGCGAAGGAGATAGGCGACGTTTCGGGGTCTCGACCCGAAACGTCGCCTATCTCCTTCGCTCCTTAGATGCTGCTGCACCCGCTGAGTTTCTCCAGCTTTTTGTGTAACCCTCGATTCTCCAGCATCTGCAGTTTCTTCTTTAACACGAGTGACAAACCTTACTTTTTTCTCTTTACTTGTGTTCTACCGTACAAATGCAAGAATTCTATTACATTCCGAATGTGTCTTTTCAGGGGTGAGAAGGTTGTGGGAAGCTGGGATAGGCATCCATCCCTGAACTGCTCCTACATCCACTCTCATTTCACTCCAGCCATCGGGAAGAAGGTATAGGAGCCTGAAAACTGACGTCCATGTTCAGGAACAGCTTTTCCCAACAACCATCAGGCCAATGAACACTATGAACTCCAACTAAACTGAACTACAGACGTTAGGCTATGTTTGGTTTCCATTATATTGGGTGTCTTTTTAATTGAACTTTTTTTTTGTTTGTTTATTATGTTCGTCTGTTGAGTGCTGTGTTTACAAGCATGTTGCGCTTCTTCAAGTAAGAATTTAATTGTTCCAATATTATATGATAATTAATTACTCTTGACTCTCTGGACTTAACTTTTTTCTTTTCTGCTTTCATTTATTGCTACCTGATGGATCATCTACGATTAATGAGCATTCACAACCCTCTCGCAGTCAGCACCACCACCATTTCATTCTCTCTCGGTTCCTGGTTTACATTACATCTACCATGTCCTTGTGCATTCACTAAATCCATCTATGTCTTCCCAAAGCCGCTCCGCATCTCCTCACAATGAATCTTTATGAAGTAAAGCATCAAGTTACCTGTACGCCTATCAGACCAGCACACTGTATTCACCACTCAAGGTGAGCTATTCTTTACAAACCAAACACTGTGTTTTAATGTGAGATGTTCAGTCTCAAGCATGATGCCAAGCACCAGTGATAGTTTAGAAGATGAGGGGGGGGACTTCAATGAAACTTACAGAATAGTGAAAGGCTTGGATAGGGTGGATGTGGAGAGGATGGTTCCACTTGTGGGAGAGTCTAGGATGAGAGGCCATAGCCTCAGAATTAAAGGTCGTTCTTTTAGGAAGGAGATGAGGAGAAATGTCTTTCGTCAGAGGGTGGCGAATCTGTGGAATACTTTGCCACAGAAGGCTGCAGAGGCCGTCAGTGGATAATATTTTAAGGCAGAGATAGATAGATTTTTGATTAGTACACGTGTCAGAGGTTGTGGGGAGAATGCAGAAGAATGGGGTTAAGAGGGATAGATAGATCAGCCATGTTTGAATGAGAGTAGACTTGATGGGTTGAATGGCCTAATTCCACTCCTATCACTTATGACGTTATGACAGGTCACTTTAATTCTCCATTCGTCCTATCCTTGTACTCTTCACTGTCTTCTTCACTGTTACAACGCAAGGCTCAATAAATGTACTTTAACTTTCAAATAGCACATTACAACCACTTCAGCTAATGATTATATTATTCCTGTTTGTACCTCCCTTGGAGCTTTTCTTCTGGCCTATTACCATTCCCTTTTGCCTTGTGACTTGAGTCCCTCTCACTCTATGGCCCCAATTCCTCATGCACGGTCAAGTTGAAAGACCGTGTGTTTCCGTCAGCATTTGGCTTTCACAGTGATGGCCCTATCAGAGCACGTAACATTGGCTCATCCGTTATTTAAGCTGCTTAGAGCTATGCAAAACAACACAATTTAAAATGGGACAGCTGTGACTGTTTATGGATTCAGACTATTAAATAAAGGATTTTAATTCTATAAATAGATGGGTGTTCTCTATTTCTGGACTCACTGCCCAAGTTAAATAAATATTCCAACATTAAAGTGCATTGCCCGAAGCTGCCTGATTATACATTTTGCAAGATGAAGTTCCTACAGGGGACATATTCCAAAATATTTGTGTCATATGTACATGTGGATTTAATTCATTGAAGAATGGCTGAAAGCTCGAGGACATGGCTCTCAGGATATATTGCCATGGAGCCAGAGCAGGAGCCTGAGCACCAGCACACCAAGCCACAATTAACAATGGGCTCACAAAGTGCAGAAAGTTGTTCTACAGCACATATACACATTTTTTAGTTGAATACTTTACATTAAAAGTGGATGAAACAGGAATGTGGTATAAGCAAAATGCTTTACTTAGAGATAGAAATACTATAAATAGCAATTCCTTTCAAGCTTGTCTTTTTGTAGTTGCTATTTTAATGTAAAGCCATCACAAGGAGTGGGGCGCACCAAGTAATGCTGCTGCCTCTCAGTTCCAGCAACCTGCCTTCAATCCTGACCTCCTGCACTGTTTGTGTTTGTTTGCAATTCTCCCTTTGACCATGTGGGTATTTTTCCCCACATCCCAAAAAAACAGGTTGACAGGCTAATTGGCTATTGTTAACTATCTCTTGAGTAGGTTGATGTAAGGAGAATCAGGGCAAAATTGATGGGCGTGTGAAGCAGAATAGATTATGAGGAAGCAAGCAGGTATCCCAGATTGCCAAAATCTGGGGTATAGTTAATGGGCCAAATTGCCTCTTTCTGTGGGGTGCAAAAATACCACTGAAGGCGGTTGAGTTGGTAGTACTGCAAGGGAAATGGGGGACGGGGAGGTACTTTGACCAACTGTAAGTTATATTGCTGCCCAATTCAAGAAAGTCATCAGAAAAGAAAATGGAAGATTCTAAAAACACCTTCACTTCATTGCAATGCAATGCTATTTCCCCACATTAAACCACATTCCCACTGATTCCCTCAAGCTTAATTACTCCAGGAAAGCTCCCATCTCCTACAGCCACATGAAAGGCACACACATTAAGTAACTTTTGAAAACAAAAGTTACATTTTTACTTATGGATTGGGTGTTCAAAACAAAACAAAGCTGAGCCCTGGTATTTGACCAGTGCAGAAGGCAAGGCACATCTCGGACTTGATGGATCTTCCAGATGTCACCAGATGCATCCCTCTCTCCCATTGGTTTTATTGGCCTGAGAACACAAGATGAAACAGGAACCCTGGACAATGTCCCAGGTGATCTTCCAAAGTGTGATAGCAAGGGGTTTAAATAAAAAATAATTGTAAATAAGCATCAACAATCATCAATGCAGGTGATTAGATTAATTGTGTCAGCTTGGAGAGGGCATAAATTTCAAACCCTTTTCCACACTTTGTTAGGAGTTAAGGACAATAGCAGCACACCTGACCCAGCACTACAATGGGTCAAATGATTGCAAATAGCACTAGAAACATGTTGATCTACACTAAGGCCATAACATTGTTTAGTTTAGTTTTGGTTTAGTTTAGTTTAGAGATGCAGCGCAGAAACAGGGCCTTCGGCCCACCGAATCCGCACCAACCAGCAATCCCCGCACATTAACACAAGCCTACACACACTAGCGACAATTTACACTTATATGAAGTATACAAACCTAAGCCATTTAACATACAATCATACATCCTTGGAGTGTGGTATGGAAACAAGATCTCGGAGAAAACCCATGCGGTCATGGGGGAATGTAAAACTCCATAAAGGCAGCACCCTTAGTCAAGATCGAACCCGGGTCTTCAGTGCTGCAAGCACTGTAAGGCAGCAACTCTACCACTGTGCCACCGTGCCATGGTAAAAGCATCAGTGCAATGCAGGCCATTTAAATTCACAGGATGACTAAGATCACGTTTTATAAATGCAATTGATCCATTCGGGAATTGCAGCAAACTAGAATGAGAAAACACCACTGTTGAAGGCAACAAAACAACTGGCCATTTACATCACAGCTGCATGCCACAGGGATGCCAAAGGAGGGAAAAGAATTAAACAGGCAGAAATAAATATCCCGAACATGTTAAGAACATGTTTAGAATTTCATACAAAAACAGAAAATGCTACAAATATTCAGCAGTCTGAACTTATGAGTAATTCCAACATTTACTGTTTTTGTTCACTTTTAATCTAAGATGTTGAATGTTCCTAAAGCAGAGTTGCTTTGATCGGCTGTTTGGGAGACTGTCAATCTGAAGCGGAATTTCAGCCTTTATGGGTGTTCTCAGACACAGCAATCATAGTTCAGAGAACGAAAGCAATAAATCCCAATTTTCAGAATAATTCCGGCATAAACAGTCATACAGAATTCCTACTGGCTGACTACATTATTATTTTTTAGACTACTACAATAATAGTGTCAGGATGTAATTTATTCATTGATTTAATTTATTTGTTGCTTTGACTCGGTGGCCATACACATGTAACTCTTTCCATCACAGAATCGGCAGAGGTGCAACGGTAAAGTTAGTGCCTTAGAGCGATAGAGACCCGGATTTGATCCTAACTATGGGTGCTGTCTGTATGGAATTTGCATGTGACTGCGTGGGTTTTCTCTGGGTGCACCGGTTTCCTCCCACACTCCAAAGACATGCACGTTTGTAGGTTAATTGGCTTTGTTAAAGTTGTAAATTGTCCCTAGTGTGTAGGATAGTGCTAGTATACGTGATGATCACTGGTCGGCACAGACTCAGTGGGCTGAAGGACCTGTTTCCATGCTGTATCTCCAAATTCAAGTCTAAAGAATCAAGAGGACTGATCAGCTGCTCTCCCTCTTCACTGCTTTGTCCCATTTTGAAACTAGAGTCCAAGCTGATTCCTATCTAAACAAGGCACCAGAAAACTTCCTTCTCACAGTGTCATACCCTTAATGCACCCCTAAGTATAGTTCCTTTATATAATGCAGGAAATACCACAGCTCAGTTTCATACTGCAAGCTCTCACAAACAACAGAGACAATGAAGAGATATCTGACTTTAATAAAGATGATGGACAGATATATATTTGCCACCACACCAGAACTAATACCCTTTGATCCTTTTTTAAAAGTATAATGGGATTATTTTTCATCACTGGGTTCTCAGTTTAATGTTTTATTTGGAAATTGGTACCTCCAAATGCACCTGTCACTGCCAAATAAAAACACCTGGCTTAATTTTTGTGCTAATATCTCTGGAAAGGAATCTACATCCAATATCTGAGACCTCAAGCAAAAAACTACTAATTAAAGCACGCTTGACACTAAAACTGATCTACCTGTGGTAAGAAATGGATCAAACACATTTTTGTATTTCAGAAACTAAATGTATTCTTCACTTTTGCTGATCAGGTGCGCTAAATAATTTCCCAATAACTTGGTTAGGTTACAATGTTAGGAAGTGCAGTAACATCATAATATAATGCATGGGTGCACACAAACAAGTACGCATGTGTGGACACACAAACACAGGCGTACACACACACGGAACACACAGAATTATGCTCATTGCCAAGGTCATCAGATTTTTTAATTTGTTAAATTTACAAAAATCTATTTCTGTCGCTTTATGTTTACTAATAAAAGTAAACATTTCCTGCAGAAATTACTCTTCCTTCCTTCCTTTGGGCAGATAGTATGGACTTTTTTTGGAATTTAGGACAGGATGTTTGCAGGGAGTTACAGCACGGAAAGATTTAAAAGTTACTGACCCACTACTGCAAACACTGAATGTGAAGCTACGAGCCTTTACAAAAGCAAACTAACCTTCAATACAGACTTCTATAGCACAGTTCACAGCACGATTCACACATTGATGGAAAACAATGGTTAAAGCAACAAGTCTGGGATAAATGTTGAAAATGACTCTTAATTAGTAAGAGAACCCTACATTCTCAGAGTTAAAATGAGGCTCAGCCAACCAAAGTTCTAAAGTCCATTAGAAAAGACCAAAACCAAAACCCATTCATCCTTCAGAACAATGAGTGCGACTTTCCCTTCTCCTGGGGTTAATATGCCATGGGTGCTGCCATTATTCCACAACTCTACCTTTGGTTTCAAAGGGTAAACAAAAAAAACCACCCCCAAGCGGATTCAATTGGAATTATTTTTATCCCACCAACAAAACTCAGCGCTAGTTGTAAACATCAATAATGCAAAGTTCACATTTTTTATTATTTCGTTTTAAGAATGCAACATGTGGTTTCCAAAATGCACATCAAGTCAAATTACATTTATCACATGCACGGGCCCATTGAAGTATAACCATATAACCATATAACAATTACAGCACGGAAACAGGCCATCTCGGCCCTTCAAGTCCGTGCCAAACAACTTTTTTCCCTTAGTCCCACCTGCCTGCACTCATACCATAACCCTCCATACCCTTCTCATCCATATGCCTATCCAATTTATTTTTAAATGATACCAACGAACCTGCCGCCACCACTTCCACTGGAAGCTCATTCCACACCGCTACCACTCTCTGAGTAAAGAAGTGCTGCAGCCTATTGACTAGTCCCTTTATTGTGGATCTGCTCAACAGTGGCGGCTCTGTGGCACACCGGTAGAGTTGCTGCCTTACAGCGCCAGAGACCAGATTCAATCCTCACTATCGCTGTTATCTGTATGGAGTTTGCACGTGCCCGGTGAATGCATGGGTTTATCTCCAGGTGCTCTGTTTTTCCCCCATGTTCCAAAGACATGCAGGTTTGTAGGTTAATTGGCTTCTGTAAATTGTCCCTAGGGTGTAGGATAGACTTAGTGCACAGGGTGGTTGTTGGTTGCTGTGGACTTGATGAGCCTGTTTCCACAGTGTGGGGGCTGTATCTTTAAACTAAACAAAGTTGCACAATAGAGGGTAAATGGGCAAACTGCAGTTGGAATCAGGGCACAGGATCACATGATTAAGATAAAGCTTGACCTACATAGAAACATAGAAATTAGGTGCAGGAGGAGGTTATTTGGCCCTTCGAGCCATCACCGCCATTCATGGTGATCATGGCTGATCGTCCTCAATCAATACCCCGTGCCTGCCTTCTCCCGATATCCCTTGACTCCACTAGCCCCTAGAGCTCTATCTAACTCTCCCTTAAATCCATCCAGTGATTTGGCCTCCATTGCCCTCTGTGGCAGGGAATTCCACAAATACTCTGAAATAATTTTCTAATATTTTGATCTGAGTGCACTTTGCTGAGTTCCAAAATAAACATATCTTGAGTGACATTAATTTGAAACAAAAATTGCCCTATTTTGCTGATCTACTAAAAACAAAATTTTAAAAACCCTTCCCCAAACGGAACCCAGAATTAAAGTCTACAAATTCCAACCATAAGGATGAACAAGCTTTTGCTGACAGCAACGCCGTGGACAGAAATGCCATTCAGGTGCTTTGAAAACAAATGCTGTTTCACATACATGCTTAATTGTCTGCCTATAGAATACAGAATTCTATGGGAATGGAGCTCCAAGGGATGGCACCAATGAACTTCTCGTTTTAGACTACAGCTTAAATCGCTGGCAAGAGAGAATAATGAATAATTACAACTATGGTGAATCACGGCCATTTAAAATCTTCTGTCACTCTGGATTGCATCTCCACATCATGCAACTCATCTACATTTTCACCCAGAGGTTTATTCCATAGAGGTTACTTTCAGTGAACTTCAGTCATCATGTTTTCTGTCCAGTTGCTTGAAGTATGATTATCATGCTTTTGGAATTGCATAGTAAAATGGTAATCGTTTCCACAGGACTTCTCTCTGCTCCCCACTGGTAGAAGACTAGAGAGTGAGTACAAACAATCATCCGAGGGTCTTCCACCAACGTTACAACAGGAACTCAATTCCTGTGGGAATCTTAGTGTTTTGTGGAAATCCAGTGCAAATTTAATCACAACCTCAAAGTGTTTAAAACATACCTTCTGCATCCCAGCTTTGCCTAATGTTATTTATTATTTTGAAATGAGGAAGAAACCTTGGCTTCGGTGAATTCAGCAGTTTCAGTTAGCTTTTCGGACGTGTGATAGATCAGGCACAATTTCTTCAATGTGTGAGGTGGCCTTTCATTCTGCGCTGGGTAGTGGATCAAAATAACGGTCTGTAGTGCTTCCACGTTTAACATGCCCGCATCCTACACTGTAAATCATCGTGGCTGTTATGGATCCCAGGTTAATGCGATACTGCCACCTTCACATCAACACAAGGTGGTTTTAAGTGCACTTTAATGTAAAAGTCTCTTTTAAAAGAGCACTAAACCAAAGCACTTGTGTCACTGCCTGGAGGAGGTCACCAAATACTAAATGGGAATTGTGCCAGTTTTTTTAGAACCTTGAGCAATTTATAAACTTACAGAAGGCTTTCTTCTTATTATCAACAACAAAAAATAATAATAAACAAAGAACATAGAACAGCGCAGCACAGGAACAGGCCCCTCAACCCACAATGTCTGTGCTGAACATGATGTCAAATTAAATTAATCTCCTTTAGTTAAATTTTAATACTTTAGTTAAACTAAAGAACAAATTTTTTTAACAATGTTGTCAGAAAAGTACACGTAATAACTATCCAGTGATAGTGCGGCTCTTCCAGATGAACTTAATGCATTCCATGCTCACTTTGATCAGCAGGGCGATGACATCTGTCCCATAAGACTCGAGTGTGCTTTTTCCCATGGTCACTGTTGCAGAAGTTAGATCGGCCCGCCTGAGGATGAACCCAACATGCCTGTCCCTGGCCACGTCCTTAGGAACTGCACAGGCTTACTAGTGTGAACAGTCAGTTTGGATTCAGTGGGCCAAAGGGACTGTTTCCATGCTGTATCTTTCAATTTAAGATCAGCACAGTGGCACAGCGGTAGAGTTGCTGCTTTACAGCACTTGCAGCGCCAGAGTCCGGGTTCAATCCCGACTACGGGTGCTATCTGTACAGAGTTTGTATGTTCTCCCCATGGCCTCATAGGTTTTCTCAGAGAAATTTGGTTTCCTCCCACACTCCAAAGACTTACAGGTTTGTAGGTTAATTGGGTTGGTGTATGTGTAAATTGTCCCTAGTGTGTGTAGGATAGTGTTGATGTGCAGAGATCACTGGTTCGGAGCAGACTCGGTGGGCCGAAGGGCCTGTTTTCGCGCCGTATCTCTAAACTAATCAATGGCTCATGGTACTTTTTTTTTCCAATCCAAAAATCTACAAATGCTAGACTGCTTTAGCAAGGAAGATAAGATTCTTGTTATATTCCCAAAATATTCTTAGAAATCCTAGCAAACAAGTGTCAAAAGATAAACAAGATTTACAATGGCAGGAAACAATCAATATAGTGTTGTCAATCAGTGCAAATTAACAAAACAAAATCTGTCTACAATGGATTGAGAAAAAATGCTGCTTAATTGAAAGATTATTAATAAATGTCTATATTCAAGTGGCAAGTCCATTGTAGCAAAGATAATCCCAACAGCCTTGGGGGACTTACAGCCCAGAAGTGGTGCTTAAATGCTAGGGGCTCCTTTGTTATTCCATTAATTAGAAATGATTTTGCCCAGTCTCTGCGACGGAATGCACAGGCATAACGAATGACCCCATTAACAAAACATAAATGATGTGTGACATCCAATTAGTTTGAATCAAATCTATGTGAAAGCAACTTATTCCGTGCATTTTATTGTACATTCACGTCAAATCAGTCCCGTCCCGTTGCATTCCCCCATTGCAATGATTGCAAGCGGCTTCAAAAAAGTGGAATTAGTGTTCAGTTTGATATAAAAGTGGCCTTGGGGTCAGGTATTTTAATGGGCAGCAATAACAGGATCATAAAACTGTTACAGCACAGAAGGAGGCCGTTCATATTGCCCCTTGTGGAGCAACCACATTAGTCCTATTTCCTCACTTTTCCCCAACTACTTACAAATGATTCCCTTTAATTCCCAATCAATTCATTTTTGAAAGTTCTGGCTGGTGCAGTGTACCCCACCTCTACTGGCAGCAAGTTTCGAATCATTATACTCTTTGCAAAACTATTTTTCCTTATGTCAATATTATGTAAATATTTTACATTTGTGCCATATTGGTACTTGAATCGTCAGCTGATGAGAGTAGTTTGCCTCCAGTTACCTTGTCTGAAAAAATCATGATCTTATTCACTTTTATAAAATCTCCTCTCAACCATCCTTGTTCCAGGGACCAAGACCCTGGCTTCTCTGGACATCCCTTGGACCCTTCACTCTGGAATCATTTTGGTAAACCTCTTCTATACGCTATCTCTAGAGCCGTCACATTTTAGTGCGGTTACCAGAATTGCATGAAATACCCCGGATGTGACCAAACTGGTGTTTATAAAGGATGAACATAATCTCCCTGTTTTTGTGTCTCCAGTTATGAACTTTGGGGAACCCACGGTTTACTTGCGATACTCTCAACATAACTGATAATTGACTTTATTATTGTTCATCATATATTTATTTGTTGTGATGTTACATTTAATGTGCCGGTTAAGCTGCAACACAGTAAGATATTAATTGTTCTGAATTTGAATATACCTTTACTAAACGATACTTGGAAGTGCATAGAAGTGTATGAAAAGCAGAGGCTTTTCATTCAGCATACTACAATGTGTACAGAGTTCTCACAAAGGGAACAGGGTCCGTGCGCTGCTTCTGCAGAAGCTGCTTACCTTGGAGAGCACCAGTGACTTCCACATGCGGTGACAGCATCTTTCAGCTCGGTAGCAAGTTGGCTCCATACAATAACTATGGTTGCCCAGCAGGTTCCCTTGTGAACCAACACGAAAATCAGATCATTGCTGCAATTAGCAATCATTGATGTTTCAATTTGCGAAGGAATTCTGACAGGTTGCTCCAGGAATATGTTTCAAGTGATTTTATTGGCGACTGGGTGATTAAATGAGATCTACAGCAATTACCAAATGCTGCAGCCCACTGATCATGAATGAATACAGTATTCATTCAATCTGTGACAGCAACGCAACTTACCAATGAGCTTTAAGCACAGCAAAGTAAGGAGCAATTCATAATGTTTAGGATTTGTTAAGCAGGAAAGTGAAAGCTTTGCTTTGTGTATCTATAATTGGCTGTGAAGAAATGGTCTGGAATATTTGCTGTGATAGTATTTGGAGTTAGAACGTTGATTAAAACCCTGTTGTTCATTTTAATGAATGATTTATTGCTGTAATGAGAAGGGACTTTGAGTTTTGTTTTGTTTTTGCACTATATTGGGTTTTTTATTTATTGAACTTTTTTTCTGCTTTATTATTATATTATCTTTTGAATATTACCTTTACAAATCTGTTGTGCTGCTGCTGCTGCCGCAGCTGCAAGTAAAAATATCAGTGCTCCACTTGGGGACATATGACACTCCTGATTCTTCTCTCTTGGTTGAAGGGGGTTGACAATTACTGGCCAACACCTAACAGCAACTTGAATATTGATGGAAAGCTTCAAGGAATATTGAAAAACATTACATGCATCCCAAAGGCAACCGACGTGGAGTATACACTCAGATTAAACAGTTCAGATTTAAGAGAGAGTTAGATAGAGCTCTTGGGGTTAGTGGAATCAAGGGATATGGGGAAAAGGCAGGCATGGGTTATTGATTGGGGACGATCAGCCATGATCATATTGAATGGCGGTGCTGGCTTGAATGGCCTACTCCTGCACCTATTTTCTATGTTTCTATGTTTCAAGCTTCCTTTCATTTAAAAAAATATCTTTACTTGCAGTCCAATTGTTTCAACTACTGCCAGCCTAGGAATCTCCTGATCTTATTTTCAGGTCTCCAAGGCAATGAGGTAGTAGCAATTGGCAGTCTTTCTACTGAAAGCGTGTGTTTAAATGAACCACTCATAATGTGGACTGGCGCATCTGTAGGAAGATCAATGTTTTCTTAACATACTCTCTTGCAAAAGAGAGGAAGAGGGTCTTTTATGATCCTGTCACTTCGTTTAGTTTCAATTTAGAGATACAGCGCGGAAACAATGCGCTTGGCCCACCGGGTCCGAGCCGACCAGCGATACCCACACATTAACACTATCCTACACCCACTAGGGACAATTTACACATGTACAAGCCAATTAACCTGCATACCTGTACGTCTTAGGAGTGGGAGGAAACCAAAAGTCTCGGAGAAAACCCACGCAGGTCACAGGCAGAAGGTACAAACTCCGTACAGATAGCACCCCTAGTCGGGATCTGCAAGCGCTGCAAGCGCTGTAAGGCAGCAATTCTATCGCTGCGCCACCGTGCCGCACTTTTGCAGACATCTTTGCTTCATAGCAATATGCCATTTGTTAAATGGGCACCATGTGTTTAACTGTTTGCAGGGCTCTGTTCAAAGAGGTTGGCATCTTGGTAGGTTGAGCTTACCACTTACAACCTTAAATCTTTTCTCTTATTCAATTTAACAGGAAACATTTTTATATTTCATGAACTATTTAATATTTTTACATTTCCTATTCTATACGACAGTTACTTTAAAGATTGAAAAAGAATAAATATCATTTTTTTATTCTAAGTGTGACCTCCCAGTATTTTCAGCCGAGGTAAGGTTCAATGGTTCCAAAACAGCAACTGGTATCTTCACTTTGACCACAGTAGTGACTTAAAACCACAGAACCAGCAGCTCCTTGTGTCACCACTGAACCTGACTCCCTCATGACCGAAGATAAACACAAAAAGCTGGAGTAACTCAGCGGGACAGGCAACTTCTCTGGAGATAAGGAATGGGTGACGTTTCGGGTCGAGAACCTTCTTCAGACTTTCGTCTGCTCCCTCATGACCGAGATGAATAAGGTCAATGTGACACAAGACAAAGAAGTGTGGGCTGCCGCTCATAACTCTAAGGCAGGGGTCGGCAACCTTGTTCTGCATAGGGGCCAGGGCGCATGTCTGTGAGCGGATGGCGGGCCACATCTATCACATGTACACATGGATCCTGCCCATTCGAGGATGCCACTTATACTCACTCGTCCCCCCGCCTATTGACAACCCCGATCCCGACCAAAGATCATCTTTGATCCCGACAGTGATGCCCAGACACCGAAGGTGCGCAGCTGTGCCGGCAGCTTTGCGCAGGATGCGGTACAGCCAGAGCAGGATGCAGCCAGTGCAGGCCTCCGTGCTTACTTGCGTCTCCGGGCCTGGGAGCTGCGGCCTCGGGTGGTACCTGGAGATGATGGAACAGGCCAGATCAATATGGAAAAAAAAAACGCCTGCGGGCCGGATGATTTCAGGTTACGGGCCGCATTCGGTCCGAGGGCCATAAGTTGCAGACCCTCTGCTCAAAGCATTCTGAAGAACAAAATAACTACCTGTAGCTCCAACAAGCCATTATATTCAAAAAACAATCTCATTTGCACAATTTACCATTACGCTGTTGCTTCTGTAATCCATGTGCTCCAATGTCTCTTGAACTAATTTGCAAAATGTTCGGACTTTAGGTTTCTAATTTCAGCTGGCGCCCACTGGTATTTAAAACCTCCATCTTAAACTATAATTTTCTTGCAACAGCTGCATCAATTCCCTCTGCAATTCTGAAGGAAACTGAATCATCACAAATCTCCATCTTCAAATTTCTGCGAGGTCAACAGGTGGAACATACAAAATAACGTGACGAGCCTGCTGCGTTTTCCTTTATCGCCCTCCCCCTAGCATCTCGACCACTGTAGCAAGAGTTGTGAGAATATCCTGTTACTGTTACAACAGGAGAACGGTAGAAACCCTTTGAGATTTCATGGCCTCCTGTATATGTTGGAGTTTATTTGAGCACATTTTCCAGGGAGAGAACAGGGAGAGAATAGTTAAGTTGAATGTTGCATGTTTTAAAAGCAATGTTAGATTCAAGTTTTCTTCATGTGTGCAAGAGGAAGACATATGAAAATGGTTGATAGTCTAAACAAAAATCCTTTGTTACGGTGATGAGAAAAAGGCCACTGCAGTTTCTGCATCTGCTGAGACTTTTCAACAACAGGAGTCGCAGCATGCCTATTCATTCTAGTAACATATTTGTAAACACGTTGTTTACCAAAGCAAATCCCTTGTATGTATACATACTTGGCTAATACAATGTATTAAATTCAATTCAATATTCAAAATACTGGAAATATTTGCAGCAGTATGCAATTGAGATCCTTCAATTCAAAAAAGTCATACTGATCTTTTCTCTCAGAGCCACTGTCCTGCACAAACCTCATATTTATTTTCCTTCATCTATATATCTATATATTCTATATATATATATATCTATCTATATACCTATAAAAGTCTCATCTTGTACGTATGTATATGCGTGTGTGTGTGTATGTATGTGTTTTTCTACCTTCGTCAAAGTGCTACGCGCCAGCACTTACATTTTTACATATTCTGACTCACATTTTTCCCCTCACTTAAGATTTCATCCTATATTACATGTTATTGATGATTCAAGTTTTTTTTAAAAGGCAAAAAAACGGTTCTCAAACGCCCCCTTTTTCCAGGACTTTCCACTGATGATGTCACAATGCCATTCACAGTGCACCAGTTGCAATGGGCTCTCAAGCTGCCGGGTGCCACAATGACATCACAATGGGACGTTGCCAACGTTAATCGCAGCTTCTCACAGACAACCTTTTTTCCAGGAGCTTCTAGTGATGATAATCACAATGGGCTCTCAAGCTGCCACATCACCCACCCCCTCTCCCCCAGGTTATTCACACCCCCGCCCCCTCCCCCCCTCCCCCCCGGGCTATTCACCCCCCCCCCCCCCGTGCCCTCCCCCCCCCCTGGGTTATTCACACCCCTGCCCCCTCCCCCCCTGGGCTATTCACACACCCCCCCCCCTCCGCGACCTCCCCCCCTAGGTTATTCACCCCCCCCCCCGCCTCCTACCCCCTCCCCTTCCAGGATATACATGATTAAAATTTCAAAAAAAGCCAAAACCACCAGTTTCCATCACAATGCCTCCCCTCCCCCAATGGTACAGTGAAACAGAATATTCCACCAACTTCCAGTGATATCAGGGGGAGAGCCTCATTTCAAAACCAGCTTCAGCAGCTCCCCAATGCACACGTTGGGAGAGCAGACCCAACGGATCTCCACTTCAGTCTAGTATACTATTAAAAGTCTCATCTTGTGCGTATGTGTGTGCGTTTGTATGTGTTTTTCTACCTTCGTCAAAACGCTACACAGTAGCGCTTACATTTTTACATATTCTGGCTCACATTTTCCCCCTCCACGGAGTAATCAGGTTCACTTAAGATTTCATCCTATATTTCACGTTATTGATGATCCAAGTTTTCTAAAAAGGCAACAGTTCTCACACACAGCCTTTTTCCAGGACTTTCCAATGATGATGTCCCAATGCCACTCACAATGCACCAATCACAATGGGCTCTCACGCTGCCGAGTGCCACAATGACATCACATTGAGACGTTGCCAATGGTAACCGCAGCTTCTCACAGACAGCCTTCTTTCCAGGAGCTTCCAGTGATGATAATCACAATGGGCTCTCAAGCTGCCGAGTGCCACAACCCCCGCCCTCTCCCCCTCCCACGGGATATTCACAACCCCCCTCCCCCGCGTTATTCACACCCAACGGGTCCCACTTAGTCTAGCATCTAAATATTAATCAGTCTCTGCCATGAATACATTTAGCCTCCTGGGGTGAAGACATTTCTATTCATCTCTGCCCTAATTGGATGACTCCTGATTCTTGACAACCTGAGGAAACATCAAGTAGCTGTCATTCTCTTTAGGAATTATTAATATTTAAGTTATATTACCTAAACCCAATGAAAATCAGTCCAGTCTTCCCAACCCAAATTCAATTAGGTGAATCTTTGTTGCATTCTCCCAATGTAAGTGTATCTTTCCTCAGATTCATGCGTTTTCATTCAGTCTTACAAAATATAATTTACATGCTAACCACAGGCTAGCCAACTTGCACCACATTCAAATTTCGGCACAGTAACTAGTAACCAATTCATTTCTTCATGTGAAGATAAATAATACGGTCCCATTATTGACCATTGCGGGAGATAACTTTCTACTTTCTGCTTGTGAGCAAATGTCTGTTAAATCTTAGCCATTGTTTTGTAGCAGATTTTAAAAGGTGAACTGATCATTAATCTTAACACTTTGCCAGTGTTATATACTCCTGGCATATCTACTCTTTACCATATAACCATATAACCATATAACAATTACAGCACGGAAACAGGCCTTCTCGGCCCTTCCAGTCCGTGCCGACCATTTATTTTCCCCTAGTCCCATCTACCTGCACTCAGACCATACCCCTCCATTCCCTTCCCGTCCATATATCTATCCACTTTAGTTTTAAATGTTAAAATCGATCCTGCCTCCACCACTTCTGCTGGAAGATCATTCCACACAGCCACCACTCTCTGAGTAAAGAAGTTCCCCCTCATGTTACCCCTAAACTTCTGTCCCTTAATTCTCATGTCATGCCCTCTTGTTTGAATCTTCCCTACCCTCAATGGGAAAAGCTTATCCACATCTATCCCTTTCATCATTTTAAAGACCTCATCAAGTCCCCCCTTAACCTTCTGTGCTCCAAAGAATAAAGACCTAACTTGTTCAACCTTTCTCTGTAACTTAGTTGCTGGAACCCAGGCAACATTCTAGTAAATCTCCTCTGTACTCTCTCTATTTTGTTTTTTCTTTAGTTAATGTTTATTGAAAAATGCAACACAACACATGTTACTTGCAAGTAATCATTAATCTAACTACAAATCTTAATGGTGGTTCTGCGGTCAACATAATTTTTTTGCAGGGAATGCTATAAATATAGCAAATAGGCCATACCGGATGGACAGAACATCAAATTAACTTGGCTGGCTTTGCTTATCTAATTATAATGCAGAATGTAGCCATTCATGCAGTTGTGCTTTTGCAAAACCCAAGAAAGAAATGGCCAGTTTAGCCTCAATTACTGCATGTAAATACAAGTAATGTTGAGCTGATCAAAACAGAATGAATCTTCATTTCATTTACAAATGGGGTAAACCAACTTGTGGATGGTAAACTGTTCATCATTGGATGTTGCATCGATTTTTACTGACATTTATATTAATCAATTCGTTGTTTAGAGGGAAGAAAATGTGATTAACATTCCTTGGTGTTTGGAAGAATCTTTCTAAAATTCAAGAGCCCTGGGGGGGAGACAAAAATAAAGTAGATGTGGTGGGAACATTTCAAATGAGGGCCAACCAACAAGATTAAGGGGTGATTGTGTAAAACTGAGATGCATAAGAAATTCTCACAGAGGGTGATGAATCGCTGGAATTCTCTACCCCCAGAAGGCTGTGGAAGCAGGATCATTGGAGGAATTTAGTTTCTGCCTTCCTGGGGCAGAGCAGCTAAATGGCAAAGCAGGCTCGAGGGGTTGATCCACTATTTCCTGGTGTTCTTATGTAAAAGCAACATATTTCTATCCACAAATATTCTCCACAATATCATTTCAATTATGAACACAGGCTATTTCTATACCATCAGCATCTTGGAATAAGGCAAGTATACGAGTCTGAATAAGAAAGGACACCCCAACAGTGAAATATGCAGTGTTGTTACTCTCTCTGTGGTAATGTAGGGCCAAACATTAGCTGTTATTATGCAACATTCACAACGTGACAATGTGCCCCAATATCAAAAATAAACTAAGACTTTACTACTACTTGTGTAGAGTAGGCAACATGTCCTTTCTACAGCGTTAAAGCAGTCCTCTCAGCCAGAGAATAAAGGACTGCCGACTTCCTAGATAAACACGGGAAGAGCAAGCTTGCGACAAGGCACTGGGCAGCAGAAGGAGTAAAATTCAGGTTCAACACTGGGAACCTTCATCGGAACTTCATGACTGCAGCGTGGGTCCTTTGCACCCTGTTTTAAATGCAAACATTTGCACCCTTTAAATACAGAATTAGCCACCACTCCTGGAAATAATTGTAGTTGCTGGTGCTTCCCCAGTACAGGCTTATGTCCGTCCTTTGCCAAACACTGACGGCACCCTGTGTGCCCCCCCCCAGCACTTTGTGCTTTCATTTTTGATCTCCAGCCTGCAGCGCTGGGAGCACAAAGGTTAGAAGCATCGCATCGCTCCGTGCACGAAGTGCAGTGGCGGAGATCTCATTCATGCGATGTCTGTTTAAACTGGGAACATCTGAACATCGCAGGAATGCGTTTAATTCCCCGCAGAGTCCAGGAGTGGTGGGGAGCCGCGACTGGCGATACCGTGACTAATGGATGTGGTTGGAGCTACACGAGGGACTTTAGCAACTGCTGTTGCACGAAAAGAGGCATTTAACTGTGTAACCTAAAATGCCAACCAAATTATAAATGGGTGAAATCCCCATCCTTCCAGATGCGTGCGGTAACATAGCTGAGGTTAGATTGATATATGAAAGCTCGCGTTCAATTGTTAAATGCACGTTCTCCAGCACTGTGTGTGACTCTCTACAATGCCTTGTAAATATCAACAGGGTGAGCGAGGCAGATAAATCTGCCCTGAAATTCGCCAACAATCCCCTTCACGCAACAAGATGCAAGACTGCCGTTGCAGAAACATCCACAGCCCCCGTCCCCTCCCTCCCCGGACAAGTTCAAGGGCAGGACTCCGCGCACGTTGACCTGGACCGGGTCGAGTCTCGACTCCCACCCCCTGAAAATGGCCAGATTGTCCAACTCGAGAGAACTAACGGGCGCCGTCAGCCTCGGCGCTGCAAGGGTTCCCTGGACCCCCGGGGGCTGGATCGACCGGAGGGAGAGCAAGTGCAGAATAGAAAGAAAAACATTGCATCGGTAAAAAAACCCAGCCCGTCCTTCAACAGGGAGGGAGGGAGGGAGAGAGAAAGAGAACAAGCTATCCGTCCATCCCCTCTCCTTATCTAACCTGATGAATGAGGCCACTCACCTCGACCCTGCCGCGGAATGCAGTCTGCAAACTGGCCGCCGCTCCTCTCTGCCGGCAGCCGCCCGTCTGTGTATCTGTCTGTCTGTCTGTCTGTCTGTCTGTCCCGCACCAGTGCAGCGGCAGCGGCAGCCGATATCCACTTTCCCCCTCGCAGGATCCGGCTCAATGGGAATAGCGAGGAGACTGGCTGCCTGACGTCACCCGGAGCTGCATGTGTGGCCAAGGGAGGGGTAGCTGGTGCTGTGAGGAATGATCAAGTCCAGACCCACTGCACACCGTGTCACCGGCTCCCAGCGGATCAGTAACCTGGAGACGACCAGGAGATGCCGCGAGGCACGGAGGCTTCAAGTGGAAGGTCAGGGTTGTTGTGAGGGATTCACAGTGAGATCCTTGGGGCGAGAGAATTCATCTGAGTTGTCACCTCCTCCTCCTCCTCCTCCCACAGTTGCACAGGTTTAGTTTAGAGATACAGCATGGAAACAGGCATTTCGGTTTACTGAATCCACGCCGACCATCGATTGCTCGTTTACGCACTAGTGTTATGCTATCCCATTTTCCATATAATGGTACATGGACACACTGATCTGTTTTGTAGTCAATGCCAACTATGTTCTGTTGTGCTGAAACAAAGCAAGAATTTCATTGTCCTATCAGGGACACGTGACAATAAACTCACTTGAACACTTTCTAATCGACTCCCAACATCGTCATAGATTCATCAAAGTCATAGAGTGATACAGCATGGAAACAGGCCCTTCGGCTCAACTTGCCCACACCGCCCAACATGTCCCAGCTACACTAGTCCCACCTGCCCCACGTTTGGCCCATATCCCTCCAACCCTGGCCTATCCATGTACCTATCTAACTGTTTCTTAAACATTGCGATAGTTCCTGCCTCAACTAACTTCTCCAGTAGCTTGTTCCATACCCCCACCACCCTGTTGTGTATTCTTGGTCACCCCATTATAGGATGTGGAGGCTTTGGAGAGGGTGCAGAATAAATTTACCAGGAATAGAGTATTTGTTTTAAGGAGAGATTAGACAAACTTGAATTGTTTTCTCTGCAGCATAGGCGGTCGAGTGAGGGCATGATGGAAGTTAATGAAATTGTAGGAGGCATAGATAGGGTAGTCAGTCAGAACCCTATTCCCAGGGTGGAAATGTCAAATATTAGAGGGATAGCTTTAAGGCCAGAGGGATAACGTTTAAAGGAGATATACAGGGCAAATGTTGTATTATGCAGAGTGGTTGGATTGTGCTGCCAGAGATGGTGGAAGCAGACATGGAGAGCTATGGATCACATGCAGGCAGAACAGATTAGTTTAACTTGACATGTTTGGCACAGACATTGTGGGGCTAAACGCAATGTTCCTTTGGTGTATGTTCTATGAAACCATTCCTATTGCACCCATAGCTCTCTGAAACTTGGCTCATATTTACTCACTCTATTGGGTTGTCTCTCTTGCCTGTGAAGTGAAGAGTTTTGTTATTGATGAGATACACTGGGTACAACTGTAGGTTTGCTCAACCCCCCAAAGTGTCCCAACCCGAAACGCTATCTGGCCATTTCCCTCCACAGATGATGCTTGATCTGCTGCGTTTCTCCTATACTTTGTGTTTTGACTAACCATTGTTGGCTTATTCCAACTTATCTCCTGAAAATCATGAAGGTTGTTTGGACTGTACAAATGGGTAGCTTTGCAGCAAGCTTCCACCACTTATACTGGTTCCAGTGATTGTATACCTTTCCTACAGGCAAATACTGCTGATGCTGGAAATCTGACAGAAATACCGAGAATGCTGCAAACACTCAACAGGACAAGTAGCGTCTGTGAAGAGAGAAAATACACTAATGTTTCAGGTCCTCAACATTTCATCATGTGTTCTGATGAATGGTTCTGACAGCTTCAAATACAACCCCCTAATTGTTCTGCCATAGTTGCTGGTTGATCTGTGAATATTTCTGGTATTTACTGTTTTATACCATATATATATCTCTCTCTCTCTCTCTATGGTAATGTGCGCTAGAGGAGCCAGTCATTGGAGTTCACCCTCCACCAGATACATCCACCCCAACCAGGGCCATTGATGGTGCTGTGACCATTCAAGGTGGTGGATCCACTGCAGTGAGATCTCACCTTCCCACCACTGGGCACATGGCTTGATGTCGGATCTTGGGGTCAGCAGAATAACTGATCCACTTTCCTGCAGAGTCACTGTCATTCAGCAGGTCATCGCCTTGCAGCAGCATATGGGGAGAGGGAGAGAAAGGGGGTGTCCATGGCAAATTTTGCAACTCCTTCATGCTCTTGTCCGCAATGCTGCTTTGCAGCTTCCTGTATGTTGCAGCCAAGGCAGTTGATTGACTCGATACCAAGAGCAGCCCAAGGCAAAACTGCCTTCTCACTGTGTATCTCCCTTGTGTGCTTCAGTGCGACTTTCACCTCTGTTCACCTGGGGTACGCAGAAGACAGTGACTGACCTGCGCCACAGACCTGCACCACGGCCAGCTGAGGTGGACAAAGTGATTGCACTGGGAGTTATAGAAAGTGAATCTCTCCCATTTGGCCTGGCATTAAACCGGGTGAAAGCCACAATAAACACCACCAAGGTCGCCATTCAATCTGATCATGGCTGATCATCCTCAATCATACCCCATTGCTGCCTTCTCCCCATTTTCCTTGAATCTGCTAGCCCTAAGCGCTCTATCTAACTCTCTTTTGAAAGCATCCAGTGAATCAGACTCCACTGCCTTCTGAGGCTGAGAATTCCACAAATTCACAACTCTCTGGGTGAAAAAGATTTTCCTCATCTCAGTTCTAAATGGCCTACCCCTTATTCTTAAACTGTGGCCCCGGTTCTGAACTCCCCCAACATCGGGAACATGTTTCCTGCATCTAGCCTGTCCAATCCCTTAATAATTTAATATGTTTCTATAAGAGCCTCTCATCCTTCTAAATTCCAGTGAATACAAGCCCAGTCATTCCATTCTTTCCTCATATGTCAGTCCCGCCATCCTGGGAATTAGCCTTGTGAACCTACGCTACAATAGCAAGAATGTCCTTCCTCATATTAGGAGACCAAAACTGCACACAATAGTCCAGGTGTGGTCTCACCAGGGCCCTGTACAGCTGCAGAAGGACCTGTTTGCTCCTATACTCAACTCCTCTCGTTATGAAGGCCAACATGCCATTAGCTAATGGCCACAGGACTTACCATTGTCTGCCGGGGGCTTTAACATTGGAGCCCCAGTTCGCCTAGACGTTGCAGTTGGACTGCTGGACTACGGGTGAAGAACAGGGGGAAGAGATAAGACTTTGCCTTCCATCACAGTGAGGAGGTGTTGGAGACTCACTGTGATGGATGTTTGTGTAAACTGTGTTAAGTGTGAGTCTTGGGTTGTTTTGTAATGTAAAACAAA
Organism: Raja brachyura; assembly: GCA_963514005.1. Next base: position 92,129,174 of record OY740784.1, on the reverse strand, counting down.
AACTGTGGAAAATGCAATTTTGTTCAAACTTGTTTGAATGACAATAAATAGCATTCTATTCTATTCTATTCTTCTAGTTTTCTTCACTGCCTGCTGTACCTTCATGCTTACTTTCAGTGACTGTAAGCAGTGAATGTGCTCAGTCCTTCCAGTGGTAGGGCTGAGCCACAACTCCTGAACAAAACAACAAAATCAAGATCAACTGCTCAAACACTTGCCTGTCATTTGTTAGAGCTTGCATTGCAAACTACATAGAAACATAGAAACATAGAAAAATAGGTGCAGGAGTAGGCCATTCAGCCCTTCGAGCCTGCACCGCCATTCAATGTGATCATGGCTGATCATCCAACTCAGTATCCCATACCTGCCTTCTCTCCATACCCTCTGATCCCTTTAACCACAAGTGCCACATCTAACGCCCTCTTAAATATAGCCAATGAACTGGCCTCAACTACCTTCTGTGGCAGAGAATTCCAGAGACTCACCACTCTCTGTGTAAAGAATGTTTTCCTCATCTCGGTCCTAAAGGAATTCCCCCTTATCCTTAGACTGTGACCCCTTGTTCTGGACTCCCCCAACATCGGGAACAATCTTCCAGCATCTAGCTTGTCCAACCCCTTAAGAATTTTGTAAGTTTCTATAAGATCCCCCCTCAATCTTCTAAATTCCAGCGAGTACAAGCCGACTACATCTGCCTTCGTTTGATCATTCCTGACACTTTAATTCATTTAATGTGGTGAGGTTAGAGGCATTTCTGAGACACAGGCTCAGCTGATGTGTCAATTGAGATCTTTCTTCTCACCCCCTAATGTGTTCAGACTGAGGAGAAGGCAGCTTTGTTGGGGACGTTAGCATGAATAATAATTGAACAAAACTTGGAGAAGAGCTGTAGAAGTCTACAGCGACAACCATTCCTTCTCTCCAAAGATGCTGCCTGTCCAGCTAATTTACTCCAGTTTCTTGTGTCTATCTTCGGTTTCAACCAGCATTTGTAGTTCCTTCCTGCACATGTATATTGTAAGATGTCCAAATGATCAGGTAAAAGAAAAAGACAGAACATATTGCCTGCTTATTTCAGGTTATAAACCTTACTTATATGTGAGGTGGCAGAATCGCAGACTCACTAACTATTTTGTTTGATTTAGGTTCTGCTCTTTTATTATTTCACAGGAAACCCAAGTTTAATTACCGACACACAATTAGGGAGTGCCCTTGACTCATGATTTATTACAGTCCTTCTGTTCATTTTCCATTAGTCTTTCACAGGGTTTCCTCAGAGTTGAATGATCCATTAAACATCCATGGTGAATCTGAACTACTGCGAGATTCAGCATTAACCATATAACCATATAACCATATAACAATTACAGCACGGAAACAGGCCCTCTCAGCCCTTCCAGTCCGTGCCGACCATTTATTTTCCCCTAGTCCCATTTACCTGCACTCAGACCATACCCCTCCATCCCCTTCCCATCCATATACCTATCCACTTTACTTTTAAATGTTAAAATCGATCTGCTGGAAGCTCATTCCACACAGCCACCACTCTCTGAGTAAAGAAGTTCCCCCTCATGTTACCCCTAAACCCTTAATTCTCATGTCATGCCTTCTTGTTTGAATCTTCCCTACCCTCAATGGGAAAAGCTTATCCACGTCAACTCTGTCTATCCCTTTCATCATTTTAAAGACCTCAATCACCCCCCCTTAACCTTCTGCGCTCCAAAGAATAAAGACCTAACTTCTGTGCAAGCAATCACTGATAAATCTATCATCAATTCTTCTGAGAGTGGCTTTGCGCAGAAAAGAGTCAGAACCAATATTGAGAACTAGTATCTCACGTGCAGCAGCAAACCAGAATTAAATCCTGATAAACAAGTACAATAGATCCTATTTTCCAAGCAGTGTTGTTTGTGTACAAACATTGAACATATAATTGCGGGGCAGGAGTAGGTCACATCACTCCTCAAACCTGCTCCACCATTCAGTAATATGTTGGCTGCTCTGATCCTGGCCTCAACTCCACTTTCCAGCATGTTTCCTTTATTCTTGACGTCTGTACCATTGAAAAATCGGCAACATATTCAAGAATTCAGCCTCTGTCTCTGGGTAGAGAATTCCAAAGAAATGTTTCCTCATCTCTGTCTTTTCAGAGGCCATGTTCCCAGGTCCAGATTGTCCCAAAGAAACATCCACTGAGATCGGCTCTCAAAAAACCCACCGAATCGTCCCTCTTCTTATTCATCAAAAGTCCACAAAGTCTTTAGCCCTCAACTCTGCGTACTTACAAGTCAAGCCCATCATAGAGTCATACATCATGGAAGCAGGGCCTTCAGCCTTCCGAGTTCCTGCTGGCCACTCTTCACCTTGTTACGCTAATCCTGTACTAATCTCATTCTATTCTATCAGTATTCCCATTAACACCCCACCAGAATGTGCCACTCACTTGCACTCTAAAGGTAATATACAGTGGCTGAATAACTACCAATCTGCATGTCTTTGGGATGAGAGAAAATAGGAGCACCGGAGGAAACGTATGTGGTATCAGGGAGAACGTGCCAGCTCCACCTAGTCAGCACTCAAGGTGAGGATTGAACTTGGGTCAGTGGAGCGTAAGGTGGCAGCTCTGTGAAATCTGTAACTTTGCCATTCTTTCATCCTAGGAACATCGAATAGATGGAAATGTGTACAGACTTATTAAGTATTCTTATTTTAAAACTCTGCGATTAAAAATGATATCCTGGAACACTTTAAAACAGGCCTAAAAAAAAGGACATAATTCATGATCAAAAGGGTTACACTGATGTCATGATTCTCTCTCCTCAATTAGAACATTCTACAATTGGATTATTCCCAGGCATCTGTTATTAAAACTATAATTTTCATCAAGGGTACCAGGACATACAATTACTGATGTTATTACCAAATCGCCTAGTCAAAACAGAATTCATTCACTAATTGGTGGTACTTGCATTATGCTGACATTCTGTTTAGTGCATCGATAGAATCAGCCTGCAGCCTAAATTCACATGAATCAGTAATACAACAACAGCATGAACTGTGACAATAGCCCAATGCATCTATTTAACTTTTCTGCAGAAGGCCAGTGACAGTAACTCAATTTATCCTTTTGCCATGAGGGGGAAGTAATTGGGGTTTCTGCTTCTGATCACTCTTGCTGAAAAGCATACTGTATGTTGTGTGAGGACGCCAGCAGGTTCAGTTGTTATCTCACATTGTGGACCAAAGCGGCAGTTTTTTTGCTGTACTCTTCTATGTTCTAACTCCTACATTTAGATCTCCAAGTCAACTGACAGAACAGGAGAACCAATATGAGCACCCTCTCCCAGGACAATAGCGAGGTTCTGATCACATTTGACCAGCTCCAATGGGTGGGACACATAATTGGTATACTTGACATGTCTTTCCTGAAGCAGTTTCCCTACCCTGAACTCAGCTATGTTAAGAGTTTTCCAGGAGGATAGAGAAAATGCTTTAAGGATGTCCTCAAAGCTTCCTCGAAAACATGTAACATACTTTTCAATTCAACTGATCTATGTCTGCAAGGTAACTTGGATAGGCTGGGTGAGTGGGCAAATGTTTGGCAGATGCAGTATAATGTGGATAAATGTGAGGTTATCCACTTTGGTGGCAAAAACAGGAAAGCAGACTATTATCTCAATGGTGGCCGATTAGGAAAAGGGGAGATGCAGCGCGACCTGGGTGTCATGGTACACCAGTCATTGAAAGTAGACATACAGGTGCAGCAGGCAGTGAAGAAAGCGAATGGTATGGTAGCTTTCATAGCAAAGGGATTTGAGTATAGGAGCAGGAAGGTTCTACTTCAGTTGTATGGGGTCTTGGTGAGACCACACCTGGAGTATTGCGTACAGTTCTGGTCTCCAAATCTGAGGAAGGACATGATTGCCATAGAGGGAGTGCAGAGAAGGTTCACCAGACTGTCTGGGATGTCTGATTCCTGGGATGTCAGGACTGTCTTATGAAGAAAGACTGCATAGACTCGGTTTATACTCTCTAGAATTTAGGAGATTGAGAGGGGATCTTATAGAAACTTACAAAATTCTTAAGGGGTCAGGTATTTTAATGGGCAGCAATAACAAGATCATAAAACTGTTACAGCACAGAAGGAGGTCGTTCATATTGCCCCTTGTGGAGCAACCCCATTAGTCCTATTTCCTCACTTTTCCCCAACTACTCACAAATGATTCCCTTTAATTCCCAATCAATTCATTTTTGAAAGTTCTGGCTGGTGCAGTGTACCCCACCTCTCCTGGCAGCAAGTTCCGAATCATTATACTCTTTGTAAAACTATTTTTCCTTATGTCAATATTATGTAAATATTTTACATTTGTGCCATATTGGTCCTTGAATCGTCAGCTGATGAGCGTAGTTTGCCTCCAGTTATCCTGTCTGAAAAAATCATGATCTTATTCACTTTTATAAAATCTCCTCTCAACCATCCTTGTTCCAGGGTCCAAGACCCTGGCTTCTCTGGTCATCCCTTGGAGCTAGTATCCTTCACTCTGGAATCATTTTGGTAAACCTCTTCTATACGCTATCTCTAGAGCCGTCACATTTTAGTGCAGTGACCAGAATTGCATGAAATACCCCGGATCTGACCAAACTGGTGTTTATAAAGGATGAACATAATCTCCCTGTTTTTGTGTCTCCAGTTATGAACTTTGGGGAACCCACGGTTTACTTGCTATTCTCTCAACATACCTGATAACTTACAAAATTCTTAAGCGGTTGGACAGGCTAGATGCAGGAAGATTGTTCCCGATGTTGGGGAGGTCCAGGACAAGGGGTCACAGCTTAAGGATAAGGGGGAAATCCTTTAGGACCGAGATGAGAAGGACTTTTTTCACACAGAGAGTGGTGGGTCTCTGGAACTCTCTGCCACAGAGAGTAGTTGAGGCCAGTTCATTGGCTATATTTAAGAGGGAATTAGATGTGGCCCTTGTGGCTAAGGGGATCAGAGGGTATGGAGAGAAGGCAGGTACGGGATACTGAGTTGGATGATCAGCCATGATCATATTGAATGGCGGTGCAGGCTCGAAGGGCCGAATGGCCTACACCTGCACCTAATTTCTATGTTTCTATGTCCCTTCAAACTGGTGAACAAGCCTTCTGACTAGGGATATTAATATCCGTGGCGGGGGTATACGGTTGCCAAGTGTAAGCGGATGAAGGGGCTTAGAACAATCCAAAGCTCCTGTCAAGCACTTTGTGCCCCTCCTGCGACTGTCTCTCCCATCTCCTCAAGGTCCACAACCCCAAGACGCTGCCTAAGACGAAGGCAGCCTTTCCATGATTATGCAAGGTGATTTTTTTAAAGGGGCACAATGACCATAGCATAAATAGATCAGATTTTAGGATTGGTGTACATATACTGCATGTATATGAAGTTTGCACAAACACCATAGTTGAAGGATGTAGCTAACTCTAGATCTACCTCAGTTTTAGGTTCCAGCAGTTTCCCGGATCTTCAACAGATATGGTGACTTTATTTTAGAAATTTATTTTGGAATTATTTCTGTAAATGCTCTCTATACTAAACAGAGATAGTGGGCATTACATATTTCACCGTGACATTCTCTTTAAACTTCAAAGTTAAAATTGGTTTTTAAATGTCAAATTTGGCCGTTCTTTTGTTTTTTGTTAATCCCTATTTTCTGAAGGGATAATTCCTCCAATGTACCGGCTGTGTCCTTCCTTTGAAGTTGTAACAGTTCAATGGCTTTTGGCTTTCACTCAAAGGTGACGAACCTCATTCTGCAGGAGCTTAATTTCTCAAACTTGATATGCTTTGGCTGCAAGCTATCTTTTATTTCTTGCAGTTAAAGATAGCGCAGCAAATCTCACAGCAACTTCATCTGCAATATTTCATATTGTTTTTCTTTCAAGTTGTAACCAGCTTTCTTTTGGTCATTAGGTTCATGTACTCAGTCAAGAGTTCACTTCATAAAGCTACGCAATCCTACCAGGGCACTTACAGTCAGGATCTCTTCTTTCATTAGGAGAGAATTAATTGTTAAACTCACTGATTTATTACATTTAGTTTCCTTCAATGTAACCTAAATATTTAATAGCCTGCCCATCCACGAGCCAGATCTTTCATGGAATATGTTTCTCATTAAAAGTGCATTTCTTATGTTATTGGTTTAAACAGTCTAGATTTATAACATTATCAGGAAGGAGATCAGCGCTGTGTTATCTGTGACAAGTTGCAGTCATTCTCAGAGCCAAATTAGACAAACATGGCAATAAAATCATCTTTGATATTTAGTATCTGTCTATATTTTGGATGTACACAGCGCCGCAACAAGAGGAAGAGTTCAGTAGGAGGGTCAAGAAAACGTCAAAGCCAAGTTATTTAATAACATGCTATTGCCTAAGATTTTAACACAACATAGAAATACTGCACATTTTCATCTAAATTAAATCCCAAGCAATTAATTCTCACAGTGACGTCAAGTATTTTTGACAATATTTATTTTCAGCATTTACTGTAGGGCTGCAGCAACTGTACTTTGCGTCACTGTGCTGCACAATGACAACACTTATTCCTTGAATACTTCAGGCCAGGACATTTATGCCTCTGAAAAAGTGCTGTACAAATATCATGATAATTTGTTATCCTTCCGTGAGAAAGGGTGTGGCTGGCAAACTTTATCCCCGTACCTAATCTAGGTCCATGTGGCAGGGGCGGCTGGGTGGTGCAGTGCTGCCTTATAGCGCCAGAGACACAGGTTTGATCCTGACTGGGGTGCTGTCTGTATGGAGCTTGTACATTCTCCCTCTGACTGTGTTGGTTTTCTCCAGGTGCTCTGGTTTCCTCCCTCACCCTAAAGATGTACAGGTTTGTAAGTTAATTGGCTTCGGTAAGTTGTAAAATTGTCATGAGTGTGTAGGATAGTGTGAATGTACAGAGCGATTGCTGGTTGGCGTGGACTTTTTCTGCGCTGTTGTATCTCTGAAGACTAAAGTCTAAATGTGGAGAACGAATGGGGGCATATTTCCAGCTCAGGATGGTACAGTTCTCATAGGGGAAGCTGCAAGTGGGGTGTTCCCATGCATCTGGTTCCCATGAAATTCAAGGCAACAGAGGGTGTGGGTTTAGAAGGTGCTGTTAAAGTAGCCGTACAAATTGTGTAGGAAGGAACTGCAGATGCTGATTTAAACTGAAGATAGACACAAAAACCTGGACTAGCTCAGCGGGTCAGATGGGTTCTCTGGTGAAAAGGAGTAGGTGATATTTCGGGTCGAGGCCCTTTTTCAGACTGAGTCAGGGGAAAGGCTACAATTCAATTTATAGATGATGCAAAAAGTAGCCAAAAGGTCAGTATTAAAGCAGCTGACGACAGTTGGAGATAGGACACCCTCTGACTAACTCAACGTCAATATACTGGGGCAGGGTTGACTGAACTCTAACAAGCGCATGTATCTTCTGCGTTGCTAGATATTATTCATCTTTTAGAGAACTTTTCCTTTCATTGCTATTGACCCGTTTTAGTAGAGGTTCAAAGTTGGTCAAATGGTGCTTTGTTGTCAAGGGCAGCCACCGTCAACTCATCTCTTGGGTTCAGCCTAGGTCAGATTCTGGTTAGTGTATTGTTACATACACCAGCAAGCAATGAAATTCTCTGTTCATATAAAACTGATAGAGTAAATAATATGCAGTATACATGGTAATTCTAGATAAAATAATAAATACCATAACGAATACAGAACATTTGAATGGTATAAAGATTATAGTGTGGCCTGAAGTGGTACAAAAATATCCTAAAGTTCAATAATGGAATAACCAAATGAGGTAGAGTTAAGAATAAGAGTATATGGCAGCACCCCTGGGAAATGCGTACAAAGACGTGATTGATTCGGGAGTTGGAGAGCAGTGTGGAAGAACCTGTTCTGGACGTTAAACTTTCAAGATCTTATCCCAGAAGGTAGAAAACAGAAACAGGGTTGGCCATGGTGGCAGGCATTCTTGATAAAACCTCTCGCCTTCCTAACGCAACACACCACGAAGATTGAATGGAAGGAAGGAAATTATGAGCCTGTCATGAACAGGGCTGTGTTGCACATTTTCTGCAGGTGCAGGGAATCAAGAGCAGTACTGTACATTTCATCTATATGGACCCACATGGATATGCCAAATCTCTAAGTAGACCAAGTTTGATTGTTTGCGTCTGCTGCCTCATAGTACTAGAGATCCAGATTCATTCCTAACCTCAGGTGCTGTCTGTGAGGATTTTTCACATTCTCTCTGACCGTGTTGGTTTCCTCTGGGTGCTCTGCTTTCCTCACACATCCCAAATACGTGCTGGTTTGTAGGTTATTTGGCTTCTGTAAATTGCCCCTAATGCATAAGGAATGGATGCAACCGTGGAATAATATAGAACTAGTGTGATGGATGATTGATTGTTGCTGTGGACTAGTTGGGCTGAAGAGCCCGTTTCCATGCTCTCTGTTCTCTGTTCTCTGCTGTTGATCTCAGCTGATGACTGCTCAGATATTTTCTGCTTTCCTCCTCTTGGCATTGTTGCATGATTAGTCATTGCAGTCACGTGCCATTACTTGAACTAAATGCATTTGCTGTAGATTTCATTTAGTTCATACACAGCTTACCAAGAAAATATTTCAACACAAAGTTACAAAGGAAAGTCAGGATGGATTCAGCCCTGGTGTTCCTCGTGGCCCGCAAATCCTGAATTGATCACCGTTTGAAAATAAACCTGAAGATCACCCCCATGAACTTTGAGTAACTATGAATCACTGCAGCAGCTGTCGTAATGTTTGCATGGAACCGCAGAGAATAAAATTATAAATACAAAATCAGCGCTTTGATTCAGTACACCTAACGTTACAGTCATTACATTAACATTTCAACATTATGTTCCTATAATTAGAATGAGCAGCATTTGTTCTTGTTTGCCTAAAGGAGTCTGAAGAATGATCCCGGCACAAATCGCCATGTGTCCATTTCCATCCGCAGGAGATGCCTGACCTGTTGAATTCCTCCAGCAATTTGATTTGAAAAAAATAATTTCTTGACATTTCTGTTAGCTGGTAAATAGGCCAGTACCACAGTACAGTAGCGAGAGAGCGCAGCACTGCCACATACATTAATCCAAGAGTGGTCTGTTCTCCCAAGTGGATATTGAAGATCCCATGGCAGTACTTTGAGATTAAGGGAATTCATCCCTTTTAGCCTTCAATCAGCATCTCGGACCATTATCGAAGAGCTATTGTGGAAGTTTGCAGTGCAGTGACTGTACCTCAGAAATATTTCACTGGTTACACATTATGGAGTGGGGGGGGGGGGTTCCTGAATCCATGCAAGATGTAACAGAAATGCAAATGATTCTTTCTTACAATAAATGTCCCCTGCCTCCAGCAGTATGTCGAACTTTACTTTTTAAAATTCATTCCTTGACATGTAGATAGTTTTCCTACTGTCACAATAGGTCAATGGAGGATGCGATCACACTGGCTCTACCCTCTGCACTGGACCACTTAGAGAATAAAAATTCTTATCAGGCTGTCATTCATCACCATCAACCCCTCTAAACTGGTTACCGAACTCAGGGAACTGGGTCTCTGCGCATTCCCATGCAACTGATACTCAACTTTGTCATCAACAGAACACAATCAGCACGAATTGGCAGCAACACTTCCCACTCAGTAACCATCAGAACAGGGCATCTCAAGTTTGTGTTCTCAGCCCCCTTACTCTACTCACTCGATACTCATGACTGTGTAGCCAAACACAGTACAACTCCATCTTTAAATTCACCCTTGACACCACCATTGTTGGACGGATTACAGATGATGATAACTCAAAGTACAGATAGAACGATCGATTGAGCAAATGGTGTCAGAACAACAACGTTGCTCTCAATGTCAGTAAAACCTAGGAACTGATTGTTGACTTTAGAAGAATAATCTAGGATCCACTAACCTGTCTTCATCGATGGAACTGGTGTGGCAAGAGTGAAAAACTTCAAATCCTTGGGTGTGCTTATCTCTGAAGGTCTGTCCTGGACCCAGCACGTTGATGCAATCATAAAGAAAGCCCATTAACATCTCTACTTCCTCAGAAGATTGAGAAGATTTGGCATGTTGACGAATACTCTCTTCTACATGTGTCCATTTGAGAGAATATAGACTGTTTACATCATGGTCTGGTTCGGCAACTTGAACTCCCAGGAACGAAGAAGATTGCAAAAAGTGGTGAACATTGCCCAGTCCACCACTGAACTGATTCTCCCCACCATCGAAGGGATCTACAGGAGTCTCTGCCTCAAAAAGACAGCCAGCATCGTCAAAGACCCACGATGCCCCGGGCACACTTTCATTTAACCCCTGCCATCGAAAAAAACATATAGGGAAAACTGTAATTTTTTAATGGTATTTAGAGTACTACGTTTACATATCCATTGTGCTGTGCAAGTATTTCATTGTACCGTTTCAGGATATATGACAAGAAAACATTCTCTTGACTCTTGAGCTCACGCCAGTCACTGCACCTCCATGTTTAGATTCAGTATTAACCGGGAAAGGGTGGTTGATTTTACGCCACATCCAATATAAAATAATTTAAATTCTAGAACAGTGCAGAGAGGGTGCTCGACCTGCAGCTGACCCCATTGAGTGGCTGATGGACACAGAGTGCTGTAGTATCTTAGCAGGTCAGGCCGCATCAATGGTTCCCCAGGGCTCGGTGCAGGGGCTGCTGCTCTTCACGTTGAATATTAATGATTTAAATGAGGGGATTGAAGGCATTGCGGCCAAGTTTGCGGATGATACCAAAATAGGTGGAGGGTCAGATAGTGTAGAGAAAGCAAGGACTCTGCAGAAGGACTCGGATAGGTTGGGAGAGTGGGTAGAGAAGTGGCAGATGGAATATAGTGTAGCAAAGTGTAGCAAAGTGTGGAGTCATGCATTTTGGAAGTAGGAATAAAGGCGTAGATTATTTTCTAAATGGGGAGAGAATCCAGAAATCAGAGGTGCAAAGGGTCTTGGGCGTGCTGGTGTAGGATTCCCAAAAAGTTAATCTGTAAGTCGAATCAGTAAACATAGAAAATAGGTGCAGTGTAGTGGACCATTCGGCCCTTCGAGCCAGCACTGCCATTCAATAGTAATGAAAGCAAACGCAATGCTAACAAAAACAGGGATAGAATGCTGAGGCTCTATAAGGTGCTGGTCAGGCCGCATTTGGAATATTGTGAGCAATTTTGGGTGTTGTATTCGAGGGCTAAATAATTCACAAACAACACTTGGTGTCCAGAACCCAAAGTGTATTTATTACAAGCTAAACATGGCTGCCCTAAAGCCCTGCAGATCCCCCAGGGACCCTCCCTGAGGAAACATTCATTTCGAGACAGAGCCCTCTAGTGGTGACTCCAGGACACAACACATTTCCCTCCTTGTAAATGAAGGTTAGCATATAAGTCCAATTATCCACCCAAATATGTCCATATGCAATCAGTCTAAAATAACAGCTCGGTGAACATAACGTTTGTGGCTTCACAGCTGATAATCGTGCAGATACTGAGGTCTCCTCTTCTGTCACTGAGAGCGTCAAGTGGGAATAGGCTGCTCTGCTGTATGCTCTGCTGTATGCTGACCACAATCACTGTCTTGACTGGATACTGGGAAAGGAAAAGTGTCCAATTCGTCTTCATCCTCCCCCTGTCTACTTGCAATTAAACGCCTCGCGTTCCATCTGGTGTCATCTCGGAGGAGGTACGCGTTCTTGCCGAGTCTCCGTTTAATCTGTATCGGGTTGGAGAGTGCGCTTGCGAGCTTATCCTGTCTGTTTGGGCGGCTGATTCGTACCCAGTCGCCGACCTTGAACCGCAGTGCTCGTACGCTGCGTTTGGCATCACAGTACACGTTCCCTTTTGCTTGTCTGTGTGCTATCGTTTCTATTAGCTTTTGTGTCTGGATTTGGGTGCGATGATGGGTGAAGAGCATTCAGTTTTGTTCGCAGGTTTCGCCCTGTCATCAGCTCTGCTGGCGTTTTCCCAGTCAACTTGTGTGGTGTGGATCTGTAGGATCGGAGGAGGATACGGATTGACTGTTCGAACGTTTTCCCCTCTGACATGCTCGCTTTTATGCTTTCCTTGATCACGCGATTGAATCGTTCAACCCCGCCATTCGATTGGGGGTTGTATCTCGATGTCCGCTGATTTTGAATGTCATAACTCGCGAGGAAAGTGGAGAACTGTTCAGATATGAACTGTGGGCCGTTGTCTGTCGTTATGACCTCCGGCAGTTCCCACTTAGTGAACAGCTTTTCGAGAATCGCGATGATCGAGCTTGTCGTGACTGAGAAAGTAGTTGCGATCTCAGGCCACTTGCTGTGGAGATCGTGTACTACAAGTAGAAACCGCTGGCTTCTTCGCGCCGCTTGCACCTCTCCGAAGATGTCGACTTGCAAGTGCCTCCATGGTTTGTCCGGCCATGGGGTTGGTTTAAGAGGGGCAGGATGTGGTTTTGTTGCTTTCTCACTAATTGTGCATGCTTCACAATTTTTTACGAAATCTTCCACGCGCGGATCTATTGCGGTCCACCACACTGCCTCGCGACACCATTGTTTCATCTTAATACTGCCCGGGTGTCCTTCGTGTGCCTGTTGTAACACACGGTGTTGCAGTGATTTGGGTATAACCACTCAAGTTCCGCGCGTGACACATGTATTGTCAACCACAGCCAGTTCGTGGCGTATCTGGTGGTACGGAACCAAGTCGTCTGCTATCTCCTTGGGCCAGTCTGTCCTGAGATACTGGCAGACAATTTGCAGTGTGCCGTCAGCTGTCGACTCTGCTTTCCGCTCTGCCCGCGTCACTAGATTCGTCATCGCGTGCAAAATTATCAAACGTATTCGTCGATGTCACTTGAAGCGTCGCTATCGCGTGTGCTTGCGGGTGCCACTGTTGGGACGCGACTGAGCATGTCTGCAATGCGATTGCATGAACCTGCGAGGTATTCTACTTTGAAGTTGTACTGGTGAAGGCGTTCGGACCATCTGTAGATCCTGAGCGGACGGTGTCCTAAGCCTGACGAGTCCAGCAACGTAGTTGGGCTTGGTGATCTGTACAGAGAGTGAATGGTCTCCCGTATAGGTAAACGTTCCTGTGTTCACACGCGTATATGCACGCTAATGCTTCGCGTTCCTCGGTGGAGTACTTGCATTCAGTTGCAGTCAAGGGACGGAACGCGAATGTGATCGGTCGTTCGTTTCCATCCATACACTGCGAGAATACTGCTCCGATCACTATACCGGAAGCTTATGTTGTGACGTACGTTTCCGCACTTGGGTCGAAGTGTGCGAGAACAGGCGGAGATGCTATTTTGTCTTTCACCGTGTTGAACGCAAAGTCTTGTTCATCCGTCCAATGCCACTGTGTGTCTTTCCGTAACAGCTTCTGTAGCGGTTCTGCGATCTGCGCGTACTGCGGCACAAACTTGCGGTAGAAGTTGGTGGTGCCCAGAAATGACGCTAGCTCTTTCACGTTAGTTGGGGCGGGGAGCGTGTTGATGGCTTGAACATTGTCCTGATTAGCCTCAACTCCAGACGCTGTCACTCTGTACCTGAGAAAGTAAATTTCGGATGCTGCAACTGGGCAGTTTGCTGCATTGAGCGTCAAGTTGTGTTGCGCGAGACGAGCTAACACTGCATGCAGTCGTCGATCGTGTTCCTCCTTGTCCCTTCCATGGACCACGACATCATCGAGGAGATTGAGTGCTCCATCAATGCCGGCCAGAACCGACGCCACGATTTTTAGAAATGCGCTAGGCGCTGAGCACAGTCCATACGGCATCCTATGGTACTGAAATACTCCTTCATGTGTAATGAATGCTGACAACTGCCGACTGCGTTCTGCTAGGGGTACCTGAAGGTAGCTTCGGCGCATGTCCAGTTTTGTGAACACCGTTGAACCGTGGATCAACGCAGCTAGCTCTTGTATTGTTGGCAGAGGGTATTTGTCCAGAATGATGGCTTTGTTGACCGATTTGAGATCGATGCACAGCCTGAGTTCACCGTTCTTGCGTCGCGCGATGGCCAGATTCGATATCCAGGGGGATGAATCATTGCGCTCAATGATACCATCCTTTTCGAGTCGTTTCAGTTCCGTTGAGACTTCCGCGTGAACGGAAAACAGTAGACGCCATAGGCGTTGTGAAACAGGCCGGACTGATGTGTCTACACGAGGTGCGTGGCAGTACCCAGAGATAGTTAATCCCAAAACCCGAGGAAAGGGAGGGGTACTCGTGCCCATAGTCCGCGTTGCTGATCACATTGATGTTCATGCCGGTTGAGTCCTGAAGCTTGAACCCTAGTTGATCAAACAAATTGACTCCCATCAGGCTCTTTCCTTCTGCGATGTAGAATGTGAAGCTATCGAGCTTAACTCCTTTGTAGCAGACAGGAATGGTCACAAGCCCTCTCGTGGGTATGGTTGAACCATCATAAGTGTGAAGAGTGTCCCTCGGGGCAGCAAGTGGGTAGTCCGAAAAGTACCTTTTGTAGAGGTAGACGCTCGAAATTGAATCCTTCGCCCTCATATCTATGAGAAGCGATACCGAGGTCCCAGCGATCTCGACCCTGCAGTCTTTGAAAATCCCTGTTGACCGAACATCCTGGTCAGCCCTATCCTTTATGGAGTATACGTCATGTCCACCCGGAGATTCATCGTCTACATGGCCGACAGATGACACCTCCTCCTTCGATGACCGGCATACTTTCTCGAAGTGATTCAGCCTCGAACATGCGTTGCATCGTTTACTGTACGCTGGACATTCCCCGGGAGCGTGTGTCCGGCCACAATTCGGACACTGCTTGTTTGAGCGATTGTGTTTTGATTGCCTCTGAATGCCCTGCACTGGTGTTGTGTTCATCTGATGAGATGCATGACTAAATGCTCCCTCAGAGATTCAGATTCAGATTCAGATTCAATTTTAATTGTCATTGTCAGTGTACAGTACAGAGACAACGAAATGCATTTAGCATCTTCCTGGAAGAGCGACACAGCAAATTATTTGAATAAATAACAATAAGTGTCCGGGGGGGGGTGATTGGCAGTCACCGAGGTACGTTGTTGAGTAGCGTGACAGCCGCCGGAAAGAAGCTGTTCCTGGACCTGCTGGTTCGGCAACGGAGAGACCTGTAGCGCCTCCCGGATGGTAGGAGGGTAAACAGTCCATGGTTGGGGTGAGAGAGGTCCTTGGCGATGCTGAGCGCCCTCCGCAGACAACGCTTGCTTTGGACAGGAGGGGAGCGAGGAACCGGTGATGCGTTGGGCAATTTTCACCACCCTCTGCAATGCCTTCCGGTCGGAGACAGAGCAGTTGCCATACCAAACTGTGATGCAGTTGGTAAGGATGCTCTCGATGGTGCAGCGGTAGAAGTTCACCAGGATCTGAGGAGACAGATGGACCTTCTTCAGTCTCCTCAGGAAGAAGAGACGCTGGTGAGCCTTCTTGATCAGAGTTGAGGTATTGTGGGTCCAAGAGAGGTCGTCGGAGAGGTTGACTCCCAAGAACCTGAAGCTAGAAACACGTTCCACCTCCGTACCGTTAATGTGGATGGGGGTGTGCGTGCCGCCCCTGGACTTCCTGAAGTCTACAATGAGCTCCTTGGTCTTCTTGGAGTTAAGGGCCAGGTTGTTGTCAGCGCACCATGCTGCTAAGTGCTGGACCTCCTCCCTGTAGGCCGACTCATCGTTGTTGCTGATGAGGCCAATCACCGTTGTATCATCTGCATACTTGATGATGGTGTTAGTACTATGTACAGGTGTGCAGTCATAGGTGAAGAGGGAGTAGAGGAGGGGGCTCAGCACACAGCCCTGTGGAACGCCGGTGTTCAGGGTGAGGGTTGAAGAGGTGTGCTTGTCTAACCTAACAGACTGGGGTCTGTTGGTTAGAAAGTCCAGTATCCAGTTGCAGAGGGAAGGAGCGATGCACAGATTACCGAGTTTGGCGATCAATTTTGATGGTATAATGGTGTTGAATGCTGAGCTGTAATCGATGAACAGCATTCTTACGTAAGTGTCTCTGTTGTCGAGGTGGGAGAGGGCGGAGTGAAGTGCCGTTGAGATGGCATCCTCCGTACTCCTGTTCTTGCGGTAGGCAAACTGATAGGGATCCAGTGTGGGGGGTAGGCAGCTTTTGAGGTGTGCCAGGACCAGCCTCTCGAAGCACTTGGTGATGATGGGGGTAAGTGCAACTGGGCGGAAGTCGTTGAGGCTTGCCGCAGTGCAGTGTTTTGGCACTGGCACGATGGAGGTGGTTTTAAGGCACGTGGGGACAACTGCCTGGGCAAGTGACAGGTTGAAGATATCAGTCCAGACGTCTGCCAGCTGCGCCGCACAGACCCTGAGCACGCGCCCGGGGATGCCGTCAGGGCCAGCAGCTTTACGTGCATTAGTCCTACTCAGTGCCACGTATACGTCGTAGGGGGTGAGTGTGAGGGGTTGGTGATCGGCAGGTAGCACAGCCTTGATGGCTGTCTCTAGATTGTCCCTGTCGAAGCGGCCATAGAAGTGATTGAGCTCCTCAAGGAAGGAGGCGTCGCTGGATGTGGGGGTGGTGTTGGCGGGTCTGTAGTCCGTGATGGCCTGGATGCCTTGCCACATGCGTCGGGGGTCGGAGTTGTTGTTGAAGTGCTCCTCAATCCTGAGCTTATGGCAGTGCTTGGCCTTCTTGATGCCCCTCTTCAGGTTAGCCCTGGCTGAACTGTAGGCTCGAGCATCGCCTGACCTGAAAGCGGTGTCCCATGCTTTCAGCAGTAGCCTGACCTCGCTGTTCATCCATGGCTTCTGATTCGGGAATATGGTCACCTGTTTGAGGGAGGTGACACTATTGATGGTGGAGTTTATAAAGTCCAGAACAGAGGATGTGTAGGAGTCAATGTGTAGAGCATGCCATCAGCTGTTGTTTGAGCACCTCAGCATTATGCATCGCACTTTCAATTTGCACAGCTAATGCTTGTGCCTTTTCGAGTGTGAGAGCATCATCCTCCATGAGAAGGCGCTCTCTAATCCGCGGGACAGAAGTCTTTTCGGTCAGCTGGTCTCTCACCAGCTCATCAGTCAGTGCTCCAAAATTGCACTTTGCAGACAATATAATCAATGCAGAAGCAAATTGCTTCACTGGTTCGCCTTGTCCCTGTGTCCATTGGCGAAACCGGTATCTTTCTATCAGCACACATGTCTTTGGGCCAAGATATTTGCCCAGTGCATTAACAGCAGTACTGTACTCACTCGTTGCAGCACTGTTGAGCTGCACGAAGATTTGCTGTCCCTCCGTTCAGAGGCAATGCAGCAGAATCGTTCGGTGGCGAATGTCCGATATGGCCCCGCCGTCCAGGACACTTGCGATAAGGTAAGTCTTGAAACTTTAATACCAGCGTATCCATGGTACAGGAGGCTCTCCTGGAGTTTCCAAGAATGGAGATGGGGCAGCAAGGGTTAAACCAGCCATCCTTGTCGCCAGATGTTGTATTCAAGGGCAAAATAATTCATAAACTACACTTGGTGTCCAAAACCCGAAGTGTATTTATTACAAGCCAAACATGGCTGCCCTAAAGCCCTGCAGATCCCCCAGGGACCCACCCTGAGGAAACATTCATTTCGAGACAGAGCCCTCTAGTGGTGACTCCAGGACACAACATTGGGCACCATATCTGAGGAAGGATGTGCTGGCTCTGGAGAGGGTCCAGAGGAGGTTTACAAGAGGAATGAGTAGGTTAGCATTTGATGGTATTGGGCCTATATTCGCTGGAGTTTAGAAGAATGAGGGGGGACCTCATTGCGTGGGAGCCGCTACCGGCCCTCAACTCACCTGCAGTCCCTGCAAAAGTGGCCCTGATCAATGCGAGATCAATGCTGAATAAAACCTTTGTCCTCAAAGACTTCTTCACCGCACGTGGATTGGACTTCCTACTGATCACAGAAACCTGGCTTAATCCTGGTGAGCTTGCTCCACTCGTGGAACTCTGCCCCGATACCTGTAACTTTTTCAGCTCACCTAGGCTCTCCGGTGGCGGTGGGGCCCTAGCCACTGTGTTTAAGAAGAATTTCAACTGCCGCCTTCTAAACGCTGATCACGTCTCCAGTTTTGAACATCAACTTATCATAGTTGGTCTATTCTGTCCACTTCTAAAAAACAAATAAGGACTTTATCTCACAATTTGGTGATCTTCTCGCTAGCTTGTTGCCCAAATTTGAACGGGCCCTGATTCTTGGTGACTTTAACATTCATGCCTGCTGTCTCACGAAGCCTCTAGTGAGTGAATTTATGAACCTGATTGAGTCCTTCAATCTGTCTCTACTCACCACTGGACCCTTGCACAAGCTTGGCCATACACTAGACCTAGTGCTTTCGTCTGGTCTCCCAACTTGTAACACAGATACTATTGATGCCTGTGTCTGGTCACAGTGCTATTATATTCAATATATCTCTGCCTTTCTCTCCCTCAAAGTCCCATCTCCCTGCTCGCTAGTCGCACTACGTAAACTCCACGACGGCCAGTAAGTTCTCTGAGGCTCTCATAGCTGCCCCCTAACATCTGCACCATTGAGGCATCTACCCCCCACCTCAGCACCTCATTTCTCTATTCCATACTACTTGCTCTTCCATCTTGGATTCTGTTGCTCCTTTTAAAATGAAAAAGCCTAAGCCTAAAGACGAGCCATGGCTCAATGACACCACCAGAGCCCTAAGAAGAGAATGCAGAAAATCAGAACGGAAGTACAAATCTGATAAGCTTCAAATTTCCTTCGAACTCCTGAGAAACAACCATCACAAATACCAGGAAGCGGTAAAATCCGCAAGAACAAAATACTTTTCCACCCTTATCTCCAAAAACGCTCATAATTCCACCTCCATCATTTGTCCTGGCCCCAGCACCAGCTTAACTGGGTCCCCGACTAAGTGCGAGGAATTTACTACATTTTTCACCACCTAGGTAAAGAACATAAGAACGAATATTTCCCTTCCCACCCGTGACCTGGCTGTCTCATTGGTCTGTTCTTCAAAATTAGATTGTTTCCAACCTGTTACTCTACCCTCCCTTGTAAAACTGATCACCACCATGAAACCTACGACCTGCCCCCTCAACACTGTCCCCTCTGCCCTCTTAAAGGACGTCATCATAACAGCCGGTCCCAGTATCCTCGCCACCTTCAACAGTTCTCTGGCCACTGGCACTGTACCTACCTGTTTCAAGCATGCGGTGGTCCAGCAACTCTTGAAAAAACTAACCTCGACCCCACCTTGCCAAGCATCTACAAACCCATTTCTAAACTGCCTTTCCTCTCAAAAGCCCTTGAAAAGGTAATCTTAACTCAACTTATGCCTTACCTTCACCAAAATACTATCTTGGAAACTTTCCAATCAGGTTTCAGGGTTCACCACAGCATAGTCTGCCTTGTTGAAGGTACATAATGACTTACTGCTCACCGTTGACTGAGGCGACTGTGCAATCCTTCTCCTTCTTGACCTCAGCACAGCATTTGATACTGTCGACCGCACCATCCTAATTGACCGTCTCCGGTATGGGGTTGGTATTGATCGCACTGCACTGAGCTAGTTCATCTCCTACCTCAAAGGTAGGAGTTTCTCTACTAACATAGGCAACTCTTTCTCCTCCCCAGCTAGCCTCTGCTGTGGGGTTCCACAAGGTTCCATCCTTGGCCCCATTCTATTCTCCCTGTATATGCACCCCTCAGGCCAAGTCATTGAAAGGCACGGCATTTCCTTCCATTGCTACGCAGACGATACACAACTGTATAGAAACATAGAAACATAGAAATTAGGTGCAGGAGTAGGCCATTCGGCCCTTCGAGCCTGCACCGCCATTCAATATGATCATGGCTGATCATCCAAACTCAGTATCCCGTACCTGCCTTCTCTCCATATCCTCTGATCCCCTTAGCCACAAGGGCCACATCTAACTCCCTCTTAAATATAGCCAATGAACTGGCCTCAACTACCCTCTGTGGCAGAGAGTTCCAGAGACCCACCACTCTCTGTGGGAAAAAATTCCTTCTCATCTCGGTCCTAAAGGATTTCCTTAAGCTGTGACCCCTTGTCCTGGACCTCCCCAACATCGGGAACAATCTTCCTGCATCTAGCCTGTCCAACCCCTTAAGAATCTTGTAAGTTTCTATAAGATCCCCTCTCAATCTCCTAAATTCTAGAGAGTATAAACCGAGTCTATGCAGTCTTTGTTCATAAGACAGTCCTGACATCCCAGGAATCAGTCTGGTGAACCTTCGCTGCACTCCCTCTATGGCAATAATGTCCTTCCTCAGATTTGGAGACCAGAACTGTACGCAATACTCCAGGTGTGGCCTCACCAAGACCCTATACAACTGAAGTAGAACCTCCCTGCTCCTATACTCAAATCCTTTTGCTATGAAAGCTAACATACCATTGGCTTTCTTAACTGCCTGCTGTACCTGCATGCCTACTTTCAATGACTGGTGTACCATGACACACAGGTCGCGCTGCATCTCCCCTTTTCCTAATCGGCCACCATTTAGATAGTAGTCAGTTTTCCTATTTTTGCCACCAAAGTGGATAACCTCACATTTATCCACATTATACTGCATCTGCCAAACATTTGCCCACTCACCCAGCCTATCCAAGTCACCTTGCATTCTCCTAGCATCCTCCTCACAGCTAACACTGCCCCCCAGCTTAGTGTCATCCGCAAACTTGGAGATATTGCCTTCAATTCCCTCATCCAGATCATTTATGTATATTGTAAATAGCTGGGGTCCCAGCACTGAGCCTTGCGGCACCCCACTAGTCACTGCCTGCCATTGTGAAAACGACCCGTTTACTCCTACTCTTTGATTCCTGTTTGCCAGCCAGTTCTCTATCCACATCAATACTGAACCACCAATGCCATATGCTTTAAGTTTATATACTAATTGCTTATGTGGGACCTTGTCGAAAGCCTTCTGGAAGTCCAGATACACCACATCCACTGGTTCTCCCCCATCCACGCTACTAGTTACATCCTCGAAAAATTCCACAAGATTCGTCAGACATGATTTACCTTTCGTAAATCCATGCTGACTTTGTCCAATGATTTCACCACTTTCCAAATCTGCTGCTATCCCATCTTTAATAACTGACTCTAGCAGTTTCCCCACTACCGATGTTAGACTAACTGGTCTGTAATTCCCCGTTTTCTCTCTCCCCCCCTTCTTAAAAAGAGGGGTTACGTTTGTTACCCGCCAATTCTCAGGAACTACTCCAGAATCTAAAGAGTTTTGAAAGATTATCACTAATGCATCCACTATTTCCGGAGCTACTTCCTTAAGTACTCTGGGATGCAGCCTATCTGGCCCTGGGGATTTATCGGCCTTTAATCCATTCAATTTACCCAACACCACTTCCCGACTAACTTGGATTTCACTCAAGTACTCCTTTGACCTGCAGTCCCCTGCTATTTCCGGCAGATTATTTATGTCTTCCTTAGTGAAGACGGAACCAAAGTAGTTATTCAATTGGTCCGCCATATCCTTGTTCCCCATGATCAACTCACCTGTTTCTGACTGCAAGGGACCTACATTTGTTTTAACTAATCTATTTCTCTTCACATATCTATAAAAACTTTTGCAGTCAGTTTTTATGTTCCCTGCCAGTTTTATTTCATAATCTATTTTTCCTTTCCTAATCAAGCCCTTTGTCCTTCTCTGCTGGTCTCTGAATTTTTCCCAGTCCTCTGGTATGCTGCTTTTTCTGGCTACTTTGTACGCATCATCCTTTGCTTTGATACTATCCCTGATTTCCCTTGTTATCCACGGATGCACTACCTTCCCTGATCTATTCTTTTGCCAAATTGGGATGAACAATTTTTGTAGTTCATCCATGCAGTCTTTCAATGTCTTCCATTGCATATCCACCGTCAACCCTTTTAGAATTGATTGCCAGTCAATCTTGGCCAATTCACGTCTCATACCCTCAAAGTTACCTTTCCTTAAGTTCAGAACCATTGTTTCTGAATTAACAATGTCACTCTCCATCCTAATGAAGAACTCGACCATATTATGGTCACTCTTGCCCAAGGGGGCACGCACAATAAGACTGCTAACTAACCCTTCCTCATTACTCAATACCCAGTCTAAAATAGCCTGCTCTCTCGTTGGTTCCTCTACATGTTGATTTAGATAACTATCCCTCATACTTTCCAAAAAATCCTCTTCCTCAGCGCCCCTGCCAATTTGATTCACCCAATCTATATGTAGATTGAAGTCACCCATTATAACTGTTTTGCCTTTGTCGCACGCATTTCTAATTTCCTGTTTGATACCATCCCCAACTTCACTACTACTGTTAGATGGCCCGTACACAACTCCCACTAGCGTTTTCTGCCCCTTAGTGTTTCGCAGCTCTACCCATACTGATTCCACATGCTCCAAGCTAATGTCCTTCCAACAAGCTAATGTCCTTCCTTTCCATTGCGTTAATCTCCATTTGTTAATCTCAATTGCGTTAACCAGCAACGCTACCCCACCTCCTTTTCCTTTCTCTCTATCCCTCCTGAATATTGAATATCCCTGGATGTTCAGCTCCCAGCCTTGGTCACCCTGGAGCCATGTCTCCGTGATCCCAACTATATCATACTCATTGTTAAAGAAGGAACTGCAGATGCTGGAGAATCGAGGGTTACACAAAAAGCTGGAGAAACTCAGCGGGTGCAGCAGCATCTAAGGAGCGAAGGAGATAGGCGACGTTTCGGGTCGAGACGGTCTGAAGAAGGGTCTCGACCCGAAACGTCGCCTATCTCCTTCGCTCCTTAGATGCTGCTGCACCCGCTGAGTTTCTCCAGCTTTTTGTGTAACCCTATATCATACTCATTAATAGCTATCTGTACTCATTAATAGTATCTCCCCCTGAAGCCCAAAAAACAATCAAATCTGCTTAACCTTACCCGCTGCCTCGAGGATATAAAGTGCTGGATGGCCCAGAACTTCCTCCAACTAAACGAAAGTCTGAGGTCATCCTTCTCGGCTACTCGGACTCAATCAAAATGATAGCCGGCAGCCTTGGAAGCCTTACCCCACTACTCAAACCTCACATCAAAAACCTTGGCGTGATATTTGACTCAGCACTGAAGTTTGACAAAGAAGTCAATGCCGTGGTAAAAGCTAGCTTCTTTCAGCTTCGGATGATAGTTAAAATAAAACAATTCCTCCAGTTTGATGACCTTAAAAAGATCATCCATACATTTATCTCCTCCCGCCTAGATTACTGCAACTCCCTCTACACTGGCATCAGCCAATCTTCCCTGTCCCGCCTGCAACTGGTCCAAAACGCCGCAGCGAGACTCTTGACGGGCACCCGAAAAAGGGACCACATCACCCCGATCCTGGCCTCTCTCCACTGGCTCCCTGTGCGGTTCTGAATTAATTTCAAGACCCTCCTCTATGTCTACAAAGCTCTCAATGGGCTTGCACCCACCTACATTAAAAGCCTTCTCACCCACTACACCACCTCCAGGTCCCGTAGATCGGCCGACTTGGGGTTGCTGAATGTCCCACAGTCTAGGCATAAACTCAAGGGCGGTCGCAGCTCCTAGACTGTGGAACAGCATCCCCCTCCCCATTAGAACTGCCCCCTCCATCGACTCCTTTAAGTCGAGTCTAAAAACGTATCTGTTCTCCGAAGCCTTTGCTGATGTCCTCTGAGTGAGGGCTATTTGTATATATGTATGTAGCCTGCTTGTGTATACTACTCTTATAACAAATGTAAAACACTTTGGTCAACGAGAGTTGTTTTTTAAATGGGCTATATAAATAAATGTGACTTGACTTGACTTGAAACGTACAGAATAGTGAAAGGCTTGGATAGAGTGGATGTGGACAGGATGTTTCCACTAGTGGGAGAGTCTAGGACTAGAGATCATAGCCTCAGAATTTAAAGGACATTTATTTAGGAAGTTGAGGAAGACTTTCTTTAGTAAGAGGGTGGCGAATTTATGGAATCTTCCCAGAGGCAGATCTCTCTTCCAAAGGTCTCTCCAAACCCCCAGAGGCAGCGGGCTTTTCAACTGGGTACAGGCAATGTTGTCAATGTACCAGTGCCACCCACCTGCTCCGGCCACTGAGTCTAAATACCCACCACCCATTTTGAAGCAAGGCGAGGGGGCGGAGGAGGGGGAGGGAAGGTGGGGAATGTTGTTCCCAAAGTCTGCTTTTATCCCATAGTCAATGTTGATAAAACAGATGATGTGGCCTTTGTGCAGTACTATTAGTGGGATCTAGCTGTCATAAGCTGGGTTCACAAATGGGGGGTGTCGGTGAAAGTGGGGGGGGGGGGGGGGGTTGGAGAATGGGAGAAGGGAGGGAGAGGGGGGGAAAGGGGATGTGAGGGGAGGGGGAGAAGAGAGGAGCAGGGAGAAGGGAGGAAGAGGGGGGAAGGGAAGAAGGGGGGGAGAGAGGAGGGGAGAAGGGTAGGGGCGGGAGTGGAGAAGGAGGGATGGGGCGGGAGGGGGGTGGAGGGGAGAGGAGAGTTCAGTCTACACTCACTGAATCCTACAAGAGATCAACATACCCCTCTTATCTGGTGGAGCCAGTACATGGAAGACCAGCCTAGCCAAAGCGCACCACATGCCGGCTGACAGTTCGCACTGGAACGCTGGGCAGCAACATTAGACTGTTCATCTGAACATTCCCGTTCTCTTTATCATTAACCTATTCTGAAATCAACGACTGAATGTCTTCATTATATTATGCATTCGATTTATTTGATTTCTGCTGTTTGGGAAGCAAAGATTGGGACAGAGAGGAGTTGAGGCCAGCTAATAGATCGGCTTTGATTGTAAATGGTGGGAGGCTTGAAGGGCCTGCTGACCTATTTTTATGCTCTTGTTTTCTTGGATTCTTGTGAAAAGGTTACCCAAGATTCACAAGACAGTAATTAATCATCTTTTTTTAATTTGAATTAGCTTCCTCTTCCCAGTTTTCCCGATAAATGATTTTCACCCAGAGTGGAGTATCAACCAGCTAATTCCACAGAGAAGACCACACAACTATCTCAATGCTCTTTCCAGTGCTCTGCTCCATTCCAAGCCTAGCACCACACAGAGCATTTTAATTCATTCAAGGCTGTATTTGCATGCTGCTTCTGGGTTGTTGCCTCTCTTAGTCCAAACCAATCATTGCATCTCGAGTCTTTCGTGTTCGTTTTCTAGGTCTGCACAAAACTTGAGACTCTTTCATTTACAACAGAAGTCTTTAATGCTTTACTCAATGCTGGAAGCAAGACTACTCAAAATGGCTACACACACACAGGAGAGAACTATATACAAAACATCTCCCTTTGTCCTGTGCAGCGCCACCTGCTTCATGGGAGGAGCAACGGGTCCTCCCACCCCACACAGTCCACCAAACATCACAGAAGGTTGTTGCTTGGTTTCTACAGCAATTGTTCCCTGTTGTCATTGCAGACAGACAGCTCCGAACTGTGACACAAGGCAGAACTAGAGAGCAACTCAGGTCTGTGGCAGCAGACCTTGTTGATGGGTAATGTGTGGTCATTCAGAAGGAGACAGTGGTAAAATTGCTATCTCCTGTCCCCAGGGTCACATGTATTGGAGCAATAACTGCTGGTTCCCAGCAACCTACCGAATCCAACATCATTCTAGCTGTCTACTGTTTATAGCAGAGACTCTGCAGATGTTGGAATCTTGAGCAAAACAAAAAGTGTTGGAGAAACTGAGCTAGTCAGACAGCACCTGGGGACGGAATGGAAAGGCGATGTTTCGGGTCAGGGTGCTTCTTAATTTATAAAATACCTCCAACATGGGAATAACATCCTGAGGCTGTAAGCTTCATGTCAAGCTAGATAAAGTCTGTATTTTACATGTTGGTAAGACAGCTGCCAAGCATTTTTCATGAAGCTCATTTTAGCCTTGTTAAAATTGCAGTGGTCCACTGAGTCTGTCAAATATGTCGGAACAACTGCCCAACTAAATTTCCACTGGGTGGCTTCAAATCAAAATGTTACTTACATTTAGAGATTGTGGTACTGAGCAGCAGACGTATCAATTTAATGGGCTAACGCCATTTTCTACTCGGTTTCCATCTCGCTTAATGCATAATTGCCACAGGGTGGCAGTACAGATCCACAAATCAAGGAATGAAGTCCACCTGCAGAAAAGGCTCCAAAACCAGCTGTTTTCAACATAAATCATAACAATAAAATGTCCTGGGAAAGAGAGAAGAGAGCTGTGGAGGGAAAGTATGAATTCCAGGTGGAGGAATTGTGGGATTTGGTGAGAGGAAAGGGGATCGGAGGCAGAGATTTTGAGGAGTCTTGGTTGACGGAAGTGATGGATGTGGAGGAAAGATCTGAGGAGAAATCGTTTTTCTCTGCGTCTGAGAAACCACTCAACATAGTCCTCATGTGAGACAGCAGGAGAGGAAAACAGAATCAATCGCCCTTCACCAGATTTCCAGCGCCTGCAGCTTTTTGTTCTTCATTTAACCAGTTCCTGCTCACATATTCTGTCGGGATCTTTCTGCTCCTCAAAGCCTTGATCATGACTCCACAGTGGGAGGCAGAAGCAATGGGGATGAGGGTCATATCCTGATGCCTATAAATCTAACCAGGGACTGGCAACAATGCAGAACATTAGTCGTACAGTTACTATGGGTGGGATTCACAACACCGTGACAATCACCCCAGAGATACAGTTGTTGATAGGAATACAGAGATGACAGCTATTCAAATGTTGCCTTCAGACATTGAGAACAGGCCAGCTTGCTCACAAACTGTCACTCCGCACAACCTCCTTGTTATGAAGCTTCCTGCTCCCCTGGTTGATCCCTGGGGAGTAACAGAATTCTCCAGTAGTTGTCTGCTTCTGTGAGATGGCACTGACCTGCAGCAGTAGCCAGGGTAAGGGAACCATCCAGGTCTCTAGAGCAGATCCTGCAGGAGATTAATATGTGATCTATCAGCAGGGAGCACAGGTAACTTGTCTGCACATAGGATACTTAACTGGGTCAGAGATGGAACTGCCAAAAGATTGGTGGTCAGGTTGGAGGCAGAGGGGTTGATAGTAGCAAAGTAGGCAGGGGTTTTGAAATAAAAAACAGTAATTGTACATCTGGCCTGGAATGCTTCTTTGCTGTTTTTCCTTCCCTTGAAAAATAAAATAATTATCTAAGTTGATTAATAGCCTCATAGGTTGTAATCCCAGGCCACAACTATCTCTATATTAACATGTGCAGTTATTAGTATTGTGGATAGAGTGGGAGAGATTGGGTTTCAAAATACCACAACCAATGCCCATGAATACAGTGAAGATAAGAGCATGAAACTCATATTTGACCACAGGGGAAATACTAGGGCCAGGCCACAGCTGGAATATTGTGCACAGTTCCAGTCATTATATCACAGGAGAGAGAAAAGAGCAGGCTTGAAAATGTTCCTTGGCAGAGGCTGGTGTTGTTTATTGGAAACGTAGGATGTTAAAGGGAGATTTAATCCCTCTTTATAAAATTATGAGAGGCTTGGGTGGAGTGGGTGGGACTCATCTCTATCCTCCAATGTAAGCGATGATTTTGTAAGAGTTGTCAAAATTAAGAACATTTATAACACAGGAGGGCCGCTGGCAAAATACCAGAAGCAGAGGATATTGAGAATTGTCATTAGTGACTACCTCCACCCATCTCTTCTCCCATCGGAGTCATCTGTCAATAAACAAAAAATGATGTATTTAATCATTTTATCCCTTTTCTTTTCAAAAATATTAGTAATCAGAGTGAAGTTGTGAAAAACAAATAGGATGGTGGGAATCTGAAACTCACTGCCTGAAAGGGTGGTGGATATTCAAACCCTCAATGCACCTGGACAAAGAAATGTTTGTGCTATATTCTGCAAGGCCACAGTTGAAAGGAAGCAAATGTGATTCATCTGAATTATCTTTTTCAACCTTGTGGAAAGTGGACCAAGTGGCCTCTTTCTTTGCCACATATTGCCATGATTCCATGCAGGTACTTTGTTGGAGGTCAACTCAGAATTCAAAGTGGAGGTCGATCCTCACCTATTGCGACTGTCTGGAGTGGGGCTTGAAGACTGCAGCTTCTGACTCCCACATTAGATGGGCAGAGGTTCATCCTTCCCAGTGGCAGAGCAACAGAAATTTAATTTCTTCAAACTTACTTAATCATGATATCCTTCACAAGTGTGTAGATTCAAGGATCAGGAAGTGTATCTAGATAGAGTTGAATGGTATTGGTGATTCTGCAACAACCCGGTTTAAGAATAGCTACTTCCCCACAGCCATCAGGCTATTAAACCTGGCTCGGAACTCTAATCATTAATATCCCTCCATCTGTTATTTGCACTTTATTAATTTATTAAGTCATGGGTGTATTTATGTATAGAATTGTAGTCAATGCCTTCTATGTTCTGTTGTGCTATGCAAAGAAAGATTTTCATTGTCCTGTCAGGGACACATGACAATAAACTCTTTTGACTTGACTCTCTCTCTACTATGAGTTTCTTCACCTGTCAGGTTACCCCAGTGCACCCAACCGAGAGAGGACCATAGTATGCATGTCACTTAGAAATGGGATTCAGATTTAGGCCCCACGGATGGAGAATTATTGCCCAACATTAATTTCAAATAATTTGGGCTGCCACAGTGGTGTAACGATAGCCTTGCTGCCTCACATTACTTGCAGCGCCGGAGACCTGGGTTCAATCCTGAGTACGGGTGCTGTCTGTACGGAGTTTGTACATTCTCTCCGTGAACACATGGGTTTACTCCGAGCTCTTTGCTTTCCTCCGAGATCTTCAGTTTCTTCCCACACTCCAAAGACATAGTTATGTAGGTAAATTGGCTTGGTATAAGTGTACGTTGTCCCTAGTGGGTGCAGAATAGTGTGAATGTGCGGGGATTGCTGGTCGGTGGGCCGAAGGGCCTGTTTTCGCACTGTATCTCTAAACTAAACTGGGTCAAGGTCATATCCTATTAAGAAATTATTTCTTATGATGCTAATTAGAAACTTAGTATGCATATTATTCAGTAACACAAAGCAATTACATCAATATGTAATGTGCTACTACACAGGACATTATAGAGCAATGCATGATGGATATTATCACATGGTCATGCCTCCCAATATCAGCTATGCACAGATGAGCTTGCACCAATATATAATGCCTGGGAGATACCTTTTTTTTTAAATAAACATTCGAATAACGGATAAATACCCAAAACTCTTGTCTATAAAGTTACCTTGGTTTAAGATTTTGTGATTATCGTTCACCTACTTTTGATTGTTTCTAGTACTGTAATATTACCTAAAGTGCTTTCTCTGTCATGTGATATACTAAAAAACATAATTCCATTGTGAAGCTTTTGCCAAATTCTCCGATCTAATTTATCTCTGACTGCAAGGCAACACAAGGGTACAGGTGAACAAATACCTCCAGCCTGGTTTAAATATTTTTCAGAAGATCATTAAACAAGATAACCTAAAAGCTGAGCATTCGTTAAATTAGTTCAGGTCTCAACTTCAAGCAC
Organism: Raja brachyura; assembly: GCA_963514005.1. The sequence continues at coordinate 92,099,587 of OY740784.1, read as the reverse complement.
GCAAGCTGCATCTTATCAATCAATGGACCCTGCGTCAAGGCCCGTCCAGCAAATCCTGACATTTTGCAATGGTACGTCACGCCAAGCTAATTAACTGTACACTTGTCGAATCAACTGCTATAGAAAATAACTGACACTTTTTAGGAGTCTGGCATTTCAGATAACTTTATAAACTGGAAGATGTGAATTTGTTTGATTTATTGACAGCGGTGTGGATTTTGGCTGAATTTTTTTCTGGAACTGCTGAGCCAATCTGCAGCTCACTCAGCCTGTTACACACACGGCCTGAGGTTGCCTGAGTAATTAATAAACACTCCCAGCAGGGTCTTCCATATCCAGGCAGCTGCTGTATCAGTGCAAATATTATTATAATCATTTTTAAAGCAGATTTAAAATAATCCAGAGCTGTGGGAAGGTGAAATAAATACAATTGAGAAAAAAAATGAAGACATCAGGCAGTCTTTGAGCAAGGAACAAGATGATTCAGCATCTATTGGTTGCTGACAAAATGCAAACCTGTTCCTACTGAAACTCTAGACTTCTCTCCCTTACAAAGAACCATGCATCCAACCCTCCAAGAAAAACACAGCTAGGCACAGCAGATTTTGCACTAATCAGTACTTCTGGGAACCCCTTTTACTCAGAGGATGTGTTGTTTCCTTCACAAAGTGAAAATAAGGAATGTGTTCCATGCTACACTTAAGAGTTGTTAGATAGATGTACCTCAGATGCTAGCTTGGTATGAAAGAGGGATTCCCAATATTACTTTATTGCACATCTACTTTTCAGACAGCCCAGTAGCTCATGTAGCACTATCAGCATATATTTTACATTAAAATCCTCAAGTGTGGGATCTTGGCTTCATCAGGTCAACTATACGTCCAGCACTGGTAGCAGCACTCCAACCTTCTCCTGTGATTTCATACACTCTGCACCTTACCACCCCCCCCCCCCACCACCACCACCATAAATAACCATGGTCTCACAAACCCACCATTATACTTACAACATGCAGACCTTCTGCAGTTGCCTTGCAGTCCACTAAGTGGACACAAATTGTAGCTTGGGGACATCCATCTGGAAGGTTGGTGCAGTGGAGACTATTTAATCACCAAGAGCTATGGTATGATCTGTTTATATAATTTAATATATAGTCTGAAGAAGGGTTCCGAAACATTGCTTATCTCCTTCGCTCCATAGATGCTGCTGCACCCGCTGAGTTTCTCCAGCATTTTGTGTACCCTCGATTTTCCAGCATCTGCAGTTCCTTCTTTAACAATATATAATTTAATATACAGCCAATGGCAGAACCACTTGAAACAGATGCCCAACTGCTGTCCCCTTATGGAATGCAATATTCAGGACTGTTTAATAGACAAGTAAGCACTAGTCCTGGAGTAAAGGCGAGTATGTACATGGCTCTCAGCATTTAGTTCCACCTGTCTTTATCCGTTCCTTAGTTGATCTCCATGAATTCAAAATCATAATTAACTGCAGATGTTGGAAATCAGAATTAAAACAAAAAAATGCCAGGAACATTCTGCAGGCCAGGGAGCACCTATGGAAAAAAAGAATTAACAATGCAGATTGAAGGATCTGATGAAGTTTTCAGTTTATCTTTCTGTAGAAGCTGCCTAACCTGCATTTTTTTTGTCATCTTGTCTCAAAAATGTCATCTTGCCCCTTGTGTTGTAAATAAAGTAACAGCTACAAGCAAAATGGCTGCAAGAAACTAGTTTTATGAGTGATAGAGAATCTAAGTTAAAACAGAATCAACAACAAAAATACAATCAAATCAAGTAACCCGGTGAGCAAAACATTCTAACTTCCCCATTAAAAACAGTGAAGTGATATTCAGTTTTGCACTGCCTTCCCCTACAGGGTTCCACACACAAACTGCACCATTTCAAACACCAATATTGGCAAGAACACAAATTGCTGGAGCAACTCAGCGGGTCAGGCAACATTCTCTGGAGGAATCACACCTGAAACATTACCCATTCCCTCTCTCCAGATTTGCTGCGTGCCCAGCCAAGTTACTCCAGCATTTTGTGTTATTTCTCTGGCAGATTTAGGATGGGGGCCTTCATTAAACTGATTCTATTGGTTAGCGTAAGAAATGATTGTGCTCGCGATGTTGAAGTCTGGCATTTTGTTAGATACTGTATGTAATATCTTGAGTTTAAACAATTAAAGGTTGATCCATTGGAGGTGGTTCAGATGATTTCAGGATTTGATAGATCAGTGATAAACACTTCATTGGGGAGTACAGAATGAGGTGACATTATTTTTAAGTTACAGCTGATCTATTCATTATTAATGTTAGGCTGTACTACTACATTTTTATAAAGGAAACATAAGTCATTCATTTAATCCAAAATCTGTTCAATCTTGGCCACACGCACACATTATAATGGAAATACCATAAATATCAGGGAATAGTAGAAACCATTTGAAAATTATCTATATATTACTAAACTCTCATCTTGTTTGTTTCTATGCATATGTGTGTGTGCCTGTCTGCCTATGTGATCCTGGAGCTCCACCAAAACGGTACAATTATTGCACCACCTTACTCACAATTGTCCTGTGGCATGGTGTATCAACTTTCGTTCAGATTGATGTTATACTTTATAAGTTATTCACATTTTTAACTTTACAAAATCCCACTTTCAGAAAAGTTTCTTCCATCTGCACTAGCAGTTACAGCTATGACGGCACAATGGGATTGTAGCCCTGCTCGCTACAATATTACAATCCCAGGACACTGAGTCCTGCCATCCCAAGCAAGTGCAATTCCTTTTTTCTTAAAGGATAAAATGAGGGAGGGTGAATAAGGGGAAATGAGATGCCCCTGCACAGTTAGGGGCTATGGGCGAGTGGTGGAATATTGCATTGGGGGAACGGGTGAGTGGTGAAATATTGTGTTGGGGGACCAGGCCTCCCGTGGGGGTATGGGTGAGTGGTTGAATATTGCGTTGGGGAAACGGGTTGAGTTGGGGGACCAGGCCTCCCTTGTGACAGGGGCCCAAAGGGTCCCATTTGGTCTAGTTAGGTTTTAAAACCCTTTGATGCAATGTAGAAAATGTAGCCACAATACACACAATCTCTGGCATGATGAGACTTTGTTAGTAGGAGTAAAAATAATAGCTGATGTTGGAGTGATCTCTCCTGATCTTCACAAAAAAGCCACATGATCCACTCCTTTCACTAAGTTTACTTGCAATACTCTAGATTGGCCTATCATCCCAAAAAGATCAGCATCTGTGCTACACAGTCATCTGATATCACGACTGGGACAAAGACAACTTTTGATTGAGTAGAGGGCTGACCTGAGCAAATAGAGGAAGATAATCTCAAATTTCATTACAACACAGGTTATGTGGCTTGCCTAGCCTCTGCCAGATCTCATTTACATCAATTCTATTCCCTCTATAGCCCTGTAAATTATTATCTCGGAGGCCAATTAACTCACCAAATTCTTCTACTAGCTACTTACACAAGGGGTAACTTACATTGACCCAAACTTACAATTAGTCCAAAAACCTTGGGTGTGGGATGGGACTCATAGTTACAGAGAGAATGGGCAAGATTCAGACATTGCTGGAAATGTGAGTTGCACTGCTTACTCCACAACTATGCCACTTCAGTCTGAAACTACACAATGGATTCTACAATTCTTGCAATATTGTAGTTGGGCTGTGTTTGGTTCTCACTCCATCAGCTATCACAGCATGCAATTGAGAGTGCTTCAGATGCAAAGTTTACTTGGGATACTGTTGTTAGACCCAGTGCTAACAATGGGATCAGAAATAAAGTGGGCAGAAAATACACAGCTTTGAAATTCAAAATGGTAGGACGAAGCATTAGGTTGGAAGGGTTATAAAAATTATATGAAGACAGCTTCCTTTAAATGTTATGCCACAGTGGGACTCAGCGGGTCAGACTGCATCTCTGGAGAAAAGGAATCGGTGGTGTTTCGGGTCGAGACCCTTCTTCAGAAGATCATGACCCAAAACGCCATTAATCCTTTTCTGCTCCAACTTTTTGAGTCTATCTTCAGCTTAAACCAGCGTCTGCAGTTCCTTCCTACACACTAGATTAAACTACCTTGGGAGAAAGCGAGATTGCAGGGGAAGGACTGGAGTGACTTTTCCTTTATCCTTTCTTGCCAGGATGCAGGTACAACAAGCAGTAAAGAAAGCGAATGGCATGTTGGCCTTCATAACAAGAGGAGTTGAGTATAGGAGCAAAGAGGTCATTCTGCAATTGTACAGGGCCCTAGTGAGACCACACCTGGAGTATTGTGTGCAATTTTGGTCCAGGGAGTGCAGCTTAGGTTTACATGGTTAATTCCCTGGATGGCTGGACTGTCAAATGCTGAGAGAATGGAACGGCTGAGCTCGTATACTCTGGACTTTAGAAGGTTGAGAGGGGATCTTATTGAAACATATAACATTAGAAAGGGTTTCGACACGCTAGAGGCAGGAAACATGTTCCCGATGTTGGGGGAGTCCAGAACCAGGGGCCAGTTTAAGAATAAGGGGTGAGCCATTTAGAACGGAGATGAGGAAACACTTTTTCCACACAGAGTTGTGAGTCTGTTTAATTCTCTGCCTCAGAGGGCAGCGGAGGCCGGTTCTCTGGATACTTTCAAGGGAGAGCTAGATTGGGATCTTAAAGATAGCGGAGTCAGGGAATATGGGGAGAAGGCAGGAAAGGGGTACTGATTGGGGATGATCAGGCATGATCACATTGAATGGCAGTGCTGGCTCAAAGGGCCAAATGACTTACTCCTGCACCTATATTGTCCATGTGTCGATCCTGGCAGTAACAGTCTTAGCCAGCTCCAGCACTAAGAAAATCGGCAGAACCAGAGGAGAAATAATTCTGGGGATGACTGTGAATGGAAAGGAGAATTCCTAACTTGTTTATCCAAGATATAGGGCTCCAACACCTCATGACTCCTTACATTTCCTGCCCAACTTCAGGATCAATCTCTAATGGCTCCTTTATGAACTTTGCACAGGTGTGGTCTGTCAATTTTTAAATATGAGATTCTAGCATCTGCTGCTAATTACCTTACATTGCACTTCGACCGTGTACTCTAATAGCCACGTTGAGATGTTGTACAACAGCTCCAGAAATCAAAACAATCCAGTGTCAAGAATTGCTTATATCAAATGAGTCCTAGGGTTTACCTGCAACTCAACCATTCCACAAGTTTGAGATTCATGAATACATAGCATACTGCATCAACCAGCCATGCTTTCGTTTATAATGCTCCCACCGTTAAAATCTTAGGCAATGGCTAGACAGTGAATATTATTTTAAAATAAGTGCATTAATATTTCAACAAATGTTATAGGCATATCTAACTCTTAAGGATTTTGATTTAAATTGCCAGGATTTTTTGCACTAACATTTCTTAATTTACTCCATTTAAGACTAATAATTTTCTAAGCACGTTTTATTTCTCTACGGTTTTAATTTTGCCTGGATAAATGTAGTAATTAATTTTAACATTGAATATATTCTGTAAATTATGAGTGCTTAAATTGGTCTGGCCATGATTTGAGCAGATTAAATTAACACGCTGACTTCTCTCATTTAAAAGAAAAAATGAAATGTTTATATTTACAAGTATCATGTATATATTTTCCTGATGTGAAAAAATGTTTATTTGATCAAATAACTTTGAGACAGATCAGCATTACCTTTGACTTAAATATTTTTTTTAAGAAAGTCTTTTTTCCAGCAATTTTTTTTTTTAAACTGCACCTTTCAGGTTGATGTATTTGATGCAAGTTCCAGTGGTTTTGTTTGATTACCCTGAAAGGTAATTTTAGAGATACAAATGTTGTCTGTGAAGGACATTTTGGAGACAAATATGGATAAATACACATAGGAAGATTTTATTTAAAATGAGAGCAATAATCTATGTTAAGTCCACGTTTATTTTCTGCAGAGAATACTACTTATTCTCTGCAGAAGGGAACGTATAATTCCTCAAGTTAATTTGTTGACCCCCACACCAGAAGCTAGCTCTTCCTGAATTGTTACGTGTGATCCTACTGTTATATCCATGTTACATTTTAATTAGATATTCAACAGCAGCGGCACACACATTCATGATTATTAATGATCATGACCCTTCACTGAACATATCCAATTACATTTAGTTGAGAAATCTACAATAGAACAGGGACTTCTAAAAATGATTTATCTTTCCCTGCAAAACACTATGCTTAAAAAGGTATTCTACAGTAGCAAATAATACGTATTAATAAATGATAAATACGAGGGATTCACTGTTGCTCCGCTTACATATTGTTAACATGTTAATCACTACCTGTGACAATTATCAAATTGAAAAATTGGCTAGGTTCTTATCAATAAATATGAATAATGTATATTTCTTTGAGATCCTGGACTGTTATAATCTAGCTGATTAAAATGGGCTGGCAAAATTATGCCTTGAATCTTGATATCACACTATCTGAAAGTGGCCATATCAACCTCCAAAAGACGGATCCATCAGTACAGAATCAGAAAAGCCAGCTTCAAATAGTCAAAAGTAGACAAAAAATGCTGGACAAACTCAGCGGGTGAGGCAGCATCTATATAGAGAGAAGGAATAGGTGACGTTTTGGGTCGAGATCCTTCTTCTCAAAGTCAGCAATTTGATTATATTTTCTTGGTATAGCCTGATCTTTTCGATGAAGGGGTAAACTGTTGGGAACTGCTTGGGGGAAAAAAACTGTTTAGTAAAAATTGTTTCTAATTTACTTCTATATAGTAAACTAGTCTTTTAATTAAACAAAAGACTTGGCTAATTCTTATAATCTATCCTATAGTGCTCCACATTCTTATAGACATACGACAGCCCCTTAAAAAAAACTGATTAGGTCATTCAGCAGGTAGGGGCATCTGTGGAAGACATGGACAGGCGATGCTTCGGATCGAGCCCTTCTTCAAACTATTGGGTATGAAGGGTTCTGGCCTGAAATATTGCTGTTGCTCTCCATGTCGTCCACAAATACTGCCTGGCCTACTGTGTTATTCCAGCACCGGTATTTATTTGTAAACGAGCATCAGATGTTCCTTGTGTCTTCTTTAAAAACAAATTAGACATCTGCACTGCTAATGCTTTGGTAGACACAAAATTCTGGAGTAACTCCGCGGGACAGGCAGCATCTCTGGAGAGAAGAAATGGGTGACGTTTCGGTTCGAGACCGTTCTTCAGACTGATGTCAGGGGAGTGGGCGGGACAAAGAGAGAATGTAGTCGGACACAGTAAAACCACTGGGAGAACTGGGAAGGGGGAGGGGAAGAGAAGTTGACACCTGGAACAGCGGATACAGTAGATGAGGTGGGAGGAGGTGCAAGTGAACCTCTGCCTCACCTGGAAAGACTATTTGGGTCCTTGGATTGAGTCGAGCGGGGAGGTAAAGGGACAGGTGTTGCATCTCCTGCGGTTGCAGGGGAAAGTATCTGGGGAGAGGGTGGTTTGATCACTAAATATGCAATATGGCATTGTGAAATTCAGCTCCATCCAAGTGAACTATATTTCACCAGTTCTGAGCAGTGCAAAATGGCCATGTTTAGTTTGCGAGACGGAGATTACATTTCTACCTAAAGATTCAAGCCCTGGGTTGGGACATAGATTTTTGACTCAAACAGCAAAGGTTAACTTTGGCCATTGACAAGCAACATGCTGAACGTTATCTTCCACAAGTAATTTCTTATTTTCACAAATTGTAAAATAGCACTGCCAGTAGAGCCCTGCATCACAGCGCCAGAGACTCCATCTCTAGTCAACATGTTCTCACTATGACTGTTTTGGCTTGCTCTGGGTGCTTCATTTCCTACAACATCCCATACAGGCAGTTTGGTAGGTTAATTGGCCACAAAAAACTGCCTCTACTGCATGTAAATGAATGGTAGAATCTTGGGAGGTGGGGATTGTTGATGACAATTCTGAGGGACTTAAAAACAAAATAATTAATGTAAGATTAGTGCAAATGGGCAGTTGATGACTGACAATGACTCAGGCAGACAAAGGGCCTGGTCATGTGCTGTATCTAGGATGTAATCTATTCCCTCTTACTGCAGCTTGCTCAACTTTTCAAAGTACATCAGTACTGCTCTAATCCATTTCTTGTGGTAATGGATTCCATATTTTCACAATTATTTGGGTAGTTATAGTAATTGAAATGGATCATCCAAATTCTTGCCTCTAATCCATATACTTACATCTTCCAAATTACAAATGCCCATTTCATTCTATCAAAATATACTTGCTCATATTTATACAGAACTTAATGTTCTTGTTATTTGCCCACCCTGCAAAGTGATTAATATCATCCTCTAATTTATTGGCAGTCTCTTTAGGAACCACATTGTCTGCTTGCTACCACCCCCACCTCCAAAACCACCCACCACCATCTTTCCCTTTTCCCCACAATATGCTAAGACTTTCATTACATAATTGTATTTATTTCCATTGCCTATCATAAACGTAAAATTCAAACCCCAGCAATAACCTTGCAGAACCTCATAATTCACTTGCTTCCATTGGAATTAACCACCCATTCTGACATTGTTAGCTTATTTGGGTGCTTCTCATTGAACGCCTTTTGAACATTTAGATAAATTCAACCAGAGCATTACCATTACCCATGCTGCTGACTGTCAGTTTAAAAGGATTTAACATTTGTACAAGCAAAACGTTTCCTTTTGAAATCCATGTTGACATGACATTATCATACTTTGTATTTGTTCATGTTGTTTTCTCCAGAAAATTGAAAATAAGGTGCAAATAGAGCGATCTCAATAGTGTTAATATTACTTCATAATAAAAATCAACTTTTATAATTAATCTGGATCAATGCTTTTAGATACATAATATTAAGAATGTTGGCACTGTTTTGAATGAATTTAGATAAGAAATGAGTGTTTGAAATGCTGTCCACTCACAGCCTGATGTGGTTTTCACTTATTCCTCAGTCATTAGAAAAAGAAGCCTGTTTTTAACATGTTCTTGAAGTAACACGTTAAAAATCAACTATCAAAATCAGTATAAGGTGTCTCAAATGCTACGTTGCTATTTTAAATTACCCTGCAATAGATCAAGGGATTGTTCTCCAAAATAGGGACTACAAATTAGTTTTTCAGGTTACAAGCTCAAGACCAACATAATGCAATGCATTAAAAATTGAATCAATATGGTGCTATATTGTTTCTATTATGTAACAACTGACTATTTACAATGTAAAACAACATAGATCACAAAAGTCCTGATAACTTCAGTATTTTCTGTTGCACACAAGGAAAAGCATTACACGTCAACATCAAGTATAAAGCTGTCACAAAAGTAGGGGAGTAAGTGGAGATACTAACGGTGCGCGTGAGGAAGCGACAGGAGTGCGTGAACTGCAGCAAGAACAGAGAATGCAAATTTCCTTTATTTTTATATAAAAATGCACTTTTCTACATGTGCACTGGTTTGCCAACTCTTTGGTACAGTACACAATTTGATATCTGAAACCTAAACAAACCATTTGTTAAACTTAATGAATACCCAAACCAATGATTTTTTTTTTTTAAGTAGCTTGGATAAATAGAAGCATACTGTACAACCTGCACAAAGCAAGGCTCAGTTTTACATTTTGTGACTGAATGGTACTGTCAATACCAAAACTAAACATATTTATAAATTAAATGAGTCCGTACCAGTTTAAGTCAGCTTAACTGTGTCTTGGCTGAAGGACAAAGTATATTTAACCTCTTATGGCAATATTAATTAGAACAAATCATAATACTTAATTTTAAATGTATCCAATGATAAACGGATGAAGCAAACAAAAGGGCTTTTCCCACCAGGTTTAATAGTCACACACAAAATGTAAAGCATTCTCTTGTTTTATTTGGAATTCCCCTACTTCCCTCTGTACAAGAACCTTTGATCAAACTTTCGACAAAGGCAGCAGTGAAATTTCAGAAACATTTTCAGTTCTCCTAGGCCTAATGACCATAAATCACAGTGTAACAATACATGATCTGCTGTCATCTTTGGCTGCGGTTAGGCTAACAGGTTACTGAATAGCCAAAAGCCTAGAAGGTTACAGTCAAAGCCACTACAGCCTGTGGTTTGGACTTTTAGCTACAAGCCAAATACAGGAATGTTCACCACCATAGAACCTCCAGGTATGTGACAGCATTAACTTCCATAAATTTTATAGACAAATGAAAAATTAATCTACAAAACTTGGACCTAGTTATATTATTACACACAGTACACACATTTTATTATACTCTACACAAAACCAAAGTTCTTGGTCTTAATGGCTAGTAACAGTTTTTGTTTGAGAATTTGTTTGGAGGAATAAAGTGGGACATATAGACGCGAGATGCAGGTATTTGCAGTTGGAAGATGTTGATCATCGGGTGGTCTAATAGTGATTGAAGGCATTGGTTGGAAACCTTCCTCACTGGCAGGCAATGATGGACTCGATGTCCAGAAGTAAACCTAAAGTTCAGAAAGAAAACATCATCATCAGCAAACTATTTTCAATACATCTTGTTGGGCCTTTGTTATCACCCAAGTACTGATTAATCTGCTGCAGGAGACTTCAACCATCTTCTATCGCTGGCATTATTACTAAATCACCATCAGTGACGTATTGAAGGATACTGTCGACTAGGTAAATGAACTGGGCAAGCCACATAAACACTGTGGTCAAAGGAGGTTAGTTATCAGTTTCATCAAAACTTTTGCCCCAACTATAAAAGGCACATCAAATGTTAAATTGAACACTTTCCACTTGCCAGTATGTGCGTAACTTCAGCAAGTCTTAAGCTCAATACCGTCACAAGAGAACAATCCTTTGATTTGTACCAATCCACCACGCAGAACATTCACTTCCTCTACCGATAGGACTTGCACTGGTGGTTCAGTCGTAGAATTCTTGCCTGGCACGCGGGAGGCCCAGGTTCGATTCCCGGTCAATGCAATACAACATTTGTGGCGGCATGGTGGCACAACTGTAGAGTTGCTGCCTTACATCGCCAGAGACCCGGGTTCGACCCCGACTACAGGCGCTGTCTGTACGGAGCTTGTATATTCTCCCCATGACCCTGTGGGTTTTCTCCCACATTCCAAAGACAGCAGGCTTATAGATTAATTTGCTTCAGTAAAAATACAGGGATCATTGGTCGGCGTGGACTTGGTGGGCTGAAGGGCCTGTTTCCATGCTGTATCACTAAATTAACACTAAACCAATACTATGTACTAGAGCTAGAATATGTATATTTTAAAATGGAGTTAGTTATTTTTAATAGCACTGCAAAAACTCAATTTCTACCATCAAAGAGGTCAAAAGCAGGTCAAAAAAGCATCAGTATTTACAGGTTTCAAACCATCTTGAGCTGGAAGTAAGTGGTTGTTTATTCATCGCCAATAGGTTCGAATGCAGGAATGACCGACCCAACATTATTGTGTTGAATGCAACTATTCAAGGTTGTAGTTCACCATCACCTTCTGAAGGGCAATAAATACTTGACTTCATCCCAATAAATAGCCTCATCCCATAAACAAAGCAATCAAGAACAAAGGAAATATTTTGGTGGTCTCTAATTTACAAACGTATAAAATGCAATTCTTACCAGATCCTGTCTTTCTGTCATGCTCATCTTTTCCACAATGGACCAGAACCAACGCTTGAATTGTAACAACTTCTCAGCATTTTCACCTGAAATTTAAAAAATTACGTTTTCACATATGGGTGTTTGGGATTAGCCTGGATATGTTAATTTTGCTTATAATTTTCTCTATCAAAGTGTACTTCTTTGATCACATAAGGATGTAATTTTCAAACTCCTTATGGATGCAAATGAATTCCATGTTTGTATGAATGATAGTGTTGACACATACTAATGTACTAATGTCAAGGTCATTTATACGAGTCAAAGAGGGGTGCCTAAATACATTGTGAGAATTCTGGCTTACTGGTATGCCCACTAGACTATGCAAATAAAATGGGGCAATAGGGTCTCAGCCCCATTTGGGGTTACCAGTGGTGTTAGACAAGCGGGAATTTTGTCCCCAGCCCTTTTTAAATCTTTATATTGATGATCTGTCCAAGCAATTGAAAGCCTGTAATACTGGGTGCATGATTGGTAATATTTTAGGGAACCATATTATGTATGCAGATGATCTTGTAGTCTTTAGTCCATCTAGCGTTGGTCTCCAGTAATTCCTTACTATATGTTCTGTGTATGGTGTGGAACATAATATTAAATATAATGTTTGTAAGAGTGTTGTTATGATCTGTAGAACCAAAGAGGATAAATATCTAACATTTCCTGATTTTAAATTGTCTGAAAATAATCTTAGTGTCTGTAATAAGGAAAAATATCTTGGGCATTTTATCACGGAACAAATGACAGATGAGGATATTTATAGGCAACAACATATTCTGTATGTACAGGCGAATATTCTCTTGTGCAGATATGGTGAAGATGTCTGTTTAGAGCAAATTGCACACCACTCTATACTGCGCACCTGTGGACAAACTACGGAAAGACAAGTTTGCAGAGATTAAAGGTAGCCTATAATGATGCCATGAGAACACTGCTTGGGAAACCTAGACAGTGTAGTGCTAGTAATATGTTTGTGGCTGCACGAGTCAGTACTTTAGAAGCTATCCTAAGAAATCATATGTATAAATTCATTTGCAGGATAAATGACTCTAAAAATATAATTATCGTGGCCTTGTCAAACATAAGGTTTAGCACTACACGCTACAAATCCCAGTTGTGGAGACACTGGTATCGCTGTCTCGTTGCAGGACACTGAGCATTCTTTTTATTCTGGATTTAAAATCATGTATTGTGTTTTTTTTTAATATAATTTATGATGTTTTGATAAGTAATATATTAAGTTTTTATATGTATTTTATGGTGTTTTTATAGGCAATGTATTTTATGTAATGTCGTCTTTTAAAAGCCTGGACCTCTAGCCTGAAATGAAGTTTAATAATTATACCTAAATGTAAAATTCTCAATATTACAAAGTAAAAGATCTGTCCTCTGATGAGAAGGCATGAGAATTTAAAAAAGTGCCAGACAATATTTCCCATAGGCCAGTAAATGTAACCAGCTAACAACTAACAATGTAACCAGCTACACAATCTAATTCATAACTACAATAACCACCACATTCCTAGCATTTTAAAAAAGTCAGCCAAAATTATACACAACCCAGAGTACATAGCATCAGGCCAGATATTGCATTGTGCATGTTTGTTTCATTAATTTTTCCATACACAAGACAAATTCAATAGCTAAAACTTAATATTAATTCATGCCAATAGCCCCAAAGTAATTTGTTGCTTCATACCAGACTCATCGTTGAAAGATGTATAACTAATCAGCATCTGGACATTCACTTCTCCGCAGCCATTGACTAAGAGCCTAAAATCTTCTGCTGTTAGATCTTCAAGTGAATTTTTAGGAAGAACGTCCAGCAATCCTTTCCGCATAGCCTATACAATGATCAAATATCAATGTTAGTTGTAGCATAATGTAGTAAAAAAAAATTAAACATAAAACTGAAAACACTCAAATTACAATGTTTAATAACTATTTAGGAAGGCTAAACAACAGGAAGGACATGACTGCATTTGAAAATATGCAGAGGAGATGTTGCCTGGATTAGATGACTTTAGTTGTGGGGAGAGAATGGATAGACTGGACTTTTCGATGGAATGGAGGTGGCTGAAAGGTGACCTGAAGGATGTATAGACTATGAGATGCATTGATAGGCTAGATAGGTTTTTTTCCCCTATGGTAGGGATACAGTGTTATTTTTCAAAATGAGACATAGAATTTTTAAAGCACACCTGAAGAACAAGTTCTATTAGGCGGTTGATAGCTGGAACATGCTGCTGGAGAAGTTTGTGGGACCGCACAGAATTACAAATTTAACAAGCATTTGGATTACCATTCAAATAGAAGGGATGCAGTTTTAATGCATGCCAATGGGATTGGTGTATTTGGGCAAGAAGGTCAGCACAGTTGCGGTGGGTTGAGAGGCCAAATTCTGTAAAGTAGAACTCTATGAGGTTAAATGACATACTGTGCTGCTACTCTGTTCCTCTGGAGTTCTCCAATCAGACTTGCTGAAATAAAGATAATCTACACAGGGTGTTATAACCTGGCCAGGGTGTAAAGGATTTTGGTAACCCTTGGTTATCAAATAAGGCAGTATGTATGCACAATCAAAAATGACCAAAGGCAAATTAGTTTTTTTTTTAAAGCAGTAGGCAAGATTTACTATTTGGAGCTGTGACTTGATGGCTAGATTAATTTTGCTCTGAACATTACGAGACATCAAATCAGATGTCCATTCAGATTTCACAAATGGGATGGGGCTTTGATGGCTTTCAAAACTGTCAATGGAGTTTTGGAAGTGAAGCCTCCCCTAAATAGCATTTTTCATACCCAAACACCAGTCAGAGCCACGTTCCTGGTCTCTGGGATGCATTTGGCCACATAATTCATCCACTGGATTTGGATTTGGCAATTATAGCCACAGTGTAATGGTGGATGGCCAGTAAAACCTGATGTTCTGTGCCCAAATTAGTTTTAGTAAAGATAGTGGGAATATGCTTTAAAAATGATCTCAATCCTTCAATACCTGTATTGGTTAATGGGTGATGAGTGTGTAGGGGCTTAAAGCACAGAAAATATGCCACTCAGATAAAAGAGAAAAATGTAATCCATTACTTTTAATCCCAATTTTGATTTTGCAGTTCATTTTCTTCAGTGTTTAAGCTAAAACAGTGGGAGTGTGGTATCATATGGCAGAAAAAGGAGGACAAACAGCAATCCCATCTCAGATAAAGAACAAATAAAAAATTGTCAACACCTATATTCTCCTGAAACTAATTAGGACAAGGCATCAAATCAACTTATTTCCTCGTAAGAAACAAAAACAGATTCATTTGCTATTAAACCTTCAAAGATAACAAGCTTTAGAAGGTCAACAAAAGGGATTCTTGAACCTCCAGGGATAAAATCCTGAAGATACAGCTGCTCAATTATTTTTGTTATATAGACCTGTTGGCAGGTGGAGTTAACTGAGACTAATTTTATTGAAATGCCAAAATAATGATGACCAAATACTTGACAAAAATCTAATTTTTGTATCAATGGTAATAATTTGATACAGAAATGAATAAGTCCTATGGAAAGGGTTATTGCCATGGATGGAAACAAAATGTTTAAAGCCATCTTAACATAAAAAGGTTGAAAGAAAGATGTTAAACTGGAAAATATGGCAAGGAGAAATTAGAGTCAAGCATTTTGTTTTTCAAATACAGGAAACAGTACTCAGAAAAAAAGAGCTCAAACAAAAGATAAGGCAAACTGCTATTACAGTTAAAAGGAAGACAGTTGCTACTGGGTTAGTAATAGGTTTATAAAAAAGAAACTCTGAAGAGTTAAGAATTACAGGATTAGTTTGATGGCCAGAGTAAAGCAGAATCATAGGATGTGGTAAGTTTTAATTGTCATCTTTCCAAGTCTTCCAAAGAGAAAACAACCATTTAACATTGGGGCATTGTTCAGTTCACACTGAAGTATAAGGTCAAAAATTATCAGAGATATAACCCTGGTGACAGGATTTCAACACACTAGACTTTACGCTCCAAATGCAGTTACAAGGTGCTGAAAGTGAACAGACCCAGAATGCTTCACTCAAATTTAACAGCTAACTAGGGTGTGATAATCTTTTTTTCCCACTTAATCAATCGACATGGATGCCTCTGGCAAACTTAATGTTTTATTGTATTAACCCCAGTAACTGCTTGGATGGTAGTGAATCAACTTAAAAGACTACTGTGCATGTGGCAAAGATGCTCCCATATTGCTGTTGGGTGTGAGGATTTAAGGACTTTAATTCAAGGATGAAAGAATGGTGAATCTGGCCAAGTTAGAAGAGCATGTGACCGAGGGACAAATTTAGAGGTGAAGGCATTATTCCCAATTACAGTTCTTTTTTTTGGTAGTAAAGGTTGTAGGGTTTGGGAGACACTATCAATGATACTTTCAAGAGCTGTTCTATGTACCTGGCACTACACACTCTACATGTTGGAATAAATGGACAGGACACACATCAAGTAAATGATTCTGCCCTGAATGTAATTGAACTCAAGTATTATTGCACAAGCACTTATCCATGTAAATGGAGAATAACCGTGATGTTCCTTTCTTGTGCCTTATCACAAAGTGCTGGAGTAACGCAACTGGTCAGGCATCATCTGTGGAGGGAATGGACTGATGGCGTTTCAGCTCGGAACCCTTTTTAAGACGGTAAATCAATGAAGGCCACTGTTTGGCATTTAAGGCACAAATGTTATTTTCAATTCTCAGTCTGAATGGTGTGCAGGATTTCATGCACATAGGCATGGGCTTCTTCATTATTTGGGTCAAATGAGAGTCAATGGTACGACATCAAGAAAAATCAAATGCCATGTATTTTTACACTAGAACAAAATTAAAATTCTCATAATCTTGGGAAAGTCTCACTACGGAGCAAAATATCAAGAAACGAAAAAGCACATGAAACGAAAAACAGTGTTTCCGTAGCATTAACAGGTTTATTGACTTCATACGTGAAATCTTCTCAAAAACAAGAAATTTGCACTAGAAAAATATCCACTTACATGAAGAGGCTGCTCAGCAACCACCAACATTCGATATTCTGCATACTTCCTAACATATTCGTAAACATTCAAAGGAGTGACTGGAATATTGGCTCCACCAGGAACAAGTTCAACCTGCAATAATAAACATTAACATTTTCTACATGATCACACGACATGCAGTGGCAAAGAAGGAAAGCATTACACTATTTTTGGATCTGTAGAGGCAGTCGATCAGATTGTTTCCACAGAACAGAGCAGAAAATAAATACTAAAAGAAAAAAATAGCTGTAAGTTTGATGCCAAGAGGCATCTGTATTCTCATACGTTTAATCAATTATAAAAATGTTAAAAGTATTATGTTAATTTTGTGACATTTGTTGTGTACACAATAAAAGGTTAAATATTTAAGCTTGTTCTTTTTATTGGAGCGCAAGAGATTGCAGATGCTGAAACCTGGAGCAAAAACAAGCAGCTAGAGGAAATCACAGGGTCAGGCAATACCCGTAGAGGGACATCGATAGTCAAAGCTTTGTGTCATCACCTTTCCTCTGGATTAGAGACCAGTCAAGAGGAAGGGTCTCGACCTGCAATGTTGTCTGTCCATTCTCCACCACAAATGCTGCCTGACCTATAATCATGTTGTTTTTGAATGCAAATGAAACTATGCCAATGTTCTAACTTGTTGATACTTGCAGCTAGCAATTCGAATTACCACAGGGATCAATAGGTAAGAATCTATACAGTAATCTCCGTAACAATTCCGAATAGCACAATATTTTGTGCAACTTCAAATGTGCCTTGTGACTTTTATGTATCTGCATAGTAATTTATCTGCAAATACACTTATTATTGGTCATCAAATTAATTCATAGAACACAGAACCGGAACTGGCCCTTCGGCCCACTGTATCAGTGTCTTCCATGATGCCTGGACCAACTCTTATCCACCTGCACATAATCCATATCCCTCCATTCCATTTAAATGTCACTATCACATCTGACCCCATCGCCATGTCCAGCAGCGTTTAGGCCCTGTCCCACTAACGCGACCTTTCAGCGACTGTCTTCGACCTTCAAACCTCGAGCTGGATCGACCGTCAGCGATGAAACCGCGAGCTGGATCGACCGACCACACACAAACACATTGCAAAGGCGGGGGCCAGGGAAAGCTGGGGAGTGCTGCCTGAAATTCACACCCGCGATGAACAGGTAGGTAAAAGATGGCTGGCACAGTGTACAGTAAGTCCTTTGGAGAGCATTGGGTGGGGGGGGGGGGGGGGGAGAAAGAGAGGAGTGGAGACACTTTTAAGAAGCCAGACAACTTTTAATAAACTTTAGCGGGCATTTACCACTTTTACGGGCATTTAGCGGGTTTTCCTTTGTTCTGAAAACTCCAATGAGCCAATTAAAATGCCCGGTCAGCAAAGGAGATTGCCTACGACTACCTTGACTGCCTAGCGACCCGACTCCACCGCACCATGAGTTGAAAATAACCATGCTGACCAATTTTTACTCGCGGAAAATTTTTCGGCATGCTGAAAAACTTTCCTCGACCAAACTGACGCCACCAGTCGAGGGAACCTCCCTCGAGCATGAAGGAGAGTTACAGTGACCTCCTAGGTCCATGTGTCGACCATGCTGCTAGTTTGAGTTGAGCGCAAACTCTTCTAAACTCACAAATCGCCGCAGTGGGACAGGCCCTTGATTCTCACCACTCACCACTCTGTGAAAAACAAAAAGGCCCTGCATATCTCCTTTAAACTTTATCCCTCTCACCTTAAAGCTAGCCCTCTAGTATTTGGCATTTTCCATCCCGGGAAAAAAGTTCTGACCATCTAATCTATCAATGACTCTCATTATTTTAGTCACTTTCCGACTTACACAAGGGTTACGTTCCATAAACCCTTACATGTCAGAATTTATGCAAGTCGGAATAACGTTAAGACTGGATTGAAACAAAAAAAAACTGCAGATGCTGGTAGATACACAAAACGACACAAACTCAGCGGCTCAGGACCCTTCTTCACACTGATTCAATCTGCTGAGTTACTCCAGCACTTTGTGTCGTTTCACCTTAATACTAGGTACCAAATGTCACTGGTCTGCACCAGCAAGCCCTTCTTCACCAGTTGCCATACCATCTGGTAAACTCAGTTGTTGTTGAGGTTCATGTTGTAGCCCTTGCTCAACAGTGCTTTCTTCAGGCCACTGCTGCCAGTAACAGGATAAAAATTGGTCATCGAGGGGCTCTCTCCCCTCACCACTGATGAAAGTGATGTCAGCCCGGGGCTACAAAGTGAGCAGCAAGAATAGCCACGTCAACAGACGGTACAGACTCACTGGTGCACCGGTTGGGAGATGTCAGCGAGGCAGCCAGTAGTTATTCTGCATCGTCTCCCCCATTCGCGCTTACATTCCCAGTGTCGGTGGAAGAGCAGTGAGCCTTTGTATCTATGCTTTTGTAACTATGAAGCGGAAGGAAAGCGCTCGCCATCCTCCCGTCGCAATAACACGGGTCATTTAGGAAACAGGACCAAACTTCTGTGCCCTTTCCAAAGTCCCCACATCCTTCCTGTATTGGAGCGACCAGAACTGCACGCAATACTCCAAGTGTGGCCTAACCAAAGTCCTATAAAGCTGCACCAATACATCCTGACTCTTATGCTCAATATCCCGATCAATGAAGGCAAGCATACCATATGTTTTCTTTATCGCTCTCTACTTGTGTAGTCAGTTTCAAGGAGTTATGGGTATGGATCCCAAGATCCTTCTGTACATCAATGCTGTTAAGGAGCTGGCCATTAATCGTATATTTAGGCATTCACTAATATAATTCGAATTACAATTGTGCTTTCACACAAAGTGCCACTGTACCTGTCCTCCACCTTCTTCTTTACAAAGATCTATAGCAAAAGCAAGGTCCATTGCAGCAAACACTGCATATGCATCCTGGCTCTGAGAGGCGAGGATAAGTTGGCGTAAACTCTCATACATCACATGATCAAAGAAAGCAAAGTCATGCCAATTCACCTGGAATAAATTGAAAATCATTAATACATTCATATAAAATGTGTACGATTGACATTATAAACACACACAATTACACCCAAAATTGATACTTACTTTTCTTCCTAGCAAAACTTTAATAACATGTCTATTTAGCGTTATGGGGCATAGTTCATTTTGTAGCAAGCACAGACCCAAAATCCTGAAAAAAAGGCAAAGGTACAGGCATGATATTTAATTTTAAGAATGAAATGGAAAAAAGATTAATGGTACATAATCATGATTTTCCAATGTAATTCACCTGCCAATATTACGGAAACAATTCAGGCGTGCTTCTGTGTTTTTGCCAGGCCTTGGTGAGTAGAACCCTCGTTTTCCAGGTTGATAGAATAATGGAGCATTATCATCACCATCGTCTGGTTCATCCAATTCCATGTCAACCACACTTCGACTGGAACCATGTCGTTTTCTAGTGTCCTGCTACAGATTATTTAAAAAAAAAATCAAGTACAATTTCTAAAATCATCAGTTGCAGCAAGGTCTTTCATTTGTTGGCCAACTTAAATCTATCCTTCCATTTCCTCTGGTATATGACAACTTCAAAACTAAAACAGTCTAGAATATTACAACAGCATTAGCAATCCCAACATCAGGATTAGAGAATGAAAATTAAAACTAGAACTTCAACTAGCAATTGCAGGCTTCTTCAATAATAAGTTATACTTCCTGAGAAGGTGAAGGATTAGTATAGATAAAAGTTGATGAAAATTGAAACATGAAGGTCATAAAAAATATACATTAATGCAGCCAGGAAATTTGCCCTACTGCATATTTTTTATGAAAGACAATTCTGTTATTAATAATATTCTATTGCCTCAAACATATAGCAAGATTTATTAGTAATAATAAAATTTCACTACCTGAGATTTATCTGATGCATCAAGCAATCCCAGGTCCAATATACTATCAGCACCGTTTTCCCTGTAAATGCAATATTTAAACATATTATACAAATCAGCCATAATCACATTGAATGGCGGTGCTAGCTCGAAGGGCCGAATGGCCTACTCCTGCACCTATTGTCTATAAAACAAATACAGATTCAGAAGGATATTGGAATAGAAAGAGAAAATGTTAGTGATACGCTGTAGGTCAGACTGCATTTGTGGAGATGTTTCATAGCCTGTTGAGTGAATAGCTAATAATCTGTTTCTCTCTCCACAGATGCTTGCTGAACATTCAAGATTTTTTTCTGCTTTATTTCAGTTTCCAGCATATGCAATTTTTGGCTTGAGAAGGATAATGTACTTTACCTTCCGTGTGCAATTATGAGCTCCATGGCCTCATCAACCCTTGCTCTTAATGAATCTTCACTAGCTAGAAGCAACAGCAGCTGTGCAGGGGATAATTCTAGTAACATTCCGGTAATTTTACTTGCAAATGCCTAAAATACAAAATTTTAATTAATACATTACAACTTTATATATATAAAATTATACATTTAAAAATTCAGTAAAATCTCCTAAAATAATTGCACCAAAGATGAGAATTGTCAAAGGCTTGGATAGTATGGATGTGGAGAGGATGTTTCCACTAGTGGGAGAGTCTAGGACCAGAGGTCAAAGCCTCAGAATTAAAGGGTTCCTTTGGGAAGGAGATGAGGAGGAATTTCTTTAGTCAGAGGGTAGTAAATCTGTGGAATTCTTTTCCACAGAAGGCTGTGGAGGCCATCAATGGAAATGTAAGGCAGGGATAGATTATTAATTAGTATGGGGGTCAAGGGTTATGGGGAGAAGGCATGAAAATGCGGTCAGGAGGAATAGATCAGTCATGATTGAATGGCGGAGTAGACTTGATGGGCCAAATGGCCTTATTCTGCTCCTATCATTTATGACCTTATGAATAGCCAGGTAAAGGACCAAACAGGCCAATTTCTCATCACTCACGGGCTGCATTGCTTGAACTCGAGGATACAGCCGCTCCCCAAGTGCTTGCCGATGGGCTGGTAGCGGATCTGGATCATCACTCGGATTTCCTTCTGATGCTGGCCGGAAAGGTCTGGTATCTATCGAAAGCTGCCTTCTAGATTCCCTACAGAATTAAGAGTATTAACTTAACTAATCATTGATTGTATCACATCAGAATTACTTGTTGCGGATGGATAGTTCATGGGAACATTACAAGCCCAATTAAATGCTTCAGAGTTGTGATTAAAGCCTCAAAGTACAATTTGACTGTGAATGCAAGTTTACTATCTCAAAAAAATTCTAAAAATAACAAACCTTAAAAGTTCTGTAATTTGCATTTTCAAAACCCCTTGTTACAGGGTAAATCAAAGTCTTAACACCTTAGCAAAGTCTTAAACCCCTGGAAGACTACATGATCCAGATTTTGAGCTTTCAGTGACAATGAACCTGTCAATATTTACTGTCATTATTCTGTGAAACAGGATTTCTGGAACAGCACAAATGCAGCAACATTTCTGTTCCTAAACTGATGCAGTCTGAAATTATGAATGACATGAAAGATTCCAAAACAAAAGTAAAAACTATAGCATTTTTTTTGAAAGACCAATTTCTACCTTAATATCGTGGTCGATTTTTATTTTATCAACTGTAAAGTATTTAAGTCAATCAGTTAAAAACTGTGCAAAAAAGAGGTGGAGCAACTCAGCGGGTCAGACAGCATCTGTGGAGGGAATGGACATACAACGTTTTGTGTTGGGACCTATCTTCAGACTGGATTCCACCATCTGCAGTTACTTGTGCATCCAGTTAAAAAATTGCACCTTTCACCTTTTGGTTTTCTGCAAATATTTTTCAATGTGTTGACTGCTCACCCAGCTTAATAACTGGGAGTCCAGAATCAACGATGTTATTTCCTTGCATTATCAAAACTGATGCTTTAAAAATGAGGCATCGACATCATAGAGATGGCAATTTCTTCTGTGCAACTTCTTTCAAGTTACACAGCAATTGCATTTACGTTGCTGATGACCCAAAACCAAGATGAAGTAATCATTCCTAAATCTAAATAGCATGTTGGATCTGAATGAGAGGAATGTCTCGGTGATTAAAACTTAGATGTTCTCAAAAGATGTACTAATCATTCTACAGATTAAAATACAGATGACAATTAACATAGAATTATGCCTTTTTATTTTTTGCAAACATATTTTGGATAATTAGGATATTCCCTTGAAAGTTAAGTGACAATGTCATTAATCTGACTTGAATCAACACCACAAAGTTAAAAAAGTAATATTTATTTATATAGCACTTTTAAATCAAATCACGTTGAAGCCAAAGTGCTTTACAGGGAAGAAATTAGATTACCATACATCCATATAAAATAAAAAGGGAAAAAAAAGACACAATACACTATCGGATGCAACATGAACGTCCCCCCAGAGCAAAATCAACACTTTCCACTGTGAGGGAAGGCACCAAAAAGTCCAGTCCTCCACCTGCTCCTAGTCCACCCGAGGTCGGGCTTATTTGAGGCCTCCGCAGCCAGACGCCACAATGGCGGTTCGATGTCAAAGTCCCTCTTGCCGAAAAAAGGATCGTACTATACATATTCCATTGTTACTTTCTCCATTTTCAAAAGTGGGGCCAAATGCAAGCTCCTCTCTCTCTTTGGTGTATCTGGACTTTCAAAATGCCTTTGACAAGGTCCCACACAACAGATTAGTGTGCAAAATTAGAGCACATGGTATTGCGGGTAGCGTATTGACATGGATTGAGAACTGGTTGGCAGACAGGAAGCAAAGAGTAGCAATTAACGGGTACTTTTCAGAATGGCAGGCAGTGACGAGTGGGGTGTTGCAAGGCTCTGTGCTGGGACCCCAGTTATTACAATATATATTAACGATTTAGACAAGGGAATTAAATGACATCTCCAAGTTTACGGATGCTTGGTGGCTGTGTACGCTGCGATGAGGATGCTATCAGACTGCAGGGTGACTTGGATAGGTTGGGTGAGTGGGCAGATGTATGGTAGATGCGGTATAATGTTGATAAATGTGAGGTTATCCATTTTGGTGTCAAGAACAGGAAGGCAGATTATTATCTGGTGTCACATTAGGAAAAGGGGAGGTGCAATGAGACCCGGGTGTGCTCGTACATAAGTCATTGAAAGTAAGCATGCAGGTACAGCAGGAGGTGAAACAAAGCTAATGGCATGTTGGCCTTCAATGGGAAAGAATTTCAGTTTAGGAGCAAGGAGGTCCTACTGCAGTTGTACAGGGCCCGGGTGAGACTACACCTGGATGCAATTGTGTGCAATTTTGGTCTCCTAATTTGAGGAAGAACATTATTGGTATTGAGGGAGTCAGCATAGGTTCACCAGCTTAATCCCCAGGATGGCGGGACTGACATATGATGAAAGAATGGGTCAATTGGGCTTGTATTCACTGGAATTTAGAAGGATGAGAAGGGATCTTAGAGAAACATAAAATTCTTAAAGAATTGGACAGGCTAGATGCAGGTAAAATGTTCCTGATGTTGGGGGAGTCTAGAACCAGGGGTCACAGTTTAAGAATAAGGGGTAGGCCATTTAGGACTGAGATGAGGAAACATTTCTTCAACCAGAGAGTTGTGAATCTGTGGAATTCTCTGCCACAGAAGGCAGTGGATGCCAATTCACTAGATGTTTTCAAGAGAGAGTTGGATTAAGCTCTTGGGGGTAAATAAATCTTATTATTTGGTGAAAAAATTAGGAACGGGGTACTGATTTTCGATGATCAGCCATGATCATATTGAATGATGGTGCTAGCTCAAAGGGCTGAATGGCCTACTCCTTCACCTATTTTTCTATGTTTCTAAGACCAAGTCACATTTTAACAATTCAGGTGAAGGAACTAAATTAAAACGGCGAATATCAGTAACACCTGCTCAGTTGCTAATCACCACACTAAACTTTCTGACATTAAAAGTTCACTCACCGATCTCGATCTCGACGAGAGCCCGCTCTCATTCCACCACTTCTCCTCATTTCCCTTTCTCTCTCCCTTTCTCGCTCCCTCTCCCGGTTCCTCAGGCGCTGCATTAGGCCTAAACCATAAACAACTACTTACAATTTTTAACTTTAATACTCATTTTATTACTTCTATTAACAACTGACACCAACAATTGAAGCTATAAAACAAAATGAAAAACATCAACATTTCAGTTACTTGGACTTAAAGTCTATAATATGTTTACAAAATCCATTCCTACTTAAAATGATCTGACGATCTACATGCTACTACAAACTGATCTAAGAAGGTAGATTTTATTAATTTATCCTCCATTATGTGAAAGACAACGCATTTAGGAATAACAATTATCTTAAACTGATGCAGTAGATGTGAATTTTTATCCAACATTCTGAGATTTTGTAAGCAACTGGTTGTTTTTCAGAGTTCAGTGGTTTAATAACATGCTTTATAGAAAGATCAATTTCTAACAATAATTCACTTAAAGGAAACCCATTAGAAGTAGTTCTTTAACACAATAAATGCATTCCTAAGAAACATTGCACTATACATACTAGTTTGCAATCCTTTGCTAGCATTCTGTATGCAGTCAAGATTTGGCAATTTTTCACTGGACAGAAATGCTTGAGCAATTGCAGTGTAAAAACTTCGAGCCACTCCACTGCCCTCTCCCGGCTCATCTTTGAAAGTGACCTTCACCCTGTGCACGGTCATTGGAGTTGTCGTGCATCTGCGGCCAAAATGATTATTTAGTTGCCTCATTGTTTGTTGAATCAAGAGGTCGCGATCACGATCAACCTGAAACGCATTAAAATTATATTTTTTAACTCCATTAAAATTCTCCAAACCACTTAGCTACTTACAATAATGAAATGAGAACAAGTACTGAGATGAAGAAGCTGATATAAAAAGTCGGAAAAAGACCAGGCACGGACGACAACAGATTTTAAACACCTTTGCCGATCCATAGTTTCTAAATTTGTGTGATATTAGTATTTCCACAAAAAAGAGAAAGGCTTCAAAGATTTCGCAAAAAAAAACTTGTATAGTCAAGGAAGCTCCCCAATTGAATCTTTCAATAGACAATAGGTACAGGAATAGGCCATTCGGCCTTTCGAGCCAGCACAGCCATTCAATGTGATCATGCCTGATCATCTCCAATCAGTACCCCGTTCCTGCCTTCTCCCCATATCCCCTCACTCTGCTATCTTTAAGAGCCCTATCTAGCTCTTGAAAGTATCCAGAGAACTTCAATGCCCTCCGAGGCAGAGAATTCCACAAACTCACAACTCTATGTGAGAAAAAGTGTTTCCTCGTCTCCGTTCTAAATGGCTTACCCCTTATTCTTAAACTGCGGCCCCTGGTTCTGGATTCCCCCTACATCGTGAACATGTTTCCTGCCTCTAGCGTGTCCAAGCCCTTAACAATCTTATATGTTTCAATGAGATATCCTCTCATCCTTCTAAACTCCAGAGTGTACAAGCCCAGCTGCTCCATTCTCTCAGCACATGACAGTCCCGCCATCTGGGGAATTAAACTTATAAACCTACGCTACACTCCCTCAATAGCAAGAATGTCCTTCCTCAAATTAGGGGACCAAAACTGCACATAATACTCTAGGTATGGTCTCACTAGGGCCGTATACAACTGCAGAAGGACCTTTTTGCTCCTATACTCAACTCTTCATGTTATAAAGGCCAACATGCCATTCACTTTCTTCACTGCCTGCTGTACCTGCAAGCTCACTTTCATTGACTGATGAACAAGGACCTCCAGATCCCGTTGTACTTCCCCTTTTCCCAACTTGACAATATTTAGATAGTAAATTGTCTTCCTGTTTTTGCTACCAAAGTGGATAACCTCACATTTATCCACATTAAACTGCATCTGCCATGCATCTGCCCACTCACCCTACCTGTCCGTCACCCTGCATTCTCATAGCATCCTCCTCACAGTTCACACTGCCAACCAATTTGTAACATTTGCAAATTTGCTAATATTACTTTGAATCCATTCATCTAAATCATTGATATATATTGTAAATAGCTGCAGTCCCAAGCACTGAGGGGACAAGAGGACTTCCACAATGAACAACTCCATAGGAGGGATTGGAAATAAATAGAATACAAATTAATTTATTTATTTGTTGCCTTACTATTTATAAATTCAAATAGTGTTCAATATTACATCAAGAGTATGTTAGATGGGGGGGGGGGGGGAGCAAAGATAAAATGTAGATATCCAATGTGCAATTATGAAATCAAACCAAGTTCTTATCTTACCTCAAGAGTTAGATCTCGTGATTGAGCATTTCTTAGTTTCTCCATTTCCCTCCGGAATTTGGACTCTTTCACTTCAAACCCACCAAGTTCAGTCAAGATCTATTGAAAAAATTCAGACATTTAATTCAAGTGCTGCATAAAACTACAATAATTTTGAAAACAATGGATAATGTTTCAAATTTCTCTTATATCAGTGTGATTATGCTACATTTTACCTACCGAACCAGGTTCAGCTCCAACATCTTCCATAAATACTCTGCCAAAGAGTTCCAAAGACAATCGCCAACGTCCGAGTAACATGTCATGAGAAATCACCATTCCCATGAGACTACATTGTGGCCTGAGGTTAAATGAGAACAATAGGAACAGAAGGTGACTTTCTAAAACTACAAACACGGTTAAGAATATGGAAGAGTGCGTTATTAACATTCATTTAATCTACTTTGAAAGATAACTGCACAATTGAAAATGCAGGTTGCAAAAGATTGCAAAGAATAGTTACCTGAATGATGTTAGTGGGGGTCCCTCACTTTCAGTCAGCCCAATCTCAGCTAGTAAACTACTTTTCAGTTGTGCTGCAAGGTCTTGAGCAGACGGCCCTATTCGTGAATTTTCAGATTCATCTTCTGGCAACACTTGCTCATCAGCGGTCTTCCTCTGCCGATTCTGCATACTCATAACATTCTTGAGGTTTGAAGAGTAGGACATTTTTGTGGGAAGCACCTGAATTGGACCACAATACTGATATAAATTAGCTATGCTTGAATTTTAAAAGTTTACCTTGCATGATGTTAACTTTGCAGTCAGCTCTGGATTTTCTGAACATAGAATAACGCTTTTTTTTCATGAATTATAATTGGATGCAGGTGAAAGTATTAATAAAGGAGATTACAATGCAAGAATGTTTAATCAACTGAGAGTTTTAAGAAATTGTTAGAATATATGAGGGGCTCTTCCAGAAGATCAACTAACTTGCTCAGTTGATGGGACAGTGGCTTTTTCTAATGTCACACATCTACTGTGATTAGAATGAAAACTAATGCCAATTTAAAAGTGATGACATGAAGTAGCATCAACAGTTAATGTTGAAACAAATGAGGGGCCCATCAACTCAGTCAATCACCTTTGCTGCAAAATATTTGGAATTCATAAACTTCAAGGAGAAATCCGATTACTTAGGAAATATACCATTCTTGAACGGTATATTCAATACCATTCCTCCCCCCTCCCCTTTTTGCACCCAGTCCAGTTTAATGACATCCTTCCTACAGGAGGGTAACCAGAACCGTACACAGTACTAGAAATGTGGCTTGACAAACATCTTCTGCACCTGTAACATGGCATCCCAACTCCTGTATTCAATACACTGACCAATGAAGGCAAGTGGGGTCAAGGAAAGAGTGTTCACGTTGCGGCCCTGTTTCCACCACCACGCACAAGAAGGACACCATTGTATGCAGATGCCAAGAAGTGTGTTCAGCTTTGGCTGAACAATTTTTAATCTTGTGTGTGGGCTTGATAAGAAGAAGAATTAAGACAAGTGTGTGAATCACACTTAACCATCCTGTTCACTGAGTCACCACCTTTAGGAAAATATATATCTGCACCCAAAAGCCTCTCCATTCCATAACACTAGGACAGGACTTGCACAGTGAATGGTAGTGCCCTACCATTCACTGTGTAAGTTCTGCCCTAGTTTATCTTACCAAAATGCCACACCTTGCAATTATCTGAATTAAACTCTAGTTATCAGGGTTAATAGAACTGAACACGTTTATAATACAAGTACACTGATATTTACATCTCAACCAAGAGGTCCTGAAAACAGCCCAAGTCTTTCAAACAAATATAGGGCATACCAAAAATTTAAAAATATATATTTTAAATCAAGTCAGTAAGTTGAACAGGTTCTAAACAAAATTATTAAAGTTTGACCAACTGAGCGTTTTGAGCATTTGCTGCAATTAAAACTCAGTTAATATGCAATGAATTATAATAAATGCCTGGCAAGACGACTGTTAATAAACTGCATGAATGCCATTCAGTCAGCAGCTGCAATTAAAAAAAAGAGACAGACCTATGTATAATGTACAAAACTTTGTTCTACATACTACTGGAAGAAAACAATTTGAACATTAAAAAAACTGAGGGTGATTTTCACAATTCACCAACTAGTCCATTCCTAGACCTTGATTTTAGAGAGATTAGTGACTTAAAAAGTAGTTTCCCAATTTGCATTCAGCACAACTATATTGATCTTCCCAGTTGGTATATCTCCTGCGTCCGAACATGTTCACAAAATCTAATGTAGGACCTCCAATCTTCTGATGCCCAATATAGAAAAACAACAAAATACATTTTCTTGAAGATCTTGACAAATGCAACTTTAAATGTCAACTCTTATTTTAACCTGCATCCCACTGCAGTATGAAAGTTGCATTAGCTTCAACCTAAATGTCAATTAGTTGTGTTACAAAGAATCTGCCACAGGTAGGCTTTGCACAGAAGCTTGGCTCACATGAACGCTTCCAGAATTTTGTTCTAAAGTTCAGATTTCCAGCATTTGCAGTATGTTATGTTAAAAAAGGGCAAGTCAGTAGGAAAATGATGGTTTTCCTACAGAGGAAAACTCCAACTTGAAAAGTACTGAATTACGAATATTTGTGTATTATGTTTAGCCTTACCTCTAAGCAGTTTCTATCCACAGTTACTTCAGTTATTCCTTTCCCAAGGCCAGAGAAGGATGAATACAGTCCTTGGCTTGGGCGACCAAATAAATCTTCCTTTCTGGCATTGGGCTATAAAGAGAAAGTAAAGAACTAAAAAGTGCTCTGGAATAATAAATCCGTAACAAATATTTTTGACAGTAATACAATTTAGGCACCTTCAACAATTAATTTTGCTACTATTGCAGGAAACTTGTAAGTGTCTGAAATGATCAGTGCTATTATGTTTACCTGTAAAAGGTGAGGTTGGTCTGCCAAAGGAATTGCTTCAGCGAGAGAAACTTCAAAAGGATTTGGTGGAATGCAACCAAGGAAGGTCATAGAATCAGAACGCCGGAAGAATGTATGATGTTGTCCTGCTTCTGTAGAGAGTGTTTCATCATCCTTGTCATGCAGCCCAGAACCTGAAAGGGGAGAAAGAAAAAAATAGTCACTTTGAGGTGACAGCTTGCATGTGTGCTCCAAGGCCACCATTCCAAATATTGAGGCCTGCATTACAATTGGTCAGCTTTGTTCTAAGCAGGTCACATCATTTGTATGCTCAACGCTGGACTCCTGGAACAGACACTGTTCCAAGCTCTCTCATGGGAAGAGATTTCCTGGTGGATAGATAAAAAGATTCAAAGGTGTGCTCCTTAAATGTAATATTTCTATCAACTCTTGCAAATCTCAAGGTTATGTCTGCTCAAAGAGAGGATAATTCAGAATAGCATTAAGGACAGAGGGCCACGCAATGGGAGTAGAGATGTGTCACATAGCAGTGGAAGGAGCACAACATATCATAAACTACCTGCCAACTCACCCCATCCGCCATCACTTCCCCCAACCGCAGAAGAGTCAAGAATTCCTACACTGGCTTCATTAGCCACTCAAGAAACCACAAAGGCAGAGTGGAAACAGGTCACCCTCCTATAATTAATGACTGCCTAAGCACCACCAACATTGGGCAAATTAGGACAGTAACAATACGCTAATCTAAAAAAAAAAATTATCTGGAAGAATTTTTAAAATTGCAAACATGACAATGAAATGGATCCTGCAAGTATAACGAAGAAAAGATAACAGTGGCAATGTGCAATAGTGGGGATTCAGCAAAATGAACCCTTGAATTTGTTTAGTCATTTCAACCGTCTCTTATAGATTAAATTGCATGGAGATTTTGCCATGCCTAAAGTTGCAAATCACACAAACATACATGAGAGGCCGAAGATTTGCAGAAAATTGGGTCAAGTTATCTTTAAATTATACAACTATGACTACAGGTTATTCATCTATCTTCAAGCTGCTTATTTGCCAGATGAGCAGAAGGAAATAAAAGGTGATCAGTATGGGTGGATGACATGATTGTGACAGGCAATTCTGCATATTTATAAGGTACACAACTGATGAAATTATCATATCAATAATCCAAAAACAGATCCTTTTGGATATAGATTGGGGGATGGGTAGGCTGGGTGAAGATGACTGTTCAGAGGAACATTCAGGTCTGTGCCACCAGGCCTGGTTCTGAGACGCAGTGGGGTCAGGTAGAATCAGACAGAAAAGTCTGATAGGAGTCTCATTAATGCGGGGACAGACAGGAGATACGCAGCAAACATATTTGCAAGAGTTGCAGCAAACAGGATTCAATATGGTGTGTTGCCTCCCCAGTTCCAGGGTCCAGGATGTCGGAGCAGATTCAGAGCAGAATATGCTCAAGGGAATAGTCTCAATTCATAAGAAGCAGCCAGAGGTCATTATGCATGTTGGCACAAATGAAGCGAGTAGGAAAACAGAGAGATCCTGAAGAGTAAATATAGGGATTTGGCAAATTAAAGAGTAGAACCTTAAGGTAAATTAGTAATCTCGATTACTCCCGGTGCCACCAGTTAGCGAATAGGACATGTGAATGTGTAGTTGAGGAGTTGGTGCAGGGGTTAGGGATTCAGATTTTTTTTACTATTGGGATCTTTTCTGGGGTAGAGGTAACCTGCACAAGGAGGATGTGCTGCTCCCAAACTGGCAGGGGAACAATTTCTTGGCAGTGCTACTTGGGATAGTTTAAACTAGATTGGCAAGGAGATGGGATTAGATTTTAACTTTCCCAATATGGACTGGGACTACCATAGCAACAAGGGCTTTGAACTAGTGAAATTTGTCAAAGGTGTTTAGGAAAGATCCCTCAGGAAATATGTGGAGACCCTTACAAGGGAGAGGGCAAAGCTTGACCTACCCTCAGGGAATTGAGCAGGGCAATTACTAAAATGTCAGTGGACGAGCCTTTTGGAACCAGTGAGCAGAGTTCTATTAGCTTTAACATAGTTCTAGATAAGGACAGGGCTGGTCCACAAGATACAAAATTCTAAAAAGGGGCAAAGTCAACTTTGATAGCAACAGACAGTAATTTGCAAAGGTTTATTGGAGTAGGTTGTTTGATGGCAAAGGGTTGTCCGTACAGTGGGATGCTTTTAAAGGTCTGACTGAGATTACAAGGTATGCATGTTCCTGTTAAGAGTGAAAGGCAAGACAGGTAGGAGTAAAGAACCCTCGATGTTGTGAGAAATTGAGTCTCTGGTCAGGAAAAGGGAGGTGGCATGGGTCAGGTATTGGCAGCTAAGATCAAGTGCGTCTTTGGAGGTTATTTCTCCACACAAATATACTCACTTTGATTGGTATCATCATCATTTTCATGTTCTGAATCCTCATTGTCAAGACCCAATTCTAACAACTCTCGGGTCCTGCAGCAAAGCATATTACAGACTTAGATCGAAACACAAAACCAGAGCCTCCTGTGCTAAAAGTGAAATGTTAGTCAAACGAACTGAAGGACAGAAATTACTTTAAAAATTCTACAGTAGACCACTTTAGTTTTGAATTTCATTTAATCTCTAAATCCAATTAAGTTTTATGGTGCAATAGCGTCTTCATTGTGCAATCCTCTCTGAAAACAGCTGACTGAGCATAAGATTAAAATATACATTCCAAATCTAATTTGGGAACTTCAGAAAAACATTGCAAATACAAGTCTCCAGAAGGAAAATGAAATTATTTAAATAAAAATAGGGTATAACCAATGTAACGAAGATGCAAAATGACAACAGGAAATCGCTGTTTCAAAGGCCAATTAAAGCCACTTGAAAGGTGTTTCAGCCTAACCATCTACTACCAACTTAAAGGCCTTCCATGCAAATTTCAGAGGTGTTTTGTTTGAGATTCTCAGCAATTAGCAGCCCATTTACTTATTCAATAATGAAGCAGCATATACAAATCTACTATAAAAATCACACAATTAATGATCATTATTAATAAAATCTGTTGAATGACCTGCATGATCTTTGACCCCATTGTCTAATCTACCTTACAGAATCAACATCAATTCGAACATTGATTGTATTGAGATACTAATGTTGCAAACTCAGGAGGAGCAGGTTAGTGGGGATTGGCAGCTCTGCAATGAGTCACGTAGTCAGCCACTTAAAGCCACTTCTATATAAAGCTCAAGTCTGGAATGTGATTAATTCTCACCTGGATAGGTAAATCCCCAAGAATACCTACAAGTTCAATATCATCCATTGAGAGCATGCCATTTGATTTCATATTCAATTATTTTAGTATCAGCGTTCTCTGGCTACAGCACACGCACTCAACAGGATTGTCATGAACTTCATTACCACAAAGTAAACAAAGGGGAATACTACCATCTCCACGCTGTTGCAACTCTTACCATCCTGACATGTTCTTGTACTTAATTACTGAAAAAGTCAAAATCCTATAATGTTCTAATCAACACCATTGTCAGGGCACTCGAGCAGGACCATAAAACGCCAATTAGATGTTTGGAAATAAAATAGCTTTAGTTCTAGAAACTCGACCTTAAACCATTCAAAATAAAAAGAGAACATAGGTACCGTTTTCTATCTAGTTGTGGCGTATCCAAGGTTGTCTGTTGATTCATTGCTTTAATCCAATAAATAAGTGCCTGGAATACGTAGGCAACGTGCTTGAGTGAACAAACATCCAAGACTGGCAAGACATCAGAATGTTCGTCATTATGGGAACGCATCAGAGAAAGGGCATAATTGAGAAAATCGCCACGAGCAGACATCATTCCTTGACGGGCATTCAACAATGTGGCACGCCTAGTGAGGAGTCAAAATATCGAAAATAACACAATAAGCATTCACGTTTAATATTCATCCCTCCACAAATTAATTTAGCCTAAAGCAAACTCAATAATGAAACATTGCTTTCAAATCTAAACTTGCAATATGTTTTGGCAACTTTCATCAAGTTTAAATCCTCAACAATACTCTGTGCAGGAAAGAACTGCAGTTGCTGGTTTAATTTGAAGGTTGACACAAAATGCTGGAGTAACTCAGCGGGACAGGCAGCACCTCTGGAGCGAAGGAATTAGTCCCGAGTCCCCTTAGAAAGAATAAACAGTCCCGTTTATATCAATGGGTCGATGGTGGAAAGGGTCAAGAGCTTCAAATTCCTGGGCGTGCACATCTCTGAAGATCTCTCCTGGTCCGAGAACACTGATGCAATCACAAAGAAAGCACATCAGCGCCTCTACTTCCAGAGAAGATTACGGAGAGTCGGTATGTCAAGGAGGACTCTCTCTAACTTCTACAGGTGCACAGTAGAGCATGCTGACCAGTTGCATCGTGGCTTGGTTTGGCAACCTGAGCGCCCAGGAGCGGAATTGACTATTAAAAGTAGTAAACACTGCCCAGTCCATCATCGGCTCTGACCTCCCTACCATCGAGGGGATCTATCGCAGTAGCTGCCTCAAAAAGGCTGGCAGCATCATCAATGACCTACACCATCCTGGCCACACACTCATCTCCCCGCTACCTTCAGGTAAAAGGTACAGGAGCTTGAAGACTGCAATGTCCAGGTTCAGAAACAGCTTCTTCCCTACTGCCATCAGGCTATTGAACTCAAACAAAACTCTGAACATCAATAGCCCATTATCTGTTTATTTGCACTTTATCTGTTTTATTTATTAATGTGTGTATATATTTATACAATGGTATATGGACACACTGATCTGTTCCGTATTCATGCCTTCTATAATTCTGTTGCGCTGAAGCAAAGCAAGAATTTCATTGTCCTTTCTGGGACACATGACAATAAACTCTTGAATCTTGAATCTAGTGAAGTTTTGGGTCTTAAGAAGAATCTCGACCCGAAATGTCACCCATTCCTTCTCTCCAAACATGCTGCCTGTCCCGCTGAGTTACTCCAGCATTATGTCTACCATGCATTTCACTATGATTATCATGCAAAATAATATGTTCTCAAAAACCATAGATGACCATTTCAGAAAAATTAAACAGATATTTCCAAATAATACCATCTACTTCGGGGAAAAAAAAAAACTTCAGCATGTAATGTTTTCAACCAGTCCCAATTTGAGATCCGGAAAGAGCAGTTGGTTATTCTTATGTACAAAAACTGGGGTAATATCTATTTTTTAAAAAGCGTTAATTATATAAAGTTATATGCTAGGTGGAATTTTTTTCAAATGTCCTGTCTAAAAGATTATTGCCTATGATATCATATTGCAATTAACATAATGACACATCATAACATATAAACCAAGGGTATTTAACACTATAAATATGTTTCCCTGCAACTCAAAAATAATGCGCAAGGTGGGGGGTGGGGGGTGGGGGGGGGGAGAAGAGATGAGGAGCGAAAAATCATAAATTATATTCTTCCATGTAGCAAGCATTAAAGAAAATAATATCATAAAATGGTGAGCAGCCTAATACTACCAAAGTAGCATGGAAACAGTGCTTAATTGTGAAAGTGCATGGAAATTATCGTAAAGAAACGATTAACCTGCTGTGAGATAGTTCGTAATAGCCAAATACATTTTGTCTTGATTATTTTGTTACACAAGGGATACACGTCCTTCTCAATGTACCATTATACAAAGAGATCCTATATATTAAGAGCTCACCTTCTTCCCTCTAAAGTTCTCAGACTGGCTTCTTCACGTGCTGTTAATCTTTCTCTCCTAGCAGAATTTTGAGAAGCGTGTAAAGGATGGCTAGGGTGACCTGGATCTCCAGCTGAAGATAATGCTGAACCATATCGCAACTGAGCCTCAGTGGAATCCATGATGCTGACCATCCAGTTCCAGGTAGGCATAAGCTTTTCCTCCACATAATTCTGTAGATATAATCAAAACATGAAACAATAGAAGCTGAATGGTTAAATTATATATGCAAATGTGTAGGAAGGAACTGCAGATGTTGGTTTAAACCGAAGATAAGACACAAAATGCTGGAGTAACACTGCGGGACACACGGAGGCAGGAATTGGTGACCTTTCGGGTTCAATTCCTCAACAATACTCTGCTAGGCATTTCACTGTGATTATCATGGATAATATGTTCTCAAAAACCACAGATGGCCATTTCAGAAAAATTAAACAGATATTCAGACTGAAGAAGGGTCTTGACCTGAAACGTCACCCATTCCTTCTCTCCAGAGATGATGCCTGTCCTGCTGAGTTACTCCAGCATTTTGTGTTTACCTTCGATTTAAACCAGCATCTGCAGTTCTTTCCAACACATTTAGTCAACTTTGAATGTTGTTTACCACATGAATGCAATGTAAAATTAAAATCTTATTCTTTAAACCATTGCAAATTACAGTCAAGCTTAAAAAAAACAGATTTAGAACTAAATGCTCAGGTTACAAGACAATAGTATAAAAGCAAGCACCTGCAGTTCCTTATGTCTAGTATTAAAGCCAATATCTTCCTGTCAAATCAACATTGTAGAGCTTTGTGAAAGTAGATTTGTACATTTTATTATGTAATTAAAATAGATTTTTACCCTTCCAAACTTATATGATAGTGGGGCCAGAAATGATTAAACTGGAATAAACTGGAAAATAATGACAAATTATATGCATAAATTTAAATTTCAAATGTCATTGGATGGCATCAAATATCACCAATCTTTCCTTACAGGTCTTCAAAGGTGTGTTTTAAACAAGAGACTAGCAGTTACACAGTAGCTTTCATTACCTTAAGGAACCCATAAAGAATTTCACATTGCATGAGGTACTTTTGATGTTAAGACACTGTTGAAATGTAGGCAATACAGGAGCCAATTTATGCACAACAGGCTTCCAACTAACAATATTATAATGAACGAGGACTAAAACAAAGGATTTTATAAACACCCAGCAGACCAGATAGGACTACCATCTCATCCAAAAGATGACAACTTCCGCAGTACAGCACACCTTTCTCAGTGCCGTTCTGAAATGGCACACTTATTTCCTAAACACCTCTGATTTTTTAATCTTTCTCGAAATATCGAGAAATATTCTCGAATATCTTGCTATATTTAAGAGGGAGTTAGATGTGGCCCTTGTGGCTAAGGGGATCAGAGGGTATGGAGAGAAGGCAGGTACGGGATACTGAGTTGGATGATTAGCCATGATCATATTGAATGGCGGTGCAGGCTCGAAGGTCCGAATGGCCTACTCCTGCACCTAATTTCTATGTTTCTATGTTAGGCTCCTAAAAAACACCTATTTCGCTCAAGGTTTTTGTCATTTTCTGTAATGTTTCACATTGGACAGGGACATATTCATTTCCAGACATCAGCACAAAAAAAAATAGAACTCTTTATTGCAAATTAGAACTAAAGTTGAGCATATTAAGCTAAAGAAATGAGAGAAACAATGATCAAATGGAACAACGACTCCTGCAGCAGAATCAAGAAAGGTTTGGGGAAGTATTTTTTAACCAGTGGCCATTTGAATAGATTAAGAAAACCAGATTATTAAAGGTAAAAGGGGAACTGTATGCACACATTACCTCATGAGAATTTGACAAAACAAACCTGCAAGTTAATAGCATCCTGGTATGTTATTTTCAAGGCAGCTGGTATTTGAGAGTACACCAAGTGGTTATATTTAGGGATCAAACCCATGAGGTCTGAGATCTGCCGTATTACAATACTGTAGGCTCGTGCTAGGCTGCTCGCTGATGTGAGGTAACTGCTGGA
This sequence comes from Raja brachyura, assembly GCA_963514005.1. The sequence goes on along the minus strand of OY740784.1, from coordinate 92,061,867 downwards.
GTTGCTTGCTTCCAGAGCTGCAGCAGCTGCCGCTGCGCTGGTACTGATCGTAGCACTGCGCCGCAAGGTGGAAGGATCAATGTAAATTAAACCTGCTGAACCACCTGAAAAAAAACAGATAAAACCATAAATCGCAAATTCTACTTAAATCAACTGAAACAGCACATAGAGCAAATTCAAAGGATATTTTTAGAGCCAAAAGTTCTAAACATTGTTTAAAGAATTAGAAAAGTTACCTGAAGACATTTGGTTTTTAGTTAAGTTTTGCTAGATTTTAAATTACTATTTTAAGTTACTTTTTCAAAAATGATTCAACATAAACATTCCCAAATTTCACATGATAGTTCTTAGCATGAGGAGTATTTCAGAAAGCCAAACTTGAGAAACTTTCTTAATTTTTTCATAAACAAAACATTACAACTGCCCGGTGGGTCTTACCTGCAGGAGTGCTATTGCTAGATGGAGCTGTACTATTTGACCTTTGGTTCTGGGTGCTGCGTACAGCCCACTGCATGGAACGCGGTGCCTGGGCTGCACTGTTCGCATGAGAGCTGCTGGTAGTTCTCTCCAAAGGCTCATCTTGTAAAAACGTGTCCTGTTCTTCATCATCACTCTGACTGCTACTGCTGTCAGAATCACTGGAGTCATTGGACTGAGAATCATCCTCTGAGAAAAAGGCTGGAACACTGCTGGCACCTTAGTAATCAAAGTTGTTAGTTAGAAACAAGGAACTACAGATGCTAGTTTATATATAAAAGTGCTGGAGTAAATCAGTGAGTCAGGCAGCATCTCTAGAGAACATGGATAGGTGACGTTTTGGGTTGTGACCCTTCTTCATACTGATTTTGGGGGGGGGGGGGGGAGGAGAAGGGAATAGATGCGAGTCCAGGTGGGGCACAAGGGAGAGGGGTGTTATGTGGGAGAAGAAGGGGAGGGTTATGTAATTATCCAACATTGGACAACAATTCAATCTTCATACCAAGTGACCCAAGTAGAATATGAGCTGTTGTTCCTCCAGTTTCCCTGTGGCTTCACTCTGACAATAGAGGCAGCCCAGGACAGAAAGGTCAGTATGAGTATGGGAAGAGGTTTTAAATTGGTTAACAACAGAGATCCACTTAGCATCGGCACACCGAGCAGACGTATTCAGCGAAACGGTCACCGAGTCTATGCTCGGTCTCGCCGATGTACACAAGGGCCACACTAGGAATATTGGATACAGTAGATGAGGTTAGACGAGGTGCACGTGAACCTCTGCCTCACCTGGACGGACTGCAGGGGTCCCTGGATGGAGGTGAGGAAGGAGGTACTAGAGAAAGCACCAGGGAGGGGTGGTTTGGGTGAGAAGGGATGAGTGAACCAAGGAGTTGTGGAGAGAATCGTCTCTACGGATGGCAGAAAGTTTTTGGGGATGGAAGATATGACTGGTGTGATGCTATTAGGCATTCGGTTTGAATGCATTATTATACTGTAGAGTCAGTAATATAAAACATTTATGCAAAAAAAAGTGCTTTCAAATCAGAACTAATGACTCAGACCTTACTGTCAACAGCAAAGGCCATAGAAATATATACTCGCAAGTTTCATGAGATACATGTTAAACTTGATTTTACACATGGAAGTGATTGCCACAGAACATAAAAATAATGCCAGCCCATTAAAGAGGAAATAAACTACCTGTAAATAAGATTGTTTGAACACGATTGCAGAATAATGTCAAATCACATCTCCCCCATTTACCTATTTACAAACATCTTTTTACAAACATCGAAGGGATCTATCGAAGTCGCTGCCTCAAAAAGGCAGCCAAGATCATCAAAGACCCACACCATCCTGGCCAAACACTCATTTCACCATTGCCATCGGGAAGAAGGTACAGGAGCCTGAAAACTGTAATGTCCAGGTTCAGGAACAGCTTCTTCCCTACAGCCATACAACAACAAATAAGCTCGGAGCTACAACAGACTATTATTATTATTGCCCTACATTTGTTTATTTATGGAGTATGTGTGCATGTGTGTATATACACACACACAGACACTGAACTTTTTTTCTCCCATTATTAACTACATTTACATATTCTGTTATGCTGCAGCAAGCAAGAATTTCATTGTCCTATCTGAGACACATGACAATAAAACACTCTTGACTTGACGTTAAGCAGCAGCTAAAACACACCATGTTTTAGCAATTTAACAACTATTAGCTCACCTGCTTCAGATCCTGCTGTAGCAGCAGTGACAACACTTCTGCGTCCACTAGCATTGTCCTGATTGCTATGATTACTTTCACTGTCACTTTCGGTCTCCGCTGCCGCCAAGAGATCAAGTTCCATATCACTCCCTAAATAAGTCAAACAAAATATAATTGCAGTGCAGATAGGAAATATGATTGAAGCACGACTCAAATAAGGAATATCATTTCCATTTATATTCTTGCAGCGAACATTGAACCAAAACTCTTCACAGGAGTATAGGAGACTTGGTAGAGTCAAATACGGTAGTGAAGCAATCAAAACGATAGGCCTTGAAAGACTAGAAATTCAGGATGTTTCTTTTGGCTCTTCTAGTACTTTCACAAATATTAGTTTCAACTCGGTTTAACACATATTAGATTAAACCGTTTGGATTAAGACCATTTCTTCAAAATCTTTTTGTTTTTTTGCAAAAAAATTGAATAGGTTTGGAATTCCAAACCTTTGGACTTCTGTTACATGTAAAGAGAGGAGTCAGAGAATAAAACAGATTTCATTGGAGATCAAGGGACAGAATTAATGTTCAGGTTGAACATTGATTGTCCAGCACCCTTGGCTCCAGAGCCTTTCTGAATTATTTGTTTTTCCGGAACAGAGCTCACATAACAATGAAACAACAATACACCCATGATCTACTAATCACCCCCCTCCCGTGTCTCTAAAACATCATGGAGTGCGAGAGACAAGGACGACAAATATAAAATGTAAACTGAATGTGAATGGAATGACCCAACAACCCATCCCCGGCTCCGACCGTCTCCCCGGCCATTTATAGATCTAGCTTCCAACCCTTCCCGACTTGCAAGATGCACCAGCGAACCCGTCTTCACGCACCCTACAATCCGATGACAAGGCTGTTGTTGCAGCTTACGGTGTAGCCTGAGGGACAGGTCTTTCTCCGGGCCGCTGCTTCCACTGACAAAACATGCTCAGTCACCATGGGACTCCCCCTCCTTTAATCTGCTGTTTTCTGTCGCCGTGGCCTTGTCCACTCCCCACTCAACCGCCAACGCCTGTTCTCCCGTCATTCTGACCAGTCGGCCTCCTCCCCCCCATCCACACCCCCCCACTGCTACCGCCTCCTCCTTCTCCCCTGAAGTCACCAACATACTCCACCTCGGGAGCAACAGCAGGTGAGGGGATGGAGCCCCAGGGTCTGAGGGTATTCTGTCGGTGGCGCAGCGGCCTAAGTAAGCCCTGCCGCCAGGGTCAAAAACGTGACCCACACAACAGCCATGTCACCGGACAGTGCAGTGGGTGAAGAAGAATAGATCAAGTCACAAACAAGGTGAACAACGTTTCTACTCATCCAGTACTGGGCATTGGATGGTTTTAAGAACTGGAGACAATAGAGTGGCAAAAAAAAAAATTGCAAGGTATCGTTATTGTCTAAAGCATCAATTGGTGTCTAATCAAATTCTCAAAACATATTTCTCAGGGACTGCATGTACAATTGAGATGGAGGTGGCCAAGGACCAGACCATTGTTGGTGGAAGGTAGTGTTGAGGTGTTGAGTATGAGAACCTACTGTGAGTAATTTGCTGGCAGGATAGATAAGAATAGGTGAATGCTCTCTGAATCATTAAGACAGTAGCTGAAAGATAAAGTGTAATGATAAATGCATTAATGGTGGAAATGAAATCATTTAACCCTAACACTAGGTAAATGATGCAACTTCAACAACACTATCTTAAAGAAATGGTTTAGTTCATTAGGAAGAGCAGCAGAAATTATACAAATATGAATGATTAAATGGGGAATAAATATTCTCAGTTAAATCGCATTCAGCAAACCATGTAACCAAACACTTAAAAAAAAAACAAAAAACTGCTGGGCTGTATTTGGGATAAGAAATCCTTATTAACCAAATGCCTTCAGAAACTTTAATATTAAACAAAACAATGGGCATAAATGATATACTATACCGTCATCATCATGTTCATCATGGTGTCCTTCAGCCTCAGTATTTTCTTCACCCTGTTCTTCATGCTCATCATGATGATCATCTTCCCCAGCTACTCCCTCTACCACTTCAACCTGGAACATAGTTACAATGTACATTCTCAGAACATTCCATCTAATGATAATTACTTGAAGTACACTTAATAGAATAAAAATCATCACAATTATATATGAACAACCTTGTTTCCAACACAGCCTAAAATGCTTCATAGTTTCGGATTAAAAAAAAATGTAACCAATAATATATAGGAAAGGACTGCAAATAAACTGTTAGTACAGGGGTCGGCAACCTTGTTCTGCATAGGAGCCAGGACTCATGACTGAGCGGATGGCGGGCCACACCTATCACGTATTCACATAGATTCCGCCCCCATCCCGCTCCGGATGGCAGGCATTAAATCACGTCTTCACATGGATCCCGCCTCTTCGAGAACACCACCCAGAGCACTGGCCCCTAGTTACGGGTGCTCACGAACACGGCGTACCTACGGACCATTGCCTTGGCTCTGTCCTGAAGGTGGTGGCTCAAAGACTCACACTCATTTGTCCCCAGCCTATTGACAACCCCGATCCCGACAGAGAAGCCCAGACACAGAAGGTGCGCGGCAGTGCCGGTGGCTTTGCGCAGGATGTGGTACAGCCAGAGCTCAGCCCTGCTCGGGGACTCCGCAATTACGGCCGCCAGCACAGGCCTCCTTGCATCCTTGCATCACCGCGTCTGCTGGCCGGATGATTTCGGGTTACGGGCCGCATTCGGCCCGAGGGCCGTAGGTTGCCGACCCCTGTGTTAGTACAACAATCACCACATTTGACTAATTGAGAAGATGGAGCTGTAACAAACAAAAAATGAATAGTTGTTCTTGGGAAAATGTTCTGATCTTCAAAGTTAACACTTCAAAGTAAAGCTTCATAGCAAAGTTCGATTTGCAAGTACTTTACCTTCTTGCACATAGAATGCAAATAGAGTTTACTAAGTATGCATAGTTTAACCGTATGTAGTGTGCATACAAAATGCACATTAAAATTAGTAAATGTATTTTAAATAGTTCATGATGCTAAGCAAACCAAAGATAATAAAACTAGCCAACTCATTGCTCAGGCAAAGTTGTTAAATAGCTCTAACTACAGGGCTGGACAACAGTTCGAGAATATTTGCAGTAAACCAGTATTTTAAAATACAAACAAAATTTAAGAACAAATTATAGATACTTTAGAAGAACAATCCATATAAAATTTCTAAGTTCTTGCAAAAAAATTGAGAATTCCTTATGACCTCCTTTGCTATCATTTTGCAATTCACATTGAGATCTTTTCCTCTCAATTAATGTTTTTATGAAGAAACCCGTAGGAATTATTTGTAAAGCAAGATTCAAATACAACTATGAAGCATTTGCTCTTTCAAAACAAAAATAATCTTTAACATTCTTAATTTCTCACCTACTACGCACTTTTAAATATAACTCATTAGAATTACATAATCAACTGTTTAATGGTTTCCAACAGCTCAAAAAAATTGTCATCTTGAAACTTCATGATAAAATATTGTTTATGACATTATTGGTTATGTTTTCGAAGCCCAAGAATCATGTGCAGATTAGAACTACCCAGGTGTCTTTGTGAAAAATAGTGCAGTATGTATGCCAATTATTACCCGCCCATTTGAAACACTACAGCAAAAACATAAACAACACAGTAAGGATCAAATTTAAAAGTCTGTGGTGGGAGAATCAGAGTGCTGGTTGATTCCTCTATCTACAGATGTTGCCTGACTCAACTACTTTTAGGAATTAGTTTTGAATTTGCATTCCAATATCTGCACCATTTTGCTTTTGTATAATTTTCATTGCTTCTGAATGATATGGTTCTTTCAGTATTTTACTGTTAAATTCTGCGGTAATACCTCTTCCACATCTGCTGTGACAATGTCATCTTGCTCTTCATCTCTGCCCCGAACAGGTTGTGACTGACTGATGCGTCTTTGTTGAGGATTGCGAATGATGTATGAAGATTGTGACTGGCTGGAACTGCAACAGATGTCAAAATACAAGATCACTCTTCCATGATTAAAATCACTTCGCTGAAAAATGTGTAGCTATGTAGATAGAATGACAGATGTAAAAGTTACCTGCTGGATTGATCAGAGGATTGCCTTGGAGGAAGTGGCTCTACAGAGAAAAGTTCTTCACTACCTTGCATAGCATCCAGACTAGTGCTTGCCAACGTAAAGGGAGCCGTTGGGCGTGCAATCCCCATTCTAACAGGAACAATGAGGGATTCTGCCACATTACAGAGCTCCTCTACAGCATAGGGTAGAAGTGCCTGGAACACCCGCTTGCACTTGCCAATTGGCTGAGGTACAAAATTACTGCAAAAATAAGAAACAACTGTAGAACCTACACTGATTAGGTCACAAAAACCCTACAGTATAAAAAGTAACTCAACCAGGACAGATCCAACACCCTCATATTGTAGGTAACTTCCCCAAAACAAACCCACTTTATACAAAATTTAACACTACAATCACACCTACAAGTACAAATCTGCACCAACGTAAAAGAAAATAGGTATATTGGCCCAATTTATTCTTTAAAAATTGAAATTGTCAAACTAATAGTAAATTACATTATTAAAACACTGAAATACTTCATTTTAATTCAGGTTTTAATTTGTTGTTTCTGAAATACGTTTAATTATCTTAAAATTCCAAAAATGTTTGGGAGAATCAAGTATGTTATAATTTCCTCAAGCACTACAATATATGAAGATTGTCACTATTTCTGTATATAAATGGGTTCTTACTTTTTTTTCTTTGATGAAGCCATTTCTACACTAAGTATGACAAACACCCTTGCCACTGAGCGTAGAAATCTCATGGTGACGGTGATGGCTTCTTCTCGACGTCCTGGAGTATACTTATTCTGTAGCTCCTTCACCAGTGTTCCAAGTAAAGTATCCAAAAGCTTCAAAATATTTTTTGAAAAGATTAACGTACATTACTAAATCTGTTTATAATTTTGATATACATTTGAAAATACCATGAAGGAATAAAGAAAAGATTTGTATACTGAAAAGTGACATTTAGCAGATTTGATACAGCAAAACTTGTATCCTTATATGAAAAACGCCTCAGTTAAAGAAACAACATGCACTTTCACTCTAATAAATATGTTGCACAAGGATAACTAAGCAAATATTTCATGAACGCAATTGCAATATTCCTCAAAAGTTAACCAACTTATATTCATTTCACCTGTCATGGGCAAAGGCATTGGACTCTGAATCTTCAAGGGCTACTTACTAAAATGTCAGCTGTACACTTTACGATGAGACAATGAGTGAAGCAGTCTAGCCGGATGGTTCCACTTTGTTGGGAAAGGTATACTTGCTCCTCTGGCAGCAGATGAGCTATCCTACTGCTGGCACTTAACCTTAAAGGAATGTAAAATAAGAGTAATTATTTTTTATTTTCACAAGGTACAATTCGCAAAGTAGGATCTGGCTTCCACTTACGGATCTTTGCTTTCCTGTGATCCAAACATTATCATAGATTTCAATGCATTCCAGTCCTGAAGGACACGCTCCAAAGCCAGCTGGGCAAATCGAGGAGGTTCCAAATCATGATCGGGCATATCAGAATCTATTGGATTTTTTTTTAAATGGAAGGCTGTTATTAACATGTAAATGTTATCAAATATTTTTAAAACATCAATAAAAGTATCAACCTCTAATCTTATAATGTAGTTTAACACGAGAAACACCAAGGGCAAAAAAGCTACGCAAAAATCTAAGTAGCCTCAATAGTCATTCATCAAAAATCAAATCTATCTTATAGCTGAAACTATGCCATAATTAAAAATAATTAAATATTAAAGCTTTACAGTGGGAACCTTTTGGGGTGCACCAACATATTTTCCAAAATATGAAGACAGCCAAATCCCTTTGATTTCAAAGTAGTTGAAGTGATTTCCTTACAAAAATGACAGACATTAAGAACATTCTTCTATCTTACATCCATTTTCAACTGCCTGACTTTAACAGACAATATCATATTAATTTCCTAATGCTTTCATCATAACAGGGGAGAAGGCATCCACGCAGACATAATCACAGATTGTAGTACAGCAGCCTAACCACTTGGAAGAAACAACTCTACAGGAGACAATTAGTCCTGAACAAGAAAAACAACTTTCATTAAGATGTTCCATTTTTACCTCACCTCCAAACAAATTAATGTCACGATTGCCAATATCTCATGCCGAGGCCTGTGGCTCATTTTTGTTTTGATTATGCACTTTGATTATGCACTGGAATCCATTTGGGAACATCTCTCACAAAATTTCAAGGGCAGTTAAGAACATGCTTTTTGCAGCTTAATTTTTTGAGCAGGTAGTCAGTCATCCAATGAACCAATCACGTGGTACAATGCTTCATTAGATGAGATAAATTGCAGGATTCCATAGAGGCATGAACATTATCACTGACCTGGAAAAAGACCACTTACTTGCAAGGAGACAATAACCATAATACAATGAAGCACACAAAAGGGCCAAAAGATTTAACTTTTTGGGGCTCTTCTCTACACTTTCCCTTTTGGAGGTTGACTGCTTACTCAACTTTAGCAAGTTGGCAATATCGCCCAAATGAGAATAAAGGAACACTGCTGCTGGTTAGTTTAATGGTCACGTAATAATTTCCATTAAATTCTCTAAGAATTTATGTGCTTTAAATGTTTAATATTGCAAAACTTAGACATGTGGGAAACATTTCTGTCAGTTCCGTGCTTGTCATGTTTGACTGCAAGACCTGGGTAAAGTAACACAGAAGTCAGAAACGTCTAGGGAGGCCGTGCAATAGTGGTAGAGTTTCGGCCTTACACAGCCAGAGACCCGGGTTCGATCATGACTACGGGTGCTGTCTGTACGGAGTTTGCACATTCTCCCTGTGGCTGCATGGTGCTCCAGTTTCCTCCCACATTCCAAAAGTGCAGGTGTGGAGGTTAATTGGCTTCTGTAAATTGTCCCTGAAGTGCAGAATGGAACTACTGTACGGGTGATCTCTGGTAATCACAGACTAGGTGGGCCAAAGGGCCTTTTTCCACACTATCTCTGATTAAACTAAACTTGCTAGAAATTAGATGCTGGTCATCAAGCCTTCCCTTTTACCACCAGACTCAGCAGCAAGATTAGTCATCTAAAGCCTCAGCCTTATGTAGTGTACGCAGTCATCACCATCATCACTGAAAACATCAACGGGCACAGTGCCTTACAATGCTATGCATGACAGTGAAGTGTGGATTGGTGTTAGCCTGCTGGGAGCTCATCCGCCCTTTGACAGGTCTTGTTTTTGGACCTGCTGGGGGTCCACAACCCCCTCCTCACCTGGCAAACCGGGGGGGGGGGAGACGGTTCAGTCGCCAACTATCTGACCATGGAGCAGGTAGCACGGGATTATATGGTACCCGTGGCGGGGGAAACTCCCCCCCGACCTGACCAGAAGTATGCAGTGTAATCCTAATATTATTGATCTGGACTGAAAAAGTACAAATACACATCCTTTTTTGTGTAGAAAAACTATTAATGGACTTGATCACACTAATGGTTAGCCAATAGGTCGACAGAAAGTGTTAGCCGTAGTCAAGTATTGACTGCGCTCTTGAAACAGTAGTTTCATTCACCGATTAAAATAAATTAAGATAAATGAAGGCAGGTGTTCCCCCACACCCATGAAAACGATTATAATAAATTTATATTAGTTAATTACAAAAGAAAATACATTTCTTTTAGTTTAACTAAAGCGTGGAAAAACCTTCTGGTGATACAAATCCTGGATGCCACGATAACCATTCTGCAAACCTCAAGATCCTGGGTGCCATGCAGCCAAAGGTAGGCACAGCTGCAATGGTAATGGGCAAGGCAAAATTTAATGTGCAGGCCAGGTCTGGTTTGCCCAGGCCCAATGGCTTTAATTAATTTCAAAGCCGAGTTCGCTTTTTTATTTTAATTGATCAGAGACATTTAAAGGCTATTCAATAACCTTTCACGGTAGCACTATCTGCCACCCAAGGTTGAATTACTGCTCACAGGGAGTTCCACTTTGCATGTTGTTATGGTTGTAATACCTATTCAATGCTATCTGCGAGGCAGCAAAAAATTATTGTAACTATGTGAATAGACAATAGGTGCAGAAGGCCCTTTCATCCCTTCAAGCAAGCATCACCATTCAATGTCATCATAACTGATCATGCACAATTAGTGCCTCGTTCCTGCCTTCTCCCCATATCCCTTGACTCCGCTATCTTTAAGAGCTCTATCTAACTCTCTCCTGAAAGCATCCAGAGAACTGGTCTCCACTGCTCTGAGGCAGAGAATTCCACAGACTCACAATTTTCTGTGTGAAAAAGTATTTCCTCATCTCCATTCTAAACGGCTTACCCCTTATTCTTAAACTGTGGCCCTTGGTTCAGGACTCCCCCAACATCGGGAACATTTGTCCTGCCCCTAGCATATCCAAACTATTAATAATCTTATATGTTTCAATAAGTTCCCCTCTCATCCTTCTAAATTCCAGTGAATACAAACCCAGCCGCTCCATTCTATCAACATATGACTGTCCCGCCATCCCGGGAATTAACCTTGTGAACCTAGGCTGCAGTCCCTCAATAGCAAGAATATCCTTCCTCAAATTTGGAGACCAAAACTACACACAATACTCCAGGTGTGGGCTCACGAGGGTCCTGTATAACTGCAGAAGGACCTCTTTGCTACTATACTCAACTCCTCTTGTTATAAAGGCCAACATTCCATTCACTACCTTCACTGCCTGCTGTACCTGTATGCTTACTTTCAGTGACTGATGAACAAGGACCCCCCAGATTCCGTTGTACTTCCCCTTTTCCCAACTTGATACCATTTAGATAATAATCTGCCTTCCTGTTTTTACCACCAAAGTGGATAATCTCACATTTATCCACATTAAACTGCATCTGCCATGCATCTGCCCACTCACCCAACTTGTCCAAGTTGCCCTGCATCCTCATAGCATCCTCCTCACAGTTCACACTGCCACTCAACTTTGTCATCTGCAAATTTACTAATGTTACTTTTAATCCCTTCATCTAAATCATTAATATATATTGTAAATAGCTGCGGGTACCCCACTAGTCACTGCCTGCAATTCTGAATAATATGGGGGTCAGCATGGTCAAGTGAGAGGCACAGGCCAAATCAAGCATAATCTGACCAATATGTAATTTGCCTATGGTTGTTACCTTACATGTTTTTGTTTTATATTACTTCCATTTTCCTTCTGACAAGCTAAGGAAATGATAACTAATTCCTTAATGTCAACATGGCACCTGGAATATATCCACAAATTAAATGTAAAAGAAAACCCTCAAATAGTACGTACTATTTTATTTGACTAACTTTTCTGTTTAGTTTACTTTAGTTTAGAGATACAGCGCAGAAACAGGCCCGTGCCCACACCGACCTGCGATCCCCGCACAACAACGCTATCCTACACATACTAGGGACAATTGGACAATTTACACTTATGCTAAGCCAATTAACCTACAAACCTATCCATCTTTGGAGTGTGGGAGGAAACAGATGATCTCGGTGAAAACCCACGCAGTCACGGGGAGAATGTACAAACTCTGTACATACAGCACCCGTGGTCGGGGTCGAACCTGGGCCTCTGGCGCTGCAAGCGCTGCATGGCAGCAACTCTACTGCTGCGCCACCATGCCGCCCCTGAGTGCAACATGGATAATTACAATCACACAATCAGCACCCAAAATGCAGCAGATGTCTCACAAATCTATAATTTAATTCCAAAGTAATACCAACCTTCAACATTGGCAGTCTTCCGGTTTCTATCCTCTCTTATTCGTGGTGGCCGATACTGACAATGTTCTACAGTTTGTCTAGCAACTGTCTGCACCAAAAACAACAGCAGATGTTCTCCCCTGTAAAGGTTTTAACAGATGAAAATTGCGAATTGTGAAAGGAACTTGCATGTCAAGTGGCAGAAATATTTTAGTGCACCAAAATAGAAAAATTCATGACAAATAAACATTGATAACCATTAAAAAAAAAAGGTTAAAAAGTTAGTTTTACTCTCTATGTGCGTATCATCTTTTCAGCTTAAATGTAGTTCTTATATTCATGTTCAAGAACTATTTTTTTCAAAGATGGTGCACTCACTGCAAATCTGTGATTTAAAATTGGTTTAAAATAACTATATTTGAGAGATTTAATACTCCATGTTATCTTTCAGCAATTTTGTATTGTTCAGTCCAGAAGTAATCACATGTCAAAATATCCTTGGCACTTCAATTTTGATAGTTACTGAGCTAACAGCAGTGACATTAGAGGAGATCAAAAACTTCCAGAGGACCCAGATAATATTTCCCCAAGCAAAATAAAATAGATCCTGACTGCTGCTACCCGTTTTGATTGTATTTGAGACCCGTCCAATGCTGCGCCTGATGCTCAAATCCGATAGTTCTCAGAGGAAGCTGAAGTAGAAATCCATGTGGTACATCGAGGGAGAATTTTCTTGCCGTAAGAATTATCTTCTAGCAAGTCAGACGCCACTACTGGACCTTATTTGGAAGCTTCACAATATTGGACACTGTGAAAGTTTGTAAAACAGAACAAACATCAATCTCTGTGTAAGTTCACGATATATATTGGGTTTTTTTTTTAAAAAAGCATGTGTGAATAACTCTGAAAAGTTGATGCTGAAGACTCATTTTAACAAAAATTAAAGCAGGGTGACTGTGTGTTGAGAGATAGTGGGAGAAATAGGTGTGTCGGGCAAGGAGAGAAGAGGAGTGAAATGTCACCTAGGCTGTACATTCTTTTACTTCATTCTTGATTGATTGATTAATACTTTATCACATATGACATGTCACAGTGAAATTCGTTGTTTTGCAAACCCCACACCAGGGGTTCCCAATCTTTTTCGTCCAGTTTACTCTTGGCAACTTGAATAGCACATAACAATGTTATTTCACTTAGTTATGAACAACTAATGATGAACAGTCAGACAATGAGAACAAATGTACAAATCCAGAATCAACAAATTTACCCCTGGGTAGGCAAAATATACCCCCCCGGCGGTAAAGTTACCCCAGGTTGGGAACCCTTGCCTTATACGGAGTCGCCAACAAAGTTACAAATCATTCATTAAAGCCCCCAATGATCCCTCTTTGTTCTCCCCCCCCCCCCCTCTCCCGAGTGTCTGCCTAATCTCTCAGCAGCCCCCCATACCATGAATATTGATTTCTCTCACTTCAGGTAGCCCCGGCATTCCCTCCCTCTATCCCTCCCCCACCCAAGTCACACTAGCTTCTCAATTTCTCAATCCTACAAACAGCTAACAATGGCTTGCTTCCATTACCATCTTTACTTTTTGGCATATCTTTCATTGATTGTTCTTTATCTCTCCACATCACTGTATATATCTCTTGTTTCCCTTATTCCTAACCAGTCTGAACAAGAGTCCCGACCCGAAACGTCACCCATTCCTTCTCTACAGAGATGCTGCCTGTCCCGCTGAGTTACTCCAGCTTTTTGTATCTACCTTCGGTTTAAACCAGCACCTGCAGATCCTATTTACACAGAAAATAAAGCATGCTGGAAGCATTCAGCAAAACAAGCAGCATCAGTGGGGAAAGAAACCGAATCACCATTTCACGTTTCGGACCCTTCGTCAGAAATGGAAAAGTGAAAGAACAAGTATCTAAACTTGCACAAAGTGGGAGAAAACAGAGGAAATGTCAGTGATAGGGCACTTAGTACAGTTGTCAGGTAACTTTCTTTTTTTAAACTGGCAGTTTGAGATAAAGAGAAAATACATTGGAACATGGGCGGTAGGGAGTGAAATAACCCAGTGAGTACCCAGTGAGTTCTGAGGGAAAGACAAAAAGCTGAAATAACTCAGCGGGACAGGCAACATCTCTGGAGAGAAGGAATGGGTGATGTTTCGAGTCAAGATCCTTCTGCAGACTTCTTCAGTTCTGAGGGATTCAACATACGAGGTGAGGTGCTGTTCCTCAAACTGTTGGATATTATAGGCAGCTAAAGACAGCGTAGAATGAAGAACTAAAATGATAGGCGACTGGAAGCTCACTGTGTCTTTGCAGAACACCTGTGCTCAATATGTAAAAGGCAAAATGGTAGGTGTTGCATGATAAAAGTGAGCAGCTGGTGGAAATTGAGGAGTAAATAACGTAGTTTCAGAGAGACCAGTCCATTCACTCCGCAACTTCGAGATCCAATTTTCCATCTCTTCTAATCATTCACCTATTCACAGCATCCTTATGACAGATGCAATACCCATCTTTACTTCTTCGATTTCCAAGTACCTAAGATCCAAACAGTCCTTCCAAATGAAGCAATTCCCTTGCCACCCTCTACAGTGGAGAATTCAAACACAGATTGTGTATCCATTTTGTAGAATGCCCCCGTTCTGATTGCTGGGACGATCCTGAGCTTCCAGTCAGCAATGACTTCAATTTGCTGCCGCACTCCCACACTGACCTGTCTTCAGATCATGCATCACTCCAATAAAGCCAAGTGCAAATGCGAGGAACAGCACCTCATCTGCCATTTGGGTTTATTGATGCCTTCAAGATTTATTAGTGAATTAAACAATCTTTATTTTTTAACCTTCTCTCTCCAGATATTATGATCCGTTTCATCTCATTTATTTCTCGTCTCCAATTGCCAGCTTAAGTAGTTGCTGCCTTTACAAATTTATTATCCGCACCTTATCACATACCATCTCTGTTTGTTCCACCTCTTCTTCTCTCTAACTTAACATGCTATTTTGCTCATTGCTTTTTCACTTCCAAAAGGTTTTTGACTGTAAAGTTTGAATCAGTTTCTCTCCTCTCTGATGCTATTTGACCTATTGAGGGTTTCCATTGTGTCCTGTTGTCAGATTTCCAGCATCTGTAATTTTTGCTCCAATTATGTTTAGAGCAAACTTGAGCATGGGTGCATCCTCAATACTTCAGATAATTGGAAGTTTCTCAAACTCAAATAGTAATTATGAAATCAAATTGATGTCAGTAAGTTTCACAAGTTTCAGATGGTTATCAGATAAAATTAGCAGCATGCAATAAACCTGCATATATTGTCAAAAATCGGTCTGCCACATGCTTTAAATCTATTTGCAGAATTCTGTCATTCTAGATACTTGCCTGCTATTTGGCAAAGTCACGAGATTGGTTGTTGTAAGGAGTCTATAAAGTAGATCAAGACGTGCAGACTTCTGTCCTGCAATCAATGTTTTACACTTGCACTTTTCCCAGCAATCTCGCAATACGCAGTAGGGGAGGTCCGTTTCAACCTTAAACAGTTACACATAAAAATTAATTGTACATCAAGCACCAAGTGATTCGAATCCTAGAAAAGC